>CM052899.1:169142804-169204998 GCA_028534135.1 Potos flavus
TAAATCACTATTCAGTAGCTCAAAAATTAAGTGCATTCTAAATAGAAAATTATTTTCAAGATTTTTAGGGTAAGGTATTGCATTGCTATTATCTCCAAAAGCATGGATCTTCCCCCACCTTGGATCACCAGTAGAGAATCTTTACATGCACTCCGATTAGTAGGTATTTTTCTCATTTGCTCACAAGAAAAATTGATATTTTGAGTGAAGGCTTTGGAGAGGAGAAGCTGGAGTCTCTTAGCTTAGTGTATCATACAGTGGAGCCCCGAGACAGGTATTTTTCCCTCAAGTACTTCGGCTGTGACCTGAACTACCAGAGCTCAAATTCAACATAATTGCGGCACAGCAAGGAGTCCCTTCTGGAAACCAGCTGCTTGATCAAGGATTCATTTATCAGGAGGATTATGACTCCAAACATTTTTCTAAACTGTTGTGGCCATTTAAAGGGGAAAAAAAAGAGAGGAGTCTGGGGAACTAATTAGGAAGGAGTGGCTCCCCTCCGAGTCTTGCCCTTAACCCCACTGAGAAAGTATGGGATTTACTTTACCTAAGTTAGAAAAGAACATAAATAGTTGGCAAAAATGCTTTGTGGTATGAGGTCCAGCAGGTAATGAATTGGCCTGATACAGAGAGAGGGAGAAAAACACTAAAACTCCAAATGCTTTAAAAATAGCAATTAAATGTATCACTATGGCATATTATTATTTTGCACTTATTTTCCTGATTACAAGGAAATAAATATGATTAGCAAATAGAATATAACATGCAAAACTATTTTTTTTTTTTTTTTTTTGGTCTTTGGCAGTTTTGCCACAATTCAATCATTCCCTTTAGTATATTGTGTTTCTCTATCCACATTAATGCCCTTCATTAATTTGAAAAATCCCCAGGCTTTGCCTTGCAGAATATCACTTCTCTACCCTGTCCTTTGCCAACTCCTGTTGCATGTTATACCTTTTCATCTTATTCTCCATGTGTCTTAATCCTTCTTTCTTTTTTTTGTATCTCCTGAAATATTTGCATTACATTCTGGATAATTTCATTATATCCACCTTCCAGTTACTGAGCTGTTTCGAATGCACTACTGATTCCATTCACTAGGAGTTCAATTTCGGTGACTGCAGTTTTCATTTCTCAAAGTTCCATTTGTTTATAAAGACAGAGTGTTCATTTTTGAAAGTCTTTGGTTGTGTGTTGGGAGGACTTCATAGAGTTTATAGTCTGCAAAACCGATACAGAAATTTAGCTTCTTTGCAAGTCCATTTCTACTATAATAAATAAACTATCAGACAGAAGAAAATGTAATAGTCTGAAAGCTCAAATTAACAAAAACAAGGGCTTGCACATCCTGTAGAGTTTACAGAGTTCTTTAGCATACTGGTATTTTGTTGGATCTTCATAATAATCTTATGAGGTGCTTATTCTTATTTCCATTTTATGAGTAATGAAGCTGAGGCTCAGAGACTTACCTAAGGCCTTCAAACTACTAAGTAGAGCTGAAAATATATGCATGCTCAATGCCTCTCAATCTATTCCATAATTTCCCAGTATATATCCTTAAGTAATTTTTGTGTATTTACCATGGAATAGTGGAGAGCTGATTAATTAGGGAGAGGTGTGCTTCATTCCATTATCTAAGAACTAAACTTTTTTTGGAAAAAACTAATGAGGTTCAGCCCAAGATAACTCTAAATGTTTTCTCAAAATGACAACAGATTTCAGAATTATTTATTTTTCCCTATTTTTTTTTTTTTTTACTATTTCTTGCTTTTTTCTTTTTTCTACTTTTCTGCCCCTTCTTTTAGGACCTTATGTTCTATATAGCAATTTGAAAATTTTAAGTCTACTTGGATCATTATGAGGATGAAGTTAGACGATGTATACCCAAGTTCCTCATAAGGTATCTGGTTCATGGTGGGCATTCAAAAAAGTAGAAATTTGTAGATTATTTTATTTGCAAAGAAAGTATACTGGTAATCCAATGAAGTCATAATTCATCTCGCATCCCTTAGAGCATGTATCAGTCAGGGTTCTCCAGAGAAACAGAACTACTAGTGTTTGTGTGTGTGTGAGAGACAGAGTGTGTGTGTGTGTGTGTGTGTGTGCACGCCTGTGTAGAGAGAGATGGAGAGAGAGAAAAAGACCGATTTTAGAGAACTGGCTCATGTGATTGTGGGAGACTGGTAAGTCTGAAATTTGTAGGGTGGGCTGGCAGACTGGAAACAGGCAGGATTTCTTTGTTGCCATCATCTTGAGGTAGATTTATTCTCCAGGAAACCTCAGTTTTTGAAAATTAGCCATCACACAGTGTGTAGTACTAATCCATGGCTTTGTGTAAACAGAGCCTCTATCACATGTTTTATTGAATTCAGTTAAATTATTTTTTTAGGAGAATGTTTCTTATGTATCACATCAAACTTTAATTTACCCATATTTAGTCAAGAAGCTTATTCTTTCCCTTTGCTCACCTTCCAAAAAAGATATTTGAAAAATATTGGCATCATTGATTTAACTGTATAGCTTGCTGTGGTACTGCTTTTTGCCAAACTTCATTCAAATATTTACATTCTAATGGGCTTTCTTGATATCAAAATGAGACACTTCAATAATAGGTCCTAACATAGATATATACAGTCCTAAGCACTGTATATATATTTTCTTTTTAAGATTTTATTTTATTTTTTTACTCGTTTTTTAAGATTTTATTTTATTTGTTCGAGGTGGGGAGGAGCAGAGGGAGAGGGACAAACAGACTTTCCGCTGAGCATGGGGCCCCACAGGCTTGATTCCAGACCTCAGAGCATGACCTGAGGTGAAACCAAGAGTCGGGCACTTTACCCACCACGCCACCCAGGTGCCCCTTACGATTTTAAGTAATCTCTACACCCAACGTGGGGCTCGAGCTCACATTCCTGAGATGAAGAGTCGTATGCTCTACCAACTGACCCAACCAGACACCCTTGTATATGTATTATTGATAAGCTTATAATAACCCCATGAAGTAAGTACTATTACTATAATCTCTATTTTATAGATGAGGAAATGGAAACTCAGAGGATTTAAATGACTTGTCCAAAGTCATAAACTTGACTACAAGTGAAAATCAGATTTGTTTGAATCTAGGCTACAGCTTTAGCCATTATGCTTGAGCAACAATTCATGTTCTTATGATACTAATTTATTTATTTTAGTAACAATAATTAAGGCACTGGAACATCCCTAAGTACATTCTGAGTCAAAGCATTTTTATATAGTAAGACTGAACTTTTGATATATGTAGGAGAATTGAAGCCCTTTTCATGTGAACTTTTCTAAGATAAGGATCTTAGAAAAGGATTTTCCTTTTAAGGATTTTCCTTAGATAAGGATCTAAGTATTGGAAAGCAGTGTCTTAGCTAGTTTTAAGATTTCTCTCCTGGAATTTTTTAGTTTAAAAGTAGAGTTTCTGATATAATGTTTTATGCAATGTTAGTTCTATACGATATCAGTAAAGAGTACTTGGAAAAAGGGTTCTTTGGTCAAATAAGTTTGGGCAATTTGGGGTTTAAAAAGTCCAAAGAGATTGTTTTCTTTAGTATTTCTCAGAGTATGCTGTGCTCAAGGGCACGGTCGCTTTGCAAACGTGGGGTAGCTATAACCACTTCTAAACTTTATTTGAGTAGCAATTCACGGGACTAGTATCCCCAAGAACACACTTTTGGGAAATGCTATCCCAAGGTTAAGATAACACTTTATAATAGCATTTTGCTTGTTGGAATGTTTTAAACCTACATTTAACAAAGTAGATAAGCTGGAAACCCAGACAGCTAAGGTACACCACTGGCAAAGCAGTTATGTATGTTCTAGAGGAGAGCTGTGGAAAGCAAGATTTCAGAAATGATCAAAGTAAAGGATATTATGCCAGTACTCTCTATGGAATCTGGAAATGCAGAGTTTCCTTAAAATCACTGGCTTCTCTATGCTGGTCCCTGATGATCAGGGAAATTCACATTCCCAAAGCTCCAGCAAGCAAGTTTCAAATAATATTTTGCATTTGTACCATAATTTCTCTATTTCAAAAACATGTCTGCACGTATTACCTTATTTAACCATGTCAGACCCACTAGTAAGTTGTCATAGGTCTGGTTTTCACAGCTGTAGAGGTGATTTGAGAATTCTCCTACTTTACAAATCTTTGGTTTTGTCTGGAGCTATGCTTGAGGAATCAGTGAAGCACATCCCTAAGCAATGAGGCAGAACTGTGGACAGCTGGAAATTGCAGCTCACACACCAGCCTGGGGGCCCATTGCCAGCAAGAAGGTGTTGTTGTTTTTCTTCCTTTTCAAACAAAGGCTCTTAGATGATTATGAAACTAACAGGTTTTCTATATTCGTGGAATCTACTGATCACACCACAAAGTCCTCATCTGTCCACACTGAAAAGGACTTAGCTAAATAGTCTTCTGTTGTCATTGATATATTTTTTCATGTTTTTGTTTCTGATTATAACATACATTCACGCTCACTATAAAAAATTCATATGCTGCAGAAATGTATAATATGGAATGTGATAATTCTTGCTAATCTCATTATATTGATGGCTGTCAAGAATATGGTTTTTATTCTTCTAGATGTAATTTTACTATTTATTTACTATCAGATATATATATATATATATATATATATAATTTCTTTAAAGATTTATTTATTAAGAGAGAGAGAGTGAAAAAGAGAGAGAGAGTGGTGGGGTAGCACGAAGGAGAGGGAGAGAGAGAACCCACTGGATGCAGAGCCTGACCCAGGCTCGATCCTAGGACCCCAAGATCTTGATCTGAGTTGACATCAAGAGTCAGATGCCTAATCGACTTAGCCATCTAGTTATCCCTATATATATTATACATACACATAAAAAATTTTAATTTAAGAATAACATGCTTACAGAAAAATTGCTCTATCTTAAGGATATACTCTAGTGAATTACAGGAAAGTGGACATGCCCATGTAACCATCACCCAAATAAAAAGAGAGAACATTACCAGTACTCCAAAAGCTTGTGCCCTGATCACTATCTTCTTCCTCCTCTCCCAAGGTAACCATTAATTTGACTTTGAATACCAAAGGTTAATTTTTTGAACTTTACATAAATGGAATCATAGAGGATGTACTCATTTGCGCCTGGCTTCCTTTCCTTCCACATTATATTGATGAGATCCTTCCACATCGTAACATGTGGCAACTCATTCATTTTAATGGCTGCATAATTTCTCATTGTGTGAATATATGGCAATTCAATGGTTGATGAACATTTGGAATGGTTCCAGTTTTGGGGGGATCATGAATAATGGTGGTATGAACATTGCTGTGCATGTGTTTAGATGCATTTTGGTCAGATAGGCACTAAAAAATGAAGTTGTTGGACTACCGGATATATTTTCAGCTTTAGTAGATGATGCCAAACAAGTGGCTAAAATGGTTATAGAAATTCATACTCCTACTAACAGTGCATGGAAAGTTGAAATGCTCCACATCTCCAACACTTGACAATGCCAATCTTTCTAATCTTAGCCATTCTGATGTGGGTTTAGTGGTAGTTCATTGTGGTTTTTCCTTCACATTTACCTGATTACTAATGAAGTTAAGAACCTTTTTTATGTTAGTCATTTTGTGAAACATTTATTCAAGTTTCATGTCCAAGATTCTATTGGGTCATTTGTGTCTTTTTCTTATTGAAATAGGTATACTTTCCATTCTAGATGCAAGTCCATTTTGAGTTATATGTATTGAAAATATTTTCTTCTACTCTGGGGTTTTCTTATTTTATATTTTTAAAGATGTCTTTTGATGAATGCAGTTTTAAAATTTTAATGTAATTCATTTAATTAACTTTTCCCCTAAAGCTTGGTTTATCTTGTGTCTTCAAGAAATCTTCACCTAGCTCAAGATCATGAAAATACCTCCCTGTGTTATCTTTTTAAAGCTTTCTTACTTACGTACTTAATTTATTTTTTAAATAAGCTCTATGCTGACTATGGAACTTGAACTCATGACCCAGGGATCAAGAGTTGGGCTTAAACCCACAACCCCGAGATCAAGGGTTGCATGCTCTACTGACTACACCAGCCAGGCACCCAGAAAGCTTTCTTACTTTAGACTTAGCTTTACAAAATGCCTGGAATTGATTTTTGAATATGGTGTAAGGTAGAAGTCAAGATTCATTTTTGTTCTATATGCATATCTAATTGGCCCGGGACTATTTATTGCAAAGAGATTCCTTTTCTCAGTGTTCTGGAGTGCCACTTTTATGATGAATCAAGAAAAAGTATATGTTTTGGAACTGCAGTTGTATATTTTGAACATATTTCATAGTTATTTCCCTATTTTCTATCCCACTGTTTTTGTGTCCTTCAGTGTAGATACTGTCTTCTGACACTTTTCTTCTCTCTTTGACTATGTCTAACCTGCCATTAAATTTACTCATTGGGTTCATTTCAGTTATCGCATTTTTTTATTGGTACTTTCCATCTGCTCCTTGTTTGTAGTTTCCATATACCTAACAAAATTTTCAATCTTCTCATGTAAACCCTTACACATATTAGTTCACTATTTATTTATTTATTATTTATTTTTATTAAGATTTATTATTTATTTGAAGCTTTATTTATTATTAAGATGCATTTGTTTATTATTAAGATTTTATTTATTTATTTGACAGAGAGAGAGCACGAGAGAACACAAGCAGGGAGGAGGAGCAAAGGGAGAAGGAGAAGCAGACTGTCCCCTAAGCAGGGAGCCCAATGCGGGGATCCAGCCCAGGACCCTGGGATCATGACCTGAACAACGGGAGTATGACCTGAACCAAAGGTGGCGCTTAACCGACTGAGCCACCCAGGCGCCCCACATGCTAGCTATTTAAAGTTCACGTTGCACAGCTCCGTTATCTGGATCTCCGTGGTATACTTCTATAGTTCATCATTTCTTCTGCGTTTTAGTCACAGAGTCTTGCTCCTCATATACCAAGCTTTTGACCGAGTGCCAGAAATTGATTATGGAAGATTGTAGTAATAATCTGATATTCCTCTAGAGAGGATATGGCTTTGCTTCCGGTAGTTCACTTAGGGCACCAGCAACCCCCAGTCGCTTGAGTCCCATGAGGGACTGAGATAGTACAAAAATTGACTTCAGTTTCTGTGGAGATGATTTCTTTCTGGTTCACTCATCCTTACGTCTACAATGTAGCTTTTCAGGGTCTTAAAAAAGGTGGGAGCTGGTTTACAATCTCTGATGTGTGCTTAACTGTGATATATGTTCAGCGCTCTGCTCCCGGCTCTAGGAGGCTGTTGAGAGCACTACAGACCTATCTTTCAACTGGACTCTTCAATCTGCAGATACCTTCTGGGAAGAGTGGCCCCTAAGCTGGATTCTGCTTTTTGGCCTTCCCTTCTCCTTTAGACCTTTGGAAATTCTCTGATAACTTCAAACAGATGAAAAAGTATTATGGCTAGCTTTTCAAGTTTTCCTTAGGGGGAAGATTAGTCCTAACCATCTAACCTATTTTTGCTGGACACTTATATGATCCTAATAGTGCTTTTTGCCACATGGATACTTAAAATTCTATGTACACAAATGATCAGTATTTAATTTTTTGATTTGGATTTTATGCGATGCTTACAGGACCTATTTCCACTCAATGTTATAAATATTTACCCCTTTTTTTTTTCTTTTGCTCGCTTGCTTCCTTTTAGTTTCTGCCAATGGCAGGGGGTGGGGGGAGACCTGAGGGAGTTTGGAGGGTAAGAGGAGGCAGATGGGTCTTTCCCCACCGCCCCATTTTTATGGTAGTCCTATCACGTTCTTCCAACAATGGCATTTCATCTCAGCGGCAGAAGCTGGCTCTTTCCTGCTTCCCACTTCTTTCCGCACTCCTAGAATCAGCCTCATTGTGCTCACGTGGAGACACCACAACCTGGGAGCAGTTTTCTCTTCTCAGCAGGGAGTTCCAGCTCCGCGGAGCCGCTGTGCAGATTGTCTCACGCGTGGCCAGTAGCAGCCAGTGGAACTCTGCCCCCAGAATTCTGACTCTCAGTTACTTGGGTTCTTCCTCTGTTTCCTTGGAGCAGAAGCGCGGCGAGGCAGTGGTCTGGATCCCAGCTCCCCAGGCCTTCTCAGGCAAGCTTCAATGTTATGATAACTCCCCACCTCCTCCCTTTGTCCTCTGGGTCTTGTGGTAGTAACTGTTTCCTGTGGTAACTAACTTGTTGTTACCTCAGTGTTTCCCTTTTTTTTTTTTTTTTTTTAGTCCTTCAATACCATGTAACCATTCTCCATGTTAAATTCTCTCTGATAACACAGCTACATGGCTTCTATTTTCTTGACTGATAAAGAGATTGTTGGACTTCTTAATTTTTGCCAACGTACTGGGCATGAGATGGTATCGCACTGAGCTCTTTGTGTGTGTGTTTCCGTGGTTATACTAAGGAGGTTGGACATTTTTTAAATATTTTATTTTATTTTATTTGAGAGAGAGAGAGAACGTGTGTGAGGGGAGAGGGCCAGGAGAGGGAGAGACAGAGACTCCCAAGCAGGCTACATGCTCAGCACAGAGCCCGACACCAGGCTTGAACACACACGATCCTGAGATCATGATCTGAGCCAAAATCGAGAGTTGGATGCTTAACTGACTGAACCACCCAGGCACCTCCAGGTTGGACATTTTTGCATAAGCTTATTGTCCGAATTTCATTTTCTGTGAAACACCTTCTCATGAATTTGCTGATTTTTCTACTGGATTTTTGTTTTCTTATTGATACGTAGTTCTTTGTAGATTCTAGATATCAGTTGGTTATAAATTTTATGTGTTAGAAATATCTTCTCCCAGTTTGTGACTTCTACTTTCCTTTCTTTATGGTATCTTTTCATGGAATCATTTTTAATTTTAATGTGATTTTCTTTTAATAAGTACATAACACATAATCTTTTATGATTAACTCTTTGTGTCTTGTTCAAGAAATCTATCTCAAGATAAGAAAGATAGTCACCTTAAATTATTTAAATTTTGCTTTTCACATTTAGAATATTGATTCCATTAAACGGTGAGAGAGGGCAAGAGAGAGAAAGATGAGATGTAGGATTCCAATTTTATTTCTTTTTCTATATGATTTCTAACTACTACCCTTTTACGTACTATCATATATATTGTGTCAAATATCAAAGTTTCATGTAAATGGGACTCAATTTTGTGCTCTTCATTTTGTTATAATGGTCAATTTGTTTATCCCTAAAATAATAAATACATTGTACCTTAACTATTATAACTTGATGCAAAGTCTTGGTATCTGTAAAGCAAGTTCTTTGCCCTTATTTTCCTGGAATATTAGAATATCTTCAGTATTCTTGGATCTTTGCTTTCCATATGCATCATTTCAATAGTCCATGAATAATTTTATTAGAATTGCACTGACACTATTGGTCATTTGGTAGAACAGATATGTTTGCAGTATTGTATTTCTATGAATGGACATGGGATATTTCACAATTATTTAGTGTTTATTTACTGTCTTTCAATGTTATGTAATTTTTTCCATATACATATTTAAGATAAATTTCTAGGTTTTGTATGATATAGTTACAATCGTAAATAGTATCTTTTAGAAAAATTATGTTTTCTGTTGATCCTCTCATTTCTTGACCTTTCCCTTAATTTTTCTCATTGTTTATTCTTTTGGATGAAGTTTAATATCATCTGCCATTTAAAAAAGTCAGGGAGGTTTTGATTGAAAGTGAGCTTAATCTGTTTGTGTGGAACTAGCATGTTTATAATGCTGAACAAAACACTATGAAAACTGAACTTTCAGTGGAGACCATTAGATACAATGTATGAGCCACTCCAAGAGCAAATCAACAAATCTAGATGTTACAAAGGTGTATCCAAAAACCAGTTCCATGATTATGAAATGACCCAGCCACCTCAAGGCTCTAAAATGTAGATGGACTATTTGTGTGTGTGCGCATGCACATGTGTGTTAATGTGTGTGTGTGAGAGAACAGTGTTATTTGTGGACTGGGGTTTTATTTGGGGGAGGAGTGAAGCATGCTGAAGAGCATTATTCATAACATCCCCAAACTGGAAACAATCTATTCGTCCATCAATGGTAGAGTGGATAACTAAGCTGGGGTTAATTCATACAACAGAGTAGTATGCAGCAATGAAAAAGCACAAACTGCCACTGTACATAACAATGTGGATGACTTTCCCAGACAATATTTAGTGAAAGGAGCCAGGTGCCAAAGAGTATATAGTGTATGGAGTCTATTCATATAAAATTCAAAACCTGGTAGAATTAATTTATGGTTCTAGAATTCGGAATGGCAGTTACCTTTGAGGAGGTAGTGACTGAGAGATGACACAAGGGAGCCTGCTGCGATTTTAGATTGTACTGTATGTTGATCTAGGTGGTGGTTACATGCACATGAAACACATGCAGCACACACATGTGCACACATGTATATATGTGTGTGCATATTTGTATAACCAAGGGAGAAGAGAATTTCAGGAAGAGAGAGCCTTCTTTCTTCCTTCCTCTCTCCCTCCTTCCCTCCCTCTTTCTTTCTTCCCCTTCCTTCCTTCCTTCCTTCCTTCCTTCCTTCCTTCCTTCCTTCCTTCCTTCCTTCCTTCCTTCTTGTAGGAATTCAATCAACCAATACATCCTGTAGATCATTACTATAGTTTTCTTATGTTTTTAGCAGAAATACAGCAATACCAAATACATGAGCTAAAAGCATGGCCATTATTCTGCCTTACTCAACAATATTTTATCCTTTTTTCTGAATCCATATTCACTGGGGCTTTAATCCTAAGGTCTACATCTTCAAAATTATGAAATATTTAAAAAGGTGACAGAAAACTCATGGATGACTATTCGATTTAAAATGATAGCAGAGGTTGGTGGTTTTGAAATCAGTTTACTTGTTGATTCACTTACTGTTTTTTTCACCTTAATTAGTGATAAAAATGTTCAGATAGTTTTTCTCTCTATCCCATCGATTGACTGTTTTACTATCTTTTTTTTGACCCGAATCTAAAATTTTCTTGTTGATTTATGAAACTTCTGTGTTTCTCCTTAGATTAGTTTCCTGGGGGCACTGTGACAAATTACCATAAACTTGGTGGCTTAGAACAACATTTATTCCCTCATAGCTTTGCAGTCTGCAAATGCTAAACCAGTGTTCACTGGGCTGAAGTCAATGTGTTGACAGAGCTGCACTCTCTCCGTAGGCTTGAGAGGGAGAAGTCCTTCCTTGCCTCTTCCAGTTTCTGGGGCTGGCTGGCATTCCTTGGCTGGTGGCTGCATCACTCGTTTCTGCCTCTGTGGCCCCAGTGCCCGCCTTCTCTTTTTCTGTCTGAGTCAAATTTCCCTGTCTCTCTTTTATAAGGGTACATGTGATTGCATTTAAGGCCCACCCGATAATCCAGGATAATCTCTCCATAGCAACACCTTTAATTTAATCACATTGGAAATAAGGTAATATTCATAGGTTCCAGAGATTGGGACCTGTTATCTGTGGGGCAGTCACTATTCTGTCTGCTATAACTCACCACCAAATTGCAAGTTCCATGGGTGCAGAGCCTTTGTATGTTTTGTGTGTTCTCATTGCTTAAAACAGCTGTGAATGAAAGTGCCTGGCACATGGTAGGCATTTACGGAATATTTGTCAAATAAATCATTAATTATAATGAATACATTTGAAGACCTTCTTTTAGAATGGGGGAGTTCTGTTTCACTCCAAAACACATACCTGATACCATTAGTTGGAATTTATAGTGAAGGGCTTCTGTTCATCTCAGGAAGAATATTCTAATAGCCAGGCTTATCTGTCTGTAGTCCAAATTCCTTCATGGGGGAATGAACTCCTTGTATTTGGATGTACTCCAATAGAGTTTGGATTATCATCTGTTAAGGATGCTAGAGAAGATATTTTAAAATTAGGTGGGAAGGTGGTAGCAGATAGCAGTCAGGTTTATCTTACGTAAGTACTTTTACTTCTTCATAGCTAAAGAACCCTTATCTCCTGAAATTTCTAGAATTCATCTTTAAGCATTTTGTTAATTTATTGTTTTAATGACCACTAAACAAAGATTTCTCTAGTTTATGACCTTGTTGTGGATATCTTACATAAGCTCCACATTTTCCTTTTCTGTGGATCATCTCTGTTGCTCTTTAGAATGGTAATGCCCCATTCTGGAAGCTTTCAGTGCTAGCTAGCATGTTCTCCTACACAAGAGGAATACGTATTTTTAAAGATTATTATTTATTTATTTGAGAGAGCGAGAGAGCATGAGTTGGGGGAGGGGGAGGGGCAGAGGGAGAGGGAGGTGGACAAGCAGACTCCCCACTGAGCAGGGAACCTGATGTGCAGCTTGATCCCAGGACTCTGAGATCATGACCTGAGCTGAAGTTAGACTTGGGCTTAACGGACTGAGCCACCTCAGCACCTTTTTTTTTTTTTTTCTTTTTAATTTACAAATATGGCTCCAAGTCTTCAAATCTAATTTTCAACCTGGAATCTTGCCATAGATGGGTAAAATATGGTCATTAAAATAATGCAATTTGCTTGTTTCATGTAGCAGCACTGCCCGGGGATGAATCCATATCCAAATAAATGATGTCTCTCCATCAAAGCAGTTGTCTAGGAAATTAATGATAGGAAAATGCAAAGTTTTCTTCTAAATTTCCCTTCATATGAAACCACACATGAGAATCGGTCATAACAACCTCAGCTAAATCTAGTTTTGGGCCAAAGCAGTTGTGCCCGTTGGGATGTTCCTATCTGCGAGTAATGGAATACGTAGCCAAAGTGCCCCATAACAAGAAGCCTGGAAGGCTGTGGCAATTCCAAATATGTCCTCACCCAAATAATGACAGTAAGGGGAGGGAGGGGGAGATATTTCTTTTTGAATCTTTCTTCTCTTTCTTTCTTTCTCTTTTCTTTCTGTCTGTCTGTCTTTCTTTCTTTTCTTTCTTTCTTCTTCCTTTCTTGTAGGAGTTCAATCAACCAATACATCTTATGGATCATTACTATAGTTTTCTTATGTTTTCAGCAGAAATACAGCAATACCAAATGCATGAGCTAAAAGCATGGCCATTATTCTGCTTCACTCAACGATATTTTATCCTTTTTTCTGAATCCATATTCAGTCCCAATATTATGTCCTCACCCAAATAATGAGAGCAAGGGAAGGGAGGGGGAGATATTTCTTTCTGAATCTCTTTCTTTCTTTCTTTCTTTCTTTCTTTCTTTCTTTCTTTCTTTCTTTCTTTCTTTCTTTCTTTCTTTCTCCTCTTTCTTTCTTTCTTTCTTTCTTTCTTTCTTCTCTTTCTATCTTTCTCTCTTTCTTTAAAAAATATATATTTTTTTAAAGTTTTTATTTATTTATTTGGCAGAGAGAGAGAGAGGGAACATAAGCAGGGGGAATGAGAGAGGGAGAAGCAGGCTTCCCACTGAGCAGGGAGCCTGATGTGGAGCTCTATCCCAGGACCCTGGGATCATGATCTGAGCCGAAGGCGGACGCTTAACAATTGAGCCACCCAGGTGCCCCTCCATTTTCTTTTTTAAAGAGAGGGAGGGGCGCCTGGGTGGCTTAGTGGGTTAAAGCCTCTGCCTTCGGCTCAGGTCATGATCTCAGGGTCCTGGGATCGAGCCCCGCATTGGGCTCTCTGCTCAGCGGGGAGCCTGCCTCTCCCTCTCTCTCTGCCTGTCTGTCTGCCTACTTGTGGTCTCTCTCTCTCTCTGTCAAATAAATAAATAAAATCTGAAAAAAAAATAAAGAGAGAGGTAGAGAGAGCATATGTGTGTGTGTGTGTGTGTATGTGTGAGAGGGGTGGACAGAGAGGGAAAGAGAGAATCCTAAGCAGGCTTTGTGCCCCGCTTGGAGCCCGAAGACCTGGGGCTTGATCTCATGACCCCAAGATCACCATCTGAGCTGGAATTGAGAGTTTGAAGCCTAAGTGACTGAGTCACCCAGGTGCCCCTCCTTCTTTTTTAATCAGGGAGGAAAATCTTTTCCAGATGTCTCCCAAAGGACATCATCTTCTGTCTCATTGGTCAGAACTGGGTTACATAACCATTTCCATTAAGGATGAATGGAAAAGCAAATTTCTGCAACATTAACTCCCTTCATGGACAAGAAGGGGTTAAATCTATCTTCGTTAGAAACAGATTCCTCTAACCAACATTTATAAAGAACTTTGCAAAACCCTTTCAGGTACTTTTTCCTACTGATCCTCATTAAAAACTTGGTAATGTAGGAAGTTGTTAGTGGTGGTGGTTGGGAGTAGGGAAAGTACTGGGAACTAATACTAACTGGGTAGCTACTGTTGGGGACTAACCCTACCTACAGATGAAGAAACTACTTGTTGAGACCTTTATGGTCATGGCTGAGTGATACTGCTTCCCACCCCCCAAAATTAAGATACTAAATGCATGACACCACGGTTTTGTGTGATCATGGGCTGATTAGTCATTAGTCCATCTAGATGTCCCATTTGAGAGGATTTGTAGGTAGGAGTAAAGAGTTACAAGGCCCTAAAGTAAGAACTTGATGCCAGGTATAGTTTTAATATAGGTACCCCCATGCATTATGGGCCCAGAGTGAAAAGAGGTATACATTTGTGTAAGGATTGCTGGTTTCTTGAGGCTTGCTGATCAAGGTCTTTTTTGAATAAGTGAAGTGCATTCCAATTTAAGTATTACTGGATATTAGGTTAACTTAATGTCTTATGCAAGATTAATAATTGTATGTACATGCTTATATGCAAGGGCTATATCATTAATGCATGATAATACATAGGGGTCCTGCTCGCAAACATAATATATAAATGCTTATATGCAAGAGGCATATCATTAATGTATAATAATATGTAAGGAGGAGAATGAACTACTAATGTATAATTAAATGTAATCTACATAAGAAACCTGTGTAAGGTAACATGGTTAGGAAGCAGTGATGCTCCAACATTGACCATATCTATTGATGATGACGAAGAGGATAATTACACCTGTTAATATTGAGTGTTACAAGTCTGCCAGGCATTGTGCTGTCACTTGCATTGATTACTTCATTTAATTTTCAATAGAAAATAGAGGTGGTACCTCTATTTTATGGATATAACTGTGGTTCAAGGTCACACATCCAGTAAGCACAGGTCTGTGATTAGAAGAACTTCAGTGCTCCCTCTAGAACTGGGCATTTCTTAAAACTGTATTGCTTTCCCATTCTACTTCCTACATTCTTTCCAGGACCACTGACTCTGAGCTAAGTTTTCTGTGCCTTAGGCTTACTCATCTGTAAAATGAGATAATTCTACCTACTTTATCGGGTTCTCATGAGGAATGAACCGTGATCATCCCTGTAAAATAATTAACAACGAGACAAGCATAGTAGGTTGGCATTATTATTATAGAATTTATCTCTATTGAAATTTTCTGTGACATCTTTTACCTACCCTACTGGATTGAGACGGTACAATAATTCTTACACTTTTTGGGCTCAGGGCCTCTCTACACTCTTAAGAAATTATTGTAAACCCCCAAAAGTTTTTGTTTATGTACGTTATACCTATCATTACTGCTTTGAAATTAATACTAAGAAATGTTTGGAACTTTATTAACAAGCACATGATTCCTTAACTGCCAGAGTAATACCATCATATACATCATGCATCCCCGGAAAACTTTTACTCGTGGGAGAATGAACACGAAAAAGGCAAAAAAAAAAAGGTGTTTGTATTATTATGTAAATAATTTTGATTTTATTGGGCCCCTGGGGCTCCCCGGACCACACTTTGAGAACTGCTGCTGTAGGTTCCTTGCTTGATGAATGAACCATCGGATTCTGTTGTTCTTTCGAGAGAACCCATGGTTTGAGAGGTCAAAACAAGAGGCAGCGCCAGAACTCTGTCAAACTGAAGGCCCCTACGGGTGCTTCCCCGCAGGCCCAACAGTCCTCAGCAACCTCCGCGGCGCCCACGCTCCTCCCTGGACGCGACCCCCGCGCCTCGACCAGCTCCGGGTGCCCCTCCCCAGGGCGCCTCGCGGTTCACCCGGTTCCCGGGCGCTGGGAGACAGGCCCCTCCCCACAGCCTCTGCTCCACCTCCCGGCTTCCATGGCAACCGTGGCGCGCGGCCCAGGCGACAACGCCCCCCCCCCGGGTTAAACCATTCACTTCAGGGACCGTCACAGGGGGTTGATGGACACACGGGAATATGCTAGAATGCCTGAATGCTCCTCGGTTCCCATTTTTCTACCTGGTTTGGCTGATATATTTTGTTTTCCTTCTTTACAGCTGCCCCTGCGAGAGTAGCGCCCGTCTCGCCTGCTCAGTTCGAACGCCTCCCCCATCCCAGGCCCGCAAATGGGCCGGTTTGCTAGGGAGGCTCGCGTCCGCGCGGGTTGGCGCAGAGGAGGGGGGCGCGACCCACGTAGCGCGTGGTGGGCGGGGCTGCGCGCAGGGAAGGGGAGGTAGGCAAGATGGCGCCCGGCGAGTGATTCACCCTAGATACGTCCGGCGGCCGCTGAGACACTGGGGGGGTTCTGCCCCCACTGCCGCCCTTCCTCCTCTCCCCCGCCCCTGGAGACCCCCTCTTACCCTTCCTCCCTCTACCTCGGGGTGGGGGTGGGGGAGCGAGCCTGGTTCCCGGGACACCATGTCGGACTCTGAGGAGGAGAGCCAGGACCGGCAACTGAAAATCGTCGTGCTGGGGGACGGCACCTCCGGGAAGGTCAGTCCTCCAGCGGGCCCGCCGTCCCCGGCCTGCAGGAACCCTGGCGCGGCCCCGGCAAACCCCAGCCTCCTCCCCGCTGCTCGGCATCGCCTCATTACCCCAAGGGCCGGGGCGCGCCTGATCGTGGCCTGGGGCCAGGCACGAAGTAGGCGCTGGGTGAAGGCTGACGAAAGCGCTCCAGCTCTCCTTAAATTTAAAAAAAAAAAAAAAAAAAAAAAAGTCACCTCCCAGCTCCTTGCCTGCGCGAACTCCTACTTCTTCAAGAGTCGAGCCAGCATCACCCTCCTGGGAAGCTTTCCAGCTTCTCGCCTCTGAGGACTGGCAAAGATCTGCCAAGACATCTTACCTCTTTTCACTTTAGTCCAGGTCACACTTTGCCTTTCCCCCCCGCTAGACGCCCCCCCACCCCCCCTCCCCTATCGCCGGCCGCTTTATGGTTTCTCATACCTACACTGCACTCCTAGGAACTTTGGCTCTGGAATCAATTCCCTGGGTGAGCACTAGGGCTCCATCACTTACTGGTCGGGACATTGGAGGGCAAAATTGCTAACCTATTGGTACTTCATCGGTAAGGTGGGTATTGATAGGGGTCGCCTCAAAGGGTGAAGTGTGCAAATACACAATTCAATGTGAAAATCCACAGAAAGCTTTCAGAACGTGGTGTGCACTCAAGAAACGCATTGCTGTTTCATAGCATCATACCTGTTCATCACTGCTCCAAGCACAGCACCTGTCAACACAAGCATATTCATTCCACAAGTATCTCTTGAGCTCCTAATTTGGGCTGATGCTGAGAGTAGAGCTGCTATCGTGACAGAGGAGATCCTTGCTTAGAGTCTAGTCTCTGGTGACGGTTGATTGAATAATGAGACTGAGTGCGTGAGAATATCCGACAGCCAGTCTCCTTACCTCTTAGGCTGACGTTTTTGGACTCTGGGTTGTGGAGCTCCTGAACTGGAATAATCATCTCTTGGTGCTTGCTCTTTGGAGAGGGTCCATGGGATCTCAAAAGGGTCAGTAACCACCCCCCAGATAAAGTGAAGAGCCTCTACCTGGGGTGTCTTCACACCTGTCGCTTCTGTCCAAGGCACCAACAGTGTTTCTAGGAATATTGCTAAAGTCTGTCTCCTTTCTTCTTCCCTCCCTTTTCCCGGCCAGAGTCTTCAGAAATGCAGATTGTTATTGTTACTAGTTTCCGGCTTCACGATTCCCTTTTACTGGTGTAGCTTGGATCCTGGTTTCTCTGGTGACGACTGCTCTTTGCATCTTCCCTGGCAGTTGGCCCTGCAGAGCTGCTCCAGTCTTTGGTACTGAGATTTGAGTTCCTAGGGCACCTGGGAGAGGTGTCATTTATATGCAAAATTTGGAGCATTCTGTTAATTTCTTTCTTGCCTTCCGGGATGATATTTTGTTACTGATTTTTATTGCTGAGGAAAAACAACCTAATATGCCCTGATTACCTTTAAAAGAGTTTTGGGAAGCAACTTTTTGAATGTTTCAATTGTTTTAAATAAATCAGCATTGTTTCTAACACTCTTATTCAATAAAAATTTTAAGGTATATTTGTATAGTTTTCTAATTATTCAGTGTTCTTTTGAATACCCTCTAATTTTTCATTTCCTAAATCCTTTTATGGTCAACTCATAACTAAATTCATTTCTTGTTTAAAATTATAATGACAATATATAGCACTAAAACACTTGTTAAAAGAGACAAAAATTGCCCATTACCCTATGGTCTATCATAATTCTTTAAACTTTTGTTCATTTCTTTTTCTCCCAGTATTTATCAATAAGTTTCATACATGTGTTACTCAGTTGAAGTTTGTTCATAATTTTGTATCTGGGTTTTTTATTTAGCCTGTCATGTTTTCTTCTTGTTGCTAATTTAGTGTGAATAATTACAATTTTTCATCTCTGTCTGAAATTCTTTCTAGTGTAGGACAAGGCATGATTTTTTCCCCTTCCATATTGTTGAGTTAGGACTATCATTCTGCTTAAAAGGGTAAGAGTGGTAACTCTTTGCGGTGTTCGATTTAGTCTTTATCATCTTGACTAAACTCTTTTAAAATTGTAAAGGCATTTTCTGCCAGAGAGTTTCAGATACAAACATCAGAAACCTAACCTTTTTTTCATTATTTGTATATCAAGCTTTTTTCTTCTCCATACCTTATTCTGCTCTCAAGTTATTGGCAGCTACCAACATTCCCATTCTGTTTCCTTTACTATCCTTTTATGAATTCAGCCTCACTTTCATTCTTATTTGTATCCTCATTGAACTCCTGGCTGTTTTTTCTAGCATTAGTTTTCTTGTCAGTTTTAACTTATGGCATTTAAATATACATTGATGGAAGCAATAGAGTATTGAGATAATCACTAATAATTTCTCCAAGAGAAATTTAGCTCCTCCTCCTAGTAACATGTGTTTCTAGTTCTTTCTGTTTTGATTCATACTTTTGATTTTATTACATATTTCTTAAGATTTTCTTGAGGCAAAATATTGTTTCTTGGTCTTTTTTTTTTTTTTTTTTGTATTAGTAAATGTAGTATGGTAAAAATTGTTAGCAGAAGCTCCCCAGATAAAATGATATAAAGAATCAGATAAAGAAGTTTTCACATATGGTAGATGATTGTTCACTTCATAATTGTTTAAGAAGGGTATTTATATAATGATGAGAGAAATTATTAAGTGTGAAAGAAGGCAGAAAGTCTAGAGAATTGAAGAGGAAGTGCCTACCACTGATTCAGTTGATTCTCTGTTGAAAATTTATAGTATGTCTAGAGATGGTATAAGAACACATTTTAATATTCTCATGTTCCCATGGGCCTATATTTTTGACAGATTATACTTTATTCCAGTCGAAAATCCTAGCTTGATGTTTGCCTCAAAAGTGTGAGGGTAGGGCTTTCAGAATCTTGAAGTCCTGTTTGCAAGAAAAGAACCTTTGAATTTTTAAAAATATTCAATATAAAAGTACTGAACTTTGAGAAACTTACATGAAAGTGAAAAATTACCTTAAATGGCACTATGCTACTGTTACATGTGCCTTGAGTTTCTCTTTGTCTTATAAAAGTATAGCAACCATCCCTATACTAAACATTTTGAAATATCTGTAATAGTTAAATAGTGGCAATTATTTTTCTCTGGACCTCTGAAACTCTTAACAGAAGATTTTGTACTCTGAGTTAAACAAGCTCAATGGCATACATAAAGATAAATGAAAAACAAAGAGTTTTAAAAAGGAATGCTTACCTTTTTTTATTCCAGTCTCTCAGTTTTTATATTATTGTTATATGCTTTAGGAAGCCAAACAAATTTTCATTTGAGTGTAGTGAGTTTATTTCTCAGTGCCTAGCAGAACATCTTTCTTAGGGTGTTCAATAAATATTTGACCACATATCTTAGAAATTTATTATAAATGCTGAGTATTTAAATAATAAATGAATTGGACTTAGAGTGTGCTGATTGTCATTTGTGTGAAAAATATGGTTCTTGTGTCAAAAGGTATTTTAGGTCTTTTTGTTTGAAGAAATTGAAATTTGGACAAGTTTTCTTTTGCATTGCTGCACTTATGTCATAATTAATTATACTAATCTGTCTTGGAAATTTTATTTTGGTTTTCATTTTTTTGGGAGTTGATATCTAATTTTAACATTTAAAATAAAAAAGGGCAATTTTCACTTAACTTTGGTAGTCGTTCTTAAAAAGCATAAAAGCTTCGTGAAGCTGCCTTTCTTTTTGGTGAGGTTTACAAATAAATAGTGCATTTAAAATGTTTAAGAAGCTTTTAAGTTATTGAGTTATTTCAGTTGTTTCCAGGATGGTTTTTATTCTGCTTTGATAGGAAATGGTACTCCAGAGTTTTGAATACAATTTTGAGTTGTTATTTAAAAAAATGTAGAAGTATGTATATCTGTTCTGGTTATAATATTCTTGTGACTTTTAATCTTTATGGTTGTTGGATGGAAAATACTTATTTTTGCCCACTTAATATTAGTCTTGAAAATACTGACTTTTTAAAGATAAATATTATCTCAGTCATTCTGTAGTATAATCTTCATTTAACATCTTTAATACAGAGAAAAATTAGACATTTAAAGATACTTTTTTGTAAAGGAAAATTATATAAACAGACTTGCTCCTTTTTAATTAGTACTTATTGGCTAAGAGCATAAATGTTCAGAGTATTTAACCTCAGAAATGAAACTTAGAATTCTCTGAAATTTGTATTGAACTGATATATATGGATATTTAGGATTCAGATCTTTAGTAATGTTGTTTTAATTTTCTTGTTGATAAATCTCAAATTCTAATTTCCAGCAAGGAGAAGGAGCTTGACTATCAGGGGATTTAAAGAGATTTAACCGATTAGTCTGTTGTCCCCACTGATAGCTGTTGGCAAGTGAAATTTACCTGGTGGAGTGTTAAGTCCCTCCTCCCTTTGTAACTGATTAGAACTGCTTAAAGTTGTTCATTGGATTAATAGTAGTATAAATACTGAGATTACTTAATAAGGTTTAGTAATGATTTTATGTTTACATTTCTAAAACGAAGACATTAATTTTGATATTCTATGCATCAATTTCTTTAGACCTCCTTAGCTACGTGTTTTGCTCAAGAAACTTTTGGGAAACAGTACAAACAAACTATAGGACTGGATTTCTTTTTGAGAAGGATAACATTGCCAGGTAAGAGACTAAAAAATCTTAACATAGAAAATTGTACATATCTTACAATAATAGCAGAAATATGTAAGATAAATTTGGGGGCTCTTTCTGCATGAAAAAATACATAATTAGCAAATCTATCATAGGGAGGTTAACTTTCATCAGGATCTCCCATGAAGACATATTGTCCATGGGTGTGAGAGAAGAGTTTATATATTCCCCCATTCTCCCGCTGTTTTTGACCACTCCACACATTTTTCGAGAATAAACAATAGTTGCTTATAAAATTCTAAAAAGTTAAAAAAAATCAAATGCTATACAATTATAAACAGATATTGTATAAACTAAATGTGAAAAGACTGGAAAGGATTATTTTTTTAAAATATTATTTTGATTAGCCTCTGCTTCAGTTTTTTGTTTGAGAGAAAGTTGGAACAGAAGTATAATGTAGCTATGGAACTTCTGTGCTCTAATATGTGAATGCTGTTTTATGCAAGGCAGCATGAAATTGCTGGCATTTAATAGACCACTAAAATTTAGGGTCCCTAGGCACTCATAAAAATACAGTTTGAGCATTCAAGATGTTTCAGTTCACCATGCAAAGAAACTATTTAGATGCCAGTTGCAGCACATTTTGTGGGAAATACAGGGAAATAATAACAAAAAGAGAGTGGTTTCTGTTTTAAGTTAGTTTCTGAACAATTGGGGCTTTAAAATGCTCTGTCTATTCATTTGTGATGGTTAAATTATATGTTTAAAGTATTTTATTAAAAACAGTTTATCTTGACTGACTTTCTAAACCAGTCCATCCCTCTCCTCTGTGAGGAAACACATTTGAATAAAAACGGTTGCAAGTGTAGTGTCAGATTCATATACTGAAGCGTGAGTGATATAGTGGGAAGGGGTTTAATAAATTCCAATATTATTGAAATATGTTAACCTCTCAAACACCCCATCTGTCAGACAACTCTCCATGAAAGTTTTAGAGCAGCTAATGAAAACTCTTGGAAATTGAAGGTATTCTGCACATCTCACTAGTAGTATGCTCTATTATATTTTGTGATTGTCTGTATTCAGCTACCAATGAAAAATAAATTGAAAGATAGGGTATGAGAAAAGAATTCCAACTTTCTATTGCTAAGTTATTGTTCAGCAAGAGGCTTAATGAGAAACATCATACTTTGTTTCATTTGTATTTCCTTTTAATGTATTCAAAACTTAAAAATCTCATTTTATTTTTATTCTCATTTGTGTGGATAGATTAATGCTACATTCAGAGAAGAATACATACACAAATCACATGATATACATGCTGAAATCTTATTCTTTGCAATAATTTTTTCAGAGATGCCAGTTGTACATAGAGAAACTTCATATATGTAGTTATTGATTATTATTTTTGATGCTAACTAGCAAGAGCATCAGCTTTCTGTACCATTAATATTACTTAGTTTTTCTGACTTTTTTTTAGTTCAAAGGCTTAAATATAGGAACAAGCACCACTCAATCATTAAAAATATCTTAGGACGGGTTTTGGACATTTTATATAGGGGATATATACATATGATGATTTCTGATCTGTTGCACAATACTACCCATTTTAAAGTTTTGATTATTTTGTAAAAAATATTTGGTATTTTTAAAATAAAAATTTATAGTATAATATCTTAGAGTTAGAAAGTACTTATATTAAAAATGATGTTAGGAAATTTATATTCTTAATGAATGTATATTTTAATGAATTCCTGATTAAATTTTTATTTTGATGGGTAGAATTCCAGAAAAGAATTCTTTTTTTTTTTTTTAAGGCAGTTGGTTTTGTGTTACTTCATGAACTCAAAATTGTGTTAGAAATTTCAGTTGGAAAAAGTTGTTTTAATGTAACTTGATATTATATTATTAATAAGTACATTAAGAAATGAGGTAAATAAATTACAAGGTTCACAATATATCTTATATATTTTAACCTTAATTTTAATTCATTGTAAGTGTCAAATGTAGGATGACTAATATTTGTATCATTTGCTAAAACATTATAGGAGGCAGCATTATTGAATTTATAGTAAAGAGCATACTAGGCAAATCTAATATTTGTGAAGTATTCTAGTAAGTCTTCTGTCCATTCAGATTGTTAGAGGTGAATACCTCCTGTCCATGTATTGACATTCTCTTCATGCAAGTTTTCAAGGTCATTACTTTGTAAATATTCATCCATTTTAGTATATTTCATGTTCCGGTATGCTGTATAGTCTGGATGCAACCACTGTGCAGAGTTTACTGCTTAAAATAGTGTATCTGTTAGTCAGAGATTCTGCTGATAGAGCTTCTTAAGAGCTTTAGTCAAAATACTTTCAGGAAGCTTGTGGGTACAGTCCAGTAAACAGCGTTCTACTGTGAAAAGGATTTCTAAGTCTTTAGTGCAAGAAGTGGGCAGACTTGTGTTTTTAGTTCCATCTTGACTATGCAGCACTTTAAGTAAGGTTAACCAAGGCACCAAGTGTACTTTTACAGGGTCACTGTTGAATCCTCTTGGTGGCTTTGATTCATACCAAAAGCAGCTTACCTGTATTTTGTCACCTCATTTATTTTATTTTTTTCCCCTGGTTACATGTCATTTCTTACCGAGGAGCAGGAATTTTGTAGCATTTTACATTTGAGATTAGATTGCTGACAATTTCCTTAATGTTCTTTATTAGTAGGAAATTTATATTAGATGGATTCTTGATTTTTTAAAAATTTTACAGTATTGATTATTTGAATACTATTTTTATAGGTTATTAGGTATGTCATTTTGAAAATATACATGGCGGCTTTATATATTTATGTTTAGGGAAACTAAAATGAATATTGATTGGAATTCCATCTTCATGTGATTTTGTTTCCCAAATAGAGAACCCCTGTTTATATTTATTTTTATGTGTTAATAAGCCTAAAATTCACATGTGGAAGTTAAAAATATGTTTCTAGTCATATGAAATAAATATGAAACTAGTATCATTTGTGGAAGGTATAATGATAGCAGAAGTGGTTTTTTTTTGGCTAGCATTGTTGGTTATCATAATGCATAACTATTTTTATTTCTGAGGCACTAGAATATGTATATTAAAAAACAAGCCAACAATAACAGTGTTTATTTAGAAAGGTATGAATTTAAAAAATACCTGCAACACATGAATATAAATATAAACTTCTCATATGGGAGGCAACTGAATAAATGATTTAGTCTTGAAATGATGTAGTGAGGATTTGGAAACATGAATATCATGTTCATAAGGTTTGTAGCTAAGATGTTCACAGTAACTAATTCAGATTGGATCTATCAGAATTTAAAGGAAGAAAAGCTTTATATTTCTTGATGCAAAGCTAAGTGATAGGATTTATTGGCCTTGACAAAAATGGGATTAAATGCCTTCTATGAAGTGTTGCCTACAGTCTTACTGGAAGAAAGTTAATATTGTTAAGCACTGTTTTTTTTTTTGAAGTAAACAAATGACTGTAAAGACTGTACAAGTAAAATGAATAGAGTACTGCCTGTTTATCTAGGGGCTTCTTGAAACGATTTAACATATTGCTAGTGACTGCTAGTCCTTTCTCACTTGCTTAGTTTGAGACAGCGTCATAGAATGAGTTCAGCTTTGAAACTTGAAAAATTTAGATTGTTAAGTAAATGGGTTTATCCCAGTTGTTGGGTAAGTCTTATTTAGTCTGTGACATTTTGGTTTTCGTCTTCAGAGTTTTAAGAACATTTTCGTCATTATTCTGTGAGTGTTGAAAGTGTGTGTATGTGGGAATGATGACGGGTGATAAACTTCAGGAGCTCTCATTAATGCTAATGGAAGTTCCTCATGTAAATCCTTTGCATGTTGGCAGATACAACAGACCTACCTCAAAATAATGGAAAGATTGTAATACAAACCCAATAAAACTTAGAGTTAAGGGTAAAACTTGGCTGATTAACCCATTGTTATACTTGCTTTTCAGTTGAATGGTGTGACTAACATTCTCCTATTTTAGTGTTAGGCATTGGAATAAAAATTCACATCTTTATAATCTTTTTCATTGTTGTTTTTGAAGTGAGAACATTTTTTTAGTGTCTTAAGTTTTTATTTTGCGAATTTCTGATTCGCAAATCATTCAGAAAGGTACATCTTTTAGTGTGAGAGCTCATTTTGAAGATACTAATTGAGACTTTGTCTGCTTTGAAGAATACTGCATCATTAGGAGAAATACTTTGAAATGTTAAGCTAGAAAGTATGTTGGACATGGTCTTTAACTTTTGGGGTTATGCATTCATAAGAGAGAATAGCTTATCTCATACATTTTTGTATCAGCCAAATATTTTGCAAAATAGACAAAAGAATTTTAAAGATTGCTTTTTAGTATTTTTAAATGCTTTTATAATGCTCGTATGGGAAAGATTTGTTCCACTGTTTTATGAAGGCTTTGAAGCACATATTATGATTTGTTTCAATGGAAATGCTTTGAACAGTAAATGCATCATAATATTTAGTGATATACTGGGTATTTATCCTATATCCGTTCTGAAGAGGGCTGTCATATATGTTTATATTTTATAGGTCAAATTAGAAAATATGTAGTTTTAGAAATTATGTTTCCTATTGCATATAAATCGGTAACATTTAAATTTTAAAAGTGCATTAATTTTAGTTGAAACTCTGGGTCTATTTTTGTAGTCTATTATTAATCTATGAGTATTAGAACCTATAGAGTTTAGAGTTTACAGTAAAATTCATTACATGCTATAGGGTAGGTTACTATATAAAGTTCTATTTTTATTTTTAAATTATATTTTTTTACCCCCCATACAAGTGTTCTATCATCCTATTTTCTGTTTAAGAAAATTGTTTTTTTTTTAAGGCTTTGAGCAGTTTATGAATTAAAGCTGTTTTTATTTTGAAGGTGATTATAAATATGGTTCTATAGAAATGGGGTAAAAGTATAAACCTAAATTCTCCATTGTAATTTCTTTTGACATTATTTCACAGTTCCAAATATCTGACCATATGAGCATGCAGAATAAAAGGCAGATTAGATCCACAGTTTATCATTGTGACTTAGAATTTTCTGGAACTGTATTCAGTTGTTATTTTGTTACTCACCTTTTCTGCATTCTTGTTTTTATATTTAAGGGAACTTGAATGTTACTCTCCAAGTTTGGGATATAGGAGGACAGACAATAGGAGGCAAGATGTTGGATAAATATATCTATGGAGCACAGGTATGACATAAATTCTATAATTATTTCGGTACTGAAAATACTCCTCTCACAAGTACATACAACTGGGTACACACACACACACTCTCTCTCTCTTTCTCTCTCTAACTTGATTTTTATCTGATATGTAGAGAGACTGATTTTATATTTTATGCATATTCATTTTTCTCTTAAAATACACGTCTCAGATTTTTGTGTCTGGCTTTTTTGTTGTTTAATTTTTTCTGTTTTAAACTGAGTACATTTTTTTTTTTTTAAAGATTTTATTTATTTATTTGACAGAGAGAGATCACAAGTAGGCAGAGAGGCAGGCAGAGAGAGGGGGGGAAGCAGGCTCCCCGTTGAGCAGAGAGCCCGATGCGGGGCTCGATCCTAGGACCCTGAGATCATGACCTGTGCCGAAGGCAGAGGCTTTAACCCACAGCCAACCAGGCGCCCTAAACTGAATACATTCAAAGTAGATATTAAGATAAAAAAAAAATTGCTGGACAGAGATTTGTGGGAAGCCACAGTTCTTTGTTTTGCTCACCTATTTGGTAAAATGGGTTTTGAAAATAAGAATCTTCCTCTTTGTCCACTAAAGTCTACCTTCAGGGGTACGTATTGGATTTTTTAAAAAGATAAACATTATATAATAATATTTGACTCTGAATGTCAAATAAAGTAACTTTTTATTGTTTATAGATTTATCTAGAGTTAGTGGAAAGTGGGAAGATTTTGTGAATCTCAGGGCAAATGATAATATAAAGTTCATTAACAAATTTTTCTTCACTAAAAATTGAAGGTATATAATTCTCTTATTTTTACCTTTACATCATTTAAAAATTTATTATTTGCTTTATGTAAATTTGTTTATAAATAGAAAATTATATATAAAATTAATATTGATGTGAAATTGACATGATATAAAATTAACCACCGTAAAAGTATATAATCAGTGGCATTTGGTGCATTCACAATGTTATGTTCTTTTAAATAATTTTTTTGCAGTGTTTTATGCTATTATGTAATTGCTTAAAATCAGACATTATTGGTCAAATTTGTAGAAATTAAAAAAATTTTCATCTTTTTTGAGAGAACCTGAGTTTAGTAAAATGTCTGTATTCTCGTCTGATGTCCCTCATATCTTGTGAGAAAAGCATGTTATATTCCCTCTTATAACTTGTCAAATAAGATTTCTGTTTTGAAAGTACATGACATTTTTTTCTTGCCTTATATTGTTTATACTTTACAACTTATGTGAACGTTATAAGACTATACCTTGTTTTATTGAACAACAATGTTAAGTATAGTATTTCTGAGAAGTTCATGAACAATTTTCATGAAATTGTGCCAGGAAACTACGAATTCTGAGATGATAAAAATGAATTATCATAAATTAATGAAAATATAGTTAATTTTCTCTGCTTTCCAGAGATTCTAAGTTAGCTTATGCAAAATACATAAAGTACATTTTTGTAAAATATATGTAAATTTTTTATCTAGGCCAGAGAAGCTCTGACTATAATTCACTACCGTAAACTGGGGGAATGTTACTTTTCAAAAACATTGCTTTCAAAAACATTCCAATAGCATTTTAATATACTTAATAACTTTATATTAATTATATATTCATATAATTATTCTTCAAAGTGGATCTATACTGTTTCTAGCATTCTTATAGATGCTTACATTGCTCATCGCATGAATACTTTGCATTTTGGTATAAATGTTACAGGATAGAAATTGTTTAGAAATGATGTTTCGACAGGCTGTTTTGAGGACATCAGTTTAATGTATTATTTAGGATTTTGGTTTAGGTTCTCTAACTTAAGTATTGTATATAGAAAGAATTATCTTATACATATCTGGGCTATGAAGCTAGTGAATCTATTTTTCTTAAAGCATTTCTTAACATTAAGAAGCTTATTGGTAGGCTGGAAATGACTTAAGATTCAAATAGAACTATTTTACCTTGTTCACATTTTCCCCCCAGTAGCATTAAACTTTATCAATCATCTATTGAATAGTGTTAGTTGAAACAAAATTGGATTGACACCCAAGAAAGAATTAGTGAGGTATTTTGACAAGAACTAGTTCTAAGAATTGAAGTATTTCCCAGTTAAATTCCCAGATTTTAAATTAACTTAAAATTTTCTAGGAGTCTTCAGAAAGATGTTATAGGCTATTTTTCATAGTGGTTACGAGCAAACACACAGTACATAGTGTTTAGTGCCCTGTAACCTGTGGCTAACAGAGGCTAATAACAAACCTCAGAGAAGGACTGGGTGTTTCATTTTTGTAGCTCTTTCCGTCCTGGAACCTAAGTGGTTTGCAAACACTGCCTTACTGAGCATAAACTCAATGAAGTGTAGTCATTTGTGAGGCAGAACATAACTACTATTGTGTGCCAGTGCCCCACACAGATGAGCCAGCCTGTTAACCACCAACAAAAGGATTTGGTTGCCCACATGGCGGCTGGGGAGAGAGCACATCGCAAAGCCGGACTCTCTGAGACCGTCTGCTGTCTTTTACTGTGCGTTTTTTACTTGGATATTTACTAACTTATAACTGATTATACAGACCTCTCTTGTATTAGTGTTTCTTCTTATAGGTTGTACTTACACAGCAAGGTATATGTTGTAAGTACTGTGGTACAATCTATATGTTTTAACACATTTCCACATAAAATTAAAAGCTAAAGTAGACTATTTGTTGTATAAATCAGGGAGAAAAAAATACCTGTATTATGGAACTGGGAACCTTTCCTTTTGTGGAAGGTTACGTTGTGTGTGTACTGTGCCTGTTAAATTTCAGAACTAAATCTATGGAGTAACTACAGTACTTAGGTATTGTCCTTTGAAACTTCAGTATTCCTTTGAAAATGCTATCTATCTGGTTAATGGTTCATCATGTTTATTAGATACGGTGATAAGTGAAATAGATGAAAACAAAATACTGTATGAAGAAATTTTATGTAATGTTTACTAAAAGTCTTCTGGTTTATGAAGGAAAGGGATGATAGAGTCTTCTGGGAATTGCAGGGGGAAAAAGTGAAGTTAAGGCATAGAAAATATAGGGAACTTTTGTTGAAGAATTTGAAGATCTAGAAGGATTTCCAAAAGTCGTAACAAAAAGATTGGGATGAAGAGGGGCAGTTGGAGGGTAAATTGGGAAGAGCAAGCACAGAGCAGTGTAGGGAAGAGATATAGGAGAAAGATGAACGGCAGGTAGGTAGGTGATAAAAGTGAAGGAGGGACATGAAACATGGAGATGGGTTTCGATGGCCTTAGGGTTGCCAAGAAAAATACTTCTAGCAGTTCCTGGTAGATTGCTTCAGTTGTTGCCAAGATGTGTTGCATTTCTGAGGGAGTTATACTTTCTTGTGGCTGAGAAGATTCTGATAGTTTTCTGGAAGCAATCAGAAGAGGTCTGGATTGATGGATGTGGTGAGATATTCAGGGCTTTGAGGGTGCGTGTGTTATAGGCTCCTCAAGAGGTGAGTACTTAGATGTATGACTTTGGTGTGCTGAAGCTGGTGGGTAGAGGCCTTGGCGTTGGCCAGTGGCTGCTTGTATGAGTTTTGGTCAGTTGTGTCCTTCAAAGAAGTACCTTTCATCTATGTGATCAACCTTTTGGCCACAGAGTTGTTTATATTACTCCTTTACTATTCTTATAATGTCTGTGGGATTAATAGTGATGGCCCCTCATTCATTTGAATTTTCTCTGCCCCTCTCTCTTTTTTTTGGTTAATCTGGCTGGAGATTTACCAGCTTTTGGTTTTGTTGATTTTCTCTATTATTGTCTTCTTTTAAATTTCATTGATCTCTGCTGTAGTTTTTATGATTTTTTTTTTGTTCTGCTTTCATTAAGCTTAAATTGCTCTTCTTCCTCAGTTTCCTCAAATAGAAGCTTAGATCATTGATGTTTCTTCTTTTCTAATATATGTATTCAATGCTATACATTTTCCTCTAAGCACTGTTTTTGCTGTATCCCACAAGTTTTGATAGGTTGTGTTTTTATTAATTTATTTTAAAATTTCTTTTGAGATTTCTTTTTTGACCTATGTGTTATTTAAAGCATGTTTAATCACCAAATATTTTGAGTTTTTCCAGCTATCTTTCTATTATTGATTTCCAGTTTAATTCCTTTGTAGTCTAAGAACACAGTTGGTATGATTTCTATTCTTATAAATTTGTTAAAGTATATTTTATGGCCCAGAATGTAGTCTGTCTTGGTGAATGTTTCATGTGAGTTACTGATTGCTTAATGTATCCGTCAGTGAAAAAGGGGCATTCAAGTCTCCAACAATACTAGCAGATCAGCGGATTTACAGTTCTATCAGTTTTGGCATTACATAATTTGATACTCTGTCGTTAGGTGTATATACATGAGGGATTGTTATGCCTTCTTTGAGAATTGATCCCTTTATCATTTTATATCTAATACCTTTTCTTATTCCAAAGTCTGCTTTGTCTGAAATGAATATCAATACTCCAGTTTTGTTTTCATTACTCTTAGCATGGTATTTCTCTATCCCTTTACTTTAATTTGTGTTTTTATATTTAAAGTGAATTTTCTGTAGGCAATGTATAGTTGAATCTTGGTTTTTCATCCCCATTGACAATCTGTTCTTTAATTGGTATATTTAGACCATTCACATTTAAAGTGATTATTGATACAGTTTGGTTAATTTCTGTCATATTTGTTTTCTATTTCTTGTGCTAGTTTTTTTTTTCTTTTAAACCTCTCACTTTTATTGTTTTATTTGAGCATTTTAACTCTTCTCTTAGCCTATCAGTTATACGTAAATACATTTTTTTTAGCAATTGCCCTGGAGTTTCCAATATATATTTTTAACTAGTTTAAGTCCACCTTCACATGGCACTGTATTGCTTTGCATGTATAGTTCATATACTTCATAAAAGCATATTCTTAATCCATACTCCCCATCCCTTATGACATGGCTGTCATTCATTTCACTTACCCATATGCTATAATCACTCAATACATTGTTACTATTATTACTTTGAACATTCGTATTTTAGATCACGTAAGAATAAGAAAGATAAATGCTTTTATTTTTACTTACTCCTTTTCTAATACTCTTTCTTTCTTTATTCCTTTTTTTTTTTTTTTAAAGATTTTATTTCTTCATTTGAGAAAGGGAGAGAGAGACTGAGAGAGAGAGAGTGCATGAGCAAGGCAGAGGGAGAGGGACAAGCAGACTCCCTGCTGAATAGGGAGCCTGATGTGGGACTTGATCCCAAGACTCTGGGATCATGACCTGAGCCGAAGTCAGACGTCCAACCAACTGAGCCACCCAGGCATCCCGATTTCCTTTCTTTATGAGAAATACATTTCTCATCCATATAATTTCTTTATCTCTGAAGAGCCTCTTTTAACATTTGGTCCAGGGCAGGTTTGCTAGCTATGAATTCCCTCAGCTTTTGTTTATCTGAGAAAGTCCATTTCTCCCTCACTTATAAAGGATAATTTTATGTATAGAATTCTAAATTGGTCCTTTCCTTTCTTTCAACATTTTAAATATTTCACTCTTTTCTTTTCTTACATGGTTTCTGATAAGGAATTCTCTGTAATTCTTATCCTTGTTTCTCTATAGATAATGTATTCCCTCTGACCAACCCCTCCCTCACCCCAGACTTCTTTTAAGATTTTCTCTTAGTTGGTTTTTTTGTTTTTTGTTTTTACTTTTAAGAGAGAGAGCATGCATGAGCTGGTGGGGGGGGGGTGGCCGGCAGAGGGAGAGGGAGAGAGAATCTTAAGCAGGCTCTGTGCAGATCTCACAACCCTGAGATCACGACCTGAACCAAAATTAAGAGTCAGGTGCTTAACCGACTGGGCCACCTAGGTGTCCCTCTTAGTGTTTTGTTTTATGCAGTTTGAAAATATGATGTGCTTACATGTAGGTTTTTTTTTTTTTTTTTTTTTTTTTGGTATTTATCCTACTTGTTGTCTTCTGAGATTTCTAGATCTGTGGTTTGGTGTCTTTTTTTTTTTAAAGATTTTATTTATTTATTTATTTGACAGAGAGAGAGCGATCAAAGTAGGCAGAGAGGCAGGCAGAGAGAGAGGGGGAAGCAGGCTCCCTGGTGGACAGAGAGCCCGATGCGGGGCTCGATCCCAGGACCTTGAGATCATGACCCGAGCCGAAGGCAGAGGATTTAACCCACTGAGTCACCCAGGCGCCCCAATGGTTTGGTGTCTTTAATTGATTTTAGCAATTTCTTGGCCATTGTTACTTCAAATATTTCTTAAGTTCCATTCTCTTTTCTCCTTCTGGTAGTCCAGTTACATGTATGATATGCCATTCAGAATCGTCACATAGTTTTTTGATGTTCTGTTTTATTCATTCTTTTTTCTCTTTGCATTTCACTTTTGGAAATTTCTATTACCTTATCTTCAAGCTTACAGATTCTTTCATAGGCTGTGTCTAGTATACTGATGAGCCCATCAGTGGCATTTTTCATTTCTGTTATAGTGGTTTTCATATCTAGCATTTCCTTTTCATTATCCTCTAGTGTTTCCATCTCTTTTTATCCACCAGTTCTTTTTTTTTTTTTTTTTTTTATTAACCTAAAATGTTTTATTTGAGTCAGGGGTACAGGTCTATGAATCATCAGTCTTACACAATTCACAGCACTCACCATAGCACATACCCTCCCCAATGTCCATCACCCAGCCACCTTATCCATCCCCCCTCCCCCAGCAACCCTCGATTTGTTTCCTGAGATTAAGAGTCTCTTATGGTTTGTCTCCCTCCTCGATCCATCTTGTTTCATTTTTTCCCTCCCTGCCCCCCACAACCCCCTGCCCTGCCTCTCAAATTCCTCATATCAGAGATCATATGATAATTGTCTTTCTCTGATTGACTTATTTTGCTTAGTTCTTGTATGTTGTCTACCTTTTCCATTGGAACCTTTTTAAAAATATTTATCATTATTTGTTTTAAAGTCCTGATCTGATCATTCCAAAGTCTGTATCATATTTGAGTCTGGTTCTAAGGCTTACTTTTTCCTTCACTGTCTTTTAGTGTGCCTTCTAATTTTTTTTTTTTTTTGTAGAAGCAAGATATGATGTATAGTAATAAGAACTCAGGTAAATAGGACTTTAGTGTGAGGTTTTATTTAATTCGCCAGGAGTTGGTCTGTGTTTAATATTTGCTGAGGCTCTAGGTACCAGAGACATCCAATTCCTCTAGTGTCCTTGTTTTTTTCTCCCTTTTTGGGCATCTCAAAAAACTTCCTCAGTTGAAGTTTGTGTTTTGCAGCTCTTTCAAATGTAATATACTACTATTATGCTGGAACCCAGTTGGTTTTGTGGTAAAGTATGGAGGCAGGGAAGCATTCTATACTCTTATGATTAAGTCACAGCCTTATAGTGGTCCTGTGTCCCTGGGCTGTGACCTCCACAGGTGTTTATTAGCTCTTCCCACTCAGATGAGACAGGATGGATAGAGGGGGCTGGAGATGGGAACTGTCTTTCTCCTATGTGATATAAGACACTGATTAAGCATTTTTTCCTAGACAGTATGCCTTTTCTTTCTTTTTTTTTTGTGTGTGGATAATACTCTGGGCATATTTTACAATGGTTAATTTCTCTCTCATCATGTCAGAGCCATGTGGGGGATCTTTCTTGATGCTTTACCAAAAGGATCTGATAGGGTTTCTGGAGGTAAAATCTGTGAAAGTGTAAGAATACTCCCATACAGTGTCACCTGGAGTTTTTCATTCTCAAAGTGGATCACATGCAGCCTCCAGCAGTTTATCAAAATTTATCATCTAAGTGTTTCCACCCTTTACTGGCTATAGTGGCTTTTGTTCCAGGTAAACATGTTTTGGCTGTGACCTTTTGGATTCACGTATCTCCCAGATTTCAGGGTGGCAACTTACCCTGCAAACTCAGCTCTCTGTTTTGTCCAAGAAAAGTAATTGATTTTTAGTTTATTTAGATTTTTTTCTTACTGTAAGGACAGACATGATGACTTCCAGGCTTTTTACAGGTCAGAGTTGAAACTGAAAATTCTAGAACACTTCTGTGTTTTATTGTCTTTTCAGTTTTTTCATTTTCCCTTTTCAGATTTTGACCACATTGGTGTAGGTTAGAACTGGTGAAGGATTGTCATGTTAGGAGCAAAGATGGAATCATAGTTTTTTACGTTAAGTGTTACTGAGAATGGGGTTTATGAACAGATGTTTGGGTTGATGGATAGCTAGATTAATGAAAGGCATTTATCCTTCTGCCTTTCTTATGAGTTCTGGAAGATTCATAGGTATTGCTGTCTTAAAAATATTGGACACACTGATCTAGATCAGGAATTGGCAAACTTCTCCTTAGAGGACCAGGTAGAAAATATTTTAGGTTTCACAAGCCATATTGAGTCTGTTGTAGCTACTCAGTTCTGCAGTTGTAGTACAAAAGCTGCCATCGATAATACTTAAATAAGTATGACTGTATTTCAGTGAAAGTTTATTTGTAAATATGGGCTTTGAGCTGCATTTGACCTGGGGGCCATAGTTTACCAACTCCTATAGTATTTAATATAATTTTTTAAAAAAAGATTGTGTTTATTTATTGGAGAGAGAGAGAGAGTGTGCATGAGCGTGAGTAGGGGGAGGGGCTGAGGGAGAGGGAGAAGGAGAAGCAGAGTCTCAGGGGGCCTGATGTGGGGCTCAATCCGAGGACCATGGGACAGTGACCTGAGCCGAAAGCTGACAGTTAACTGACTGAGCCACCCAAGTGCCCTAATTTTTTTTTTTTAAATTTTTATTGTGTTACGTTAGTCACCATAAAATACATCATTAGTTTTTGAAGCAGTGGGCTCCACACCCAGTGTGGAACACGGTGTGGGGCTCGAACTCATGACCCTGAGATGGAGACCTGAGCTGAGATCGAGCTCAGCTTGGAGGCTTAATTGATTGAGCCACCCAGGCGCCTCAGTAGTATTTAATTTTTATTTCATAGCTGTGGTCTAATACTTATCATAAAGAGATGATGGCCATGTTTTATTTGCATATTCTATCACGTTCACATATTGATCCATGTTAAGATGAAGATTTTCATATATTGATACGAAGAGTTCCAAAAATCTTAAGGTTTAAGAGACATCGTAGGTCGGTAGCTCAATCTATGAATATAAAAACTACCTCAAAGTTGCCTTGAAAATGTGATTCTTATTCACTCAGAATAATAACGAAAAAATTCCCAGCCATTATGTAATTTTTAAAAAAATTTTTAAGCTTTTAATTTTAAAGTTGGTTTTTAAATAAGTCTATTTTTATTATTTTACATAATCACATAGACATGTTAAGTGTTATAGAGGTGGATGACAGAAGCATTGCCCAAGATCAGTAGATGGTAGGGTCAAGACTACAGTCCCACAGCAATCTGACTTTCAGGGCAGAGCTCTTTTAACCCAGTATATTGTATCATTCAAATCACCTGGAGGTGGAGTCAGTAGATTGAAGATTAGTTTTCTTCAAAGGCCAGTTCTGGGACATTTTTCTTTTCTTTTTAAAATATTTGTTTGTTTGTTTATTTGAGAGGAGAGGCAGAGAGGGAGGGAATCCCAAGCAGATTCCACTGAATATGTAGCCCAGCCCTGGGGCTTGATCTCATGACCGGAGATCATGACCTGAACCAAAACCAAAAGCCAGATGCCCAATTGACGGAGCTAGGTGCTATTCTTAATAAGAGAAGTGCAGGGCAGGGGGTTGTGAGGGGAACGGAGGGAAAAAAATGAAACAAGATGGGATCGGGGAGGGAGACAAACTAAGAGACTCTTAATCTCAGGAAACGAACAGGGTTGCTGGGGGTGGGGAGGAAGGATAGGGTGGCTGGGTGATGGACATTGGGGAGGGTATGTGCTATGGTAAGTGTTGTGAATTGTGTAAGACTGATGATTCACAGACCTGTACCCCTGAACCAAGTAATACATTATATATTTATTAAAAAAAAGAAAAGAAAAGTGGACTTATGCTGATTATTTCAAATAATTCTGTGTTGGATGTTATTTGAAAGCATTTGGGAAGACAGAAATAGGTGTCTAAGTTATCAAAATGAATCAGAGAAATGATTTTGCATAAAAATTATAGAATATTTACACTGGAAGGGATCTTAGAGACCATTTACTTTCAATGATCTAATTTTAGAGACAAACAACCTGAGACCCAGAGAAGCTAAGTGACTCGGAAGCCAGTGTAATTTAACAAAAGAGCATGGTGCTAGAAAGTTATAAGAGTAGTGTGCTGGAACTGGCTTGAGAAAGTCAGTTGTTAAATTTTTGGGAATTTTTGTGAGCCAGTTGTTGAATACATTCATGATTAAAAATTATATATAAAGATGTATATTATACTGAAAAGAAAGATATATGCTCACACGCATTTTAATTATTTTAACATATATTTTTGTTATTATCTATGTTCTTGAAATTATTTATGTCTAGTGTAACTGTATGGTGCAGATGCAATATGGTGGTGTCCTACCCAGCTCTGTTTAGTGAAGTGACATCAGTAGCTTGAAAATGGCCCTAGGGGAGTATTTACACCACAGAAATAGGCAAATGCTACAAATCACACTCTGTAATTCCCTACCCCCACCACAACCATAGCCAGTTGATTAACCTTTACCAGCATATCACTGGCCATCATTGGCCATCACTTTTGTGTTCTGTACTTGTCTGTTTATGTGCCTGGCCTTCCTGCAAGACGGTGAATTTCTTCAGGTTTGGAATTTATACCCCTAGGACCCAGCACAAGGCTTGGCATATAGTTGGTAGACAAGTGCTTATAGAATGAATGAGTGGACTTTATATTCTTTCAGCCCTTGATTCATATCTGGCTTCATCACTTGCCTAGCTGTATGACCTTGGTTATTGTAACCTTTATTAGTAAAATGAGAATAAGAATACTAGCGTTGCATGATTATTGAAAGGGCTAATGAAAAGATCTAAATATATGTCTACATACATAGTAGGTACAAAAATGTAGTTAAAATTTATGATTACATTCTAAGAAGAAGGAGACATAAATGCTATTAGGGTCCAGACTTATACTGTATGCAGAGCTTTGTATTAAGTGTTTGACCACAAACTGGATGAGAATCAAGAATGTGGCACTGTTATTTTTGTGTATGTACATACTTCTTCTCCTTCCCACACAAAATAATGGGATATATTAAAAGGAATATGATACATAAGAGGCAGGAAGCAGTCCCTCTGTTATATTTGGCTTTGTTCAGGCTCTTATTACAGTATCATGTCTAGTTTTACATTGCTCATTTTAAAGAGGATGTCAAAAAACTGTATGTAGTGTGTCCTGGGAAGAACCCAACAACTATGATTAAAGGGATAGAAAATAGGTCCTTTGAGGCAAGTTTAAGGAATTGAGTTTGTTTATTCTGGAAAGGAGACGGTAAAGGAGTTACTTAACTATCTTCAAGTACATGAAGGGTTATTATGAGGAGGATACTCTCATGTTGTTCTCCAAATGCACAGAGGACCAAAAGAGGAAATCGACTTATTTCATTTAAAGAAAATTGTGTTAAACACTAAAATTGACTATCAAGGGATGTCATGGAATCTCCATTTTTGAAAATATTTAAAAAGAGCAGCAGCAGATGGTTATTTATTGAAAGGTTTACATGTTTGACCTCATGAAAGTTACAGGCAGGATTGTGGACCTTGCAGCGTTTTCACCCCTGTGATATGGTTTTCTTGTATTCATTGTAACTTGCCGTGCATATGCCAGGTATCTTACAAAGATTCTGTAACTCTTTTGTGACAGGGAATCCTCTTGGTATATGATATTACAAATTATCAAAGCTTTGAGAATTTAGAAGACTGGTATTCTGTGGTGAAGAAAGTGAGTGAGGAGTCAGAAACTCAGCCACTGGTTGCCTTGGTGGGCAATAAAAGTAAGTTATTAATGTTTATTTACGTATATTAGTTATTTGCTTATCCCATAGTCTTTTTTCCTACCAAAATGTTGATGGTTAGAAACATCAAAGATGCAGCTTTCCTGGAGTAAGTACATTACTCGAGAACATTTTAAAAGATGTATACAATCTTTTCAGTAACAATTTTGGTGCTTTTGTCATAACTGCTCTGCTGCTTTGGCCAGTGCCTGTTCAGGTAAGTTCTGTTCTGACTGTGTGTGTTTTGGTTTCCTGTGGTCTGAGGAAGCAGCATGGACTATTGAGAACAGCAACGCAGCTGCAGATTTTATGATACTGTGTTGCAGCTTCAGCTCTGCCCCAGAGATTTTGAGAGATAGATTTCATTAAATGGTCCCCTTTTCTAGGAAAGAAAGAAGTGTCTGGGTAGAATTTTGTGCATTGTTTCTTGCTCCCATCTCTCATAAACTTTGCTTTCTAAATTTTTGGGGTTTGTTCTAAAATGTAGATTATTATTTTTTTTTTTTTTAAGAATGGAGTGTATTGGGGGATGAGTAGTGCTTGCTAAAAATGGTGGATAAGTGACTTTTGAGATCTGTCTCTTGGGCTATGATATACAGCATATAAAATTATAAAACTGAATTTAGTATAGGACTGTTAGTTGGTTCATAGTCCTACAATGCAGTTACCTGGAAAAGGAGACATTAATAAGACTTTTTAAATATATAAAATATTATGCTACAACCTAATCTTTATAACTATTTGAGGTCAGAAAAAGAGAAAATGAATTTAAATTATACCAGGGAGGATTTAGGTCAGGAACAGTTTCCTGACTATAAGCATTGTTAAACCAATACCCAAGTATATTACCAAGAGAATTATCTTCTCCAAAGGTCTTTAAAAGTGTAGTGCATTTTTGTGTGTGTAATTATTTAGGAAATAGTACTTCCTGAAGGACTAAACCAAGATTTCTTCATTATGTGCTTTTGTACACTTAGATGAACATTTAATAAATTCAAGCCTTACTTTAAAATCATTATAAAACAGGTGTGGATACCATTTCTCTGAAGAGTTAAAAATACAAATTTTACAATACTTTTTTAGAAAACAGTATTATATATCATGAAATGGATGTCTTGAGTAAAAGATACAGTTTTTAAAGCTTTAGTTGAATTTTGCTCTTCTTTTCCGTAAATAGTTCTTACTGAATGAATCAGATGCTTTCAAATTCATTGAAATTCTCCTTTAGAAAATTTTGATGACCTTAGGTTCTATTTCTGAGTGTAGCTTCCTGTTTTAGGAGATCATTTCTTATTTGTCATACTGCTGAAACACTAGCCTGTATTATGGCAAAATTTGTGCTTTAGTAGCAGTTTCTCATCACCTTTTAGGAAATTATGGAGTAGGAAGGGGATGGGGGTTGAGGCTTGTTTTCATTTCTTTCAAAACATAATCTGACTACCATCTGGAGTAATGGTGTAGTGGTGCATAATTATATACATTATGTGTTTATGTGGTCGTGTGCGGCATCTGCCATTGGTCACTGTCAAAGAGAGGCTAGCAGACTAGATGGGCTATTGGACTGTTCTGGCGATGCCATTCCTAAGCTTTAAAAGCAAACATTTATCTAAGTTATATGAATTTATGAAAAAAATTATTACAGTGTTATGTGTGAGATTTAATAGCATAAGAAGTTGAGTTTTTTAGCTTTTGGCTTAGCTCTAACCCCTTCCTCGTATTTATAATACTCTCTTTCAGAATGAGATCATAGAATAAAGTATGCAGTCACACAGAATGTTACATTTGTAAAATGAAGAGATTATAAGATGAACATTTTCCTGGATATTATTTACTGCATAATCTGTCACTGGCCTGAATTCGTATGGTCATGTAATAAAAGATCTTTAAATCTGTGTTTCCAAGTTGATGTTACATTAGTATAGTAATGTGTACTCATCTTCTGTTTGGGGGGACAAAATTATATTAAAAAGCAAAGATTTTACATATGGATAAAGGCAAAGCAAAAGAAACATGATGGGAAGACATCTGAAACTAGATTATTATGTTCCTTATCTATAGAGAGTCATCTTCTACCTAAATGTGCTTTTTAAAACTCATCATCGTGTCCTGTTCTTTGCAACTTAGAAAGTTGCAAAACGGAAAGCATATGTTGAAAAGGAATATGTATGAAAATATTGGCAGCAGTAGCTAACTTTTATTTCACTTTTTAAAAGATTTATTTATTTATTTTAGAGAGAGAGCATGTGTGCGTGTGAGCGAGTGAGTGGGGGGTAGGGGGCAGGGGCAGAGGGAGAGGGAAAGAGAGAGAATCCCAAGCAGACTCCATGCTGAGTGAGGAGCCTAACGTGGGTCTTGATACCACAACCCATGGGATCAAGACTTGAGCTGAACTAATGAGTCCAGTGCTTAACCTACTGAGCCACCTAGGTGCCCCAGCAGTAGCCAACTTTTAGCCAAAGTTTAGCAGAAAGATAGGATAGGCAGAAAATTTCTATACAGAGAGAGAGAGGGAGAGAGAGAAAGAAGGAGGGAGAGGAGAGGGAGAGTATACATATGCGTGTGTATGTGTTAATTTGTTTTATAGGAAGAGTTTATAATGTTATAAAATCATTTGTTTTTTATTAAAATAAACTCACAGAAATTTGGGCTAAGGATTGAGGATAGTCTTACGTAAGGACGAATTATGGGTTTATTTTTATTAAAAATTGTGTTTTGTTATGTTTAAATATGAAGAGTAACTAGAATAGGTTAATGAAGTAGCCAGTAGAGGAAGGGATTTGCTTTTATGAAATAGAATTGTTAACGACTTAATTATTTCAGTGTATAATGCTTAAAACAAATTTATTTTATTCTATATTCTTAAAGGCTGTAAGACATTAATTAGTGTTTTTCTTTGTACTATTTTAAGATTTTATTTTATTTATTTTTTTATTGTTTTAAGATTCTATTTAGTTACCAGAGAGAGAGAAAGAGCACACAAAGGGAGAGGGAGAAGCAGACCCCCGCTGAGCGGAGAGTCTGATGTGGGGCTCGATCCCAGGACCCTGGGATCATGACCTGAGTCGGAGGCAGACGCTTAACTGACAGGCTCCCATGTACTATTTAAATTTATGTTGAGTTATGGTTAAGATCATAGGGCTTTGAATTTCGGCATACTTTGCTTTTACCAGCCTGATTTCTTCACTTAATAGCAGTGTATAACACCAGACAGTTTACTTTGTATCTAGATACCTCAACTTCCTCATCTGCAGGTAAGGATAATAGCTTTTGTCTGATAAAGTTGGTTTAAAGATTAAATGAGATATTACATGGAAAGCACTTAGCCTGTGATCTGTATACTGTAAATGCTTGATAACTAACATCATCATTATTATCATTCATAATAGCCTTTTAAAAACACTGACTATAACTTCAATTTGAATGATCACAAATTACAAATTAGTAGAGCTGAAACAGATATCTTACAAAAGTGGCCTGGAGGTAAAGGTTCCTAGAGAATCCCTTCGTCATCCATCTTATGCCTTGGGTTTTTGTTTTGTTTTGTTTTTTAGATCGATACTTCTCGTACCATATGATGGGTGGAGCAATTCAATTCAGCAAACATTCTGGAGTGCCAGCTGTGTGTATTCAGTTAGACGTTCATTTGTTGAAAGGTTGAGACAAAGAGAGTGCTTAAGGAGTGACAGGGACCTGTTAACCTTAATTTTAACCGAATTAATTAGTCTTAATTTTATTCTTTTGCTTAGCTGCCTTCAAGTTTTCTAAAAATTTGACTGCCTTTCTTTTGCTCTGTTTGGTTGTTGGGATTAATAAATGTAATTATGTCTAAATCTTCGTGGAAGGCCCTACTTTTCCCTAGCAAGGTAAGCATAAATTCTTGGTAGGTAACTTCCAAAATGGGAAAGAGGGTAAGTCATCTACTTACTCTGTGTACTTTACAGAAGTTCTCTTGAAGTTTGATGATGTCTGCAGCCCGATGTGGAATGAAACAACTGATAGGCACCTGGAAACCATTCTATTACTATTTAAGGCAATTTCTCCAATTCATGGAGCCAGATTTACCAGGTCTGGTACCTGGTTTCCAGCCTTGAGAGTCTTGCTCTCTCAGTTGATCAGAGCCTGTACCGTGGAGCCTCAGGGTTTTCTATTTATGTCTGCTTCGGGGCTTTATTACAGGTGGACCTGGCCATGGCTTAACACACCATCATCACCTCTCACGTGAACTACTGCAGTAGCTTCCTAACTGTCCCGCCTGCTTCTGGCTTTGCTCTCGTGTAGTCCCGTTCCCAAATGGCAAATCATGTTATTATTGACTCTTCTAATGCTTTCTCATCACACTTACAACAAATTCTAAACTCCTCATTCAAATTTACCAAGCACTAGGTGATCTGGCTTCTACCTGCCTCTTGCCACTATATGCTAAGTCACACTTGTCTTTTTTTCTGTACTTAAAACATTCTAAGTTAATTTGTATTACAGGGTTTCTTTTGCTTGAAATACTTCTGGTCTCTGCTTGACTGGCTCTATTTTATCATTTGGATCTCATCTTAAATGTCATCTCCTCAGAGTTCCCTTTCTTGGCCACTCAGTGTAAATAGGTCATGCAGTCCCTTTCTCTCAGGACATTCGGTTTCAATTATCTGTGGAGCCTCAGTGCCATCTGATGATGTTCTTGTTTGTTTCTTGTCTGTCTTTCCCCACTAAAATGTAAGCTCAACGAAACCTAGGGACCTCATCACTGAGAACAGTCCCTGAATGAATGAATGCTGAATGAATGAATAAAAGCCTTTTCATGAAGCACTTGTTGAAATTAGAAGTGTTTATGGCCTGGGATGTGTTATTAAGGGAAAATGGTTTTCTTAATGAGGAAAAATAACACGTGTAGATATAGGGAATCTGTTAGATGGCCTTTAGGCCCAACTGGCCTACTGAATTCCACCTTGATGAACAACTTCAGAGTTTCTTAGGAAGTATATTGAAGTTATATTATGCAGGATCATGTTTGAGATAAAATGTCATAGGTTTTATATCATGATTTTAGGTTAAATAAATATAAAAGAATTAAGAATTTTGCTTTTTCCTAATGTGACTTTTATGTAGTGGTAGGAACCTACACTTGACTTTTTATTTTTTTCTTAATTTTTGTGTTTAATTCCAAAAACCATCTGCATCGAAGTTACAGTTTTAATTTTTCTTTCAGTCCCATTGAAATGAACATTCAGGAATATTAATTTTTTAAAGATTCACTTTAAATTCAATCCATGTTTTATAAGCACATGGCATTTTAATTTGTCATTTTGTTATTTTCTATCTTTAAGCTGTTATGTTTTCCTACTATCTGATCCATCAGCTAGTTTCTCCCCTGACTAGCTAACATTCTTAGTTGGATAGATTGTAAACAGAAATTAACAGGGGTTGCATAGAAGCTGCCCTCTCCCTGATTTATAGCTTCTTAGTTAGTGGAGGGGTGGTGGTTATCAGTAACTTGTATTGGGGATAGGAATTATCACGCTCTGGGATAGAGTGGGTGGATGAATGATTTCTGCTCTTAAAGATATTAACCAGATCCTTTCCCAAATAAAGACTAATAACTCAGATTTTTAAACAATCTTCATGACAGATGAGGGCATAGAGGAGAGTGCATCAACACTAATTAACAATGTTGAGTGTATATTCTTCTTAACAGTGATTGATTGTTCTTGGAGTGCTATCTCTGCCCAGGAAGTGATGTTTTACACTGCCAGGTTCAAAGGTTACATTTTAATGTACTCTGTAGTTGTGTTCCCTGAACTCAATGGAAATGTATTAGTAAAACAAGTAAATTTCAGGTTGGAAAATTTAACTGATGCCCTCAATAAAATTATCACAAAGTTTTAAAAGATTATTCTTTATTCTTAGTGACAGAGGAGTATAAGAAATGGTTATACATTCAGCTTGAAAAACTTCATGAGAATTTAAGGAAATGTGCTTGTCTTATCCTGTGACTCTTTTGAGTGTTCAAAAATTCTTATTTTATCTGGAGCGTAGAAAATGTGAAGTAGGTAACATTTACTTTGATTCCTATTTGAAGGACTCATATCAACTTCTATAAAAGTTATCTACAATATTATAACAAAGTGAACGAGTGAGTCATTATTATCAGTTTGCTTAAAAGAGTTCATAATTTATGTAAAGCATGAACAGAAACTTTTTTGAGAATTTGAAAAGTTCATTCTATTTATACATTGTGAATTAAAACATTCCACTTCCTTGCCCATTTATTTTAATACTTTCGTTCTATTTCGTTCTGGGAATAAGAATCCCATAGTATCAGATCCAAGTGTCTTTTTCAGATGGACTTTATATTTTTGTTTCTATTGCTTCACTTTTTTTTTCTTTTTCCTCTCTTTGCATGTAAATTTGTTAACTAACGCTGTGATTATTTCTGTCCTGGAAAATGCTGAGAGCATTTGATTCTGATACTGACAGCATCAGTAGTCTGTGTACTGAGAGCGTATGTCAACGTATGCTCTTACAGTTGTTCCTTTACATGACGCTTCACACTCCTGCTGTGCTTTCAGAACATTTTGATAGTATTTCCAGTTCAGTTGGTGGAGAAGTTTCCTCAAATTAAATGCATAAGATTGTTAGGACTGATACTGGGGAAGAAAATGTCAAATGAGTGCTTTTTCATAATACTCATCAAAATCATTTTTCACTGGACAGTTGTTGCAGTGATGTTATGTCATTTCATAGTTACTTTTTTTTTTTTAGATAGCCTACTTCAAACCATTTGACAGTATTATAATGTCTTTAGCATGAGAAGCATTAAGGTTTCTGTGATTTTGTTTTGTTTGTTTGGGGGAATTGTGTAAGCATGTCTGTCTTAACAATCTGTTTATGAAATTACTTTTTTTTATAGAATATTTTTTTAAAAGATTTTATTTATTTATTTGACAGAGAGAGACAGTGAGAGAGGGAACACAAGCAGGGGGAGTGGGAGAGGGAGAAACAGGCTTCTTGCAGAGCAGGGAGCCCGATGTGGGGCTCTATCCCAGGACCCTGGGATCATGACCTCAGCCGAAGGCAGTCATTTAACCAAATGAGCCACCCAGGCACACCTGTTTATGAAATTTGTGTTTGTGTTCTTCTTCTCATGATAGAGAAACTTTATTAAATGCTAAAGAAAGGTCATCCACTTTTTTTTTCTTTTATGGTAAATCTCTGATTTTAAAAATGAGAAGAAATTATTAAATATTAATTTTAATTTATTAAATTACAATTATAAAAATGTATAGCTTTATAAAATTTATAAATTTTTAAAAAATCTATAGCTATAAAAACAGATTTCTTTGTGGAAAGGGAGATTTAAATTTTTCATTAATGTAATTTAAACCTCTTTAATAATTTATTTTAATTTTATTTGCAGTAATTGTGGAACAAATCCAATACAATTTAAAGGAAGACTTAGAGTGGATATCAGAAAAGTTTAGCTTTTGGCCTGGGGCTGTCATTTCATCTGATTACGTCACCTTGGACAATTTACTTAATCACATAGGATCATCCTCCTGCATAAAATGAGGGATTATACTTGGTAATCATAAGCACCTTCTATTCCTAAAATATGATGACCCAAACATGTTTAGTAATAAGTCTGCTTAATTGAACATATTTACTGCCGTATAATTTTAAGAGAGTTTATTTTTCTTTTTTTTTTTAAAGATTTTATTTATTTATTTGCCAGAGAGAGAGAGAGAGAGCACAAGCAGGCAGAGTGGTAGGCAGAGGCAGAGGGAGAAGCGGGCTCCCCGCTGATCTCAGGACCCTGGGATCCTGACCCAAGCGGAAGGCGGTTGCTTAACAGACTGAGCCACCCAGGCATCCCACTATTTTAAGAGAGTTTAATTTTAACTTTATATGTCCTGTAAACCCTATCTCCTTATCTCTGCAGATGGTTTCTTTGGCTCATTTTATTCAATTGTTAGATTATTAAGAATTTTCTTTATACATGGATAGGTCCATATACCTAATAACAGTAATAATAACTAGCTAAGATTTATTGAATTTTTATTACTTGCTAGGTACACCTTGGAAATATTGTTAACTTTGGAGTATTTAGGGGGCTCTAAAAATAGCAATTCCTCTTAATTTAGAATTTTTCTTGAGCTTAGAATTTAATTACTTTTATTTTCTGTGACATTATTTCCTAAAATTTCATATGAATGTCTAGTTTTTTCAGAATAAATAAAGCAGTTCAGCAGGTATTTAAGTTTGTTTTGTTTTGTTTCCTATGCCTTCTCTCATTCATTCATTTCATTTAACAAATAGTTATTGAGCACATACCAGTCTAGGTGTTGGGATACATCAATGAACAGACAAAAATTCTTGCCCTCATCTATCCTGGTTCCAATAGAGGAAGACAGTAAATAAATGAATAATAAAATATATAATATGTTAAATGATGATGTTTTGTACAGATAAAGCAGGGAGGGGAGAAAAAAGAAGACATGAAAGACCATGTTAAGATTTTAAATATGGTAGCAGGGAAAGTTTGAGAAGATGACATTTGAGCAAAGAGATAAAGGAAGAAAGAGAGCCACAGAGATATCTGGATAAAGAGTTATCCAAGTAGAAGGGAAGAGTAGGAGCAAAGCCCTTGAGATAGTATTTTGTTCCCCCGTCTCCCCCGGAACTCCAAGAAGGCCTGTGAGAGTGTGTGTGTGTATGTATGTGTATGTGTGTGTGTGTGTAGCTGTGTGTGTAGCTATATGTAGGGAATACTAAGTGAAAGAATAGCGTAGGACATGAAGTTAGATATAAAGAAGAAAGGATCTAGGAAGAGGACAGATCACGAAAACCTTTGTAAGGGCTTCAACTTTTACTCTGAGATGGAAAGCCACTCAGGGTTTTCAGCAGAATGAAGTGATTTAACTTGAAAGGATCACTACAGTTCTTGTGAGAATTTACTAGAGTGGGTATGCATGGAAGCAAAGTAAAAAGATAAGAGGCTTTTGACATAATCCAGGTGAGAATGGTGATATGGAATAGGGAGGGTGAGAGCAGTAGAAGTAGTGAGAAGGAGTTGGCTTCTGAATACATTTGGAAGGTAAGGGTGTTGGATTTTCTCATAGATTGGTTGTGGAGTTAGAGGAGAGAAAAGGCAAGATAATGACAAGATTTTTGGCCTAGGCATCTGGAAGGCTAAAGTTCAATCTACTGACTTGAGAAAGAGTGCAGGAAGAAAAGTTTTGGGTGAGAATCACAAGTTTGCTTTTGGACATGTTAAATTTGAGGTATTTATATTAATTATCTATGTGGAGATATTTAATAGGTAGTTGGATATATGAGTCTGGAGTTCAGGGACAAGAAGAGGTCTAGAGATAAAAGTCTGGGAGTCAACAACATATTGATGGTATTTAAATTCTGAGACTAGATGAACTTTACATGGGAATGAGTATAAAAACAGAAGAAGTCCAAAGATTGATCCTTGGGTTATAGTCATGTTTTAAAGTTTGGGGAAATGAGGAAACAAGCAAAGGAATTGAAATGTGGCCAGTGGAGATCGGAGGAAAATCCTGAGAGTGAAGTATCCTGGAAGCTACATGTAAAGGTGTTTTAAGAAGGGGGTGATCAATAGATGAGGACCAAGAATGATTATTAAATTAAGTACGTAGAGACAATGGGTGTTGACCTTGGCAAACAGGTTCATTGGAGTGGTGTGGGTGAAAGCTGAGTAGAGTGAGTTTGAAGAGAGAAGGGAAGTCGATAAATTGTAGACAATGACTAGAGGCAATATGTATACGTAATGCCACTCTATAAGGGAGTTGGTAAATGGGGCAGCTGTGTGGTAGTGTTTGTAAAGGATGGGAGATATTACAGCATGTTTTATGTTCATGGGAAGAGAAAGACAGACATGGGGTATGTGTGCAAATACCTGAGGACATAAAATGCATGTCTTTTTACTGTTTTTGAATTTGTTCTATTTTTAGATATAATTTTGAATGAGTCAATTCCATTCCTTAATCTTCAATCTATTGCATTATTCTGATTTAGTGAAAAAGTAGAACATGAAGAGTCTGTGAAGACTTTCCCAAATCTTAAGCTCTTTAGTGTGTTGAGAGAAATGAATAAATAGAAGAGGACTAGGACAGAATACTAGGTAGTTTCTCACTTGCTTTTTTTTTTCCCCCAGTTGTCAAAATGCTGCATTTTACCTTCTCTTTATTTTTATTTTTCGTATTTTTAAAAAAATAATTACTAGCTATTTATTGCTTTTTAAACTGTGTGATTCTTCTGAAAAAGTCACATTTTTTAAAGTTCCCTCCTCCTGTAGTTAGTTATCCAGGTGTTCTGTAGTTGAAGCGCCATGAAGGCAGAGACTGCTCATGGCTGTCATTCTAGTATCTAGCTTAGTCTCTGCACACGGAAAGGGTTCAATAGGTACTTGTTATGAATGACTAGAAAAGTATTAATTTTCTGTCTCAGTGAAAAATGGAACTATAGACCTTTTGAGATGATAAAGTGAAGATAATACTGTTCTGGCTTCTGTACCACTCTGATCTCAGATTTTTCAATCGGAAGACGAGTTTAATAATGACAGACTCACTTCGTGCTTATGAGTCACTACCACATCAGACCATGCAAGACACCTGCTACATTACACACATGGTTCTTTGAAAACAGACCCCTAACTCCAATTAATCTCTTAATTTTCATACAAAATTTTAGTTTAAAAAAGATGAAAAATTGTATTTTCTCTTATGGATATTTATGTTAGAGTGTGTTCTGGCACATTAGTCATTAATACAGGGAGGCAGCGTAGAGAAGTGGTTAAGGACACAGACTTCTAAGTAAGGCCACTTAAGTTCAGATATGGGCTCATTTATTAATTTTTGGCTGTGGTAAGATGCTTACCCTTTTTGTAGCTCAATTTTCTCATCTGTAAAGTGGGCATAATAATAGCACCTACTTTATAGGGAGGTTGTTGAAAGAGTTTTTTATATATAGATGGCCCCTAGAACCAAAGCCTGTATGTAACAGGTGCTATATGTGTTAGTTCTTATTATTGTGTCTCTTACTGTCTCCTCAAATTCTGTCTTCTAGTTATGGATAATGGGAGGAGGTATTGCTTAGTATATATGTACATATATTTAATTTAAGGATTTAAAAGCCAAAAACATTAAAAAATTGTGTGAAATGCCCTTGAAATACATAAGTAATGATTAAAGTTTCAGTTATTATTAATGTTTGGAAGCTAGCCTTCATTTAACTTATATTTTAGGAATATATTTTTCTGAAAAATTATTTAAACTTGGTGGAGGTGATATGATTTTGATATCTAATCTCAATGGTGAAAGCTGGTGTATAGTTGCCATGAATTTTTATCTCAAGTTTATTTTGCTATGTAGACATGTGTCTAATAAAAAAAAAAGATGCTGCATAAACCATGATTTGAGTTTCAATGTGCTTCTGTTTTTGGTTAAGGTATAAATGTTATTTCTGGCTGTGTCCTTCATACTTAGCTCCTCTTACAACAAATGGAAAGGCCTTAATTGTACCTAAGGGAATAGTTAATCCACAGTGGACATATGGTGGACAAAAGCTGAGTCTAGTGAATGAAATAAAGTTATAAATGGTAAACGTGTGAATGCTTGCAAAGTCTCGCAGCTATGAAAGATAGAGTATTGTTTGAGATTAGCAAATTTTGTGCAGCATAATAATTCTTTTGTCAGCGTGTTTCTATTGAACAGGTATGTAGAAATTTAGTTAAAAGACAGGTTCTTAACATACATAAAGCATATTTGTCTTTTTTATTGTTCATTAAGCTTTGCGATATGACTTTGATGTCAACAATAGAGGTTGATGATCTCACATTTTTGGGAAGTTACTGCTCTTTTGATTGGGGGCAGTTAATTAGCATTAACCCAGAACAGCTCTTGGGCTTTATGGATTTGAGCGTTATATGTGGTTGCACTGCTCCAGCAAAAGGTTAAGTATTAATGGAAAATGGTCACAGCCCTTTTACTTAAAGAAAACATGTTACTTGTAAGTTTTCTTTTGATTTTACTTTAACAGTTACATTGAATGTCTTCATTCATGTAGCCATCCATAAAGCAAATATTGTTGCACATGCAGTGGATAATAAGTCTTTTTAGGACTACTTGTGTGGTATGTCACAGATCATTAACTGCAAGTAACCACCTGACTTGAGGGAAGCCTGGAAGCATCATTATAGTGAAATAAGCTTTTATTTAGGTATCACTGCAGCACATTGATTTATTGAAATGTCACCAGTTGCCACTGTGAAAATATATTCTCATTATCATTCAGGGACTGGTAGAGATTAACTGCTGTAGACTATAAAAGAGATATATTGCTAACACTGGAAAAATAAGGAAAAATGAAAAAATGTTATCATGGTCTGTATTTTATGTAATAATTATTTTTAAAGAATTAATTAGGTAATTAGGCTAAATTAGATGATTCTTTAAGATGCTTTCAAATCTGTGTGCGGTTCTGTATACGTTCTGATTTCTCCCTAATTTGAAATATCTTTAAGTAACATAGAAAGGCAGTAGCCAACTTTTATTATAACTACTTAACACAGTCAGTCCATAAAGTAGTAATTCTTTCTGTGAGCACATGGCTGCTTCCTAGGCACATATATTAGGAATCCTACTGTCAGGAAACTTCAAGTGTTGTTGTGGAAGTAAGATTTACATAAAAAGTACAAAGGAAAGACAACATATAATTTAGTACTGTTGTATGATTGGGAGGGAAAAATTGTCACCTAAGGATAAGAGGATTGTGGAACTTAAACTGAGTCTTTGCAAAACTAGTAGGGTTTGGATACATAAATGGAAGGATGGAATTTCAGGCAAAATGTAACATTTTAAGATAGTGTATTTAGGGAGAATTTGACAGAAATTGGAATTCTTCAGTATTTGAGTCATTAAATAGAGTCTAGGCCAAGTATGTATTGTTTTTCAAAGCAATATAAGCTCTTGTGTCAATTTGATTTTATTTGGGCTTTATTACTTAAGTTAGAGTTAAAATTAGATAATAGCCCTTGGCACATTGGTGCCACACACAGACACAAGCACACACACAAGTGGTGCTTAGGTAGATAGCTTACTGTTCCTTGTGGCTAATGCTGAGTTGTTTAAATACAATGATAAAATGATGTCGCCTTTTATAGAGCATTGGTTATATGCCAGGCATCATGCTAAGTGATCTCCCTTTATGACTGAGGAAACTGAATCTCAGAGAGAGTAGATTGATTGTTGTTAAATAGCTAGGAGGAGGTGGAGCCAAGATTTGAACCCAGCTGTTTTCCTCCAAAATACCTCACTTCTCTCCATTTTGTTACAGCTAAGTTTTGAACCAATTCAAGGATATCTGTCCATATGGAATTTATGTTGCCTCCTTTGCAATTAAAAAAAAAAAACTCCAACTAAGCAAACATATGTATACATACACCAGAACACAAAAAGCTAGTAGGAAGTTAACTTTTGCTTTAGGATGAGGAATTTACTATTTCTGAAGTCCTGCTGCAACCGGAATAGTTCAGCTTCTTAAAAGATGTCCCAAGCCTTTTTACACAGTTATGTCTCCAAAGAACTCATTTTAGAGTTTCCAAATATGAGTTCCACTTCTTTATTTTGGTGTTTGTTTCCATACTAAAGAGATTTGCCAGGGCTGCCATAACGAAGTAACTTAGACTGGGTGGTTTAAACAACAGAAATTTATTTCCTCCCAGTTCTGGAGGCTAGAAGTCCAGGATCAAGGTTTTCCTTTGAGACCTCTCTCCTTGGCTTGTAATTGGCAGCCATCTCCCTTTGTCTTCACATGTTCTTTCCTCTCTGCACGTCTGGGTCTTAATCTCCTATAAAGACACCAGTCATTTCGGATTAGAGTCCATCCACATGACCTTGACTTTACCTTATTACTTCTTTAAAGGCCCTATCTCCAGAGTCACATTCTGAGGAATAAGGGGTTAGAACTTCAACATATGAATTTAGGGGGATGAGGGTAATGCAGTTAAGCCAAAAATAGAACCATTATGTTTAATATGTTAGAAATAAATCTCAAAGAATCATAGAAGTGTAAGAAAAATGGTCATGAAACACTTGATGTGATTAGTTGTGCTCTGTATTTCAAATGATGTAGTAATAATAAAGTAGATATATATGTAATGTGTGATATATATGTAGTGTAACAGATATGTATATATAAAATATTACTTTATATTCTGATATGCTTGCTAAAGAGAGAGAAATGGGTGGAGATACAGTCTGCTTCAGTAACTGTACATACATAATTGTGTTTGATGGCATTATTCATTGTGTTTTGTATTGGAGAAATATTTGTGGATTAATAGAGGATCTGGGAGTTTTGCATGCATGATTTAAAGTTTCATTGTCCATGTATTCATTCAGATTTGTAAAATAGGAGTCAATACTTTTTATCATCCCAAGAGACTATTGACCATTTTATACTTTTATAATTTTAAGATGCTATAATTATGAGATTTAAAAAAAAAAGATTTTATTTATTTGATAGACAGCAGCGGGCAGAGTTAGAGGGAGAAGCAGGGAGCCCTATGTGGGGCTTGATCCCAGGACCCTGAGATCATGACCTGAGCCGAAGGCAGACGCTTAACTGACTGAGCCACCTAGGTGCCCTAGGCGATCTTTTTCTTGTATTGAGATGTAATTCATATACCATAAGAGTCACCATTTTAAAGTATATAGTTTTTGGTATATTCACTAGGTTATGTAACCATTGCCACTGTCTAATTACAGAACATTTTTATCACTCCAAAAAGAAACTCTTTGCCCATTAGTAGTCATGGCTTTTTTCCCTTTTCCCCACTCTTCCCCATTCCTAGTCCCCGGCAAGTACTAATCTACTTTCTGTCTCTATGGGTCTGCTTATTCTGGGCATTTCTTATAAATGGAATCATGAAATATATGACCTTTCGTGTCTGGGTTTTTCCACTTATAATGATGTTTTCAAGGTACTTTGTTTATAATATGTATCATTACTTCTTTTTATGGTTGAATAATCCATTGTATGGATAGATTTTGCCACATTTTGTTTATCTATTCATCAGGTGATGGACACTGGGTTGTTTCTAATTTTTGGCTATTATGAATAATGCTGTTATGAACATTTTACCTAAGTTTTTGTGTAGACATAAGTTTTCATTTCTTCTGGGAAGATATCTAGGAATGAAATTGCTGGGTCATATTTGAGGAACTGATTGAGGAACTGCCAAGCTGCTTTCTTGCTTTCTGCAGCAGCTACCCCATTTTATATTTCTATTGGCACTGTATCAGGGCTGTAATTTCTTTATATTCTTACTAGCACTTGTTATTATACTTTTTTTTTAATAGCCATTCTAATGTGTGTGAAGTGATGTTTCGTTGTGGTTTTGATTTACATTTCTTTAATGATTATTGATGTTAAGTATCTTTTCATGTACTTAATGTGTATTTGCATATCTTTTTTTTTATTTTTATTTTTTTCTCACCATAGCACATACCCTCCCCAATGTCCATCACCCAGCCACCCCATCCCTCTCACTCTCCTCCCCTCCAGCAACCCTCAGTTTGTTTCCTGAGATTAAGAGTCTCTTATGGTTTGTCTCCTTCTCTGGTTTCATATTGTTTCATTTTTCCCTCCCTTCCCCTATAATCCTCTGTCTTGTTTCTCAAATTCCTCATATCAGTGAGGTCATACGATAATTGTCTTTCTCTGATTGACTTATTTTGCTTACCATAATGCCCTCTAGTTCTATCTACGTCATTGCAAATGGCAAGATTTCAGGTTTTTTGATGGCTGCATAGTATTCCATTGTATATATATATACACCACATCTTCTTTATCCATTCATCTGTTGATGGACATCTAGGCTCTTTCCATAGTTTGACTCTTGTGGACATTGCTGCATATCTTCTTTGGAAAAATGTATCTTCAAATCATTTGCCCACTTTTTAAATTGGGTTGACTTTTTATTGTTGAGTTTTTAGTGTTCTTTACAGTATATAATTCCCTTATCAGATATATGATTTGTATCTCTTTGATTCTGCATTTTATGTTTTCATCTTCTTGGTAATGCCATTTGATACACAGAAGTTTTAAACTTTGAAATCTATTTAATCTATTTTTTTCTTTGGTAGCTTAGACTTTAGGTGTTATATCTAAGAAACTCTTGCCCTATCCAGGGTTATGAAGATTTATACCTATGTTTTGTTTTAAGAGTTTTATAGTTTTAGCTCTTTAGGTCTTTAATCCATTTTGAATAAGTTTTCTCTATTATGTAAGAGTCCAGATTCATCTTTTTTTTTTTTTTTTTACGATTTTTTATTTATTTATTTGTCAGAGAGAGAGAGAGAGCACAAGCAGGCAGAGTGGCAGGCAGAGGGAGAAGCAGGCTCCCTGCCGAGCAAGGAGCCTGATGTGGGACTCGATCCCAGGACCCTGGGATCATGACCTGAGCTGAAGGCAGCCACTTAACCAACTGAGCCACCCAGGCATCCCCAGATTCATCTTTTTTGCATGTGTGTATGTCCCAGCACAATTTGTTGAAAATATTCTTTTCCCATTGAATAGTCTTTACACTTGTCACAGTCAATTGACCATAGATGGGTTTATTTCTGGACTTTTGCTTGTATTTCATTGATCTTTATGTCTATCCTTATGCCAGTACCACTTGAATTATTACTATAGCTTTGTAGTATGAAATCAGGAAGTGTGATTCCTTCTGCTTTCTTCTTTTTCAAGAGTGTTTTGACTATTCTGAGTTCCTTGCCTATCCCTATGAATTTTAGCATCTACTTGTCATTTGCTGTAAAGAAGTCAGCTGGAAATTTGGTAAATACTGTATTGAATCTGTAGATCAGTTTGGGGAGTAATGCCATTTTAACCGGGTTAAGTCTTCCAATCTAAGAACATGGGAAGTTTTCCCATTTATTTAGTTTTTCTTTAATTTCTTTCAACAATGCTTTATAGTTTTCAGAGAGTAAAATGTATAATTCTTTTGTTAAATTTATTCCTAAATATTTTAATCTTTTTAATGCTGTTGTCCTATTAAAAATGGAAATGTTTTCTTCTTTTATTTTTGGGTTGTTTGTTGCCAGTGTATAGAAATGCAGATGATTTTTGTATATTGATCTTATATTCTACAACCTTGCTGAACTAGTTTATTCATTCTAATAGTCTTATGTGTGTGTGGATTCTTTTAAGATTTTCAGCATATACAATGTCATCTCTAAGTAGAGATAAACTTAATTCTTCCTTTCTAATGTGGATGCCTTTTAATTAATTAATTTTCTTGCTTAATTGCTCTAGCTAGAACTTCCATTGAACAGAAATGATAAGAGCAGATATCCCTGTCATGTTGTTATCATGGAAGAGTGTTGGATTTTGTGAAATGCTTTTTCTGTATCTGTGGAGACAATCATTTTTTTCTGTCTATTTCAGTTTGATTATGAATAGTCTCAATTGACCTATCTTCAAGTTCACTGGTTATTTTTTCTGCCTGCTTGAATCTGCTGTTGAACTACTCTAGTGGAATTTTCATTAGTGCTCATTAATTAACCCATGATTTTTATTCTTTCTGGATCTGTTTCTCTGTTTTTTCCCTGGTATTGCTCAGATTTTATTGTTTCTTTATATAGGTAATATTTCTTTAATTGAGCTTTGGACTTTTTAAAAATGATTTTATTTACTTATTTGAGAGAGAGAGCACACGAGCATGAGCAGGGAGTGGGGTAGGCAGAGGGAGAAGCAGACTCCCCGTTGAGCAGGGAGCCTGACATGGAGCCTGATCCTAGGACCCCAGGATCATCACTTGAGCCGAAGGCAGACATTTAACTAACTGAGTCACCCAGCTGCCCCTGGGCTTTGGACATTCTTGAGTGCTGTATTTTGTTATCTTTTGTACTTTGGTAGGCACTTAAATTATTTGTATCTTGATAGTCTTTGAGCTTTGTTAGTATGCCTATACTCTAGGGCTAGTTTAGTTCCTAAGATGTTACCCTTTTGTGTTCTCCACTGAATGCCCTTGTAATTCCATGAGTTCCTTCCTCTGTAGTTGGTTAGAAATTGAGTATCTCCCTAGAATTTTTCTGGGAACTTTTGTAGTTCTTCTTTGCCCAGCCTCATGGAATTTTGCTCTGTGTATGTGTAGCTTAGTATTCAAGAATAGGCTCAAAAAGACTCTTATAAATATTTCTGGACCTTTTTTCTCTTTGTAGAATTGTCCTTTCCAGTACTCTGCTTCACAGAGTCCCAAGTGCTTCCACTTATTTGAACTGTGTTTTCAGTTTTCCCTAGTCACTGAGCCAGTGCTGCTCGGCTTTAGTTCTTCATTCCCTGTGTGTGGTCCAGAAAGTACTTTCAGGTAGAAAGTCAGAGTGACTATAAAGCTCACCTTATTTGTATCTCGTCTCTCAGGGATCATCCAGCCTGATGTTCAGTGTCTGCTTTATGTATTTCATCCAATTTTCTGGTGATTTGTAGCAGGAGGAAAATCTTGTCCCAGGTTATTCTGTCATAACTGGAAGTACTTTAAGAAGGGTTTTAAGTCTTCAATATTTTATATCTTGAAAATGTTTTATATTTTTAAATTCTCAAATCAAATAAAACATAGATTATATTTGCCAATGTTTCGTGTTAGGTGTTTTTATGAAGAGAGTTTCAAAACTAGAAATAATTAGAGAAACTCAAAAATAGATCAGTTTGTTTCAGAATATCAGATCTATAGGGAATTCCATTCATTTGGACCATGAGGCTGAGCCATTTTCTTACAGCATGCTTACCTGGATTTCATGGAAAGAAAGGAGAAGGGCAGTGTTAATGATTAAAAAATATGCAAACTGAATTTTTTTTTTAGGAAGTGGCTTTGAAAATCTAAACTTCTAAAGTACGTGTTGTTACCCATAGGGTGAAAATATTGTCATTCATAATCTTGAGAGTAAAAGTTACTAAGACGAATACTAATAATTAACCATTTTAAAGTTCAGCCAAATATTTCGACTAACACTGTTGAATAACATGGGTATCATCTCATCAGTACAATATGGTATTATGCTTTTATTTAGCAAACATTTGTTAAGGACCTGTTTTGCCTAGGAATCATACTAAATACTGGGAATACAAGAAGAGTAAGATAATGGTCCCTACTCTTAACTACCCTTAAAGATCTGATAGTTTTCAAGAGTCGGCCATAAAATTATGAGGAAAGTTGGATTTATGAGGTTGGATGTATGGACAGGCAGGGAAAGGTGGATATTGAATGGGGATTGAGGTAAAGGATTAGTACCTTGTGAAGACTGTGGAATAAGAAAGTCATAGATATTGATGAAGTATTGTTTGGGGTTTTATGAGTTCATTTAGTTTTTTTCCTCATGGCCCTCATTCTATTGAAATCTCATGCCAGGTTCCTTTCCTCAGACATTCTTCTCCAAGATTGCTTCCTGAATTGTACAGGATTCCTATCAGATTGGATGATATCAGATGATAACCTGAGGCTAAGAAGAGGATGAATTCTGCTCTGCCCTCTCTTCCTAAAGAAGACTTTTTGCACCAAATCTTTATGGAGTCTCAACAGGAATTTTTTCAAAAGATGGGGATGTCAAAGAGAGGGTCTCCAGGTTGAAGCAGCAATCAGGCAAATTTTTGTCCTCTTCAGTTTGAACATTATGTCAAGTTTAAATCTCTAGAGAAAATAGATTTGATACTAATACAGTAGTCATTAAACTTAAAGTTATCAGTGTAAAATTTGAAATCAAATCTCACTTTTAACCTAAGCTTTTATTTCTTTTTCTTTTATATTTCACTGCTAGAATACAAGTAGGTGTTAAGTGGGAGTGGAAGGGGAAAGTAGTACCTCAAAGTGATATCCTATGAGGATCACAGAATTCTGTATACATGTGGTAAATTAAAAAATCAAAACCCAAAAAACTGCTAGGATCTATTACAGCCAAGAACTTTGCTGGAGGCTAGAAGCGTCTATTGATCCTCCTATAATGCCGAATGCATTGAGATCTGGAAAAAATGTATGTGGATCAAATTTGGCTTTCTCTAAGAATTCCTCCTGCTCAACTGAATGTGTGTGTACACACACATACACACATACACACACACAGCTTTAATACAGGATCTTGAGTGCTTTTCATGATGCTAGAGATTGAATTTGCTAATGTTTGCTTCTGAAATGGAAAGATCTGTGTTACATTACTAAGAAGTATTTAAGGAAAACAGCATTCACTGACATAGTTTTACATGGGATTCAGTCTTTTAATAATATCCAAGCAAGTTTATTTAATTCTAGAATCAGTTGACTGCTTTCTGATATCATTGTTTTTAAAAAATATATTACTATTAAGACAGATTTTTTGGGGCACCTGAGTGGCTCAGTCGGTTAAGCGTCTTCAGCTCAGGTCATGATCTCAGGGTCCTGGGACTGATTGAGCCCTGTGTCAGGCTCCCTGCTTCGTGGAGAGCCTGCTTCTCCCTCTCCCTCTGCCTGCCACTCCCCCTGCTTGTGTTCTCTCTCTCTCTCTGTCAAATAAATACATAAAATCATTTAAAAAAAAGTTTTTTTTAGAGCAGTTTAAGGTTCACAACAAAATTGAAGGGAAGGTACAAAGATTTCCCATATACCGCTGATCCCACACATGGTGTTGCTTTTCCCATTATTTTTATTTTATTTTTTGTCTTTCAGCTTTTTATTTTTATTATTATGTTGTTAGTTATCATACAGTACATCATTAGTTTTTGATGTAGTGTTCCATGATTCATTGTTTGCGTGTAACACCCTGAGCTCCATGCAATAGGTACCCTCCTTAATAACCATCACCTGGCTAACCCATTCCCCTACCGCTCTTCCCTATAAAACCCTCAGTTTGTTTCCTGGAGTCTATAGTCTCTCATGGTTCATCTCCCCCTCTGATTTTCCCCCCTTCATTTTTCCCTTCTTTCTCCTAATGTCCTTTATGCTATTCCTTATGTTCCACAAATAAGTGAAACCGTATGATTGACTTTCTCTGCTTGACTTATTTCACGTAGCGTAATCTCCTCCATTCCCATCCATGTTGATGTAAAAGTTGGGTATTCATCCTTTCTGATGGCTGAGTATTCCATTGTTTATATGGACCACATCTTCTTTATCCATTCATCTGTTGAAGGGCATCTCGGCTCTTTCCACAGTTTGGCTATTATGGACATTGCTGTTATGAACATTGGGGTGCATATGGCCCTTCTTTTCACTACATCTGTATCTTGGGGTAAAACCCAGTAGTGCAATTGCTAGGTCATAGGGTGGCTCTATTTTTAATTTTTTGAGGAACCTCCACACTGTTTTCTGAAGTGGCTGCACCAACTTGCATTCCCACCAATAGTGTAAGAGAGTTCCCCTTTCTCCACAGCCTCTCCCAACATTCGTAGTTTCTTGGCTTGTCAATTTTTGTCATTCTAACTGGTGTAAGGTGGTATCTCAGTGTGGTTTTTGATTTGAATTTCCCTCGTGGCTAATGATGATGAACATTTTTCCATGTGTCTGTTAGCCATTTGTATGTCTTCTTTTGAGAAGTGTCTGTTCATGTCTTCTGCCCATTTTTTGACTTGATTATTTGTTTTTTGGATTGAGTTTGAGAAGTTCTTTATACATCTTGAATATCAGCCCTTTGTCAGTGGTGTCATTTGCAAATATCTTTTCCCATTCCATGGGTTGCCTCTTTGTTTTGTTGACTGTTTCCTTTACTGTGCAGAAGCTTTTTATCTTGATGAAGTCCCAAAAGTTCATTTTTGCTTTTGTTTCCCTTGACTTTGGAGACGTGTCTTGAAAGAAGCTGCTGTGGCCAATGTTGAAGAGGTTATTGCCTATGTTCTCCTCTATGATTTTGATGGATTCCTGTCTCACATTGAGGTCTTTCATCCATTTTGAGTTTATCTTTGTGTATGATGTAAGAGAGTAGTCGAGTTTCATTCTTCTGTATATAGCTGTCCAATTTTTCCAGCACCATTTATTGAAGAGACTGTCTTTTTTCCACCAGATATTTTTTCTTCCTTTGTCGAAGATTATTTGACCATGGAGTTTTGAGGGTCCATATCTGGGCTCTCTATCCTATTCCACTGGTCTGTGTGTCTGTTTTGTGTCAGTACCATGCTGTCTTGGTGATCACAGCTTTGTAGTATAGCTTGAAGTCAGGCAATGTGATGCCCTCAGTTTTGTTTTTCTTTTTCAACATTTCTGTGGCGATTCATAGTCCTCTCTGGTTCTGTGCAAATTTTAGAATTGTTTGTTCCAGTACTTTGAAAAATGCCATTGGTATTTTGATCGGGATGGCGTCAAAAGTGTAGATTGCTCTGGGCAGCATAGACATTTTACTTATTTTATTTTGTTTTATTTTTTTAAAAGATTTTATTTATTTATTTGACAGAGAGATCACAAGTAGGCAGAGAGGCAGGCAGAGAGAGAGGGGGAAGCAGGCTCCCTGCTGAGCAGAGAGCCCGATGCGGGCTCCATCCCAGGACCCTGAGATCATGACCTGAGCTGAAGGCAGAAGCTTTAACCCACTGAGCCACCCAAGCGCCCAGCATAGACATTTTAACAACGTTTATTCTTCTGATCTATGAGCATGAAATGTTTTTCCATCTTTTTGTGTCTTCTTTGATTTCTTTCATGAGTGTTTTGTAGTTCCTAGAGTATAGATCCTTTATGTCCTTGGTTAGGTTTATTCCAAGGTATCTTTTGGTGCTATTGTAAATGGAATTGATTCTCTAATTTTTCTTTCTGCAGTTACATTTTTAGTGTATAAGAAGGAAACTGATTTCTATACATCGATTTTGTATCCTGCCACATTACCGAATTGCTATATGAGTTCTAGTAATTTGGGGGTGGAGTCTTTTGGGTTTTCCACATGAAGTATCATGTCATCTTCGAGGAGAAAGAGTTTGACTTCTTCTTTGCCAATTTGAATACCTTTTATTTCTTTTTGTTATCTGATTGCTGAGGCTAGGACTTCTAGCACTGTATCAAACAATAATGGTGGGAGTGGGCATCCTTGTTGTGTTCCTGATCTTAAGGGAAAAGCTCTTAAGGGAAAAGCTCTCAGCTTTTCCCCATTGAGAATGATATTTGCTGTGGGTTTTTCATAGATGGATTTTATGAAATTGAGGAATGTTCCTTCTATCCCTATATTCTGAAGAGTTTTAATCAGGAAAGGATGCTGTATTTTGTCAGATGTTTTTTCTGCATCAATTGAAAGGACCATGTGGTTCTTCTTTCTCCTCTTATTAATCTGTTCTATCACATTGATTGATTTGCAAAAGTTGAACTACCCTTGCATCCCAGGGGTAAATCCCACCTGGTCATGGTGGATAATCCTTTTAATGTACTGTTGGATCCTATTAGCTAGGATCTTGTTGAGAATTTTAGCATCCATATTCATCAGGGATATTGATCTGAAATTCTCTTTTTTGATGGGGTCTTTGCCTGGTTTTGGGATCAAGGTGGTGCTGGCCTCATAGAAAGAGTCTGGGAGTTTTCCTTCTGTTTCTGTTTTTTGAAACAGCTTCAGGAGAGAGGGTATTATTTCTCCTTTGAATGTTTGGTAGAATTCCCCAGGGAA
>CM052899.1:169205498-169220632 GCA_028534135.1 Potos flavus
TTTTAGCATCCATATTCATCAGGGATATTGATCTGAAATTCTCTTTTTTGATGGGGTCTTTGCCTGGTTTTGGGATCAAGGTGGTGCTGGCCTCATAGAAAGAGTCTGGGAGTTTTCCTTCTGTTTCTGTTTTTTGAAACAGCTTCAGGAGAGAGGGTATTATTTCTCCTTTGAATGTTTGGTAGAATTCCCCAGGGAATCAATCCATCAGGTCCTGACTTGTTTTTTGGGAGATTTTTGGTCACTGTTTCAATCTTGTTACTGGTTATTGGTCTATTCAGGTTGTCAATTTCTTCCTGTTTCGGTCTTGGTATTTTATAGGTTTCCAGGAATGCATCCATTTCTTCTAGGTTGCTTAACTTATTGGCATATAGCTGTTGATAATAATTTCTGATTATTGTTTCTATGTCCTTGGTGTTAATAATGATCTCTCCCCTTTCATTCATAGTTTTGTTAATTTGGGTCTTTTTTCTTTTGGATAAGTCTGGCCAGTGGTTTATTGATCTTATTAATTCTTTAAAAGAATCAGCTTCTTCTAGTTTCACTGATATGTTCTACTGTATTTCTGGTTTCTAATTCATTGATTTCTGTTCTAATCTTAATTATTTCCTTTTCCAGTGTGTGGGTTAGGGTTAATTTGTTGTTGATTCTCCAGTTCTTTAAGGTGTGAAGACAGTTTGTATATTTGGGATTTTTCTGTTTTTTTGAGTGAGGTTTGGATGACTATGTATTTCCCCCTTAGGACCGCCTTTGCTGTATCCTGTAGGTTTTGGATCAATCTGTTTTTGTTCTCATTGGTTTCCATGAATTGTTTAAGTTCATCTTTGATTTCCTGGTTGACCCAAATGTTCTTGAGCAGGATGGTCTTTAGCTTCTAAGTGTTTGAATTTCTTCCAAACTCTTTCTTGTGATTGAGTTCCAGTTTCAAAGCATTGTGGTCTGACAATATGCAGGGAATAATCTCAATCTTTTTGGTATTGGTTGAGACCTGATTTGTGACCCAGTATATGGTCTGTTCTGGAGAAAGTTCTATGTGCGCTAGGGAAGAATGAGTATTCTGTTGTTTTAGGGTGGAATGTTCTGTATATATCTATGAGGTCCATCTGATCCAGTGTGTCATTCAAAGCTCTTGTTTCTTTGTTGATTTTCTGCTTAGATGATCTGTCTATTGCTGAGAGTGGTGTGTTGAAGTCTCCTTTTATTAACTTATTACTATCAATATGTCTCTTTATTTTGGTTAACAGTTGGCTTATGTAGTTGGCTGCTCTCACGTTGGGGGCATAGATATTTACAATTGTTAGATCTTCTTATTGGATAGACCCTTTAAGAATGATGTAGTGTCTTTCTGTATCTCTAACTGTAGTCTTTAGTATAAAATTAATTTGTCTGATACGAGAATTGCTATCCCAGCTTTCTTTTGCGATTGCAACCAATCTCATGAGATTACAACCAACCATGAAAGATGGTTTTCCATCCCTTCACTTTCAGTCTGGATGTATCTTTAGATTCAAAATCAGTCTCTTATAGACAACATATGGATGGGTCCTGTCTTTTTATCCAATCTGCATTTAGGCCGTTTTATGGAAACATTTAGGCTGTTCACATTGAGAGTGATTATTGAAAAATATGATTTTATTGTCATCATGTTGAGCCTGTAAAGTCCTTGTTCTGTAGATTGTCTCTGTAGTTTCCTGTTCTGTATCACTCTTGGGGTCTTTCTTCTTTTATAGAGCCCTCCTTAATATTTCTTGCAGGGCCAGCTTAGTGGTCACATATTCTTTCAATTTTTGCCAGTCCTGGAAGCTCTTTATCTCTCCATACATTCTAAATGACAGCCTTGCCGGATAAAGTATTCTCGGCTGCATGTTCTTCTCATTTAGTACCCTGAATATGACTTGCCAGCCCTTTCTGGCTTGCCAGGTCTTTGTGAACAGGTCTGACATTATTCTGATATTCCTTCCGCTGTATGTAAGGAATCTCTTGCCCTTAACTGCCCTTATGATGGTTTCCTTGGTTCTAAGATTTGTGAGTTTTACTATTACATGCCTGGCGTCGGTCTGTTCTTCTTGATCTTGGGAAGGGTCCTCTCTGCCTCTAGGACACGAATGCTTGTTTCATTCTCCTGATTAGGGAAGTTTTCAGCTACGATTTGCTCAATATATCTTCTAGTCCTCTCTCTCTCTCTCTCTCTCTCCACCCTCTCAGGGATCCTAATAATTCTGACATTGGAACGTCTCATGGTGTCATTTGTTTCTCTAATTCTCTCTGTTTTCATGGATTTTGCTGTTTGTTCCAGGCCTCCTCCTGTTCCTTCTTTTCTCTCTGTTTGTCTTCTAGATCACTAATTTGTTCTTCTGCCTCATTTACCCTAGCTGTTAAGAGTATCTAGATTAGACTGGATCTCATTGACAGCATTTTCAAGTTCTGCCAGATCAGCTCTCATTTCTGCCTTTAGAGAATCTATGTTACCATTTATGGTTTTCTCCATCGTAGGTGTTGTCTGCATAACTGTTATCCTGACGTCTATTGTTGACATCTTGCTTATATACATATCCATTAGTTCTGTGGCAGAGCTTACAGTCTCTGAATTTTTCTTTTGTCTCTTAGTCATTCTGTTGAGGGGTGGTTGAGGGATGTACAGAGTACAAATTATTGACCACAACCAAGCGAGATGCACCTGTTTTATAGGGACCTTAGGGTTGTCGGCCTCTTGTTCTTCCAGCCTGTCTTCTGGGGAAGGGGCCTGCTGCACTGTTATTCAGTCAACTGTGTTTGAGGAGAGTTGCCCTGCCCCCTATGAAGGGGGATGGGCTCCGTGAAAACCGGTTTTTGGGGGCTTTTGTTCTCTGGTGGCTTTCTCTGGTGGCTTTCCAGGTCCTCCCCGAGAGTCAGAGCAGAAGTGACCAAATCTCTGGCTCAGAACAGAGAGATTGCAGCCTGCCCCTCAGTGCACTCTCTACGCCACACTGTCTCTGTTTCTGTGTGTGCTGCTAAAAACCATAGCATCCTGGGTTGTGTGCCCCACAGCAACACTCCCAGCCCCCTTGGATCCAGCTCCAGGCCCGTCTCTGCCCTTTGTGCATCTAAAACCACCAGCCACCCTCAGTTTGCACATGTGTCCCTGCAGCTCCAGGTTTCAGTCTGGGGGGCTGCCCTAAAGTCCTTGTCTGTGAGTCTGTGCCCGGTCCCTAGCGTGGGAGGCTTTTGTGCTCCATGGGCACAGGATCCCAGAAGCTCCCTTCCACTTCTGTTTATCTTCCGATATCTGCCTGCAGAATCACAGTTCCCTGCTTCATACCTCAAAACCAACCACCGGAGATATTCTGTTTGTGGAGATCTGGATATATTTTCTTACATCTCAGGCTGATTCCATGGGTGGGTGTTCAGAGTGGTCTGGTAGATATCCAGCTCAATTCAGGGGACCAGTTGAAATAGGGTCCCCAACTTCTCTGCCATCTTTCCCCGAACCCCCTCTGCTTCTCCCATTATTAACACTGCAACAGAGTGGTACATTTGTTACAATTGACAAATCTACACTGACATATCATATATCACTCAAATTCCATAGTTCCCTGCTTCGTTCTTGGTATTATGTATTCTCTGGGTTTGGACAAATATGTAATGACATTTATCTATCATTGTGGTATTATACAGAGTATTTTCACTGCCCTAAAAATCTTCTGTGCTTCACCTTTTCCACTACCCCCCTACCCTCCCTGCCCAACTCCTGGAAACTACTGATGTTTTTACTGTGTCCATAGTTTTTTCTTTTCAAGAATGTCATGTAGTTTGAGTCATATAGTATGTGGCCTTTTCAGACTGGCTTCCTTTACTTAGTAATATGTGTTAACTCTCCTCCATGCCTTTTCATGTCTTGATGACTCATTTCTTTTTAATGCAGTCCATTCATCTACTGAAGGACATCGTGGTTGTCTTTAAGTTTTAGCAGTTATAAATAAAGCTGCTATAAGCTATGGTGTGCAGTTTTTTTTGGTTTGTGTGTGTGTGTGTGTGTGTGGACATATGTTTTCAGCTCATTTAGGTAAATACCAAGGAACATGATTGCTGGATCATATAGTAAGCATATTTTTAGTTTTGTCAGAATCTGTCAAACTTTCTTCTAAAGGGGCTGTACTATTTTGCATTCTCAATAGCAATGATTGAGCAATGATTGAGAGCTCCTATTGCTCCACATCCTTGCCAGAATTTAGTGTTGTCGAAATCCAGTTCTGGATTTTGGCCATTCTGGTAGGTTACGGTGCTATTGTTTTAATATGTGTTTTCCTACTGATAACATATATTGTTGTATGTTGAAATATGGAATATGGAAAACACGTATTGTTTTAATATGTGTTTTCCTACTGATATATGATGTGGAGCATCTTTTCTTATGCCAATTTGCCATCTGTATATCTTCTTTGGTGATGTGTCTGTTAAGGTCTTTGGTCCATTTTTCAATTTGTTTTCTTATTACTCAATTTTAAGAGTTTTTAATGTATTTTGGATATTGTTACTTTAGCAGATGTATCTTTTGCAAATATTTTTTGTTAGTGTGGGACTTGTCTATTCATTTTCTTGACATTGTGTTTCCCAGAGTAGAAGTTTTTAATTTTAATGAAGTCCAGCTCATCACTTTTTTTTTCATGGATTGTGCCTTTGTTGTTGTATCTGGAAAGGTATCACCATACCCAAGATCATCTAGGTTTTCTCCTATGTTTTCTAATAGGAGTTTTATAGTTTTGTGCTTTACATTTAGGTCTGTGATCTATTTTGAGTTAATTTTTGTAAAGGATATAAAGTCTGTATCTAGATCCATTTATTTTTGCATATGGATATCCATATGGTGCTAGTTGTTCTAGCACCATTTATTGAAAGGACTGTCTTTGCTCTGTTGTACTATCTTTACTTTTTTGTTAAAGATCAGTTGACTGTATTTATATGGGCCTGTTTCTAGACTTTCTCTTCTGTTTCATTTATCTGTTTGTCTATATTTTTGCCATACTGGAGTGTCTTGATTACTTGAGCTTTATAATAAGTCTTGAATTTGAGTAGTGTCAGTCCTCTAACTTTGCTTTTCTCCATTATCGTTTTGGCTATTCTGGGCCTTTTGCCTCTCTATATAAACTTTAGAATCAGTTTTGTCAATATACACAAAATAACTTTCTGGGATTTATATTGGGATTGTATTGAATCTATAGATCAAGTTGGATAGAACTGACATCTTTACAATATTGAGTCTTCCTGTCCATAAACATGGGATATCTCTCCATTTATTTAGCTCTTATTTGATTTTGTTCATGAGACTTTTGTAGTTTTCTGCTACATATGCATTTTCTGTACAAGGTATAGATCTTGCATGCATTTTATTAGATTTATTTCTAAGGACTTAATTTGGGGGGTGGTTACTAATGTAAATGGTATTATGGTCTAAAAAAATTTTTTTTAAAGATTTTAAAAATTTATTTATTTGAGAGACAGAGAGAGAGAACAAGCAAGGGGAGAGGCAGAGGGAGCGGGAGAAGCAGACTCCCCGCTGAGCAGAGAGCCTGACATGGGGCTCGATCTGAGGACCCTGAGATCATGACCTGAGCCGAAGGCAGATGCTTAATTGACTGAGCCACCCAGGTGCCCCAATGGTATTATGTTTTTAATTTCAAATTTCAATTATTCATCACTGGAATATACAAAAGCAGTTGATTTTTTTATATTAACCTTGTATCCTGCAACCTTGCTGATATTCTAAATTAATGTAATTTCAAAGAATGCCTTAAAGTACTTACTACATCTCAGTGTACCTCTAGAACATTTCAAAGAAATGTTACTTATGTAGTTTTGGTATTGAGTATGATATTCTGGATGCTAGTTGAAGAAGATATTCCAAGGAGGGAGGAATCAACTATATCAAGTGCTGCTGACAGGTAAGTAAGAAGATCAATAACTGACTATTAGAGTTAGCAGCAATTCATTATTTTTCTTTATAAGATCAATTTTGATGAAGTGGTGAGGACAGAAGCCAGATTGGAATCAATAAATATAGATTATTCTTCTGAGGAGTTTTCTTTCTTTTCTTTTTTTTTTTTTTCTTTTCTCTTCTTTTTTGTTTTTCTTTCTTTCTTTTTTTTTTTTTTTTTGAGAGAGGAGAGAGTGTGAATGCACAAATGTGAGTGGGGGGTGGGCAGAGGGAGAGGGAGAGAATCTGAAGCAAACTTCATGCCCAGTTGCAGAGCCCGATGTGGGGCTCGATTTCATGACCCTGAGCTCATGACCTGAGCTGATATCAAGAGACAGATGCTTAAGCAATTAAGCCACTTAGGCACACCTCTTATTCCATATTTGATGTATAGGTTTGGTGACACTTGTGGTGAACAGTCTCTTGATTGTTTACAGTTTCTCAGTGAAATAGGAAGAATAGACTTTGTTGTGGGTTAAATTGTTTCCACCCAAAAAGATACATTGAAATCCCACAAGGTCTAACCCCTGTAATAAATTATTCTTTATCACCCATACTGGTTCTGCTTCTTTGATGTAACCCTAGTTGATACACTTTACTCTACTAGGATTCATACTAGAAACCTTTTGTATTAGATCCCATATTGAGAGTTATTTCTACCAGCTCATTTTATCTTTCAGAATTTTTTTTCTCTCTTCTACCTGCACCTTTATTTTTTAAAATACTGCTTGTATTCTCATTTTTAATATTTCATCTGGCATATCAATGGTACTTTGAACCCTAAGTAATAGTTTGGATTGAAAAATCCTTATTGTGCTTAAGTACTGATTTTAAAAACATTTAACAGACATAACAATCTTGTAAAGACAGTTGAAGTCTTTTTACCATAAAGACTCATTTAACAAAACATTGAGCTGGAGAGAGTATGAAAAACCGAAAGAAGTTTTTACATTTAAATGGCCTAGAGTAAGACAGAAGTGTCATTTTAAATCAGCGCCATGGGAGAGGTATATTGAGAGATGTTGGCAAACAATATTCAGACATATTTTTGTATTATGCTATAGAAGGGTAATGTAATGTGATGTGATGTGATCAATAAAAAGTCAGGTCTAAAACTTTTCCTTTTGGCAACTTTAAGGTTGAATGCTTGTTTCAGTGACATATGGTTCTTCATTGGAATTGGCTTGCGTATCTTTTGTTTTCATCATGATTGAGTAGTATCAGAGGTTGACTTTTTTACTGGCAAGTGATAGAATTGTTTACATCCATTCAGTTTAAATGATGCTGCTTTTTGCCCCAAATGAGATTTTATTATGGTACATAATTTTTTTCTGAAACATTTATATTTAAAATATGATATAATAAATAATTGTTGAATGAATTAATACCAAATGGGGAGATCTGAAAATATTATTAAATTTTAATAAAATATATTATTAAATATTAGTGGAGTAACTTCTTAACTTCTTAGCTGTTGATGCCAAAGATGTCATTGATATACTTGTTTATTTTTTGTTTTTATTTTTATTTTTTAAAAAATATTTATTTATTTGACAAAGAGAGAGAGCAAGAGAGGGAACACAAGCAGGCGGAGTGGGAGAGGAAGAAGCAGGCCTCCCTCTGAGCAGGGAGCCCAGTGCGAGGCTCCATCCCAGGACGCTGGGATCATGACCTGAGCTGAAGGTAGATGCTTAACGACTGAGCCACCCAGGTGCCCTGATATACTTGTTTAAAAAATTACTTTTTCTCAGGGGCACCTGGGTGGCTCAGTGGGTTAAAGCCTCTGCCTTCAGCTCAGGTCATGATCTCAGGGTCCTGGGATCGAGCTCTGCATCGGGCTCTCTGCTCAGCGGGGAGCCTGCTTCCCCCTCTCTCTCTCTGCCTGCCTCTCTGCCTACTTGTGATCTCTCTCTCTGTCAAATAAATAGAGAAAATCTTTAAAAAAAATTACTTTTTCTGTACATTTATGTCTCATATTGAAGTTTTAGCATAGTGAATTATTTAAAATATATCACTTGTGTAATGTATTCTAAGATGTTCTTATAGTGTTATTTTAAAGTTATTCTACAATTATTCTGTAATAGATATTTTGCAGGACTTTAAAGAGTAATCATTATATATTTGATTTAGAAGATTGGAAAATGCAGAAACTATGAAAAAATATCACTAGTAATTCTACCTTACAGAACCAACCAGTTGTTAATATGCGCATGTATTCTTTTAATCTCTTTCTGTATATATAGTTTTTTTTTTAAAGGTTTTATTTATTTATTTGACACAGAGAGAGAGATCACAAGTAGGCAGAAAGGCAGGCAGAGAGAGAGAGGGAAGCAGGCTCCCTGCTGAGCAGAGAGCCCGTTGTGGGGCTCGATCCCAGGACCCTGAGATCATGATCTGAGCCAAAGGCAGAGGCTTTAACCCACTGAGCCACCCAGGTGCCCCTTCACTTAAAGTTTTAAGCCATTTATATCTTTCTTGTATGCAGACTTTTTTTAAAGCTATATTTTGAAAAGCTACCTAAAATTTCTACTGATTGGATACACCATAGTTTACTCATTTTTCTATTTGTGATTATTTCTAAGAGGCATGACTTTTATAACGTTGACTATTATAAGGGGGATAGTGAACCAAGAGTCAAACTTAAGTGAATAGATCCCAGTGAACTGCGAAAGTGATAGTTTGGGCTGTTAAAAGGAGGAATGGAAAATTCCTGTTAGTATTCTTACCTGAAAAGTTATAATGCTTATTCATTTTAAATTCTCATGGTGTAGTCTTCGTTTATTTTTTCAAATAGTGAGTCGAGTATTCTGAAAAATGAGATTCAGGGTTCAATAGTTTTTCATTCATTTCTCCCCCATGATTACAATATTCATAAAGAAATCTCAGAATTTCATACATAAATACTGATTGTATTACTGACATAGAATTGGAAGGAATGCTGCCACCTTTTTTAAATTTAAATTTAAATTTAAATTTTTTTAAATTTATTTTTTTATATTAACATATAATATATTATTTGCTCCAGGAGTACATGTCTGTGAATCATCAGTCTTACACATTTCACAGCACTTACCAACCAGCTTTTCTTATTATAAGTTTTTCTTGGGGCACCTGGGTGGGTCAGTCTGTTAAGCGTCTACCTTCAGCTCAGGTCATATTCCCGGGGTCCTGGGATCGAGCCCCACAACGGGCTCCCTGCTTAGCGGGGAATCTGCTTCTCCCTCTTCCTCTGCTTGCCGCTCCCCCTGCTTGTGGTCTCTCTCTCTGGCTATCTCTGTTAAATAAATAAGTCAAATCTTAAGAAAAAAAGCTCTTCTCTTGAGTAGTCAATAAAAGAAATCTATTTTTTGACAGTCTTAGAATCAGGTGATTCATTAACATGAGAACAGTGGTTTTCAGAGGGATTTTCTGTAGTCTTTCTCTCTTTTTTTAATTTAAAGTCAATGTAGTTGACATATAGTGTACTACTAGTTCTGTAGTCTCTTACTTATATTTCATATGGGCTGACAGCTTTCTTTTGCCTGTTTTGAGTATAAACTCATGTTTATTGTTTCAGCTTCATAGAACATATTGCCCCCGGATGAGATATATTTCTAAGGTTTAAATTTTTTAAAAGATTTATCTATTTATTAATTTAATTTAATTTAATTTAATTTAATTTAATTTTTAAGTAATCCCTACACCCAGCATGAAGCTCAGATTTACAATGCTGAGATCAAGAGTCACATGCTCTACTGACTGAGCCAGCCACACGCCCCTCTGGGATTTAATTTTAAATAAGTATTTTAAAGTTAGAATGTACCATATAGTAACATACCCCAATAAAAGAACGACTGCTGGTTTTGAGTCAGATATTCTTAGATTTGAGATTTTGACTATGCATTTGTTTCCTCCTAAGCTGGAAAATTTTTACTAAATCTTCCAACACAAGCTATTTACTTCTCAAATATGGGTTTACATTTTCTCTTTTTCTTTGCTTTTTTTTTTTTTTTTTTTTTTGCTGCAAAAAGCTTTATTGTTTCCCTTCAGTACAGAGTTTGAGAGAGGGCTCCAGGGTGGTTAAAAAGCTGCCCAGTGGCCACAGGAAGAAACTCAGACAGAAACCCTGGCACCAGGCAGATGCACAGGGGCCCCTCAAAGGCTACTGGGCTCTGGAAGCGCCTAGTCGCTGCTGAGCATGAGCTTTTGGAAGAGCTACCTGGCCAGTCCAGACACAGGGTGGGCAGCCTGCGAAAGTGAGTCAGGTGGCCGCCATCTTCGTGACCTTTCACCTCCTCAAGTAGGAAGTGGCTCTTCAGGCAGTCACAGAGAACCCAGTGCATGCAGATCCAAAAGGGCCTGGTTTGGGTTCTTCCCTAGGTCTATGCAGTTTCCTTGGTGTCAGAGTTTTACCCCACTCAGAGTGGAATAACTGCTGCGTATCCTCGGGTTTACATTTTCATTAGGAGACAGAGGTATTCTACACAAAAATAAATCTTTTGAAAATGAATACTTAAATGTAGAGTTTTAAAAATATTCAGGAGTGATTATTAAATCCTACTTCAGAATTTGTGACTAGTCAAAAAGTACAGAGCAGTCAGTTCAGTCTTAACAACAACAAAAAACCAAAATGGCAGGTATCTGAAAATAAAAAAACAAGTGACTGTTGTTAAAACTTATCAACTGAATTTGTCTATTTCAGTTTCAGGAAAAAGTATTTTTTGGTTTAAAACTGAGCACCAAATGTGATTGTATAATTTTCATTCTTTATTCCGTCTTTTCCCCCACAACTGCTACTTATATCTATAGAGTTATAACCCGATATACTGATACATTGAGCCTGTGAACTGAATTCTTTGTCAGTGGAGTTGAATGTTTTCTAGGTTTGCAATTAAGCTCTTTCTTTCTTCAGGATCTCTTGTTTTAAGCATTCTAGATTGCTGATCACTCTTCTATGCTTAAATAAGAATTGATAAAAATTGATGACATTTTACATTTAATCTTAGATTCAGGAGTAGAGTTTTCCTCTTTCAAAGGAAGTTTTTGGTTAGGAATTATCTATATTTGTGCCTTTTCCTTAAGTAGAAACTATTTTTTTTTAGAGGAAGTATTTTCTTTGGTAGTTGTCTTATTATTTATTTCTTGCTTATTAACATATTGTGCTAGCACCATCTTCTGAGTTTGTTATATAATAATTTAATATCAAAGTCTAAGGGGCATTTTATAATTAAGAAAATGCTTTCAGTTTTTATGAGAATTGGATTTTTTCCCCCTAAAATCAGTTTGGTTAAAATACATGCTGATAACCATTAAAAACTACTGTGTGTTAGAATTTGTTATTATTGTAAATATTTGCACACGTTCAGTTTCCTCTTGTATTTAAAAGTACCCATTCATTCGTTAATTCATTCATAAGTACCAAGCACAAGCGTGGGGGAGACAATATGATAGTTCTAGAGTGATGTGCTTAGTACACAGGGGGACTTTACAGCAGAAGTAAATACTTAAACAGCATCTTAAGGGTTATGTAGGAACATACTATATAGAAAAGGGCAAGAAAGAGCAGTCCAGGTGGAAGTAGAACCTTAGAAGCTCGGAAACAGTCTGAAATATAATGGAAATTTATATTTGTCTGAGCTGGAGGTTAGGGTATAAAGCAAGGAGAGTTGAGGAACAGAGATAATGTTTTAAGGAGTTCAGATTTTCTCCTAAGAGCTATATAAAACCTCTAAAAGTTTTTAAACAGAGGAGTAATTTGACCAGTAGTGGAGAGTAAGGGTCCTCTTTTTGTATGGTCCACTAAGAATGGTTTTTACAGTTTTTTTTTTAAGATTTTATTTATTTCTTTGACAGGGAGAGATCACAAGTAGGCAGAGAGGCAGGCAGAGAGAGAGAGAGGGGGAAGCAGGCTCCCTGCTGAGCAGAGAGCCCGAAGCGGGGCTTGATCCCAGTATCCTGAGACCATGACCTGAGCCAAAGGCAGAGGCTTAACCCACTGAGCTACCCAGGCGCCCCTGGTTTTTACATTTTTAAATGGTTGGAAAAACATCGAAAGAAGGATATTCCAAAAATTATATGAAAATTGTCCATAAATAGTTTTATTGGAAGAGAGCCACATTCATCTTTTACATTGTGTCTGTGGCTTTTTTTTCAGTACAATGGCAGAGTTGAGTAGTTGCTATGAAGAACATATGACCCACAAACTCTAATTGACTTTACAGAGAAAAGTTTCCCAAAACCTTGTCTAAATACACCAATTAAAATATAGAGGTAGTCAGAATGGATAAAAAAGCAAGACACACTTATAAGCTGTCTATAAGAAACCCACTTTAAATATGGAGATTCAGATAGGTTAAAAGTAAAAGGAATGAAAAAGATATATTCTGCAAACACTAATCAAAAGAAAGTTGGAGTAGCAATATTAATAAGATAAACAAGGAATTTAGTGCTGGGATTAAAAAAAGACAATAAATAAGAAAGAAAACATAATATTCAGAAGGTTAATTAAAAAAAAAAAAGTCTTTTTATACCTGCAGGGTATGTGGTAAATTCCCCTCTTTCATTTCTGATATTGTAATTTGTGTCTTTTTTTTTTTCATGCTCAATTTGGCTAGAGGTTTATGAATTTTATTGCTTTTTCAAAGGACCAGTTTTTGGTTTCATTGATTTCTCTACTGGTTTTTTGTTTTTGTTTTTGCTTTTTTTTTGGAGAGGAAGGGGGTAGGGATAGAGGGAGAGCATATACAATATGCTCAACAGTATACAGTATAAAAAGTATAAAAAAGTATAAAAAAGATACTACATCATGTCCCAGTGGGGTTTATCCTGGAAATGTAAGGCTAATTCAGCATTCAAAATCAATTAGTATAATTTACTTTATCAATAGACTAAAGAACAAAACCCATTTGATTCTCTCAATAGATGTATAGAAAGCATTTGACTGAATTCAACATCAGTTCATGATTTAAAAAACTCTCAGCAAACTAGGAATGAGAGGGAACTTTTTCAACCTGATAAATGACATCTATGAAAACCCATAGTTAATATCATACTGAGTAGTCACAGAGTGAATGTTTTCCTCCTAAGATCAGGTACAACACAAGCATGTCTACTCTCACAATTCTTGTATTCACCATCATTCTTGAGGTCTTGGCTATTGTAAGACAGTAAGAAAAAGATGTATAAGATATATAGATTAAAAATGAAGAAGCAAAATGACCAAATTCTTAGATATGATTAATTATGTTGAAAATCCCTGTCTTTTTTTTTTTTAAAGATTTTATTTATTTATTTGACAGAGAGAGATCACAAGTAGGCAGAGAGGCAGACAGAGAGAGAGGGGGAAGCAGGCTCCCTGCTGAGCAGAGAGCCCGATGAGGGGCTCGATCCCAGGACCCTGAGATCATGACCTGAGCCGAAGGCAGAGACTTTAATCCACTGAGCCACACAGGCACCCCGAAAATCCCTGTCTTGAGAAAATTGTACAAGCATAACAAGACCCAAATAAAATAAGACAAATACCACATTAAAGGATGCAAGGACTGAATATTATAAAAATGTAAGTTCTTCTCAAATTGATTTATGGATTCAGCATAATTTCAATAAAAGCCGATGGTATTTTTGTGTGTGGTGTTTAAACTGTATCTAAAATGTATATGGAAGGGTAAAGGGCCAAGAATAGTCACTATACTCCTGAATTACAAGGTGAGGAGCATATACCATGCCAATGATCAAGACTTTTTATAAGTAGCTTATAATAAAGATGGTGTGGAATGCACTCAAGAAAACAGAAGAGAGATGCTGGAAACAAAGCTCATGTAAACGGAACTTGGATGTTATTTGAAAATGTTATTGAAAATCTTTGAGAAAGAGTAGAATATTTAGTGAGTAGTCCTTGGACAGTTGTTTATTTGAAAAAGAAAGTGGATCCCTATATTATTCCCATACACAAAAAATCAGTTCACCTGGAATGAAATGCTAATGGCACAACTTTTTAGAAGAAACAAATAAAAGAATTTGTTTCCTACCTTGGTATGTGGAAGGAGTTCTTAAACAAGATCTAAATGCTAAATTTAAATAATGAATATATCAACCACATAAGGTAAACACCACAGAAGATAAACATGTTTGTTTTTATCAAGTGACACATTAAAGAATTAAAAAAGATAAGCCACAAATTGGGAGAAGGTATTTATAACAAAAATAAATGATGAAAGATTACTATACTTTACAAATATACAAGGAAAAGGCAACTCATTAGAAAAGTTGACATAAAACAGAAATAGGAATTTCACAGAATAAGAAAGACAAATGGCCCAAAGACATGAAAATAAGTGCAATCTCATCACTGGGAAGGAAATGCAAAATATGACCACCAGTAAGTAATAAGGTACAAACCAAGAGGCCTAAGAATAACAGTGATGGAGACATAATATGAATCTACAAGAGTTCATATTCACTGCTAGATGGATTGCAAATTGGTACAACCACTTTGAGAATAATTTGGCATATTCTATAAAGAACATTCATAGACTATGCTTGCTTCTAGCCAACAGGCCAAGAAGCGATGAACATTCATAGACTATGATTCAGCATTTTTTTTTTTACTCTGCTGTATATCTCAGACTGCTTCTCATACATATCAGGTGACATGAACTATGAATAGTCACAGTGTGTCATTGTTGGTAATAGCTCATACTTGGGAAAAAAACTCGAGTGTCCACCAGTTGGAGAAAAGAGATATAAATTGTGGTATGTTCATCAGAGATACCCTCTATGGCAGTGAAAGTGAGTGAACTATTCTACTTGGGATAACATGCATGAAACAACATGGTATAAAAGTCAGTTCCAGAAGACTACATGCATGAAGAGAAAGTCGTATAAGAGTTAAGAGTGCAGACTCTGTAGCAGCAATGGCCACAATCGCCAAACTGTGGAAAGAGCCAAGATGCCCTTCAACAGATGAATGGATAAAGAAGATATGGTCCATATATACAATGGAATATTATGCTTCCATCAGAAAGGATGAATACCCAACTTTTGTTTTAACATGGACTGGACTGGAAGAGATTATGCTGAGTAAAATAAGTCAAGCAGAGAGTCAGTTATCATATGGTCTCACGGGTGGAGCATAAGGGAAAACATGGAGGACATTGTGAGAGGGAAGGGAGGGGTGAATTGGAGGAAATCAGAGGGGTGATGAACC
>CM052899.1:169221132-169255946 GCA_028534135.1 Potos flavus
CAACATGGGGGTTAGAGGTATGACCCCCATGCAGTTGAAAATGTGCATATAACTTTTGACCAAAAACTTAACTACTCATAGCCTACTGTTGACTGGAAGCCTTATGGATAACATACGCTATTGGTTAACACATATTCTGTATGTTATATGTATTATATACTGTATTCTTAGAATAAAGTAAGCTAGAGAAAAGACAATGTTGTTAAGAAAACCATGAAGAAAATCAAATACATTTACAGTACTGTACTGCATTTATTCGACGCACAGGAGGGAGCTCCAAGAGCTGCTGTGGCTGTCACCACTGTGGCAAGGGTGTGAACAGTAGGGGGCAGCCCGGGCTGTAGTAGCAAGCAGGGTTCAAAGCGAGCTTCCCGGCCCAGCTGTGTGACCCAGAGCAGACCCAGGCCGCAGTGTGCCCCGCTTGTCTTCTACAACTCTTCGAGCCCTGAGAGCTACCACTAGCCTAAGACCCTCCTGCTCCTGCCCTGTTGCCTCCGCCCTTGGCTTCCTCCTTGCGGTCCTCCAGAAAGCTCGCGAGGTCCGATCTGTGACTCCTACAGCACGCAGGCTTCCCCTGCAGCAGTCACGGCTTCACTGCTAAACAGGCAGAAGCAGCTTAGCTGGAAGGCAGAGGAGTTGGACCAGAGAGACGGAGGGCTGCAGCATGCTGCTTTAGGGAACACAGCTACTCGACAGAACGGTTGGCCCCTTTTTTTTTTTGCCCAGCTCAGCCCTACTTTGTCGAGGACATCTCCATGGAGATCCTCTGGGATTTCTGAAGACTGTATCCACCATGTACTACCTCCGCATGTGCAGCCCTCTCTCTGGCTCTTCTACTGAATGTCCTCGCCTGCCCAGCTTTGCAGGGAGACTGGCAGTGGCTCAGGCTTGGGCTGTCTGTCCTCTTGGTCGTCCTTTTCACTCCCTGCTCCTTTGTGTACCGGTACTGCCCCATGTATAAGGCCTTCTGGAGCAATGGTTCCTTCAGTTTCTTTCTTTTCTTCATTTTCTTCGTTCAGGATGTTGTTTGTCCTCCGGGTAATAGGTTGGGGATTCAGTGGCTGGATCTCCATTCGAATGGTGCTGAAGGCCAACGCGGCTGTAGCTGTGCTCATGCGCTGCTTGCCCTGTTCTTCACTAGTATCACTGTCCTGGGAATTGGGGTGCTCAGGCAGAGCCACTCTTTGCACTGCCACGTACATGCCAGCGTTCAGAAGGCCCGGCAAGAATTGGCTTCTGGTGTCTTCAGTTTGGTGGTGCAAACCGTCGCTGCCAAATGCAGCCACGGGGGCTCAAAAATGCCTTCTAGGTCTCGTGACCCCTGACTGGGATCCCCATCCCTGAGGTCTCTGGGACTTGGCAGGACATCACTACTTGATGTCTCCTCTCTAGTGCCCCCAATCTCGCAGCCATGACTGCTGAACTTGACTTAGGGTCTGGAGAGCCTACTGTGACCAGTCACCGCTTCCCCTCCAGCCCCCCAGTTAGGCCACAGTACTGCTACCTCTTATGTACTCCAGTTCAGCTTCCTTCCCCTCCAGCCCCTCAGTTAGGCCACAGTACTGCTACCTCTTATGTACTCCAGTTCAGCTTCCCTCTGCGGTGCCCAATCAATTGCTTTTGTTATTTAAATAAAAAGGAAGTAGAACCGAAACTCAAAAGTAAATAAATAAGTAAATAAAGGCCAACATGTAGGTGGACCTGTAGTTTCAAACCCAGTGTTGTTTAAGGGTCAACTGTATATTATTTTAGACACAGTTGATGCTTTGTCTTTCCCTCCCTCCCTCCCTCCCTCCCTTCCTTCCTTTTAAAGATTTGTGTTTATTTATTTGACAGAGAAAGAGGGAACATGAGCAGGGGGAATGGGAGAGGGTGAAGCAGGCTTCCTGCTGAGCAGGGATCCTGATGCGGGGCTTGATCCCAGGACCCTGGGACCATGACCTGAGCTGAAGGCAGAATCTTAACGACTGAGCCACACAGGTGCCCCTATGCTTTGTATTTCTTTTTAAAAGTTTAAAAATAAAAATAAAATAAAAGCTTAAAAATATTTCTGTCTTTATTCAACACACTTTGTGAGTGGCTATTACGTGCTTTTCTGTGCTTACCTTCTTTTGTTTTTAGCTGCGTGTAACAAAAGAACCAAAGAAGCATGGCTTAAATATTGAGCTTATTACATCAGTATACTTGATTTCATAAAATCCTAATTTCTGTGTCTCTAAAGCATCATGAAACATTTAAAAGGAAAATCCTAACCTGAGGGGAATATTTGGAAAAAATTGGTAAATGTCCTTATTAGAGAAAGTGCTTATACACATTGATTGATAAGGTGAAACATAAAACACAGTGGAAAATAGGAAAGGAAGGAAGAGACATTTGATAAATAAATATAAAAACTAATATACAGGAACAATGTTAAACTTCACTGAGGTTTTAAACTTTAAACTAGAAAGTGGTTTCTTTGATGATACCTTTTTCTAATCTGTGAGACAGTGCTTTTCAGGTAGTTCTATTTGTTAAGAATGTTGGTTTAAGAATCTACAGAGTCAAAGTCAAGTTCTGGTCATTTTTTATTTTGTGGCATTAGCAATTCTTCTAATACAGTATGATTTACTATGTCATCAGAGAAAGACAGCATTAGAGAGTGTGCATGGCAAGGTAAAATTAAACACATGCTCACAATCAAATTAATGTATTTCATCTGTCTTCAACTAATAACACTCTGTCATGTTATCTATCTGAGTAGGGGCATAAACAGTTTATTTTGTGTTTGGAGTAACTTCCTGGAGGTAGTTAATGTGACAAGTAGTTTGTTTGAATTGAGTATAACCAGATCAACACTCTAGATGTTTGCTTGATACCCTAAAATTAGATTACTGTGAAAATCTGTACAAGTGCTATATTTGTATTTTGCTTTTACTTCTTCAAGTTAGCGACATATTTTACAGTCATTTCACAGAGAATATTATGGTTCTGCCATCATATATGAAATGAGGAGCAAAATATCCTTTTAAGGCTTTCTCTCCATTGATAGGGAGTAGACATTCATAATGATTAGCATCATACAGCACTTTCCCTTTTTTGTGAAAATGTACAATAATACATTCTGGTTTTGATGAAAAAGTCATATTCATTATAGAATATGTTTTTATAGCATGATGAAAATGAATATTTAGGAAAATAGGAATATCGTAGTCTCAGGCCAAAAAAAAAAAAAACAAACAAAAAAAACGATACTATTGCAATGTTTTTCAGGTTTTAAAAATCTTAAGATTTTTCATCACTTAGTCTGATCACTAGGTCTGATTATTACACATTTGACATACCTAGTTTTTAAGCTATTTATTACATTTGTACTATAATTTTGAAGACTGTTCTGTTGATTGTATCAGTAATCCTATAGGTTGATGCAGTGGGGCTCCTGAATAAGGATGCCTGAATGCCAGTAAACAAATAAGACTTAATGGGCGCCTAGGTGGATCAGTCCGTTAAGCGTCTGTCTTTGCCTCAGGTCGTGATCTCAGGGTCTTAGGATCAAGTCCTGCATCCAGCCTCTCTGCTCAGTGGGGAGTTGGCTTCTCCCTCTCACACTCCCTTCTCTGCTCTCCCTCTCTCTCTCTTTCAAATAAATAAAATCTTTGAAAAAAAAAATAAGACTTAAAAAGGAAGTTGTCATATACTTGGCTATTTGGTATTAGTGTATGTTTTAGAAGTCAAAATATATACATATTTTAAGCACACGTAAATCAAATTTAGTACATTATTAAGGGTATTTTACTTGTCATATTTAGGCTAATCCTGATGGGTCATTTTTAAACATTATGTAATTTCACAATTTGTACAGCTGCAAGTACTTTGTGAAGAACTTTATATAAGTGTTAAGGCAAAGAGTATCTTAGTTAATAATGCTGATGGGCTCAGTTTTACGATTTATTGTTATTGAATACTTTTAAAGTACTAATAAGTAATAACCGGGTATATAATAGTTCACTTTTTTATAATGGTGAGCATTTAAAGTTTTTATGTCTTTATTCTTTTTAGCTAAAACTCTCAATAAAAGTTAGACTGTTAAGCAATCATCCCCAAAGCTGGTGTTCATTCTTCTTGAAAAGACACTAGCTGGATTTGGAGTTAGGTGGCTCAGTTCTAATTCTGGTGCTGTTGATAACTAACATTGGGGCTTTGATTAACTCACTCTGAGCCTTGGTTTTTTTAGATGTGAATTAGATGAGTACTTCACCTATTTTCCAGGAGTGTTCTGAGGTCCCAAAGTATTTTGCAAATTTTGAAATAGAGTTTAGATTGCTTCCCAAGTCTCCTGGAATGATTTCTGTTTTTGCCCTTTTCCGTCCCTCTTCCTCATAGTAGCCGAAGTAGTTTTATCGAAATGCAAGATCACATTGTGCCATTGGTTACAACTCTGCAAGGGCTTTGCATTGGTGAATTTGGGTAATATCCTCATGTTATACCTGCTGCATGCCCCTATTCTTGCTCATTATTGCTTCTTGGTTTTTCTTAGTTGTACTCAGTCATTTTCCTCTGTTAGGTTTTGTGCCAGCTGTTCTAGCAACTGAAACATTTTTCTCCTCCAGTCTCCTCTTAGCCTGGTTGGCTTGTCCTCATCCTTTAGATCTCAGATCAAAGAGGTCTTCCATAGCTACCATATAAAATTGGCATGATTACTATTTTGGTTCCTATCACTTTCCATCTGCCCTCCCCCCCAAATTCAGATTATGAAAATTGTTTCATTGCTTTGTGTATTTATGTGTTTACTTGTTTATCAGTCTTTCTCCCTTGTTACTGTGAGATTAAGGATAGTGTATTTTGTTCTTTATTGCTTGTGCTTAGCACAGTACTTGACACATAATGGGTGTTTATATTTATTTAATAAATGAATCTTAAGGTATTGTTTTACCTCTTTTAAAGAAGTACATGAACTTTTTTTTGTAACCTGTGATTTTTGAGACTACACAGTTAATCTGAGTCATCTTTAGGTTGATTAATGTGTAGGACTGTAACAACTTTTGGGAGGAAAAAGAATCAGCTGCATGTATGTAAAGCTTGCCGTCTTTTATTTTTAAAGTTATATAGATAATGGTAACTAGTTATACAAGATGGATGAACAGAAAAAATGCTATATCCATGAAATTTGTAGGAGTGTAACCTTTTTTTTTTTTTTCATCATTTGTAATGTCCTTTTGAATGGTCTCTGAGTTTAGAGACAAGAAGTTGTTATTGTATAGTGAATGGAAGTGCTTTGAATCCAACAGGGGAAAGTTGAAGGTTTTTTAATACATGTCACTCACAAGGATTTCCTTTTCGTGCCTATATTTCCGCTCAGGTGGACTGGAATAGCTAAGGTAAGATGGGTGAAAAGTGTAGCTGTGGTGCAGTCAGTTGAGTGTCCAACTCTTGGTTTCAGCTCAGGTCATGATATTACCGTTGTGAGGTCGGGCCCCGTGTTGCTCTGTGCTCAGCATGGAGTTGGCTTCAGATTCTCTTTCCCTTTCCCTCCCATTCATTCTCTCTCTCAAATAAATAAAATCTTAAAAAAAAGTGGAGCTGTGCAGATGTTACCTATATGCATATGAACTCGTTAGCACCTAATACAAGACCCCAATGCCTTAGCTCTGCTGATTTCACCAACTCTTAGAAGCCAGGTTCTTCCAGATGCTTTTGCACATCTGTTAAAGAATGTACATCCTCTCTACCCCAAGGTTGTCTGACTTTTTTTTTCCTCATCTTTCAGTAGTTAGTTGAAGCATCATCTTCTCTGTGAGATCTTTCCTGTCCCTTTAAGCAGTTCTAGAAATTTCCTTTCTGTATTCTCCTGTTTTACCTTGTCTTATATGGAACACTGTTGTTCTCTTGGTCTCAGAATTCCATTGTATACCTTTCTACATGTGTTTCTCTTAGCTTTCCTAGCATTTAGCACTTAGGTGGTGCTGGGTAAATAGTTCATGAATAAATGAATGGATAGACAAACCACCGTAAACTAGCTAATACATACTGAGTATGTGCTTTATACATATTTATTTATTTTATCTATCGTAGTAACATTATGAGGTAGGTACCGTTGTTGCCCCCCTTTTATAAATGAGAAAACTAAGATACAGAGAGACTGATTTGTTCAAAATTTCACAAGTGGTAATAGAACAGGAAACCAAACCCAGGCGGTCTGGCTCTGGAGACTGCATTCTTTACTTACCATGTCTTACTTCTTCTTCACATAGATCGGTGAATTATTGAAGAACCATAGTTTTTTTTCTATATTTGCCTTATTACAAACAATTGAGAAGTACAGAAAAGTTATTTCTTGTATGAGATTAATTCTCATATGTAATCTGTCATCACTCTATATCAATAAAATAGTAACAAAGATCATCTATTGGGGTATGAATAAATTTTTTGTAATAGCTCTTTATGATGATATTTGATATGATGTGACTTTTCTTAGAATTCTTGTTTATTAAACATTATTTATTGTTACTCATAAAATCTGTCTCTACATCCTTTATATAGGCCACTTTATCCTGGAAGTTATCCAGTGAATAAATTTTGAACCATCACATCAATTTATAGAGTTAGTGTTCCATTGGAATTAGCACGGCTAAATGAAGGAGGAAAGTGACAAGTGTAGATTCAAAATTCTGATTTGTTGCTTCTAAATCAAAGCTATGAACCTCAATAAAATCCAAACAAAATAAGAATACGTGATACTAAAATATTTATGGATGAAGTAATATATAATGTGTTTGATTTTCTTAAAGTAATCCGAGAGTGGGGATATGAATAAAATAAGACTGGTCATGACTTGATAATTGTTGAAGAATCTTCCTTGTATCTTCCAACAAAATGTAGTGACAAAGAATACATTTTTGTTTTCATACAATTTTCCATGTATTACTTGAGCCATTTAATGACAGAAGAAAGGACATTTCTCCAATATTTCATGTCTTATTTTTATTTTTCCCTAGTAAGTAAAAAATGGAAAAGAGACTTCTCAGTCTATGATTGTTTAATGTAATTTTGTGACTATTTGAATATGACATAACTACAATCAAAGAGAAAATTATAATGCTTAGATTTTTGTTATCTTGCTAATTATAACTTTATCATTAGTTTATAACTCAAGACTCAATGTATCCTCAGGAAGATTCATTGTTAACAAGAATGATGTAGACCTATATTTTATGTTAGTTAGGTAATCTGTATTAGTTAAGGTAATGCTAGATGCTATAAATAGACAATTCCTAGTTTCACCATCTTAATACAATAGAAATTTATTTCTTGTTTGTGTTAAGACCAAAACTAGGTAATGGTTATCATTAGTGGCTCATCCCCCTTTCAGATACAAACTCCTTCGATCTTTGTGGAACTGCCATTTTCAACAGATGGCTTCATGGGTTACCATGAAGAAGGAGAATAAAGACTACCATACCTGGAAGGTTTATTTATTTATTAATTTTTAAAGTGAATTTTAATTAATTAATTAATTTTGATTTTATTTATTTTTTAAATTTTATTTGTTTGAATAAATAAATTTTATTTATTTATTTGAAAGCACAGAGGGAGAGTGACAGAGAAAAGTAGATTCCCTCTTGAGCAGGGGGCCCAATGCGGGGCTCAGTCCGAGGACCCTGAGATCATGACCTGAACCAAAGGCGGATGCTTAACTGACTAAGCCACCCAGGCACCCACACCTGGAAGGTTTATATGGATCAGGCCTAGTAGTGATGCATGTCACTTATTTCTTCATTACATTGATGAGAAGTTAGTGTTATGGCCATACCAAACTACAAGCCAAGCTGAGAAATGCACTGTAGGTTGATGAACAGCTATCTGCTCTGGCCCTCTTATCATTATATATCTATTTTACTCTTCTTTGTGTTAAGAACAGTGGAGGATCTTAGATTTTACCTTACTTGCAAGCTAACAAGTTAGCCTGCTGCCGCTGTGGACACTGGCAAAAGGCATGAGATCCTGGGTCAAAGATAAAGTACTTTGTTACTCATACCACAGCAAGCGAGCAAGGTCAGCCCTGTTTGCACTGGTTCTCCTTGTTCCTAAGTTCCACTAGGGCAGAGTGAGAGGGCCTACATAGATGATTTGCATGCAGTGGTTTTTGTCACAGCTGAGGAACCCTGAGCTTAGGAAACCTAAATCCTTTATGATGGATTACAAGTAAACCTCAGAACTTTGCTCTGGAGGAAGGTACCGTCTTTATTATACCAGACAGTGGACAGACCTAAACTTTATCCATGAGGAAGGCACTATCTCTATGTAGGCTGCTTGACATAGAAACATCTTTGAAAGGATAGTCTAAAATAAAAGCTGTCATTTAAAAATTTTACCCTTCACAATTTTAATTTTTAAAAGTTGGTGTAACAAGGACACTCAGGTTGCTCAGTTGGTTGAGCATTTGACTCTTGATTTTTGGCTCAGGTTATGATCTCACGGTCATGGGATTGAGGGTGTCAGGCTGCACTGTGGAGTCTGCTTAAGATTCTCTTTCTCTCCCTCTGCCTCTGCCCTTCCCCTCGCTTGTCCCCTGCTTATGAAATAAATAAATAAACTCTTTCAAAAAATTATGCAACAAATTTTAGTGTATTTTTTGTAATTTATTTATGCACATATATGTATATTTCTAAATAGGAGTTTTATTAAACACACAATTTTGTACTCTACTTTTATTTATTTATTTATTTTTTAAGATTTTATTTATTTGACAGAGAGAGAGATCACAAGTAGGCAGAGAGGCAGGCAGAGAGAGAGGGGGAAGCAGGCTCCCTGCTGAGCAGAGAGCCCGACGCGGGGCTCGATCCTAGGACCCTGAGATCACGACCTGAGCCGAAGGCAGAGGCTTTAACCCACTGAGCCACCCAGGCGGCCCTGTACTCTACTTTTAAATTTAACATCCTATACTACTGTTTATTTCACTTGAGTCTTTTTTTCTTCACCTTTATTAGGATATAATTAATGTGTAACATGGTATAAACTTAAGGTGTACAACATGTTGATTTGATACACTTACATACTGTGTAAATGATTACCACCATGGCTTAGCTGACACGTCCATCACCTCACATAATTACCATTTCATTTTTAGTGGTGGTAACATTTAAGATTTGCTTTCTTAGCAGCTTAATGCTGTATATTAGAATCCCAGAACTTATTCATCTTTTGACTGGAAATTTGTACCCTTTGACCAACATCTTCCCATTTCCCCCAGCCCTCAGCTGCTGGTAACCACCATTTTGCTATTTTTCTGAGGTCAGCTTTTTTAGATTCCACATATAAGTTATATAGTATTTGTCTTTCTCTGTCTTATTTCACTTAGCATAATGCCTACAGGTTTCATCCATGTTTTTGCAAATGGTAAGATTCTCTTTTTTCTCATGGCTGAATAATATTCCATTGTGTATGTATATATATACATATATATATATTTATACCACCTCTTTTTTTTAGTGGGGGGAGGGGGAGAGGGAGAGAGAGAATCTTAAGCAGGCTCCACATCCAGCCTGGAGCCCGACATGGGACTTGATCTCACAACTCTGAGATCATGACTTGAGCTGAAATCAAGAGTTGGATGCTTAACCAACTCAGCCATCCTGGCAAGTGAACATGGGAATGCAGATATCTTTTCAAGATCCTGTTTTCATTCCCTTTGGTTATATGCCCAGAAGTGTTTTTTTTTTTGAGGAACTTACATACTCTTTTCCATACTCCATGCTATTTTACATTTCTACCAACAGTGCATAAGTGTTTCCTTTTTTCTACACTCTCGCCAATACTTGTCGTCTCTTGTCTCTTTGACGATAGCCATTCTGGCAGATGTGGTGTATCTCATTGTGGTTTTAATTTTTATTTCCCAGATGTTTAGTGATGTTGAGTATCTTTTTGTGTACCTGTTAGCCATTTGCATGTCTTCTTTGGAAAAATATTCAGTTTCTCTGCCCATTTTATAATTGGATTGTTTTTTCACTATTGAGTTGTACGAATTCTTCATATATTTTGGATATTAATTCCTTTCCAGATATCTGACTTGAAAATATTTTCTCCCATTCTGTAGGTTGCCTTTTCATTTTGTTTGATGGTTTCTTTGGCTGTAGAGAAGTTTAATTTGTTGTGGTCCCATTTGTTTATATTTTATTTTGTTGCCTTTACTTTTGGTGTCAAACCCAAAAAATCATTACCGAAACTTCAGCTAATAGTCTTTAAGTCTATGATTTTTAATGGCCAGAGAGTATATTGCATTATGTGGTCTTGTCTGTGTAAAGTAGACTCAGAATTTTTTCATCTTTGTGCTTTTTGTCCTCACTTATATTAGCTACGCAAGAAAGCCTAGGACATTGATATCATTGGTTTATCTCTTGCATTCTTATCCTATACAGCCCTGACCTCCCATTTGTAGACCCTAGTTTCAGTCCTTTTTTAATTTCTGAGATGCTTCCACATCAATAAAATTCCTTTATTTTTAATATCTTTCTTGAACAGAAGTTTTAAAACTTCTACCATATAATGTATGTACTCACTTGTCTTTTCTATTGGAATAATCTATTTCCTGTGAGGATGATGCGGTCTTCTCCTGAAGCTCTTTTTTTTTCTCTTAGATTTTATTTTATTATTTTTTGAGTAAACTCTACCCCCAACTTGGGGCTTGAACTCAGGGCCCTGCAGTCAAGAATTACATGGTCTCAGGGTCTACCAGCGAAGCCAGCCAAGCACTCCTCCTGAAGCTCTTTCAAATGTTAATTTTCCCTGTTGTATCTACCTTATCAGTCAGGACTGGAGGTGGGATAGATGACCTTGTTCCATGTTGCTCTTTCCAGACCATTGTCCTTGTCTTCCCTAAAAACCCTTAGATTTGAATAATCATTTGAGCCAAATGATTATACCTCCCTCCAGCTAGCTACTTGTATTTGTTGGCATATTAGCCAACCCCTGCCTGAACTCCGTGAATTTCTCAGAGATTTCTCCCGGGTCACAGTCCATTACTGTTGCTGTCACCATTCCTGGTTACTCCAGTGCCCACACAGAGTGTCCTTGCTCTCTCATGTTCCTTGAGTCCTTTACCTCTAGTCATCTTGTTCCCGACCTACACTAAAATACTTAAGACCTAGTCAATATTAGTTTCTGTGCCCTCTCTGTAATATCGATATTAATTTCATGTATCCCAGTCTATCCATTATCTCCTGTCTTTACAGCTCAGCTGCTTTAGTAACTCAACTCCAGTAATTTTTAGGCCCACACAAAACTCTAACATCAGTTACCAATTATATCTTAACAATTTTCAATTTCCTGAACCCTTCCTTACTCAACTTATATTTCATGCTCCATCAGTATAATCACTTCCTTACGTTTACTATCTTCAACTTACCTGCCCTTTTTTTCAGTATTGTACATGGTACAGTTTCTCTGCTTAATTACTTAAGTAATTTCTCTGCTTGATTGCAAACATTATCTGCTCAGCACCTCCACCGATGCAGCTGAGTGCGGTTAGAACAAAACCTGTAACATACTGTGTCTCCTTTTAAATCCAGGTTAACTGTCTTCAAGTGATTTCTCTGAATCCCTCACACCCCATGTCAAATCCGTTGGCATTTTGTATTTACTTTTTATTCCAAAAACCTATTGAGAATCTGCCCTACTTTTTATATCTCTGCTGCTACCAAGTAAAGTATTGTCCAAACTATCATCTTCTCTTTCATAGATTTTATATATATATATATATATATATATATATATTTTTTTTTTTACCAAAAATAGAGGGAATTTTATAGCCTCATATACTGAAAAACCCAATAACTATTTTATCTTCAGCTGTGGTGTGATCCAGGGACTCAAAAAATATGTGTATATCACTGCAACCCAATCTCTTTTGGCTCTGCTTTCTTCCCCGATTTTTTTTTTTTTCTTTAAGATTTTTACAGTAGTTCCTCAGTGGCTTCTCTGCTTTACATTTGACTCTCTGTAGTTTATTCTCAGCAAAGCAACCCAAACGAACCCTTTAAAACGCCAGATTACATCTTTTTTTGTTTTCCTCACATACCCCCAGTAATTTCCCATCTCTCTTACAGTGGCCAAGGCACCTCGTGTGATCTGGTTCCTGGCTTTTTAAACCTCATTTCCCACTGTTTCCCTTTCTTGCTAACTCATTTCAGCCACCCAGGCAGGCCTCCTGCTTTTCTCTTACTACTAAGAATAATCTTTCTTTAGGGTCTTTGCACTTACAGTTGTCTCTGTGTATTTTACCTGTTAGTCTCTTGCCTTTCTTAAAATGTAAGCTCCTTGTATCTGCAGCACCCGGGACAGTGCCTGGCCAAATAGGCCCTCAAATATTTGTTAACTGAATGAATGAATGATCTATAAAGTGGTTATCCTTTGAAATTGTTAAGCACATGTTTGAGCAGGGTTGTAGTCTGCTTGAGGTAAAAGAAATTGCATGCATATACAACATTAATGCCTTAGTCCTTCAGTTGCTTTGATATTGGCAGGATATGCATGAAAGTGTTACCAGTAGTTATCTCTAGTTAATGTCATTTTACATTTTACATTTCATTTTCATAGTTTTTCTGAATATTTGTGTAATGAATATGTATTACAATTATTAGGAAATTTCTATTCCATTTTCAAAAACAAAATATGAGAACTAGAAAGATGATGTGGTTCACTGAAGGACATAAAGGAAATTAAATCAAAGCAGTGAGTGTTATCACATGTATGATAGAGCATTATCACATACATGAGAGTGTTATCACACGTATGTATTGTCACTGGATAGTAATTTTAAGGATGATCTTAAAAATGAAGAAAGGAAAGATTTTACCAGTGTCTCACTATAACTTTATCTTCAGAATGTACATTTCTGGATCATTTAGAATTAAGAATTCTAGTAATTGAGTTCTCTTAAACATTGCCCACTAAATTTTAACAGAGCAGAGGAAAGCTTTGTGGTGAAGTTCCGGGAGGGCCTATTCCATATCTGCTGTCTCCTTCGTCAGAATCTCAGTTAACTTTTCTGTTTGCTGATGATCTTTTATGTTCCTAAAGTACGGATGGTGGCTTTTTTAGGACCTGGATTGTATCTTTTCCATCTTTGGGTTCTTACTGCCCAACCTAGTGGTTGGTATATAATAGGTACTTAATAAGTGTTTGATGGATAAATGTTGTTATTGTTTTCAATTGATCAGTGATAGTACTAGTTTCTCATGGTTATCTTTTTTTTAAAGATTTATGTATTTATTTTAGACAGACAGAGTATGAACTGGGGGAGGGGCAGAGGCAGAGGGAGAGAATCTCAAGCAGATTCACTGCTGAGCTTGGAGTCTGCCCTGGGGCTTGATCTCATGACCCTAAGATAATGACCTGAGCTGAAACCAAGAGTTGGACACTCAGCTGACTGAGCCACCCAGGTGCCCCATCATGGTTATCTTTATTAGGGAAAACCTTTTGCTTGGGTAGTAAATTCCCCAGTGCTATAGATAAGCAAATGTGGTAGATTGTTCGTGGACAGGAGGGAAGGAGGAGAAACAAGAAAGAAAAAACAGAACAATGATAGACTATTCCATTTGAAAAGATGAATGCACACACATATTAAATGACAAACTTTGTGTTTGTTTTTATTTTTAATTGGACAGTGATTTCACTGGGTAATTTTCTTAGTGACATGATTTGTTCTTACTCATGCTGAATTAGGAAAGCATTTTAGATTCAATATTATGATAAACTAGATGTATAAATGTCAGTGCTAATAGCTTAGTATTTTATTTTAGTCTACAAATTGATGCCTGTGGTATCTGGACATTTTTTGGCTTGTTCTTGTAAATAAGGTCTCAGTGATGTTTAAGGAACAGCAACTTGTGGCCAGAAAAGAAAAAAGCTCCATATTATCCAAGCTAAGCAATATAAATGAGACTCAGAAATCCCCCACTAGATCAAAAATCTCCTAGAGAAAGATCTCTTGAGCCTACAAACTAAAGACCTTCAATATAATTTTAAATAAAGCCTTTTATGTAGAATGAGAACATTTTTTAGTTGATAATCAATTGCCACTATTATGTAGGCTTAGTAGATTTGCAAATTCACAAGTTTTTACAAGTCAGTTGGGTCCCTTCCTCAGGAAATCAGTTTGAGTTTTTTTTTCCTATATTGACTCAAAGAGCCTAGTTGTCCTTAAATCCTGCAAATATATTTGCCTTATAATTTGACGGCATTGAGTCAACACCCTTATAGGGTCTGTAGTGTTGTAAAAAGAGAAACTGTCCAATAAAGGATCACATTTGAAAAAATAGACTGTGCTGGATAAAACCAGTATTGGCCATGAGTATGGTGCTTTGCTTTAAAGCACCTATACCTATTCAAGGAAATATTCCCTTACCCAGTGCTTTCGAAATGTATAGTTTAGGTTTGGAAAGCAACTGAGTTGTGTCTTTGTGAAATTAAACCATGGTTTCAAATAAAGTAAGCATGCAACGAAATATTGCTACCTTTGGCACAAAATTAATTCTGTGTTTGTGCTAACATTAAAGTTTATAGAGATTGCCGAACCATTGTAATTATTAAAGTAATTAAATTGTTTCAACTAAATATGCTTGGGTAAGTGCATCTTTCAGTTACAGCTGACTCTTGAACAACATAGGGGTTTGGGGTGCCGATCCCCTGCATAGTCAAATCCATGTATAACTTTGGCTACCGAAACATAACCACAAACAGCCTACTATTGCCTGGAAGACTTACTGATAGCATAAACAGTCAATTAACACATATTTTGTTTGCTATGTGTATTATATACTATATTTTTACAATAAAATAAGGCAGAGAAAAGAATGCTATTAAGAAAATCACAAGGAAAATACTTTTACAGTACTGTGGTGTAAAAATCCATATCTGAGTTCAAACTCACAATGTTCAAGGGTCAACTATAATCATTATGTTTAAACATGTTATGCTTAGTAGATCTTTTTTGGGGTCTCATCAATGTGCCTGAAGCTGTAGGTAATAAGAACAATAGCTTTCATTTTTCAAACACTTTTCATGTGCTGATCATTGTGCACTGTCCATGGATTCACTCTAAAATAACTCTACATAAGGTAGATATATATAGGTACACCTATATATATATACATGTATATAAGGTAAGTTAGTCTCAGTTTTTAGCTTTATAGACTCAAACATAAAAAGGTCAAAGAAATTGCTCAAGGCGACATAGCTAGTGTCTAAGCTGGGATATGATTTTGGAAAGTAAGTCAAATTTATTTATTTATTTATTTATTTTAATTTATTTATTTTAATTAAGTCAAATTTAAACATGTTAACAATGTATTGTTTGACTCTGATACCAAGTTTTATTCTCTGTTTTTGTTCACTTTTCTAGTTGATTTGGAGCATATGCGAACAGTAAAACCTGAAAAACACTTACGGTTTTGTCAGGAAAATGGTTTTGGTAGCCACTTTGTCTCAGCAAAGACAGGAGACTCTGTAAGTAAAATAATGAATACTGAATATTATGAGTGATCTTTTGTTTAATAATAATATTCACAGAAAGTACACTTCCTAGGCTTAACTTTTGGAACAAATTAATTCCTATCGAAGACATAAAATAGATAAAATGTTTATTCTGCTTATATTGCATTTATATTCATTTAACCTAAGTTTATGGTTATTTTAGGGAATTTACAAGTATGAGAGAAAAAGAACATAAAAAAAAAAGAACATAAAAATCACCCACTGTCTCAGCATCCAGAGTTGACCATTCACAACCTCATATGATTCCCTACAGTTTTCTGATGCTCCCAAATGCTCATGCTGTTGGTAGTGAATTGCATTCACTGAATGCTTGCTTTGTGACTTGCGTTGTGCTTCTCCCGTTATGTCTGTGTTATAGATGAGTCCTAGAGAGATTATGTAAGGGGGATCCGGGGTACACAGCTAATGAGTGGTGGAGATAGGATTTGTAAACCTAAGTAGTGACGCTCCAGGGCTATTAACTGCATTAAATATTTATTTAAAAAATTAAGATCATAAATATAGAAATAACTTGGTGTTTTAGTTTTTTATTTAATATATTTGTGTGCAGAAAATTTGACCATGTCATTTAATACTATTAAATAGATTTATTTATTTATTTTTTAAAAAGATTTTATTTATTTATTTGACAGAGAGAGAGAGAGATCACAAGTAGGCAGAGAGGCAGGCAGAGAGAGAGAGGGAAGCAGGCTCCCTGCTGAGCAGAGAGCCCGATGTGGGGCTTGATCCCAGGACCCTGAGACCATGACCTGAGCCGAAGGCAGAGGATTTAACCCACTGAGCCACCAGGCGCCCCTATTAAATAGATTTAATAATACATTAGATTTAATAATCCATCCTACCGCCAACGTTGTATTAGTGCCATTTCACTGCGGTGTTTTTTAACATCCAGGATTTTTTTTATTTACTTTTAAATCTGTGTCAATTTGGTAGGCCAAAAAAAAAAAAAAAAGATACCTTGCTGCTTGAATTTCTTTGATTGCTATCAAGGTTGAACTTTTAAAAATTTCATTATCTATTTATTTTCTGATTATTATCAGAACTTTCCCCCAAGATAATGCAAACATGGGCACATACCCACACATGCCATTTAAAAATGTATAAAATCAGTACTCCTTGATAAGTCCATGGATCGGGCTTCTACCCTTACTTATCTTCCTAGGCGTCTTCTGTCATTTTAGAATTATTTTATTTTACTTAACTAATTTATTATTTTTGAGAGGGAGAGAGCGAGTGAGCATGTGAGTGGGCACTCTCCTCGCTCCCTGTCTCTGTTCCCATATCCTCTGTCTTCTGTATGGTTACTGAAGGACAAACCTTCTGTGCTCCTGGCTAGGGCCCACTTCTCCACTGTGCATTAGTCCCATTTCTCTTGGCCAAGTAACGAACATTGATTGTTCAGCAATTCTCTCTCCTTCCTGTATCATCACTTTTTTCCTGTCTACTGGATTATTCTATCATCATAGAAAATGCTATGACTTATCTAATCTTAAAAACAAGAAACTCTTGATCCCATATTCTTCTCTAGCTGTTGCCTTCTTCCTTTCCCCTAGTTCCAGTGGAATGTGTTTTGAAAGAGTTGTCTCCAGTGTTCTCTTTGCAGTTTCTCTTGAATAGTTTCACCTGGACTTTTTCCACCCAGTATTTCACCCATACTACTGTTATTAAAGTCACCAATGACCTCATTTTTGCTAAATGCAGTGGTCAGTTCGTAGTCCTCATCTTACTTGACTTAGTGGAGGCATATAAAATAATCACTCTCTCTTCTTTGAAATACTTTCCTCACTTACCTTCCGGGATACTACACCCCCTGGTGTACTCTTACCTTACTAGCTACTCGCTCTCAGTTCCTTTTGCGGATTCCCTCTCATTCCAACTTCTGAATATTAGAGTGCCTTAGGGCTCAATCCTTGGATATCTTTCTCTAAACTTATTCCCTTGGTGACCTCATTTAGCTTCAGGGCTTTGACCAGACCTCTTCCCTGAACTCCAGCCTGCCCAGCACCTCCACTTACATGCCTAATAAGCAGCCCTAATTTTATTCAGGTTCAGAACTGAATTCTTGATAGTCTCTCCTGAAATCTCCCATAGTCTTCTCCAGTTCAATAAATGGCAGATCTTCTACTAATTGCTAAGGCGGAGAAATTTTAGAATCCTTAATTCCTCTCTTTCCTACCCCACATCTCTCTATTGCCGAGTCCTGTTCGTTCTTCTTTCATGATATATCCAGAATCTGATGACTATTTCTTACCCTCTCTACTGCTACCACTTTATTTCAAGCCTCCATCATCTCTTACATTAGTGTCCTTGCTGGCTCCTCTTTTTGTACCCTTTATCTTCTGTAGTGAGAATATTCAATACAAGAATAAGATTGACCCTATTAAAATAGAAGTCACATCAAGCCACCTCCCCATGGCTTCCATTTAACTCAGAGTAAAAGTCAAAGTGTTTCCATAGCCTACCAGATCTTATGTGATTTGTGTACTCCCTTTGCTTATTTTCCTTCATAATCCCCCACTTTCTTGCATTCCACCATGCTAGCCTTTTCATTTTTCTTGAATGTTGACCATCCGTGAACTATCATATATAATGCCTTTTAGAATGTAAATGGCATAAGCCTTTTGGAGATATGTATCTTTTATTTTAGAAATCAAATTAGTTGCAATAAATATTCAGTAAGCATGAGATAAGTAGGGATAAGAATATGACAAGACACTTAAGAAAAAAAGACAAGTATAATATTACAGTCAGTGTCTGGGTTGGAGTCCTGGGAATCCTAGTGAGCTCAGCATAAGCTAAGTATGTATGAAAAGCTGTTTATAGAAAAGTACTGTTGATTTCTGTTTAATGAAAACAGAGTGTACTACTCCTTTACTCTGAGCCAATAAAATAAAGATTACTAAGTTGTTTTGCTCAAGAGATATGGAGAATTTATTGAAATTGATCAAAGCCACGAAGATTATTAAAGGGTTGGAAAGTAAGATCTTTTAAGATAGGCTAAAGCCAGATCAGAAGACCAATATAGAATTGGCAGTGAAAAACCTTGGTACTAAAGTACAGACTAATTTTTCCCCAGGACTTTTAGGAGTTTCTATGCTAGTAGTCTTTTTTTTTTTTTTTTTTGTGGTATATGTAATTAATTCTCTTATGTTAAAATTTTTTAAATGCAAAGGCGCCTGAGTGGCTTAGTCAGTTAAGCGGCTGCCTTTGGCTCAGGTCATGATCCCTGGGTCCTGGGATCCAGCCCTGCGTTGTCAGGCTCAGTGAGGAGTTTGCTTCTCCCTCTCTCGCTCCTCCTGCTCGTGATCTCTCTGTCTCAAATAAATAAAATCTTAAATAAAATAAAATAAAATAAAGTTTTTTTTTAAAGATTTTATTTATTTATTTATTTGACAGAGAGGAGAGAGATCACAAGCAGGCAGAGAGGCAGGCAGAGAGAGAGGGGGAAGCAGACTCCCTGCTGAGCAGAGAGCCTGATGTGGGGCTCGATCCCAGGACCCTGAGGTCATGACCTGAGCTGAAGGCAGAGGTTTTAACCCACTGAGCCACCCAGGTGCCCCAATAAAATAAAATTTTTTAAATGTAAGTTTTTAGGGATAGACGTCTTTATGTTTAGACCAATCTAGTGAATTGCATGATTTACAGATTATGAGTTAATCATTTTAAAATTATTACACTTAAAATGTTACTGTATTTGACAGAGCTATTTTTGGAATAACCTGGTACATCATATTTTCACAATTCTTGATGTTTATCATTTTTTAGAAAGTTCAATTTATTTGAAGGTAACTTAAGCATGCCTGTTTTAAATCATTTAAACCTATTTTTGTTATGTAGGTCTTCCTGTGTTTTCAGAAAGTTGCTGCTGAAATCCTTGGAATCAAGTTAAACAAAGCAGAAATAGAACAGTCACAGGTGATTATATTGAACTTTTTATTTTTAAAAAACAATTTATTTCCTAAAAGACATTAATTTTTACCACTGACTCCTTTCACGTTTATGCATTCTATGTACATATCCCTAAAATCCTAAGGAATAAATTGTGTGTATGAATGAATCAGTGTTTATTGTGGAAGATGGAGGATGTTAACTTTTCGCTCAATTATGATATCCTTGAAACTTCATTTTGTCCTAAAATTGAGATTAATATAATATACATTTCATCAGTAGTTAAATAATGGGTTAAGATGCTGACCATATTGTATTGTACTTCTTTATTTAAGTTCTTCCAGGATTACTATAATATTCTTTTTGTATTTCATACAAAATCACAACAGTTTATCTAAGTTTAGTCTTAGAGTTTACTCCGTTTGGGATCCTCCATGTTCACTTCGGTAAAACATTATTTTTTCTTTAAGTCTGTGTTCTCTGTTCTTCTCTAAAACATCCCCCACTGTAATAATATTAATTCTTGATGTTATTTTATTATTAATTTAATACACAATTTAATAATGGTATTAATTATTGAAGAGTTCAAAATTCTTTCCCATATCTAGACAGTCCTTAGACTAATAAATAAATGTGAATACTAACAATCAATCATTTAAAAATACCACCATAATAGTACACCAATTAATATGTTTGATAGAATGAAAAATCAGAGTAAGAACCTAGAGTTTAAAGGTAAGCTTTTGGTTTGCTGAGAAGCAACAAATAAATTACATCATTTTCCCTCAATCCAGTCCACTCTATGCCCATCCCATATAGCTAAAAAGATATAATTGTCTTTTCCTGTCCTTATATTTTCTTTTTTTCAGTGTTCTGTGTCTTATTTTCATGGTAATTCTGTGTTTGTGTGTGTGTGTGTGTGTGTGTGTGTGTGTGTTTTAAAACAGAGCAAATATCAGTTGAAAATTTTTATGCTGATGTGACTGTTTCTAGGACTTGATAACAATATTTGAAACTCTGGAAATCTCTTTTTATTTCTCATTTTTCAAAAGACATTTATTTCAGCGCTTATTCAGATGTGTTAACTGCATACACCTTACCTTTTTAGTGCACCTCATCTTGTTTATTATGCAATGACGCTAATTCAATCTTTGGTTTGTTGGTGTTTACTTTGAATCCATTCGTTTGAAGATGAATTCACCTTACTAGAGTCTTCTTTTGTTGTGTTTGCCAGAATCCTTTCTTCTTTCCCGAATCTGATTAATTTGGTTCCTTTGCCAGTTAAATTATTGATTTTACAATTAACAACATTTCTCTGTGGAAACATTTTCGAAAGTTCAGATTTTAAAGAGATTTCTAAGGACCTACATGCAAGCCAGCAAGCCGTGTTGAGCACAGTTATTTCTTGTTTTAATTGAAATATATTTGACATATAACATTGGATAAAGTTAAGGTGTATGGCATGTTAATTTGATACATTTATATATTGTAATATAATTGTCATTGTAGTGATAATTAACACCTCTGTCACATTACATAATTATCTTTTCTCTTTAGCAGTTGGAATAATTAAGTTCTAGTGTCTTAACATGTTTGATGATTATAATACAATATTATTGTTTTTCTTCACTGTACTGTGTATTGTATCTCTAGGGCTCATTTACTATTTGTTTTAAATTTGTACCCTTAAAACAACATCTCTTTGTCCTCCCCAGCCCTGATCCTTGGCAACTACCATTTTATTCTGTTCTACAAGTTTGGCCTTTTAAAATTCCACATATAAGTGATATCACACAGTGCTCGTCTTTATCTGACATCTGTCGCTTAGCATAACATCCTCAAGGTCCATCCATGTTGTCACAAATGACAGAATGTCTTCCTTTCTCATGGCTGAATAACACTCCATTGTGTATATATATGTACTACATTTTTAAGAAGATTTATTTATTCTTTCTAGAGAGAGAGCACATGTGTGCCCATGTAGGGAGAAGGGTAGAAGGAGAGGGGGAGGGAGTCTTATGCAGGCTCCATGATGAGTGCAGACCCTAGCATGGGGTTCGATCCCATGATCCATTAGATCATGACCTATGAGATCACCACTTGAGCTGAAACCAAGAGTCGGACGCTCAACGGACCGAACCACCCAGGTACTCCATATGTGTACTAGATTTTTTTTTATCCATTCATCTATTGTTGGACACTTAGGTTGTTTGTATATCTTGGGCTATTGTAAATAGTGTTGCAATAAACATGGGGGTGCATATATCTTCAAGTTAGTGTTTTTATTTTCTTCGGCTAAATACCTGGAAGTAGAATTGCAAGATCATATGGTAGTTCTGTTTTGAATTTGAGGGGGAACCACCACACTGTTTTCCATAGTGGCTGCACCAGTGTACGTTCCCACCAGCAGTGCAAAAGTGTTCCCTTTTCTCCACGTTCTGCACATTTGTCTCTTTCTTCTTGATGTTAGCCATTCTAACTGGTGAATGAGAGAGGGGGAAAGAAAAAGAAATGGGGCAGGGGGGCAAGGCAAAGAGGGAGAGAGAATGCACACTTGTTTTCTGTGTTTTTTGAAAGATTCCTGAGGGAATTTGGTTTAACATTTGAAAGTGTTTTGTATTATTTTCTGGAGAAGGAGCTAGTTGGTAGACTCACCAGACACATGGAAACTGATGCTATAGTAATTCAGTTCTTGACATAGGTATTTATAACCAGGTTATAGTCTTGGTTCCATTCAGTGATTATTTAAAAAGATTCCACTATTTTCTAATCTGGTTTGTTCCTCTTAGGGAGTTCTATAAAATGAGTTACCAGCATATTTCACAAGCTTTGCAAGGAAGAGGAAGGGGAAAAGGGAGGAAAGATAGGGAACACTGCTCATTAATACAGCAGACGTTCTTTGCTGGTCTACTTCGTACCAGGGGCCACAGCAGAATCTGGGGATCCAGAGAGAGGAGTATGTGGAAGTCCTTGTCCTCATGGAGCTCCCAGAACAAGTGGGGTCAGACAGCTATTTAAACACTTGTGTACCCTCTAGATGCCTTGTCCACAGTCCCCGATTTAAGCAATAGTTGTATTTGTATCATTTATCTGTTCTCTTTTTTTCCCCCCAACTATTCTCTTCTAAGATAGTATAAAAGCTGGGACTAGTTGTTAACAAATGTCCTCAAAGTAGTCAAACCTTTAGGAAAAAAAATGAATTTCCACTTGCTATTCTCTCAAAGGTGTAGCATTCAACTTTTCAGTAATGCATCAGATAATCCAAGAAGAAAATGCATACTCCTGTGTCTTCTCTCAGTCTGAATTGCAAGGAGGTTTTGATGTTAAGAGTTTTTTTTTTTAAATTTATTTATTTGTCAGAGAGAGAGAACGAGAAAGAGCAGAAGCAGGGGAGAATGGCAGGCAGAGGGAGAAGCAGGCTCCCCGCTGAGCAAGGAGCCTGATGTGGGACTCCCTCCCAGGACCCTGGGATCGTGACCTGAGCCGAAGGCAGATGCTTAACCGACTGAGCCACACAGGCGCCCCAAGAGTCCTTAATACATCTTTAAGCCTTGACATTTTCACTTTCCAGTTAATAAACTATGAATTTCTGTTTGGTTTGAACTTGGTAAGCATTAGTTTCCTCAAAACAAAAATTTCTCTCATGTCTGAGATACTAAACTTGCTAAAAAAAATATATATATATATATACTACACATGAATGTATCTAGCATAGGGCCTGGTGTATAGTAGGCATGCGCATAACTGTGCAACTAAAGTGCCCATTTAACCCCTGATCCTAGGGTCCCTCTCTATAGCTTTCTCTGAATATTGATCTTCCTTAAGGAGCCACAAGAAGATTCTTCTTGCCTAGATGTTAATCTTTCTCATTTTTTCCAATCTGTTTACAAAAACTGCAGCGAGATTCCTTTCTTAAACATCACTTGTCTTCTTTGCAGAACATATTTACTTGCTTTGTACATACTATTCTAATCCTCAATACTGAACATTGCTTAATGGATTTCTGTATCATCCCATATTTTTCTTTTCCTCCTCACCTTTTAAAATTATTTTTTCATGTAGTTTCAAGATCTAAAGGTGGGACTTTAGAGACCACACAAACAAACCTGGTATTTTTAGATCAGGAGGTTGTGAACACCAAAGTGGTAAAGTAACTTGTACCCAAAGTGATGAAAATTACTGGAAGCATCTAAGGGCACATTATATGGAAGAAAAAGAAAAGTAGTTTCTTTTAAGTTCCTACTGTGTGCAAAGTTCCATGCTTTAAAAAATGCTGTAACCATGCTTTAAGTGGTAATCTATAATTTTGTTGCACTTTGAATATATATCAATCACAATATTCTTTAATAGTTTACATCTCTGTACTCCATGCTAGACTCTTACACATCTCGGAAACAGAGATTATGTATTACTTATCTGAATGTCTTCATTATCTAGAATAGTGATTAAATTTGAATGAGTGATAATGACAAGTGTTTAAGCCTTCAGGGTATGTTTATTCCATATCCTGAACATGACAAACTATAACTTTTGCAATGGCAAATGTGTTACTACTATCTGGATTAAGACACAATTGCAGGATTGGCAGATTGATATTTAGTGTCCTCCCAAGAGTCCATCTCTACTCTTTACTCCTTCCTGCCCCAGTGCCTGGGTTGCTTTCTTGCTTTCCCTCTTCATAGCTGCCACTTCCATTTTCAATATCCACTCACAAGTAAACACTCTGACAAAATAAGGGTTAAGCCGGTGTTTAGCCACACAGCTTCTTTCCTTTTAGGGCCATTTCTTTATTTTTACTCCATTAACTAATAGTAGAGAATAATAGCAGAGTGTACTTTGTGGCTCCACAAGTAAAAGTTGGTGTTTTGTAGGTAACATTTTCTCTGAAAACATCAATGAATGGATTGTAAACAAGCTGATGACTATGAAACCACCAACCCTGAAGTTTATGGCATGGAAATTATGTTTTTCTCCTCATAGAAAGCAGAGTTTTGAATCTGCAGAGCCTTAGTCTGACTTCCAGTTCAGAAACTTTGTACAAAGCTTTATGTCAGACAGCCAAGGCCTCCAAGAAAGATGTTGCCTTGTTCTTCATTAATTTGATGAAAATTAATGGTGAAAATCCAAGTCATTTATGTTAGTCAATACTTCAACCAAAATGTCTTGACCACAGGTCAGTAACCTGGTTGTGTTTACAGGATAGTGTTTAAACCAACATTGTGGAGGATTAATGAGTTGCTTACTGATTATGAAAATCCCTTTTCTTTATTGTAACTCGTAGTTTGGCATGAAACAGTTAGGTTTGGGGAGGTCAGATAATGGTGTTCAACATTAATACCTCATGTGGCAGTTGGTAATGCTTCTGTGATAGCATCACACTGAATGCCTAGTAAATCATGAGTCTTGTCCAGAAGTTAATGCTGCTTGCTAATAGAATTGGAGCAGAGCCCATCCAATGCTAATACACCACAGAATCCTCTTCATTTACTTTTAGTTGTTTATCCAATTTGTTATAAATATTGTCACAAACAACTGCCCACATTAACATGTGTTTCTATATGTGTTAATTAATATATACTAATATGAAGAAAATTTTCTGAAATAAGATATTTGAAATCATAAAAAAAAAGTGAGGATAATTTCAAGTCTGAGAAATTTGAGGGGAGCACGTTATCTCTATCATACATACTTGTCATACATGCTCTTTTCATCCTAAGGGTTAGAGCCATCCAAAACCCATCCAAGTAGTTTTGATTTTTTATTTAGCAAAACTCCTTTAGATATTTGAAACAGTAGCTATTATGCTTAAATACTGTATGTCAGGACTTTTTCTGGAATGATAGAAAAGTGTGTTTTGAAATTGTTTATTTCTATATGGAATTTGGAAGTGTGGAGGTGAGGGTTGTGTGGGACGAGGCAATGAGCATCAAAAAGAAGTCTTTGTCAAGTAATAGATATTAGTAAGTGTAAAGATTATAAGTGGCACATGGCTTCCCCAGATTTATGCGTCCGCTCCCCACCTTCAAAGAGAATTAATTACTCCTTCCCCCCATGTTCCCACAACATATTGTAAGTCCACGAGTCAAGCTCTTCTCTTGTATGGCAATTAGCTGTGTACATGTTTCTCTCCCCATTTAGTGCCTAGCACCTAGTGAACAGAGCCTGTGTAATTCACCTGTGCATTACCAGTAGAGCGTGACTGGCACATAGATCTGCAGTAATGTTTGTTGAAGAAGATGGAATTAAAATACTGTTACTGCACTTTAGTATAAAAAAGCCTTGTAATTCTTTGTTGTCCTCTGAAATTCTGGGTGTTATAGATATAATGTGTCATTGTGATACCAAAAATAGAACTCCCAGCTTGTCTGGGAGGTTCAGTAGACCTGTTTCAATAGTTAAATAGAGTTGCGAAGAAGAATGTTTCATGGATCTTCATTCATTTTCTTTCCTCTTATATGCATATATTCTGTTTTTTTCTGTGATATGTTTAAATTTATGTTTGTTTCTTTTTCTGCTTTGGTGTTCCCTTCTGTTTTTAGTCATTGAACATACTTCCATTTTTTCTTTCTTTTCTTCCCCCCTCCCCTTTCTTCTTCATCTTGTTTATGTTGTACGGAATTGGCAGCATATTGTCAGGGCAGAAATAGTGAAGTACCCGGAAGAAGATAATCAACATACCAACTCTGCTCAGAGTAGAATCTGTTCAGTACAATAGTGCAGGTATTAATGGGTAAATTGATTGCATTTGGGGGGAGGAGGGCGGGAGAACTAGTGGATGCTATCTTGTTCTTTATTCCTTATGAGTAGAAAAGTTCAAATGATTATTGTACATGATTGGAAATTAGTATTGTTAATTGTAAGGCCTGTCTTAGAACTTTGAAAAATTGATTCTTTGCCAGGAGACTGACCAACAAGAAATTGGAACAAATTAACATTTCAGTTACTTTCAAACATATTTGTCTTTATGGTTGTGTTTATCACATGTGCAGTGAAGTGGAGAGTTGAGACAGTTATTTCATTATTCAGTCCTTCCCAGTTTCTTGAAATAGCGTGTTAATTGAAAGAGTATTTTTAAAATTTGCCTTGAATTACCTTTCTTTGTCTGCTTCTGTGTGCAGATTTAGTAATAGAGTTGAGAACAGTGAAGGAACTGTTTTAATTTAAATTATTACTTAGGGCATATTACTAAATTCATCATTGAAGATATTCCTTGAAGTGTGGGTTAGAGGGATGGAAAGAAGAGTTAAAAGTGTCTTCTGGTTTAAGTAATTTTAAAAAACATGAAAATGAGGTAATTTTCTAAATTTTTCATTCTGTATTTTTTAGAGTCCTTATTTATAACCCCATAGTGAGCTCTTTGGAAGTAAATTAGGGATTTGGGAGGAAAGTTTTAAAAATTGGGTTGCTCGAAACATTTCTCCTTTGTATGTGAGTCCTATTTAACATTTATACATTTTCTTACTAGCTCGCAGATTGCTGCAGATATTCTAAAAAAGTTATGGCTGGGTATAATAGTTTATTTAAATATTAATAAATAATGACATTTTACTTTGAAATTATGAAGTCTTACCTACAAATTAAAATATGTGAATGATTAATTCTCATTCCTTTGCTTTAAATTATAACCAGGGTTTAATTTTTCATGTTGATTTGTTAGTTTTGTTTTAGATGTGGTAACCTCAAGTTAATGTCATAAAACCAGGGAAGACTCAGTAAAGGAATTGCTCTTCCATCCTTAAAACACGAAAAACAAACCCAAGCCCCTCGCTCCCCAACATCTCAGCTCTCCATCAGTTTGTTCTGACTGATTCTTTTAGTATCAGCTCTGGCTTCATTTATGATGTCTGTCATCAGGAGTTCACCAAAGTTCAGAAAATAAAAATATACTTTAACGAGCTCTTTCTAAATGTCCTGATGTCCTGATAATAACTCTGTTTTCTTTTATGGCAGAGGGTGGTGAAGGCAGATATTGTAAACTACAACCAGGAACCTCTGTCAAGAACTGTTAACCTTCCTAGGAGCTCTGTGTGTGCAGTTCAGTGAGTGCTCTGCGCCTTCGTACCGGCGGCCCGGCCCTCCCCCCGTGTGGCTGGGGGCCTCCAGAAGCTCCGTTATCAGTGGCCATCTCCGCAGCATTCCGTTCACCCTCTCCTCCCAGCGCCCTCGGCTCCCCGGCCTGGACGGAATTCAACTTTGGGACGACACACTTGGAATCCAAAATGGAAAGCCCGTTCTCTGGCATTAGACTGCTTCACCGAAAAAGAATAATGTTGGTTCTCTTTACGTTCTCCCTTCTTTTTTCTCCGATGTAAACTTTTTTAGACAAATATGAAAACTATACAAGTCTTGATCAGCAGCCAGGATTTTGGTACAAAATCATTCTCTCATCTAACTCCTACCTGGCAAAATGCGCTTCCGAGTGCAAACATTTAAACAAGTAGTATATTTTATCTATAGATACTTCAGAAGGCATTGTTTTGCTGTCTATTGTGAGTAAGAATATATAAAGTTGTATCCAACTGAAAATGCTTGAAATAAAGCTGTAATAGATATATTTTTTTCATTTTTTAAAAAAGGGCCTAAATTGTTTATATTGTAGTTGTAGCTCACAAAGTAGTGAGTATTTGCTATTGTGTTTTTATTACTGTGTCATGGTCATTGTGTGTTGTGTAACACTCCGGTGAGATGGCTTTCTGAGGTTGGGTAAGTGTTCAGCTGATGTCTCACCCAAACTGCAGAAGCGCACGCCCAGAACGAGTCACGGCTGGCGCTGGATCACTGTGGGTCAGACTGTACCTGATGTTCAGAGGTTCTTCTCCTGCAAATAAACTTATTTCAGCTACTTTTGTGGGGGAATTTTCTTTCAGGTGTCTTCCTTTTAGTTACAGTAAACATAGCGTATTTGGATACAAAATGAGGGATCAGGTCATGTTTAGTAAGCTTTCAGTCTCTTAGACTTGTAGGTTATTTTGTTGGACCGATTCAAGTCCGTAGCCTGGCATGTCAGGACTCCACACGAGGTGCCCCCTACCTCTCTACCTTTTCTCATCCCGATCTCCTGTGCACTGCCTGCCTCTGCATAGATAGAGCCCTGGACTCCCTCCTGTGTGCTTTATGATGCTCTGCCTTCCCGTCTTAATGCACAGGTCCCTCTGCCTGGAATCTCCCCCCCTCCAAATTCTGTCTTCTGCCAGCCAGCCTGTAGGCACTGTGAGGGCAGGGCTCTGTGCATCTTGCTCATAGTTGTGCTTGGCCTAGTGGAGGCTTCGTATTGGCCACATCAAAGCAGGAATGAATGATGTCCCCCCACAAAGCCAGTCCTCGTCTATGTAGCGCAAGTTCTTGGATGGTCATTACTCCCTCCTGCCTCGAATCACAGTTATTTGTGCCCTCGCGTTTTAGTACTTAATAAGCCAAGAGCCTACTGAGAACAGTCTGAGTCTGTTCTGTTTCATGCCTCTCCGGAGCGCCTAGCAGGGTGCCTTTCTCAGAGGAGACTCGCCACAAGTATGTGCAGAAATTTTGGACACCTAGCTTTACAGCCGTGAGGGATTTTAGAAAACTTGTTATTCCATATCCTGTGTGGCTAAGGAAACTGAAGTTTGGAGAGAAAAAGGAGCTTGCCAGAGGACATGGAATCAAAGCAAGACCTGATAGGAAATCTTCTGTCTCAAGGCCAGGGGTCACCACTTCTCAAGAGTGATTTAAAGTTGGAGTAATTGTAAAGATTGTGACTTCTGTAGTCATCAGGTAGCAAGTCCAATCTTTCTTAACTGTGATTTCTGTGTTTTTTATTTTATAGCAATTAAGCAGCCTTTTATGCCTTTCGAGGTGATAAGCCCTTCAAAGTATTTCATTTTATCCTTGCTTTTAGCATCTCCTAACATGCTGGCCAGCCAGTCTTCTAGAGAGAGGATATTCTCCCTGTGTTCCTCAGGAGAAATAAATTTGAATAAAAGAGAGCTCAACTCTCAAGGACCTTACAGTCTAATAGGAGAAATATTTGTTGTTGCTATTTTATTTATTTATTTTATTATTATTTTTAAAGATTTTATTTATTTGACAGAGAGAGAGCGCAAGCCGGGGGAGAGGGGGGCTTGAGATCCCAGGAGCCCAGGATCATGACCTGAGCCAAAGGCAGATGTTTAACCGACTGAGCCGCCCGGGTGTCCCTGTTGTTGCTATTTTAAAAGCTCTGATGAAGTCTACTATTAAACTAAACTCGCCCTAGACTATACGTTCAGTAAGAGATGAGGCCATGCTCTTGTGGTCATTTTGGGTTGTTTTTACATCTATACGAAAACTGGAAGATTTTTAGGTCTTTTTCTTGATCCAATTACCAGCAGGTATGACTTACCACATATATATGATTGTACAAAAGTGCTGCAAGGCATTCTGGAGGAGGCAGAGGGAACTTATGAGAGGTTTGTGATCACACCAAAGCACTTTAGTTTTGTACTGATGCAGTCAGAGCACTGAATGGGACTGAACAGGGGGCAGGAGGGAGAATGGCCTTTGTAGGGTTGCTTTTCCTGGACATTTTCAGGCACTTGTCACATGAGCTGTTTTTTTTTTTTTTTTTTCCTCACATCAATCTACAACAGGGATATCATTGTCCTCATTTTACACATGAGGACACCAAAGCTGGGAGTGAGCGACTGATTGCACCAACTCCCTCCTTGAGTAAGTGGTAGAGCCAGGATCCACACAAGCCATTTCTGAGATAGGACGGACAAGGCTGGGTACCAATTTAAGCTCCCTTCCATTTGAGAAGATCACACACCTGTCCTCCTTCCTGGGAGCTGACCAGGCCTGAGTATTTCAAGCAGTAGTGATGGCCAGTGTTGGTCCCTCGTCCCTCCACCTTCTCACACGACCACCATCCAGGTAGGTGGTGATGTGGTAGCGTAGTCCAGAGAGGCCGCTGACGGTAAGTTTCCCCTCTGATCACTGAGGCGAGGATAGAAAATGTGCCCCCCTCCCCATCCTGTGCCTCTGGTCCCATCAGTTTTATGTCTTTCCCAGCTGAGCTTGACCCATCATTGAGAGCCTTTTGGCCAAGGGGAGCAGGCACAGTGAACATGCAACAGAGCATATGGCCAAAGCAGATTTCTGAGTTCCATATTACAATTTTCCCCATACCTCGGGTTTTATTTTTGAAACAAAAACGTAGGATTCATGCTTATTTTACTTTGACTGTTACCTCTCCTGTCTACAGTTTTTAATTTAAAAAATTACAAGTCTTTCCAGCTAGTTTTAGGCACTTTGTCTCCTGAAGACACATGCTATAAAGTTTCAAACACATTGTGGTTACTTCTGGTGCTTATTGAACTTTCAAAAAACACAAAAGTTTTCAGCCAGAACTGGTCATTGGATGCTGCCTTTCAAGTGCACCCTCTATTATGTGTGGCAAACCGCTCTAGAGTGGTTTTTGGAGTGGCCCAAAGAACTCCTGTGACTGCTTTATTATTCCAGGAGGAGGTAAGCCAGGGCCCTTTAAAGTCAATCGCTGAAACAATGCGATGGAGCATAATAATTTGTGTGTCATTTAAAAATAGGAAAGTTTTCTGGCCGTAGCTCATGTCAGTGATTGCTGTACTGTTGGACCTCCTGGAGAACAGTTGCGAGATTCAAAGGCAATGGAAATGCAGACCTACTGAGCACCATAGTAGACATCTGTTCGCCGCCGCCTCAGCATCCACGCCACCGCTCCTCCAAGCCCCTTTTCCTTATCGCCTGGTGGAGCACCCCTAACTCCGTTTCCACCACTCAGTGCTCTGGGAGTAGATCCTCTTTGGTTGAATTCATGAGGCTGTTAGTTTCTGCTGGCTTCAGGGATTGGCTCAGAAACGAGGGGGTAACTCCATGAAAGCTAATGAAACTGGAGGGGACGTTTGCTAAGGTTTCCAAAAAGGAAAAGAGAAAAGAAAAGAAAAAACCTTCCACCCCCTGAAGTTTCCAGATACTCTTTGCCCACTGGCCTTGAATGAGAAAGGCTATGGCTCTGAGCAACATGGGCCGCCATCTTGAGGACACCCACAGGAGGGGCTGCCTAGGTCCCGAGCTGATGCCAAAGGGCCAGAGGTGAGAAGTAAGAGAATCCCAGTCCCTGAAACCGAGCCCCAGAGCACGCCATGTCACAAACTGTTTTAACAGCATGAGTCAATTTCCTTTATCATTTTGGCTACTGTTTACTTTTTTCTTAATTCTTACACAAGCAACTATTATGTATCGGGGCCTTGGCTTGGCACCAGATGGGTAAACATGATCTGTGTTTTGTCCTTAAGATCTTAGTCTAGGCACATGTATAACTCATCAAAATGTAATCAGACTGTTAAATGCTTCAATAAAACCGTAATATGATACAGTAAGATATGGCTTAGCAGTGAGTGTGGTCAAATACGGATTTCAGATAACAGGAATCAGAGTCACATGTGTAACATAATCACCTTCAAAACCAAATGTACTCTTAGGCTACGTTAATGCAAAGAGAGCCCATTCTCTGAGGTGATTTGTGTGTGCAGATCACCTGGAGAATCTTGATTCAGTAGATCCTGGGTGGGGTTTGAGGTTCTGCATTTATGACAAGCTCCGAAGTGATATTTAATGCTGCTGGCTTTTGGATGACACTTCGAATTGCAAGGGATTAGACCATGCTTGCAATATTTTTCCCCTTACACAGGTACCCCTCTTTAAGAGGATGACAGAGCATGTTCTGATAATGGTGAGGGGATCCGATGTCCAATGAAACAGTTGAAGGAAGTATGCTTAATATGGAAAAGCAGGCCTCAGAGAGACTCTGATAGTAGTCATTAAATAGGTGAAAGACCGTGCTTTAGAAAAAGGCTAATCTACTGTAGAACCTATAGGACCCCAGAAATAGGATGGGTGGGTAGAAGCTATAGAGAGAAGATTGCAAACATCTGCTTCCCAAGGAGGGAAGAGATTGCTTTATGCAGTGTTGTGTCACATCTCAGGTCTGTAAACTCATGTGGCATCAGGGCCTAGGTACACAAATAAATGAATGAAAATCAATTAAGAGTATAAGGAAGTAGGGAATGGGTGTTAAGCTGGAGTGCCCTGCCTAAAGCCATTCCAATCCAGTTTTTAAGTTCTATGGGCCCAATAAAACCCATGTGTAGATAGAGCCACTTCTAGCCCATATAGAATCGTTCTGCCAACTGGAAAAACAAAACGTTCCTTTCTCAAGTCACTTTGCTTCCCTCTTTCAGAAAATTGCCACACTATTTTGTTAGAAAAAGGCATTTTGCTGTCTTGGAAAATGGGTAATGAGTCTGCTCGCCCTGCGAGATGAACGGCAGCCCGTGGATGGCCTTGGCCTTGTGACTGGAAACCTTAGTGTTTGGATGTAAAACTGATGAAATTAGAAGAGAACATTATTTGTCCAACTTGTACTTGGAAAGCAAAATCCTAGTGTTCATCCCGGGCCCTAGAGCCCTACGGTGCCCGGGGCTCCGGCCTCCGCCCTCACATTATCGGGGCATCGCGCCATCCTAAGTGTCAGGAGAGAAGCCGCACTGGTAGGCCGGGGGAGGGGCGCTGAGGGTACGTAAGCCCTGCCCAGAGCAACGTGAGGCAGTGGTCCGGACGGACTTGGTCAGGGAGGGGAGGCCGGGCTTGACAGCCTGGCCTGAGACACCCTCCCTCCCAGCACCTTCAGCCCCGAGGAAGTGAACCTTTCTGGGCAGGAGGGCCTTTGGGCTGAGCTCAGAACCGCATACATTCCATTCTGTCTGGTCCTTCATCGCTTCAGTTTTCCACGCTGGAGAGCTGGGAATGAGAGGAAAGGCAGACTGTTTGTTTTAAAGTCCTGCTTCCAAGCTGTATTGAATGTCCCCGGGCCTCCCACGCTGTAGATTGAAGCGAGGCCGGGGGCTGGAGGCTGAGCTGGAGAGGCAGATCTCCCTGGCACTGCACAGAGGCCAGCTCGCTGAGCCACTCTCCCCTCCTCCTCAGGCCCTGGCGTCCTCGGTCCACAGGGGGCACGTGGATGGGATTCCTAGCCACCGTGTCTGCCAAGCCGCTTCTCCTTTCCCACTATTGTGCCCTCCTCCCCGATGCCTGCAGTGCTCCAACGGCCTGCTTCCTTCCGAGACCTCCACAATCTGCTGCACGCCCAGCTGTGAGAATGCACTTGGCCCACGGGTTCAAATTAAGCTACCCTTGTTCCAAACTCCTCAATGGCTCCCCGTGGCCTTTTGCATGAAAGGAAAATGACTTCCTCAGGCTGACGTTCAGAATCCTCTAACAGCTTCCCAAACATTCTTTCTTCTGAGAGATCCGTTCATCTTCAACTCTGGCGACTGCTTCATTCTAGCCAGTGGTCCCTGCTCCTGCCGGCTCAAAACCGATGGACTGTGTGATGAGTCCAACCACTTAATGTCTCCAGACTCTGTCCCGAGACCCATTTGTGAAGAGCGGTTATATCTGCTTTTCACCAAGGCTTATTATGGGTGCGGTGCAAGTACGTCCTGAGCTCTTTGTAAACATCTCAGCTGGTGCATATGGTGCAGCCTTCAAGGTGGCCCTACGACCCTCGCCTCCTGCTCTCCACATCCTGTGTCATCCCTTCTCACGCTGAATCACCACGGGTCGTGGATGGAGTGCGGAGTGTGATCTCCAGGGTGAGCTCAAAAGAGGCATTATGACTTCCGCCTTGGTCCCTTAAGTCGCTCCTTCTCAGGGAAGCCAGACACCAAGCCATGAGGACACTCAAGCAGCAATGTGGAGAGGGCCATGGAAAGAACACATCCCACCAGCAGTCAGCATCCACCTGCTAGCATATTGATGCAGCCGGCTTGGAAGTGAATCCTCCGGCTTTTCATCTGACCGCAATTTCACTAGAGGCCCTGTGCTAGATGTGCCCAACAGAGGTGCCCCAAAGTCCATAGAAATGACAAGAGCTAATAAATCATTAATGTTTGACGTCAAGAAATGTTGGGACAATTTTCTTCACAGCACTAGGTGGCTAAGGCGGTGGGTATTTATGTTCTCTCTGACAGATGGGTAAACTGAGGCTTAGGGCAGTTTAAGAACTCGTTGGAGGTTGTACAGTTGGGGAGTGGTAGAACAGGGGTCCAAACCCAGGTCTGCTGGGCTCAGAAACTTGACTTCTTCTTCTTCTCCTCCTCCCCATCCTCTTCCCCTTCTTCCGCCACCTCCTCCCCCTCCTCCTCCCCTCCCCCCTTTCCCCTTCTCCTCCCCCTCCTCCTTCCCCTCCCTTCATCTTCCCCTCCCCCTCCTCCTCCTCTCCCACCCTCTTTCCCCTTTTCCTCTCCCCCCTCCTCCTCTTCCTCCCCCTCCTCCTCCCCCTTCCCCTCCTCTCTACACCCAATGTGGGAGTCATGACCCTGAGATCAAGGGTCACATGCTCCTCC
>CM052899.1:169256446-169303991 GCA_028534135.1 Potos flavus
TCTTTCTTTTTTTTTTTTTTTGGTTTTTATTTATTTATTTTTATTGTGTTATGTTAGTCACCATAAAATACATCATTAGTTTTTGATGCAGTGTTCCAAGATTCATTGTTTATGTACAACACCCAGTGCTCCATGCAATATGTGTCCTCCTTAATACCCACCACTGGGCTCACCCATCCCCTCACCACCTCCCCTCTAAAACCCTCAGTTTGTTTCTCAGAGTCCACAGTCTCTCATGGTTCATCTCCCCCTCCAATTTCCCCCAATTCGCTTTTCTTTTCCTCTCCTAATGTCCTCCATGTTATCCCTTATGTTCCACAAGTAAGTGAAACCATATGATAATTGACTCTCTCTGCTTGACTTATTTCACTCAGTATAATCTCCTTGAGTCCCATCCGTGTTGATATAAAAGTTGGGTATTCATCCTTTCTGATGGCTGAATAATATTCCATTATATATATGGACCACATCTTCTTTATCCATTTGTCTGTTGAAGGGCATCTCAGCTCTTTCCATAGTTTGGCGATTGTGGACATTGCTGCTATGAACATTGGGGTACATATGGCCCTTCTTTTCACTACATCTGCACCTTTAGGGTAAATACCTTGTAGTGCAATTGCCAGATCATAGGGTAGCTCTATTTTTAATTTTTTGAGGAATCTCCACACTGTTTTCCAAAGTGGCTGCACCAATTTGCATTCCCACCAACAGTGTAAGAGGGTTCCCCTTTCTCCACATCCTGTCAGGTGCTGTGCTATTTTGATGAGAATGAGAAATTTGTAATAAGAAACAATGATGTGATAGAACAAATCATTGTTCTTATTACAAATTTCTCATTCCTAGCAAAATAGTACAGCACCTGACACCTACTAGATGTATAGTAAATACTTGCTGAGTTAAGGGTCCCAACATCTAGGATTTAATTTAAAATTTCAGGGTAGTTAGGGTGCAGGGAAGTTACCTTGGTTTTGACTGAATGTAGCTTAGTGTCATCTGTGGACCACCATTGTTTGCCAAACTCATCATGTTTGTGGAGTTGACTGAATGTACAGCAGGTGCCTGAGGTGGGGGGCAGAAATGTAAAGGTAGGGTCAGCAGAAGAGGAGCTGTGTGACTTTGAGTAACTATCATGACTCAAGGCTTCATATTTCTCATACTGAGGTATATGAGCTATAAAGCCTCAACTTACAAATTCTGGGGTACACCTGTTTTAAATTGGGTAAGGCCTCTCTAATCTTCAATTCCAGTGACTTAATTTTCTTGCCTCTCTTCAATCCATCAGGAGATTTTTGGGAAAGAAATCCCAAGGATGGGGATCCCAAGTTGCCAATGAGTGTTTCATAACATTAAACAATGGTGAAACATAATCTAGGTGATATTTTACAGAATCCAAGAATGTTCACCCCATGCAAATGAGTGGAAACACATACAAAGCTTTGTGAATAAGCCATCACTTGAAAAAACTGAAAGCAATGTAAAAGTCCAACATTAAGGAGATGGTTTGGTCAATTTCTAAAATACAAATCAGAATATTCAGCATTCATTGAGGATCTACTTGTGCTGGGTGTGTCCTAGGCACCATTTAGCACAGACACCCTTTAAGGGTCTGGCAGTTCAGTGAAGGTGACATCAAGTGACTCATTGAGTATACAGGAACAAGTTTTCAATGGGAGAAAGTATGAGATGTTATGGGCACCTTTGTTGGATGTTAGAGTGGAGGAAGCAATACGGCAGGAGGAAAGTGACATATCTACACTTTGGACAAGCAGGAGCATGTGCTCTAGATGTGAAGAAGAATGTTCATAAAAGCCAGAGGCTGAGGTGAACTTATGCATGAGGGGAACTGGAAAGCCCTAACTGGCTGCAATTCAGAGTATGCGGTTTGTGATGGGAAGAGATGGGGCTACAGTGGGAAGCCATGTAGAAATATTTGAATTTCTCCTGTGAGAAATGGAGAGCCACTGAAGATGTCTTTTTTTTTTTTAACCCACAACAAGATTTATTTATTTAATTTTGAGAAAGAGAAAGGGAGAGAGAGAGCGTGCACAGTGTAGGAAGGACAGAGGGAGAGAGAGAATCTTAAGCAGGTTCCATGCCCAGTTTGGAGCCTGATACATGGCTCGATCTTAGAACCCTGAGATCATGACCTGAGCTGAAATCAAGAGTCAGATGCCTAACCAATTGAACCATCCAGGTGCTACAAGATGTCTTTTTTTTTTTCCTCTCAGGAGGATAAAAAACCATGTTTGCAGAAAGTTTTCAAAGACAAAAGAAAATAAGGATAGAATAATAAATACCAAAAGAGTTTGCACAGTTCTATATTTAGTGTGATCTTATCTATGTAAAGACTCACAAAAAAATGTGTGAGTGAGGGGGTGCCGGGGTGGCTCAGTCAGTTAAGCAGCCAACTCTTGATTTTGACTCAGGTCATGATTTCAGGATTGTGAGACCAAGCCTTGAGTTGGGCTCCACGCTCAGCAAGGGGTCTGCTTGAAATTCTCTCTCTCCCTTCCTCTAAATACATACATACGTACATACATAAAATCTCTAAAAAAATGTGTGGGTGAATCCTTGGAGGAAAGTATGGCAAAATGGCAACAGCGGATGCCTCCGGGTGGTAGGATAATGAGGATCTTCTCTTTCTGCATCTTTACTGTTTCTCATACTGTCTAAATCTTTTACTGTGAGCACATATGGTTTGAACAATCAGAAAAATACAGGAAAAAACTCCAACCTTGAGGTTGATGAAAGGTAAATGTCATGTGTTGTAGGGCCTCATACCACATGTGTTGTGGGGCCGCAGGGTGGTCTTGTTTTGGACCCTCCCTGAACTGATGTTCCCCCTGGGGAAGGGGAGCCATCTCAGGCACGTGCCTTCCCTGCTGTGGGCTGGGCTGGGCTGTGCTGCTTGGCTGAACGCAAGCCCGGCTCCTGCCTAAAGAAAACACAGGAGATTTACACGGACCTGAGGACGTGATGAGAAATGGTCATGGTGTGTGTGGGGAGTTCAGGGAGAAGCTGACGGGAAGGTCATACTGCAGCAGAGTCTGTCTCCATGAGCACCATGAATAGATCATGGAAGAGGGGACAGATGGACCCCAATAGAGATGGTCAGGCAGACAGAGACAGATGGACAGAGACAGAGACAGAGTCTTGGGCATGGGAGATCCAGGAAAAAGGCAAGGAGCCAGGGGAACAGATGAAGGAGAGAAACGAAGAGGAAAGCAGAAATAGGTGAGGAGATGAGAGAGAAAGATAATGAAAGAGAGACAGAGAGAGACAGAGGAGGAACTACAAGGCCATAGAGAGAGGGAGGCAAAGACACAAGGACCAAAAGAAGCAGAGACAGGAGATGATGGGAAAATCCAGGAACAGAAAGGTGGAGAGACACATGCAGATACTGCAGCTGGGAGCACTTGACTCAGGAGCTAGAGGCAAACAGAGACCTGCAGAGACACAGAGATGATACAGAGATGCTGAGAGACGGAGAGATGGGGAGAGAGACCGCAGCCGAGGCAGGAGAGGCCGAGGACAGAAGGTTGGCCAATGGGGAATGTTGGCGGCAGGCACCTCTGAGGACCAGTGTTGGCAGTGTGCCAAGGGTAGCTCCTGGTCAAAACGTTTTCACAGAGCGCACAACCTGTGTCGAAACTGATATCTCTCCTAACTGTGTTCTGCAAGTGTAAGTAATAAAAAAGATTTAAAAATCATTTGTATAGCAATTTATAAGTTACGAATCTCTTCTATATTCTTGATTTCACCATCCCTTCACTCAATCAAGTAGTTAGTAATATGGTCCCTCAATTCGATTTTTAATGCCCATTTTACGTGTGTGGGATCTGATGCCCAGAGCAGCTGAAGGCCTTGTCCTCGTGGCACAGCTTGCAAATGGTGGAGCAGGGATTGACACCCGCGCTGTCCAGGCTCCTGGTTCAGGGCATGGGCGGCTATTTCACATGCCTGGGTCTGTTTTCAAGGCTTCAGTGAGCTGTGCTGCATAGTGTATAGGAGAATGCGAAAACAGCTTAATGCATCAGCAGGTGTTAAGCACCGACAGTATGCAAAGATATTGGGCAGTGATGACACGGTGAAAACCAAGACTCAAAAAGCCTCTACTTCAGTTGAGAAGACTAAGCTAACAGAAACACACAAGGGTAATTGAGCTGTCCCTCAGGGCTTTCAGAAGAGTTAGCTGGAACACCGGTGTTTTGATGCCGAGAACCAGGAGTCCTCCTTGCAATTTCTGCAAATTCTTGATTTTCTTCCTCATGGGCTCCTCTGTTTCTGTTCCTGCAACTCTGTGTACCATCTTGGATTGGCTTTGGGCCAGTTGGGAAATGGACCTTGGCCCCTTTGCCATTTTATTTACCCCCCGAAATCTACTCATACAGATAATGTTGTGAGTTTAGTAACTTTAATAAAGATCTGCAAGTGAAGGACATGAATCTTCCCTCAGCACCCAGCATTTCTCCACCTTGAAGATTTCCTACCTTAGGCTTGCTGTCTTCCAAAGCTTGCACCCCAGGAATGTCTATACCCACTGTGCATGGCCTCTGGGACACAAAGTTCAAAGTCCTTTCTTTGAAGTTCAGCCCCACCTGGCTGCCCAGCCTTTCCCATAGTTCCTGAAATTGAGGGGCATGCATTTTTCTAGATTCTATTACACACAAAACAATCAGAGATGCACCAAGCCTCAGTTTTGAGGTCATAGCAAGGCAGAAGGAAAAGAAAAGTGTAGATGAGGGCTATCAAGGCAGAGTGCTGGAAGCAATGGCACTAGAGATGGGTTTCTGGAATGCTCCAAAGCCTGAGGACAACGCTGTCCTCCTTGGGGACGTGCAGGTTGCTGGTACAACACCCAACCCCTGCACTTCTCTCTGCATCCCTTAGACCCCTGATTGCAGAGTAAGAGCAGCAGCTCCTACTTGGTCTTGACCTAGAGACCCTCTCTTTCCTAAGCAGTCAGCTAAGGATGGCGGGAGGTGGCAACAAAGCTTGTGTTTGTCTATCTGGAAAATCCCGGTTCTTTCTTTGTGTTCACTTTATTAGAAGACAGAACTCGCTCTTTGGCTTTCAGGACTAGGAATGCACCCTCTCCCCAGACTGAGACAGAAGCGCAAAAGTATTATTTGCATTGAATCTGTTTCCAGCTGCCTTTTAGCATAGCTCATCCTTTTGCACAGCCGAAGGTTTAATGTTTACCTAATGCAACAATGCATGCAGCCCTGGATGGAAACCACAAGTGTATGATTCCCTGTCTCCTGGGCCTCCTTCCCTGGAGGATATGATCTCACTCAGGGACCCTCGATCTCCTTGGGCATGTCTGTCTTCTGTGTGCAGCCGCAGTGAGTGTTTTCATTCACTTGCATGAAAAATGTTCCAAAAACATGTTTGTAGGCTTTCCACTGACTTTGGCTAACACAGGTGTTATGTCTTCGGTGCTGGGCCAAATTCACCAGTTTACAGTCTTGTTTTTCAGCCATTTGCTTTGATATATACCTGAATAGTTGCCCATCACAAGTGAGTTTTTAAAAACGATACCTCAGAAGAGCAGAAAGAAGGGGAGAGAGGATGTGCAGACAAGAGCATGGGGTCCAGTACTCCTCCCGCCCTCACCACGTGTAACAGTTCGGGCAGCTTGATTCCCAAGAACCTCTGTCTCCACATCTGCAAATGTGGATAATAATGATCCCCCTATTGACCTTACAGGCTTGTCAGAGGGGATGTCATGTGCTGACAGACTTGACAGTGCTCTGAAAGCTGTCTAACATGGGAGACAGACAGCCCCTACGTGCTGAGCATCCTACTTTGTGCCAGGCCTGGGAGAAGCATTTTGCAGAGATTATTTAATTGAATCTCCTCAGCCACCATACGAGGCAGGTACTATTAGTCTTATTTTACATGTGAGGGAACTGAGACTTCATGGAATGAAGTAAATTACCCAAGATCACACAGCTTGGTAAGAAAATTTAAGCTTTATCTGTCTCTTTTTTAAAGATTTATTTATTTATTTTGAGAAAGCAAGAGTGTGCATGCACGAGTAGGGTGGGAGGGGCTCAGAGGGAGAGGGAGAGGGAGAATCTCCAGCAGACTCCCTTCTGAGCACGGAGCCAGACACAAGGCTTTATCCCAGGACCCTGAGAGCATGACCTGAGCCGAAATCAAGTTAGGCACTTAACCGAATGAGGCACCCAGACACTCCTAAGCCTTCTTTCTTATCTCTTAGTGCTAGTAATTTTTAACCTTTCTTCTTCTTGTGGTTTTTCTCCTTTTCCTTCTCTTCCTTCTCCTTCCCTTTCTTCTTCTTTTCTTTCTCCTCTTCTTCTTCCTCCTCCTTCTTTTCCTTTTCTTCATGTGAACTGTATAAGGAAGTGTGGTAGTCCTTAGGGCCATTCCCTAAATTCTTCTCCACATGGTAAATTCTTCCTTCTCTGATCTTTTTTGAAATCAGCTACAGCCATGTGATTGGTTTTGGCTAGTGAAGTTTGAAAGAAGTGGTATGTGTCCTTTCTGGGCAGAAACTAAAAAATCCGTGCATGATTTTCCATATTCCCTTCCCACTTTTGGAAGCATGAGTCTAGCTGAAATGTCCACCCACCTGGAGTGCTGAGTGATTAGGATCACAGAGCCCTTCCCCACCTCCTGCCACATCTACCTGCACTAGAAATGCTCATAAGAATAAACTCTGTGTTCATTTGTATGTTTAAACCCTGCAATTTGGAGGTGGTTGTTACTGCAGCATAACGGAGCCCATCCTGACTGATATGGGAAGCAAACCTGTTGGGAAAGCATTAACAGGGAAAAGAGAAGACTGTAATGTGAATAGCACAGCTGGGAATGGAAGTCTTCAAGTTTGGGTATTGCTGTCAACTTATGTGGTAAACTTGGACATCTCAGTTTACTATATTGGAAAACTAGAGAGGTAGAGTCACATTTCTCAGTCATGTTCAGGAGCTGGCGCTCACAGAAGTCATGGTATTTCTAGATGCCAGGAAACGCTGATGAGTCACGTGAACAATAACTGTTTGTGGGGTGCCTGGGTGGCTCGGTCAGGTAAGTATCTGCGTTCAGCAGGGGCCCGGGATCAAGTCCCGTGTCAGGCTCCCTACTCAGCAGGGAGTCAGCTTCTCCCTCTTCCTCTGCTTCTCCCACTCCTGCTTTCTTTCTCTCAAATAAATAAATAAAATCTTAAAAAAAAAAGGAAAAATACATGTTTGTTGTGCTCTGCAAGGTGTCATGCCATCTAAAATGAGATAAAGATAGAGGCAAGTAAGCTAGAAAAACAGCTGCTGAGACACCTGAAAGGCACTGGATTCCTTTTCAAAGGAGCAGCCCACAGACCCATTCCTTTGGAGCACTGGGCTACAGTTTCCAGAAGCAGCAGGGCTATTGTGTTTTCCAATGCAGATGCACTCAGGTCACACCCTTTGAGCAGCCCTGTGTTCACCTCAGGGAAATGAGAGCTAGCTATGACCAGGAGCCTCGTCTCCTGGCTCAGAGCACCAGGGACCAGGCCAGGGACTGATCCAAGCACTCTCCTCTCAGCTGGACATAGCTTACTTATAGGATGAGGAAAGTGTGAGGAAGACAAAGACTTGGTTTTTGGGACAACTTTGTAAACCCACTGACCCACATTTTATTGGTTTCCCCTTCTTAGTGCTTTTTATGTTTTTCTATCTTGTTGCTTATTAATGTCACAACGGCAATGATTCACTGTCTTTTCGAATCCAAGTTTAGTTTTAATGAACATAAAAAGTTATTATTATTATTGTTATTATTATTATTATTATTTTATGTAGGCTCCATGCCTAATGTGGGGTTTGAACTCACAACTCTGAGATCAAGAACTCTATGCTCTACCAGTGGAGCCAGCCAGGTGCCCTGAACATAAAAATTTCTCCTGGTCTGCAAAGTTTATTTGAAATTTCAAAATAAATATCATCAGTGGGAAAATAAAAAGATAAAGGCAAATATACTAAACAGTTAAGAAAACGTTTTTTAGTAAAACTTGAGTGATTTTCTATATATTTATTTAATGTCCTTTCACCAAGTCACATTACCTGAAAAATAGAAAGGCTTTATGAGTTTTGGATTGTTTTCACTGGAAGCCCTTACCCGTTCCCAGACACCAGCATTCTGTGGGTGCATGGTTCAAGAATTGCTGGAATAATTAATGGCTTCCTGTTTCTCTTCTGCTATAATGCCCTTGAATTCTGAGTCTGTAAATCTCAAACCTTTCCTAACATCTCTGGGAGCCCTTTTCGCCAAGAATGCCTCTCCTGGCTCATAAGGTGATCGGTGGCTAAGATAATTAGCTCTGGAGGATTGAAAAAAATATTATAAATAAGTAGGTTAAGCAAACGGGAAGGAAAGCCAGTGGGTTTTTAGGCAGATTGGTGGAGAGGTGTGCGACATGAGCTGGAGGGTGGGCTCCACGATTTCTAGGTCTCCTGGGTGTCTCTCAGATTGGCCCACTCTGGCCATTACCATGGGGCTGGCAACTCTTGTCTGAACAGTTTCGGTAACCTCCCAAGAAGTATCCCTGCTGCCCAGGACTGGCACCAGCACTGCCAGGGGTGGAGGCAACTAGGACATAGGATTTAAGGTGACACCCACTCTCAGGTGTTGACTCCACACTTGTGAGGCCATGAGAGGGAGTGCCTCCTTAAATGCTTTGCACTAGGTGCCTCCTTTTCCTCCTCCTCATTCCAGGCCAACTGCTGCCAGGCTTGCCCCCTCCTATTATTGTGCACTCCATAGCAGGGTCAATGGCTCCAAAATAGGAATCTGATTATGTGACTTCCTTGCTTAAAATCCTAAAGGGCTGCTCACTACCTCTGGGATGAAGTCACACTCTCTTGTTCATTTGTTAGTTCACTGGGTTTTTGATGGACTGGTTGGTTCGTTCAATCATTGTGCGCATAAGGCCAGGCACTGTTCTAGGCGCTGGGATGAGAATGATGAGCACGGCCAGTAGTGTTTCTGTCCTCCAGCTGCTCCCAGTTGAATGAGAAAGACAAATGGGACGCTGTGAACCAACAGGAAAGGAAAGAAACAGTAAACCCTGATAAGTGCTGTCAAAGAAACAAACAGGGGCTGAGCTGCGGGGTGGACAAGGGCAGGGCCTCTGTCAAACGGAGTGGACAACGAAGGTCTCCCTGAGGAGGACCGTTCAACAGACTGGAAGGTTAGCAGCCAGGTCTCCGACTAGCTGGGGAATGAATCCCAGATGGAGGGAACAGCACGTTTGAAGGTCCTGGGGCAAGAACAGACTTGGCCGGTTGAGAGAACAGATGGAAGCCCGTGCAGATGGTGTGTAGGGGGAAGGGTGGAAGCTGAGAACAAGGGCCACACGGAACAAAATCCTATGTGGAGAAGTAACACGGCTCGGTGAATATTTTGAAAACATTATTTCATGTTATGTTGAACGTAGTGTAGAAGGGGCACGAACTGAACAGAGGACACGGATGTGGAGGCCATAGTGACACTTGAGGCAAGAGTTGCGGGTGGTGTGGACCTGCATGAAGGCCTTGGAAGCAGAAGAGGACAGATGCAATATGAATTTTGGCGAGCGATGGGCAGAAGAGGGTGATCACTTGGGTGTGAGTGTGTACATGTGTATACATGTGTGCATGAGTAGGGAGTGGCTGGGGAGGGGTGGGAAGGACCAAGAACTCCTTGCACAGTGAGAACATGTGCCTGCTGCAGACTCAGGAAAGGAGAAATGGGCCAGGGAGGGGGAACAGGTGTGCGCTTGGGGCCATAAATCAGTGACTCTTGTAGGTATTGCCTGAGTAACTCTTAGGCATCTGAATGAAGGTGTCACAGAAACAGCTGGACTGTGGGGAAGAGGCAGGGCTGGAAGTGTGAGCCTGGGAGTCAACAGCTCACAGGCAGATGGCATTTCAAGTCATAGGAACTGTTTCCATTTCTGGCCAAGATGGAGTAAGATTGAGATCTGAGAACACAGAAAACTAGACAGAGTATTAAGAAAGCAGTTTCCCATGTCCCACATTGGGCAGTGCAGGACAGCAGTGCGTGGGGAAACCCAGGAGGTGAGCTCTGATGATCCCTGCCTAGAGCTTGAAGAGTTTCCTGGATGCAATGCAGGGATGGGGAAGCTGGGCGGAAGTCTGGTGGTTAGCGTCTGGTGGTCAGCCTGGGTTGAGAGGACAGAGAGGAGAGTCCTGGAGGCTGGGCTGATGGAAGACAGAATGTGCTGGAGAGGAGAGGGAGTGCCATCTACAGAGAGCCAAGCTGGCCTCTGCCGCCTCTGCTCCCAGCTGGCCCAGGCTGTGGGCTGGCGTCTTCTACAGCACTGGGTGGCCATCACAGCTTTCTCGGCCTCCTTGTCTGGGTGGAAGGTTCCTCTCAGCTCCGGTATCACGTGTTGGGCCTGACGCTGGCCCCATCACACTCCATGGGCCTCTTGCTGTCTTGGTTGTGTACTTTTGGCTGCTCTGGCTGGCTTTTGGCCCAGAGCTCTGTAGGCCCCCTTCCTTTCCCACTTATTGCTGTGTGTTTCTCTTCCATGTGTGGCCTGCAGGGCCACAGACCTTGTATCAAATCAGGGGCACTTTTTAGAAAGTCTTTTATATTATATCTCTTAGTGCTATTTTTATTTTCATGTTTTACTCTGGTTGGAGAGTCATAGAACAGTCCCAGTGTCTGCCTTCCTGCCTACTGGAGCCTGTAAGCATCTTTCTTGACACACTATCTTCTCTTGGTTTTCCCGATACCAAGTCTCCCCGTGTTCTCCTCCTTCCCTGGCCTGTCTCTGTCTCTGTGGAAGCTCCAGGGATCCACCCTTGGCCATAGTCTCTCACCCAATTCCATTGCGACAGGTGCCACTGACTCCTGCCCAGGCCACTCCGTTTGCACGTCTGCTGGGCACTCCCAATTCAACACGTTCAAGATCAAATCCTAAAACTTCCACCCAAACCTCCTCCTCTACCTGTATTGCCTAGTGTGGTAAATGGCACCCCATAAAACTAGATATTTAAGTCAGAAACTGAGAGCTCTCACAGATTCCATTTTTTTTTTTTTAAACAGGCACATCTAATAAATCGCTGTCCCATAAGTGTCATACTTACAACCCCCATATAACCTGACCTGCTGATTCTTGCCTGGAAGTGAGCCTTGGCTTAGATTCATAGAAAAATAAAAGGCCCAGGAGTCTGGCAACAAAAAAACAAAAATTTAAAACAATTTTAGCCTTTCCTGAATCCTATAAAGAACTGAAGGAAGGTCACATTCATTTTACGCAGCAAACCTTGACATCTGTTCTTCTCGTTTGTTTCTCTCTCTCTCCTCCTATCTATCATCTATCTTAACTATACCTGAGTAGCTCCTTTCTTTTTTTTTTCCCTGAAAAACTCTAAAAGTCTTCAAACCCAGCCTGCTAGTATCCCCAAACCTAAGGATTTTGTATTCTCCTTCTCTTCTGGTGTTTTGTGATCTACTCTGGACTGTTTTTGATATAAATTAATACCATAATTATCTGTACCTCTCAGATTTCCCCCTGATTCATACCTCTTTCAGCACCATAAAAGACAAGGAATTGAATAGATTCGCAGACATGTCCTTGGAAATGAGGGAGTGTATTGAAGAGGGAGAATGCATTTATTTCAAATCAGAAATTTGTTCTTCTCTCACTGCCAAAAGCCACTTAAATTTCTTTCATATTCAGTCCTTTCTCTTCATTCCTGCTCTAATAATTATATTCTAGTATCAGGAATTGTGAAAGGCCGGAGATTGTTCCCTAACTGTGAGGGAACTGTCAAGCCCACCAGTTTCATGGATGCTAGTGAAAGACACGGTCTCATGGGTCAAAGACAAAGGACAATTTATTGCTCACAGCAATAGCCAGGGTCAGAGCATCAGCGTTTTGTGCTGTTTCCCGGAGCCCAGAGGATAACGCAATAAGGGCCAGAAGACACCTGCATAGAGTGAGCTGTGCTGCCCTACGGGAACTTTGAATCCAGGGAACCCAAACCTTTTATAATGGGCAGTAACCATGCCTGCTCTATCTTCTTCTTTTCTACTGTCAGCAAACCTTCCCTTTGCTCTGGAGGGAGGTACTCTCTTCCAAGGCTGATCAATATGCAAATGTCCTTGAAGAGACAGTCTAGAACAGAGGGCAGTCAGTGCCTCACTCACAAGATGTGCAGAGACATAAGAGGTCCAGGGAGAATTGTCTCCTCTCACCATTCCTGGACAACCATCATTTATTGTTGTAGTTATCACACTAGCTGCCCAATTGGCCAACCTGCTCCTAGTCTTGCTTTCTTCCAACTCAACTTCCCTCTGCATCCAGGATTGTCTTTCATAATGAAAATAGAGTCATGCAACCACCATTACTTACAATTATTCAGTGGCTGCTTATTTCCTACAGGATTATTTCCTCACTGTGCCACATAAGATATTTTCTGATTTGGCTTTTGCCTGCCTTTTCAGCCTTCTTTCCCATCCTATGTTAAAAATGGCACTTAAACAATGATTATAATCTTGCATTTAATATTTTGGAAATAAATTTGGACTTCACATCTACATTCACATCACACATCTAGATCACCTCTACATGGAAGGCAATTTACAGGTTAATGGGCCTGAAAGGTCCTTTATAAACTACTTTATAAACTGATAAATCATTCTTGATGAAGTTGATCTCAAATTCTGTTTGTACTATTTGTGTGTGTGTGTGTGTGTGTGTGTGTGTTAATGACAGAGGAAATTAGACAGGAGAACTCTTCTATAAGCCCAACAAATGGAAGTATATATTCCATTTATTTATATTTACTCTGCAAGATCTAGGCCTTGCATAGATCAACTGCAGCTGAACTTGTCTTCTGTCTGGTTCTCACAGTGACCTCTTGCTCTGACTTGCAACTGGGGTTTAAAATCCCCTCTCTCAAGTTCACACAACTGTCCCTTCAGGGGCTGTGCATTTTCTCCCAGTCTGAGCTCTTTTAGACAAATGTCAGTTTTTTTGTCATTAGCCTTGTGAGAATTTCTGAAAATAAATAAACAGTTTGGAGAAGGAAACCCACTCTGGGAGTGGAGAATATGAGTCAGTGCCATGTTGGGAGGAGGGGCGCGGAGACAATGAACATTTGGCTTATGTCTTGGAGGCTCTTGCACAGAGACCTGGAGTTGGGGGTGGCCTTGCAGCACTGTTTTCTGGCATTTACCCTGGAATAGAAGTCCATGCCAGGAAACCAATGATACAACAAAATTTATGAGGACAATTGATGATATATTGAAATGGAGAGATGATTGTTATAGTGACTTGAAATTTTCCAAATTTGTAAGGGATTGCAGCCTTTCATAAATGTTGCCTCAAGAGAAACTCAGGCCTCTCTAATCCAGTCCTAACCTACCCTACCTCCTTATTTCCCATTACAATCCATCAAGGGATTATCATTCCTGCCACTGGCTGGTTGAGTGACCCCAGGTCAGTCACAGCCTGTGCCTTTGCTTTCTATTCATAAATGGTAGTACCAACACCATGGGGGTTTTTGTGAAGATTGAAATAAAATAAGTAATGTTAATGGAAGAGGATTTTAAGTGATAAAATGCTATAAGAAAGTAGGAAATTGTGTTCTTTGGCTCCTGAAGTCCAATCCTTCCTTCTTATGCTGTTTTGCTCTGATCTCAGGCTCTAGAGGATTTATATATACAGAGAAGAAGTCATGAACATTTATAGCAAAGTTTTTTTTTTATCAACTGTGCTTGCAAATGGAAATATTTAAAAATATAATTAAAATAAAGATTTTGCTATTTTTAAAAACTATAGGCAAGAAATTAAAAAAAAACAAAAACAAAAACAGGAACTATGTTTAGTGTTAATTCTAGTCTTTGTCCTGGAATGGTGTGAACATGGGCCAGTCATTGCCCAGACTTGCCTTTTTACACCCCTTTGCTAGACCATGAAGTCCTCAAGGGCACCATTGTCATTACCCAAATTTAGCACACTACGAGTATGTAGATTGGCAATAAATGTTTAAAAACATGAGTGGGCCTTGGTTTCTTCTTCTTTTCAGAATGAGAGTAGGACTACATCAGGGTTCTTGTAAGTAGTCCTGGTGACTCATTGGCATTTTCTTTTCTTTTTCTTTTTTTTTTTTTAAGTTTTATTTATTTATTTGACAGAGAGAGGTCACAAGCAGGCAGAGAGGCAGGTGGGGTGGGGGGAGCAGGCTCCCGGCTGAGCAGAGAGCCCAACTCGGGGCTCGATCCCAGGACTCTGAGATCATGATTGAGCCGAAGGCAGGGCTTTAACCCACTGAGCCACCCAGGAGCCCCTCTTTTTTTTTTTTTTTAGAATTTTATTTATTTATTAGAGAGAGAGAGAGTGAGAGCATGTGCGAGTAGGGGGAGGGGCAGAGGGAGAGCACGAGAGAGAAACTCAAGCAGACTCCACACTGAGAGCGGAATCAAATGTGGGGCTTGATCTCAGGCTCGATCTCATGACCCTGAGATCACGACCTAAGCCAAAACCAAGAGTGGGATGCTTAACTGACTAAACCACCAAGGTGTCCCTCATTAGTGGGTTTTGAAAGGAATTTTGTGGGCACCACTAGCATATGAAGATGCAATGGGAGAGAAAAGAGTAAAAACTTAGACTGCACATAATAAGGGGATATTACTTTGTGGGACCTTGGTTTCAGTTGTGTGTGTGTGTGTAATAGGTCTAGACATCGAATACGTTTCTTATTGTTCATTGTGGCTGAAAATGTGTGGAAAACACGGGACTAGTTCTCCCACCTCTAGTGTCACACTGTTGCTACCACTCTTTTAATGCATTATGTTTGATAGGACTTTACATTCTGTAGAAAATGTTTGCATCCCTGCCTTCATATGGCCCTCATCAGAACCTGGGGTGAAGAGGGACATGTTACGGGGTCTTCCTCCTCTTCTTGTAGAGGAGGAGAGACGTATCCTTGACTCTCCCTTTGAGAAGGGACTGTGTTTGGAGAAACATTTTATTGAGGCCTAGGAAAGATGGCTGGAGCAGAGATGTTCTCAGGAAGAAGGAGCAGGTCCCTGTCTCCTGAGGATGGAAGGTATTGGGGAGGGAGCCTGAGGGTGCAGAGAGGCCGGTAAGGTTGTGTGGGGGAGGGAAGGGCTGAAAGTGAACCCTTGATGGAACCCTTGGGGAATATGGGCTTTTTAGTGGAATGCTGCTGTGCATTGCATGATCTGACCTTCTTCCCAGGATTCCACCAATCTTCAGATCCAATCCCTAGAAAGTCATGAACTTCTTGCTGTGACTCAATTTCTTAAGGAATGTAGCACAAAGCTGTGCCAACATTCAGAAAATGCAGATATTTTCTGCAGAATGTAAAGTCCTATCAAACAGAAGCCAATTTCTGCATCAAGTTGTAGCCAGAGTCAAAGGGGAAACAGAATGCATAGATGAAATGACATGAGCCTCTAGGTTACAGATAGACAAAGAGACGGAGGGTCAGAGAGGTTTTATGACAGCTTACCAAAAAGATGCTAAGTCATTGACCAGAGGCTCTCAGAAAGCTTGGAAATAGAGGAGATGGAGTGACAAGACCACCTAATTCTGCTCCTTTTTTTTTTTTAAACTGATATGGCTTTATGTGTTCTGACCATGACAACAGAGAGTGTGCCCCTGTTTTTGTTTTGTTTTGTTTTCAGTACAGGAAATAACACAGAGTTATTGATGTATGCACAGTGAGGCAGAACTTTCTGCTTGTGTTAAAAATCGGGGCTCTTCACATCATGTTCCCACCACTACACCATAGGGACAAACAGATTGATATCACCCTCAGTTACAGACATCTGCAGTAGGCACCTTTGTAGGGTGTCTCTAGGAAGATAACAGGTGTCCCCAAGTTTTGGGATTACAGGGAGCTGCGCTGTCACCATTAGGAAAGCAACAGTGAGAACGTTAAAAATATGAGTGAGAAAAACAAGCAATTGTAGATAAAGAGACCGAGAATACGTACCGATTCGGCATTTAGTCCCGCAGTGAGGAAATGCCTGTTCCTGTGCAGATTGGGTTAAACTCCGATCATCATGGGGCTGTGAGAGGACCAGGGACTGATGCGGTATCCAGGTGGCCGGAAAGATACAGCTACTGGACAGGATCCGACTGGGGATACAGGGCTAATGCCAACCCCACTCCGTCCTGCAGGGACTCTCAATTTGGAGCAGGGGGATAAGTGGCAGAACCTCCAAGAAGGCTTATTTAAATAACATCTGCCCTTCTCAGCAGATTTTAATGAACTTTTCCCTGGGACATCCCTTTTCCTTCCCCTTCTTTCCTTATTTCAATCCCTGAAAATTGCTGCCTGCAGAAGAGGTATTATTGATGGGCATGTGGTGGCGTCTGAGAAAGCGTGAGAACTCAAGGACAGCGTTTGTAGGAGAAGCATCAGCTTATACCACCTTTGTAGAGATCTGCATATAGCTCTTTTTTTTTTTTTTTTTTCTATAGTCTGGATTCCATTATTGTCTATCAGGTATGAAGATTGTAACTGAATATCAGAGTTCAATTTCTTGACTCTAGGGTGGGCAAACCAGGTAAGCAGCTTCTGCCCTGGGACACTCACACCTGAGCCAGGCTAACCCTCTTTGAGGGGCTCTATGCATTACAAAAACGCCTTTGTAAACCACAAAATGCTCTTCAAATGTAAGTGGAAATGATTTCTGCCCTGCCCCAACAGCCTTCTACACTCAATAAGTCACTGCATGCACAGTGGTCTCTTTATGAAATTCCCTGTTCCCCCATTTATGAGCCAGTAACTCGATATAGCTTTTTGGTGCCTTCTTTGTCTGTAGGTAAATAGCCCAGGGTGAATTTGCAAGAGCCTCTCTCTCCATAGAATATTCACCAAGCTGTGAGTACTGGAGGCAGCTTTCCCATCTTTGACTTCTGAACCTCATAGTAACTCTGTAGAGGAGGTGGGATAGTACCCATTTTACAGTTGAAGAAACCGAGACTCGGCGAGGCCAAACGACCTGTCCACGGGCTTTAAATGGAGGCCACCTGACCCCAGCATGCCCTCTACTCACGAGGCTATCGGTGAGGTCAGGGATGAGGTCTGTCTTGCTCACTGCTGCAACTCTAGAACTTAGTGTGTGAGCAGTATTCAGGCATGTCACTGGATGAATGAATGAGTGAATGAACAAATGATTGCACGGGGATTAGCTGCAATATTCAATCCCCCAGGGCCTAGCATGGTTTCTGGCATGCAGTCATGCTTTGTGGATATTTGCTGCCGGCATTAGTGAGTGACTGCATGAGCACGTGCCTCTGTGAGACTCAGACATGGGGTGGGAGGTTACATGCTCCTTATTTGGGTTCACCTCTGGGTTCGGGGACAAGGACATTTCTTTGGGTCCTGGTCAACTCTTTCTGACAGTTCTAGCGGAAGCCTCACCCTTGGGGCTCTCAGCACATGCGGGGGGCTGCAGGAACACACACCTGTCAGGAGCACCCTTACTCTACAGAAAGCAGACTTGGAATGTCAACTGAACATCCATATATGGGCATTGCCTATCCCACAGGCCAGCAATAAAAAGTCCGCTCTGCGCTGCCTCTCTGAGAAGCAGCATCTCAGCCCTCCAGGACTTTCCTCCTGGGTCTTATTTATTGTAGGCCTGTTTCAGAGCACTCACAGATCCCAGGGAGGCCTCGCTGCTCTGCTCTGGGCCTTCAGAAGATTGTTGATGCTTGATCTCCTGCCCCAATTAATCAGTTGCTCTGTGCACTTGAAATGTCATCCTGCTCGCATCCGTGTTGTTGGAATGTTCTCCTTGCCATGACTTTGCCACTTTCAGTCTGGAGCAATGGAAAGGAGGTGCACTCTGTTTTTGTCCTGTCTTTCCTATCTCTGGAGTAAGCACATTTTGTTCACATGAGAACAGCCTCTGCATTCCATCCACACCCACTGTGTCGGGCTAGATCAGATTCTCCCACCTTCTGGAGAGTTGATAACTCAGTTTCTTTGATGTACAATGAAGACCTTAAGACCTGCTCTGCCTGCCATGCTAGATGCAGTTTGGGCTCAAATTGCTTCTGCTTCCAAATTGCATTCTAAAAGGAGCTTGTTTGTTGCAGTAAGTTTTTCTCGTCATTTCCCGTTTTCTCCTTAAAGCATAATATACATTCATTATAAAAAAAAAAAAAACAAAAAGCAAAATAATTGACACTAACGAAAGGTTAATATACAATAATCACCCACGACCTAAATCCAAACTCTTGAATAAGCCACTGCCAAAAAGCCCTTTGCTCATTCTTTGTGTCTCCTTGAGGGGAGGGAGCAGGAGGCAGTTCGCACCATGCACTCTGACCACGTGCTGTTCCTATTAGCCCCTTCACGCACCAGCTCTTACTCAACCCTCAGAGCATCGCTGGTGACAGCACAGCGATCTGTTGTGCAGCTCAGAAACCTTGTCCAAGTTCATGCTTTCATCACGTGTGTAAAAGAGTGCAGCTCTTCTCTCTGCCTCCTCCCTCCTTCCAGAAAGAGTCAATAGAAAACACTCAGTGGCCCATCATCATGAATGGCATCAGTCTTTGCGCCCAAGAGATCTTTGACACAAAACTACCACGCAAGGCTTTGAAACAGGATTAAGTTATATGCTTCATGTTGCCCCAAAGTAGGAGTTTCTGTACATTCTCAAAGGAGAAGGTGCTAAGAGTGTGTGCCTATGTGTGATCTCACAAGATAGTGGAATTAATAGTTACTGAGCACAGAGTGTGCATCTGTGGTATCTCATTTAATCCTCTCAATGACCTTCCCAGATAGATATTCCTTTTTCGTGACATTTTGATTTATTTTTACTTTTATTATGAAAAATTTCAAATATATATAAAACTAGAAATAATAAAATACACATCCATATTTCCTTTATCTGGATTAGCAGTAATGATCAATTTTCTGCTTTTGCTTTCTTTTTTCCCTTGCTTAATTTTTTAAAAAATATTATTTTAGAAAGAGAGAGTGTTTGTGTGCATGCACATGCACGAGCTGGGGCAGGGGCAGAGGGAGACAGTCCCCAAGCAGATTCCCTGCTAAGTGTGGAGCCCCACTTGAGGCTCAATCCCATGGCCCTGAGATCATGACCTGAGCTGGAACCAAGAGTCAGTCACTCAACCATCTGAGCCACCCAGGTACCCCTCCCTGCTTAATTATTTTAAGACATAGACATAGACATTTCACCCCAACATATTCTAGTATGTATCTTCAAGACATAAGGAATTTTCCTGTATAATTATAATGTCACTGTGACACAGAAGAGAAAGTTCCCCATATTAAGATGAGGAAGCCTGCTCAGAGATGTGTGGTGGTCCAGAAAAGTAGACTATGCTTGGGGTCTGAGAGGATGACTCGCTTTTCTCCCATCATGTTATGTGCTGAGTTAAAGAGCTGACACTTTGGAGGGCGAATTCCCTCCCTAAAGTTAAGGGACTGGAGATGGTGTTTGGAGAGATGGTGAGCCGAGTGCAGCCGCCAGGTGTTACCTGCATTTGGAACCTTCCATTTTCATCCCGTTTCATATACATCAGTGCCACTCAAAGTGCAGAGAATGTTTAGGCTCCTGTAACCATTGGAATCTAGGGGTCATAGCTGGGCATGGTCTATTTCAACCTCGAAATTCTTAAGAATCCTGTTTGTTTTCTGAAAAATAGGAACTCTGGGAGTACCTGGGGTGGTTCAGTCTGTTGAGCATCTGACTCCTGACTCCAGATCCTGATCTCAAGGTTGTGAGATTGAGCCCTGTGTTGGGCTCTGCACTCAGCGGGGAGTCTGCTTTTCCCTCTCCCTCTGTTCCTCCCCCACACCCACTCTCTCTTTCATATAAATAAATAATTAAATAAAATCTTAAAAAAAAGAAAGGAATTCTGTTTTATAGTATCCCTAAGTGTCTTCATATGTATTCACGAATTTATTTGTTCTTTCATGCAACAAATATCTTTTGAGAACTAGATATAACCAAGCACTGGGAACAACTTAGACCGAAAAGGTGGGATATTTTTTTCATCCTCACTTTCTCACTCCACTTTTCTAGTGAAAGTAGCACTCCATAGGAGATGCCATGGTGATCCCATAGCTTCCCGTGCTCCCTTTCGTCTTTGGCACACTTTGCTTCCCATGAGCACCCAGGTTTGAGAGGCCCTTAAGGTAGGAGATGTCCAAGGACATTGATTGATGTGGCTGTCTGGTGAGACACAGTGCTTGTAAGTTGGCTGCTGGCCGTTCAGTCTGGTTTGCTGAGAATCAGATTCACTAGGTGTCCATTGCACACCTACTATATGCTGAACTTTGGTAGGCCTATGAAAAAGCTGTATAGAAAAACTAACTATAGTGTAATAGGGATATAGTGTTATAGGGATCTTTAGTGTTCATGACCTCTAGTCCCACATTCTAGAAGAATCTGTTACTACTCATTCATTCAACATATATTTATTGTGTACCTTCGTTTTAGGTGCTGGAAATTATGAACGAGACAGACAGAGACCCTATCCACAGAAAGCTTACCTTCTAACATGGGATTCTAATCCTTTCCTTAAAACTTATGTTTGCCCAGTGCCTTATAGTTTCGGAATATTTTTTCATATATGTCTAATTTTGATACAACATTCCATGGAACAGGCAAAATAAGTCTTCTTATTCCAATTTTATAAGACAGGAAATTAAAGTGGGGAGAAATTAAGAGCTTGTGGATAAAGCAACAGACCGGGAATTTCAAGGTTGTGCTCTTTGGTCCATATGACATACCCTGGTCCATATGAGGTAATAAGGCTATGTATAGCATTACACTGAGCCCTGGGGTTGGAAATATGAAGGCTCCTCCATAGATAGACTAGTCTTGACTCCTGCCCTGAGATCCATTCTTTTCATAAAGCCAAAGGAGAACATTTAAATTTCTTCCTCTCTCCTTCCCTCCATCTATTCCTTCCCCATCTTCTTATCCATGAACAGTACCATGATTCACCCACTTGACCAAACCAACATTCTAGGTTGGTTCTCTCTTTATGGCACTCACCCCCTAGATCTTCTCAGCTCTCCAGAATATATTCTGTGTTCTCTCCATCTCCACCATGACCTACATAGTCTGATGACCGTCTTCTCCTTTCTAGACCTCTATAATACCTTCAACAAGATGTCCTGTTCTTGTCTTAGTCTGGAATTTTTCTCTCCAAAGAGCAGACTAAGTGAGCTTTGAAAAACCTTAAGTCATGATACTTCCCTGTTTAATATCCCCTGACGGACTCAATTCCTCCTAGAACAAAATCTTGCCTCTTTTCCTGGACTGCAAGGTACTGAGTGATCTGGTTTCTTCCTTCCTCACACTCATCTCCGGTCAAACTCTCATCACCCTACAACTGTGCTTGCTCATGCCAGCCACACTGGTGTTCTTTCTATTCCATGAGAACCCCAAGCTGACTTACATTGCAGGGTCTTTGTTCTTTCTCTTGATTCTCCCATGGGCAGGCCCTTCTAATCAGATTAAGTATTCTAATATTTAATCTGGTTCTCAGATTAAATGTCACTTCCTCAGAAAGGACTTCTTTGACTTTCTCCCAACATTCTTTCAAGCCACCTTATCTTAATCTTCTATTCTATTCTATTATATATATATATTATATATACTATATTATATATAGTATATATAATATATAATTTATAATATATATTATATATAATATATATAACATACATATATTATATTATATATGTATTATACCGATCTTTACCAGTTATTGTTTCTTGTTTATTTGCTTGTCTACCTATTATCTATATTCTCCAGTAGAGAGTAAGTCCCAATAGAAGAATCTTGTCCATCATCTTTATTTCTATACCCTCAGTGTCCCAAACAATGGCTGGCACATAGTAGATGCTTAATAAATATTTTTTGATTGAAGGAATTGAAGAAGTCGGGGCTGTTGCTTTCCAACTTTGAATAAATTTTATCAACTCATTGCTCAAAGGTTATAAACTCTGACCAGGTAAGGGCCCATGTGTATAAATCTTTCGGCCTGATAAAAGAGCAAGGCTGGGAGGGCCAAGTGCTGATTCTCTAAGTAAGTAAAGTAATGAATCCAGTGATTGTTCTCTAAGCAAACCTTGCCTTTCAGAGGCTCTTAGATGGTGAATATTCCGTGAGGCTCACTTCAGGCTGAGTGTTTCCCAGTCTGCTCTCTTACATCCATGCAATAATCCTGTGATGTGAAAGGTAACCATTTTATGGTACCAGTAAGAAAATGAGACTCAGAGAGATGAGTTAACTTGGTCAAAGCTACCCATCCATGGAGGGCCAGAGCTGCGATCCAAACTCAGCGCTGTTCGGCTGCTGAGTCATCATCTTCCCTCTCCACGTCTCTGGAAGCCAGGGCAAGACTTGAGAGTGGGGCTTTTTCAAGATTTAAGAAAGAAATATGCAGGTGACTGGAATAGTCATGACATATCTGAGTGGTTGATGTTCAGACCCTTGGTGAGTGGAGGATCAGTCTGAGAAAACCCTCTGTTCGAATGTTGTTTTCTTTTAAAAAGTGCAATTTCACTATGAGGTTTGGAAGGGCCTTCCTCAGAAAGAGAGCCCAATTACAGGGGCGCCACATTCAAAATGCAAGAATGCCTGATTTGTGCTTTTTTAAACAGTAAAAAGGGCTCTGAAACATATTAAATTTTTATGAGGTGTGTTGCTGACTAAAAATTTTTTTGAGCAAATAATCATACAAAAAGAGTAGACCGCATACTTAAAATTAAAACCTCCAAATAAGAAAAATATTTATTAAATAAACTTACACCAAGCCACAGTGGCCTTTCACATGGGCTTTCTCCTTGAAATATTAGGCCATTTCAATACTTAGAATAATCTTAATCAACAGATCGATGGATCATTATTCAAGAATGGCTGTCTGTGAGGTACAGCCCATCATATAGAGAATCTTGGGCTAAGGGCGAGAAGAAGACCTGGTGAGTTAGTCTCGTCACTAACTGTGTGGCTTTGGGAAGCCACAAGGCTCTTTGGGATACAGTGTCACCATCTTTAAAACGGAGATAGTGGTATACCCTTCACTGCCTCTTAAGGTGAAAATCAAAGAACTAATGGTTGTGAAAGCACTTTGAGGTGTAATGGAAGTGTGAAACGATTATGATATTAACAGTACTAGTTATTCCAGCAATGTTAACAAGTAGACTTATTTGCAATGGCCAAGAGAAAGAGACTTTTATCTTAGAACTCTTTTCTTTTGTCCTTTCTGTGTACATCATTCCTGAGAAATTTTTATTTTAAAAATTTATTTATGAGAGAGAGAGAGAGAAAGAGCAAGCAGGGGGAGGGGCAGAAGGAGAGAGAGAATCCTGAAGCAGACTCCCTACTGAATGCCAGAACAAGACACGGGACTCTATCCCAGGACCCTGAGATCATGACTTGAGCTGAAATCAAGAGTTGGCCATTTAACTGACTGAGCCACCCAAGTGCCCCCCTCCCCCCCGAGAATAATCATATTTGTAATTTTTAAGGCCTTTGCTAGAAATATTGTGTAATCCCTTGGGATTTTAAAAAATTCTTCTTATCTTCAGTTCCTTTCTCTTCCAGGCCATCCTGTTATCTTCATGTCAGTCACCAGAGCAAAAATATTCCATGACACCCCACTGACCATCAAGAACAACTCTCTGACTATAGGAACATCCAATTTGACCTCAGCTCTCCATTCAGTCTAACTTGGCTTCAACTAGATGAACTTCTTCTTTATCCTCTGAATATTCATTATATTTCCCCACTTTCTGTTCTTTGCATTTGCTGCCCCTCTTCCTGGCAATGCTCCTCCTTCTCCCAAATGTCTGGCTCAGGATGCAAGATAGGCAGAGATGGCATCTTCGATATACAGGAGTCCCCCCTTATCCAGCGGGGATATGTTCCAAGACCTCCCGTGGATGCCTGAAACTATGGATAGTACTGAACTCTGTACATACCATGTTTTTTCCTATACATATGTACCTATGATAAAGTTTAATTTATAAGCTAGGCACAATAGCAGATTAATAACAAAAATAAAATAGAACATTTGTAACTATATACTGTAATAAAAGTTGTGTGAATGTGGTCTCTCTCTCCTTCTCAAAATATCTTATTGTTCTGTACTCACCCTACTTCTTGTGATGAGGTGAGACAATAAAAGGTCCACAGGATGAAATGAGGGAGGTGAATGATGTAGGTATTGTGATGTAGCGTTAGGCTACTATTGACCTTCTGCCCATATGTCCGGAGGAGGATCATCTGCCTTTGGCCCACAGTTGACCATTGGTTAACAAACTGTAGAAAGTGATACCAAGGATAAGCAGGGGACTACTGCAATTCTTTCAATTCTTTCATGCTCTTACCACCTCTGATATGACACATTTTCTCAGTTGGAGCTCATTTATCTAGTCCATTGAGAGGCTGGGCAATCAGACTCTTCCTCAATGTTTTCCCAAATTTATCATTTATGATAATGTCTTTCAAGCACTTGACACAACTCACAGTAAGAAATATATTTTACATGGAGGCCCAACATATACACACAAGCATGTGTGTGCACGCAAAATAAAAATTTCAAAAAACAGTGATTATACTTGTCTATGTAATGCCCTCTCATGTTTTATTCTATCCTAGTCTCTTATTTTAAAAAAAGTTGCTGGGGCACCTGGATGGTTCAGTCGGTTACGCGTCTGCCTTCGGCTCAGGTCATGATCTCAGGGTCCTGGGATCAAGCCCCACGTTGGTGGCTGGGGAGGGAGGCGGGTATCTGCACAGCAGGGAACCTGCTTCTCCATCTCCCTCTATGCTTGTTCTTTCTCTCTCTCAAATAAATAAATAAAATCTTTTAAAAAATGTTAAAAAATAAAAAAATCTAGTTGCAATCTACTATGTTGATTTCAGAATCTGCTAATGAATCCCAATCTGTAGTTTGAAGAATACTGGTTTATAGTATTAATGTTATGTACAGAGTCCTTTGAGGACTGGCTCTTGCTATTTTGAGCTAAACTTTCGGAACTAAAACAAAGTTTTGATACTACACTTTTAAGCCTTGGCATCAAGACCATTTTCTATGTTATGAATTAATAAAAGATTTGTTTAGAATCTTTGTTCACTATTGATCACCTCCTGTGGTATTAGGTGTCACTGATTCAGGAAAGTAAAATCTCAGTTACATTGCCAGAATTTCATCTTGTCACATACTCATCATTGGTGTTGGAATTTGATGAGGTCCAGCAAATAACATCTTTCTTCCCTGAGCAAATTGTAAACTGACTGAGAAATGGAAGTGACAATCAGGAAAGATATCTGCATACCATCTTCATTTCTCATAGAGTGGTTGAGAACACGACCGGGTGTGCCAGCCAAACGAGTTTGCTAACATGCCTGCTCTGAATGAAACTTACTCCTTTAGGCATGGGCAGCACAGGCAATCCCCAGCCTCACCTGTTCCCCCCAACCAGGTTCTTGCACCAGTAAAATCTGATATATATATACTTATATATTATATATTTTATATATAATTATATATTTATTATATATTATATATAGTATATATTATATTATATATAGTATATTATATATAGTATTTATATTATATATAAAATATATATTTAAATCTGATATATATATATTTAAAGATTTTATTTATTTATTTGAATAATTTATTTACTTATTATTTGACAGAGAGAGAGTGAGAGAGGGAACACAAGCAGGGAGAGTGGCAGAGGGAAAAGCAGGCTTCCCGCCAAGCAGGGAGCCTGATGTGGGGCTTGATCCTAGGACCCTGGGATCTTGACCTGAGCCGAAGGCAGCTGCTTAATGGCTGAACCACCCAGGTGCCCCCAAAGTCTGATATTTTTTATTTTCTGAATTAACCAACCCAAGAATTCTTCCACCAGTGGGCTTCCTTTGTGTGAGATAATAAAAATATTTTTCACTTAAGCAAGTGGAATTGAGGTTTTCTGTTACTTGTAGCCCAAAATACCATAATAGGACATATTTACTTAGGTCTGAGAAGCCAGTGTGGGCAACTTTTGGGTATTACTTAATATTATCTTGAATGGAAAATAAAGGGACATTTTTCTTGATTAACCCAGTATAACATATGCCTCCCTCTATGAGTTCTGAGTAATTTATTTACTGCCTTATTTAAAATATATATATATATATATATATATTTATAAATGGGGGCCATAGCAGAGAGAAGGAAATCTCCCTTGGTCTTTGGACAAGAATTCCCCTGAAACCACTGTGAGGATAATTGTCTTAGAAAATACCTTCTGTTGACGGGCATCTTGGCTCTTTCCACAGTTTGGCAATTGTGGCCATTGCTGCTATGAACATTGTGATACATATGGCCCTTCTTTTCACTACATCTGTATCTTTGGGGTAAATACCCAGTAGTGCAATAATTGCCGGGTCATAGTGAAATAAGTCAAGCAGAGAAAGTCAATTATCATATGGTTTCACTTACTTGTGGAGCATAAGGAATAACATGGAGGACATTAGGAGAAGGAAAGGAAGGGTGAATTGGGGGAAATCGGAGGGGAAGACGAACCATGAGAGACTGTGGACTCTGAGAAACAAAGTGAGAGTTTTGGAGGGGAGGAGGTAGGGGGATGGGTGAGCCTGGTGGTGGGTATTAAGGAGGGCACGTATTGCATGGAGCACTGAGTGTCGTACATAAATAATGAATCTTGGAACACTGCATCAAAAACTAATGATGTATTTTATGGTGACTAACATAACACAATAAAAAAAAAAGAAAAATACCGTCTTTTGACTCTCACCACCTATAATTAGAGCTTCACAACTTCCTTTTCTCTTCATGGACAAATTTCGAAAGAGTTTTCTTCTTTTGCTTTCTTCATCTGTTTATCTCTTTTTCTTTTCAACTCATTTATCAAGCGAGCATCACCAATATTTTTCTGATTTTGAGGCTCTTTCGAAGTCTCATGTTGTTTAACTGCTCCCTACTGTTCGGTACAATTAACAGCCCCTTCTTTGTCACCTCTAATTTCTGTGGCACCATGCCAACCTGCTCTTCCATTTGCTTCTTGGGCCATTCGTTCTCATATTCTTTTATGGTTCCTTCTTTCCTGCTGGATTTTAATTGTTGGTGATCCCTTAGAGCTCTGCCCTTGTCCATTTCTCATCCCATTTAATCCATTCTTCCTTGGTAATTAATTCCTGAAATTCTATAGGCTGATGACTCTCAAGTCTACATCTGTGACCAAGATCTCAATAAATTTTTTATTAAGTCAAGAGAATAAATGAAATAATCTCTTCTAAGTCAAGAATCACACATTAAGATACCTGGATTTTCACTTTGATGTCTCATAGGAACTTAAATACAACATGTCTCAACATTTTTCCTTTCCATCTCCCGCTTTTATGCCCATACTCTCTGGCTTAGTCAGTTAATTTGCATATGGCTAGGAATTATCCTGAACTATTCCCCTCACCTTTCATTTACTCCTTTACCACCCTCTGTCAAACTCTAGCTCTTAAATATCAACCAAGTTTTCTCCCCCTTACCAGATCAGCTGCCACTCTCCTACTTTAGAGCCTTATCATCTCTTGCCTTGAATATACCAATGATCTCTCAACTGTTCTCCAAATCTCTAATATTGTCCCTTTGATTTTCCCACAGTCAAGGTGTTAATTTGCACATGGTATTATGTCAATATAATATAAGTTCTATAGATAGAATATACATATTCCTAATATGAATCTAGAAAATTTCTTTTTAGGTCTATTCATAGGAAGTTAAAATGTTCTTATTGTAAAAAGAATCTTCTTATATTATATCTTATAATTTTTTATTGTAGATATATAAGGAAAACTATTTTAAAATGCATATTTGTAGCCACATTATTGAACTATATTATTAGCTCAAAAGTTTTTCATTCATTTTTTACAATTTTTATTTTTTAAAAAATGTATTTTTGAAATGTAGTTGACATACAATGTTTTATTAATTCAGGTGTACCACACAGTGATTTGACAATTTTACACATTACTCAGTGCTCACCTGGTATGTAGTCTCCATCTGTCACCACACAACATTATTACAATATTATTGACTATATTCCTTATGTTGTACTTTCTATCTTCATGACTTATTTATAACTGAAAGTTTATACCTTTTATTTTATTTATTTTTTTAAAAAGATTTTTATTTATTTGACACACAGAGAGAGATCACAAGTAGGCAGAGAGGCAGGCAGAAAGAGAGGGGAAAGCAGGCTCCCTGCTGAGCAGAGAGCCCGATGTGGGGCTCGATCCCAGGACCCTGAGACCATGACCTAGGCTGAAGGCAGAGGCTTTAACCCACTGAGCCACCCAGGCGTCCCAGTTTATACCTTTTAAAACATTATTTATTTATTTTATTTTAGAGAGAGAGAGAGCAAGTGGAGGTGGGGGTAGAGGGAGAGGGAGAGAGAATCTCCAGCAGATACCCCACTGAGCATGAGGTCCAATTCAGGGCTCATCCTCAGGACCCTGAGATCATGACCTCAGCTGAAATCAAGAGTCAGATGCTTAACGAACTGAGCCACCCAACTGCACCGGAAGTTTGTACCTTTTAATTCTGTTTGCCTCTTTTGCCCTTTCCCCACCCCATTCAATATTTTTTTGTGCATGTTTTCTAAGTGTACAATGATATACTCTCCAAATAAATAAAGCTTTTTCACTTATAAGACATTTATAAAGCATACAAGACCTGTGTAAGTCTTGTTTCTTTATTTTGTCTTACTATATTACCCAGAAATTACACCAGTGTCATGACCAGACAGCAAGCTGGTGGGGTCCTTGTGATCCTAGGGCCAGGTCAGAGACCAGCACTACCCACCACGGTTCAGCCCTAAAGTGCTGCCATAATCGCAGTTTGCATAGCGCTGGAAACCACATAGCAGAGAGTGGGCCTAGAAAAGCAGATTTTCCCTTAAGCTAGTTGATGTGGTGTAATAGCGCTGAATGAGAAAACTTATTTACTGGTAGTTTGTTATGTTGATTGTTCTATTGACTTGTAAATGCAATGATCAAGGTGACTCCCACATGATTATATCGTGCTTGAATCATATAAAAGAACTGTAAACCAATAAATGTCCTTTTAGCAGCATTTGCTGCAACCCTCCCAATCCCATCCTTTGCATCTCTTTCTTTCTCATTCCTACCCTGGAACTCAGGTTTCTCTGTTCGGTCAAGGGTGGTTCGTTGGTACACAAGAGTAGTAAATAAAGTACAGGGTACCTTGTTTTGTCTTGTACAGGGTACCTTGTTGTTCTTGTCTTATCTTTGGCTTTCATACAAATTTATCTGATATACTACACTTAGGGATGCTTCTGTCAATTAACTGGAGATCAATATCCTTTGTCATGTTAAAAAATAGTCTTCTACTCACTTTTACTAAGATTTAAAATAAATAAGAGCAGATTTTGAATTTTTTCCATTGTTTAAGAATTTGTTAAAATGAATACAGAGTTGTATTCTATTAATTCATTGATGTGATGAATTATATTAATGACATCCTATTAGAAATAATGTGTGGATCTCAGTAATATTATAGCAATGAGTCAGAGGAACTAGGGATACCTGAGTCCTATCTCAAGTTCTTGTCACTCCTCCTAATGAAGTTCCTGAAGAGGAAATATGCACAAGGGATAGTTACAAATAAGATCATAATCTGATTAAGAACTCTGGAAAGCAAGGCTGGACCACATAGGACACCAATGTTTTGTAAGCTAGGTAGGATTCAGACTGAAGTAGGCAAAGACAACTATTATTTCTATTTCACTATACCTAAACCCAACCCAAGTCTCAGATCTTTATATTCTGGTTCCATGAAAAAAATGAAATAAAATAGAGAGGATGGCTGGTCTTTCTTGGAGAAAGGTCTAAGTTAGCTCATGACATCTGCTGTATGGATAGAAAGGAATAAGATAGAAGTCAAGTATGAAAGATTCCCTAATATTAAGACAGCTTTACTTTCAGTGGCTCAGTTGGTTAAGAGTCTGCCTTGGGCTCAGGTCATGATCCCAGGGTCCTGGGCTAGAGCCCCACATCAGGCTCCCTTCTCAGTGGGGAGCCTGCTTCTCCCTCTGCCTGCCACTTCCCTGCTTGTGCTTGCTCTTTCTCTCTCTGTCAAATAAATAAATAAAAATCTTAAAAAGAAAAAAAAGACAGACTTACTTTCTAGAATAAACCCATTAACAAACCCTTTGGTTCTCCCAAAATACATCTGAGATATGATATATTCTCACCACCTCCACTTATATTCCATGGTCTTGACCACCATGAACTCCTGCTGGATTATAAGAATAGCCTCCAAAGTTTTCACTGAGTATGCCTTTTCCCTAAAATCCATTCTCCACTTTTGAGAGGGATTCTTTTAAATTAAAACATAAATCAGAATATACTTCTCTGTTCAAAACTCTCTCATGATGCCTAACTCACTTGCAGCAAAACCTAGAAGTCCTTCCAATGGTTTACAAGTTCCTACCTAAGCTGTCCTCTGCTGCCATTACTTCTCTGATTTCTCCTCCTACTGTTCCCTCCTGGAACTCCACCGCCACATCAAGCCTCTTGCTGTACCTCAAACCCTTCAGGTACACTTCACCACCAGTCATTCTTGTCCTATCCTTGGGGAGTTTCCTCACGTGCATGTGCTGATCAGCACTTGGCAAAATACTAGGGGTGGGTCCTTTGAAGATCTCCAGACTTTTCTCTCTGAATGGCTCTGTCCTTTTTCTGGTACACTTTCCTGAAAAGTCTACCTTCCTTGGTCTCCCCAGACTCTCAGTTCTATCTTCTCAAATCAAGAAGTAAGTACGCTGGGCTTGGCCTGTGCTGCTCCTCCCTGCACTCCAGCCTGGAAAATCTCTCCAGGCACCATGCCTGCTTTGTTTGTTTCTTGCCCCTGTCTGTCATTCACCTGATATCTGATGACTTGAAAACCATCATTTTATATGTTTTATCCAGATTTTATAGTTGTTTTAAATGGAAGGGTAAATCTGGTTCCTGTTACTCCATCTCAGCGTGAAGCAGAACCTCTCAGGCCTTCTTAATTCCCTTTCCTACCTTAGTTTTCCTTCATGGTACTTAATAACATTTGACACATTCTATATGTTACTTATTTATTTACTCATTGTTTTTCTCCCCATTAGGATGTAATGCTATAAGGGATCTTTATTTTTCACTGATGTATCTTTTGACCTTGAGAAGGAGCTAGCACATTGTAGGTGCTCAATAGTTATTTATTAAATGAATGAATGTAGAGAATGGCAGCATCAGGAAGAATTTTGCAGGACCATCAGGCTGTGGTTCTACTTCTACAAGAAATCCTCAATGTTAGCAGGGTCTGTATGGGCTGGATACTCTGTTAGTTGCAAGAGTCTATCACCTCCTCAGTCAACACCCCTCTTTGTGGAACACTTTCTCATTCCTCTTGCCCTCTCCCTTAAAGGGCTTTGTTTACACAACACTCCTTAACTGGAGTTTCTTTTTTAAAATATAATCATTTTGCAACCGAGCATGTATGTGTTTCTTCTCTACACCAAGCCCTAAGCAGCTGCTACTTAATCCTCATCTCTTTCTTTGTATAAAACACGAATGTTAAAGGTCTTTTTAGCTCATAAGGGTGGAAGTTCAGGTGGGAATGAATCCAAGGGAAACTTTGGACTCACTCAGCAGGGGTGGGTCAGCTAAATAACAGCGCCTTTTCCCACAGACTTCCCCTTGTCAAAGCTCTGTGCAAGGATTTCCCATCTGTCAGCTGGTCCGTTGAGTAGTTACTCACTTCAGGAACCTAAGTTAAGTGTGCACATGTGTAAGCATGTGTGTGTGTTCCCTGGAATGTATGGAGGTCTGGGGGACAATTTTTCTCTATTTTAATTTCTATCTGGGTTTCATTTGGTCTGAGAGCTTTTGCATAGTCTTTTTCCTCTCGTGTCTTATTGGCTCCTTGACATTCTTTAGGTCTCAGCTCAAATATTTTTTTAAAAGAGAGAACTATTCTTCCTAAACCAATCAATGAAGGTTTCTTTAGTTACTATTACCCCAGTTAATCTCCTCGTTGAAATTACGGCATTTTGTAATCATCCAGTCTTTTAAAAATTACTTGATCATAGTTAGTTTCTTTCTCTGATGTGACATCTGCAAGGAGAAGAACTTTGCCTGTCTTGTTCACTTCCTTTTATCCTGTGCCTCAAATAGTACCTGACACATAGTAGGTAGTTAGAAAATAAGTATTGAGTGAATGAATGAATGAATTCATTAGGAGAACAAGGGCAAAGAACACTAATGAGAGTGCAGAATTTATGTGAAATTTCATATTTATGTAGGGCTAGGGTAGGAACTGTAAGGGTAGAAAGGAGATTTAGGGTCATATCAAGAGGGCATTGTATGCCCTGCCATGATAACAATTGGACTTTATCCTGAAGGTGATGTGGATCTATGGAAGGGCTTAAGCAAGGGAAGACAAGGTCACATTTATATTTTTAAATGATCAATTTAGCTCTGGGGTGGTGAAAAGGTTAGAAGAGAATAAGACATGCTGCAAATTGACCAATTTGGAAACTATTATAATAATTTGGAGGAGAGATGATAAAACCCCTAAGTAAGGAATATTTGCAAGACTTGAGGTCCGACCAAAAAAAAATTATTTTGATTGAAAGTTGGAAATGAGGAAACTAGAATGGAAAGGAACAGAAACAGAGCAGTCGGAAATGAAAGTGGGCCAAACAGAGCAAAGAAACATTGATATAAAATGAATCTGGATTAGACCTCAGTGAAAACGATAGAATAAAAAACCTTTGAAGATCGTTTCCCCCATAAAAACGATAAGAACATTGGCAAAATTGCCGAAATTAACTCTCTCAGAATGGTGGAAATTAACCAAAGGCTTGAAGTAGTCTGTGGAGCATCATTTATTCAAGAAAAATAGCTAAATCTTAGTATGAAAAGTTGGCATGAACAGTGGAGTTTTAATTTTCCCCATTCTCATCCCTTTATTTCTAGCTCTATGGTAACCTTGAAAACCAACAGCTTGTAATCACAGTGAAAACTAGCAGCCTGCCATCCACTAGAGGGAGCAGAGCAGGGTTGAAACTCTTTGAAAGCCCTATTTTCAGAGAATTGTTATTATTTGATCTGTCATATGGGTTCTTAGAAGAGCCCATTTTCAAAGCTGTTCTTATTTAACTGATTCAGAGCTCATCTAGTGTGAAAAATCTTTTCCTTGGGGGCACTTGTTGAATACCATGAAGGACAATTGCTTAATATCATGGCTGCCCAAGATAGTGGATAATAATTGGACCAAATAATAGGCTACCCAAAACTCTTAAAAGGAAAAGCTCAAAGATGATAGTTCCATTCATGGCTTTGAAGAGCTTTAACATATTCTTGAGACTCTAGAAGCTATGTGCATGCTTTGGCCCATGTGAATGCTCAGAAAAGACCTGAGAATGCTTTCAGTTCTCATTTGTGGCTGACTTTGAGGCTCTTCTCAGGAAGAACTAAAGGCTAAAGCAGAGTTGTTAATGACCTTAAATGCCTAACTGAGTGTTGACGGAATGGTCAGCATGCACACAGAACACTTTTGCAAAGACTGTAAGACTTACTGATTCCAGGAATTTAAGGAAGTCTCTGCTTATTATTAGTTGACTACTAAGCTAACAAAGCAGAGACATCAGTATTGACACATTTCAAAGAATGCAGACCTTATTGAATTAGTTCAGTAAAGTCACTAAACCATCAAGAATAGTAACAATAAACAGCAGCAACAACAAACCCTGGTTGGAGAGTGGGGAAAGAATTTGATTTCCAAAATTACCACATTGTTTTAAATGTTCAGCTTTGACAAAAATTTATGCTATATGCAAAGAAAGAAAGAAATATGGCTGTTATACAGGAATAAATGGAGTCACTAGAAACTGAGGAAGCCTAGATGTTAGACTTACAAGACAAAGACTTTAAGTCAACTATTTTAAATATGTTCAAAGAGCTAAGGAAAGCATGCCTAAAGAACTAAAAGAAAGCATAATAATGATGTCTCACCCAACACATAATATCAATAAAGAGATAAAAATTATAAAAAGGAACCAGATAGAAATTCTGGAGTTGAAAAGTACAATAACTGAAATGAAGAATTCACTGTAGGCTATCAACATGTGAGTAGGCAAGCAGAAAGAAAAACTAGCAAGCCTGAAGGTAAGTAATTGAAATTATTTAGTCTGAGGAAAAGAAAGAAAAACAGAATGAAGAAAAATGAACAGAGCCTGAGAGGCCCATGGCACATCATCAAGAATACCAACATACACAATAATAGGAATCTGCAAAGGTGGGAGTGGGGTGGGGGATGGGCAACGGGAAAAGAGAGGTAGAAAATGTATGTGAAGAAATAATGGTTGAAACTTCCAATATGATGAAAAACTATAATGTGTAACAAGCTTACTGAACTCCAAGGAGGCTAAATTGAAAGAGATGCACACTTTTATACATTACCATCAAAGAGACTCTTAAAAGCAGCAAGAAAGCAGTGATCAGTCATGTACTAAGGACCTTTAATAAGTCATGTACTAAGGACCCTTAATAAGATTCACTGTTGATTTCCCATCAGAAATCATGGAGTCCAGAAAGCAATGGAATGGCATATTCAAGGTGCTGAAAGAAAATAATATCAACCAAGAATTATTTATTTCACACAACTATACTTCAAAAAATGAAGGTGAATTTAAACATTCCAAGATAAACAAAACTTGAGAAAATTTTTTACTAGCTGATCTGCCTTTAAAATACTAAAGGAATCATTCAGGTTGAAATAAAGGAAAGGACACCTGAGAGTAACTTGAATCTGCACAAGAAATACGAAAATCAGTAAAGGTAACTCATAGGTAAATATAAAACATATAAATGTATTTTTTGTAACTTTTTTCCCTCTTGCCTGACTTAAAAGACAACTGCATAAAGCAATAATTACAAATTTGTATTGATGGGTATACAATGTATGAAGATACAATTTGTACGAAATAACAAAACAAAGGAAGGAAGAGGGAATGGCATTATATAGAAGCGGAGTTTTATCCACTACTAAAATTAAGTTGGTATTAATCTGTGCTAGGTTGCTATAAATTAAAATATATATTGCAATTCCCTGGCAACCACTAAGAAAATGGATGAAAAAAATAGTGAAAGAAACAAGGAAATTAAAAATACCTCTTTAACACAAAGGAATGTCATGATTTAAGGGCAGAAAAAGAAAAAAAAAGATATCAGACATACAGGAAACAAGTAGCAAAATAGCAGATACAATTCCTACCTTATAAGTAATTACACTAAATATAGATGTGTTAAACACTCTAATTAAAAGGCAGAGATGGGCAGAATAGATTTTTAAAAATTATCCATCCATGTGCTATCTATAAAAGACACATTTACAAACTATAGAAAGACCCCAGATGTCCATTGACAGATGAATGGATAAAGAAGATGTAGTATATATATATACATTGGAATATTACTCAGCGATTAAAAAGGATGAAATCTTACCATTTGCAGTGATGTGGCTGGAACTGGAGGGTATTATGCTAAGTGAAATAAGTCAGTCAGAGAAAAGCAATTATCATATGGTTTCATTCATATGTGGAATTTAAGAAACAAAACAAGACCATAGGGGAAGGGAGGGGAAAATAAAATAAGGCAAAATCAGAGAGGAAGACAAATGATAAAAGACTCTTAACTATAGAGTACAAACTGAGGGTTGCTGGAGCATAGGGGAGTGAGGGATTGGGTAACTGGGTGATGGGCATTAAGGAGGGCACGTGATGTAATGAGCACTGGGTGTTATATGCAATTGATGAATAACTGAACTCTACATCTGAAACTAGTGATATACTATATGTTAATTAATTGAATTTAGATAAAATAAGATAAAAAAAAGAGACACACTTAAATTCAACAAACAGGTTGAAAGTAAAAGAATTGAGAAATTCATACCAAGCAAACAGTAACCAAAAGTGAGCTGAGTGGCTCTACTAATGCCAGATAAAAAACTAAAGTAAAACAAAAAACCGCAAAACTGTTACAAGAGACAAATAAGGGTATTATATAGGTGAAATGGTCAATTTACCAAGAACATACAGCTATAAACATATAATTAAAGTAAACCTAACATTAGAGCTCCATACGTGCCTCACTTTGAATAATAAATGGAACAACTAGGAGGAAGATCAACAAGGAAATGGAAGATTTCACCAACACTATAAGTCAACTAGACCTAATAGACATCTACAGAACATTCTACCCAACAACAGCAGAATCAAAATAAAATTCAAGTATGGAATCAGGTAGAAGAGGTATAAAAAATATAAAGAGGTCGGATTGGGAATAAGAAGAGAATGCAAACTACAAAGCCAGGGTGCACTTAAGGGCATATGAAAAAGACAAAGTAGATTTACATGTTTGTGTCCCAGACCTTAGAGACACCCAGCTGAGATTTCTGACACGAATCTTTTTCATCAGGATCTAACTCCTACTCAGTCACTCAAAGTCGTGATCTCTCCTTCCCCCTCATAGGTAAGCCTTGGGTTTAATACATTCTACTGTCATCTCTGGCCTTGCCAAGAGATGAGCTGGCCAAAGTGCAGAGACTTTGGAAGACTGAAGACAAATTGTTTAGAGATAGCAGAGATGAAAGAAGGTGATAGGCCATAGCAGAGATATATGAGGCTATAGGTCATTCTGAAGGGGATAGCACTTGACGGTCAAGGAAGAGTGCCTTTGTAGAAATGTGGCTTCTATTTAAAGCATAGTTTCTTGCACTGCAACACAGGATGCAACACTGTCCATTACTGTATGTTCCTGAGCATTTTGGTACAATGATTAAATACTCTGCTTTGACTGGAGGACCAAGTGGAGCTAATCCTGCCTCTTAATGTGTGTAATACTGCACAGCTCAACCTGTTTAAACCTTAGCATTTTTATTTGCAAGATGGTAATGATAACAGTATCTATCTCATAGGGCCATTATGAGAATCAAATAAAATAATGTTAAGTGTTTAGCTCAGTGCTTTCTGAGTCCTGAACTTGGTAGATTAAGTATTTTTCAAAGGGTCCAAATCTCATTAGCCTGGAGTCCAGAGTGCTGTCCAGGGAAGCATCACTCTTTTAATTTAGGCAAATTATTTTCTGGAAAGTTATTGCACCAGATCAAGCTATATTAAAAAAGAAATCCCGACAGTTCCCCACGGTCTTACTCTCCTCCGGTAATGTAGTCCATGGAGCTGAGGGATGAAATAGTTAAGCAGGAAATACCCTGACCTGCTCCACTTAGGGTGAGTGTTTATTAATATTAGACAGGAAATAACAAGTCACCCTCCTTCCAGCCAATGGAGCAAATCCATTTGTACATTGGAACTCCCCCTCCTCCATCTAACCTTTTTGTAAAAAGTTGTCAAATATAGAAATAGCCTTTTATTGCTAGAGCAAAAAAGCTTAGAGAAAAGCACAAGCTGAAGCTGAAAATGATGACCTTGACTCAGGAAAGGAAGTGGCATTCACAAGGGAGGAGAGTTGTGGGGCCCTAAGAGGGTTATCATAGCCTGAAGAAGACAAGTACCAGAGCAGACCAGAACAGGGAGTCCATTCTCACTCTTTGCAGCTCAGGACTTCTACTCAAGGGAGAACTAGAAGCTGTTTTTGTAGGACTACAAGCTTAGGTTATCACTCAAGAGAAATACAGCTATTTTTCTTTTTGGGGTACAAGATCAGTGCTCTCGAATGAACCCTGTTGTTGTAAGGTGCTGAGTTTATCACCCACTCCTGCCCACACACAGGTATTATTCTGTACAGACGCCTGAACCGTGTGAGCTGAATTGTCTATTGCAGTCAAGATTCTGGTGCCCAGAGTGACCCAAACAGGGTGGAAAGTGGCTTTCAGAATGCTTCTTTATCCAGTTCACTCACTTCTGCTTAGTAATAGCAGAGGGTTCATTCTCCAGTACCTCCCCAGCTTCCTCCATTGTAAAGTGAGAAACTTGGATAGATGACTTTTTAAGGTACCCTGTTTCTAGGAGCCTCTGATTTTGCCACAATGCATAGACCTCCACTCCCCATCTGTAGTGAATTTGAGTACAAGACTGTCCTGAGGGAAGGGAACTCTTAACAATTTCCTAGTGGCCTCACACAGCCCAGCCATGGAGAGAAGGAGTAAGGAACAAAAGGTAGTAGGAGCAAGATCTCTGCTGATATATTAGGTGAGGGTTACTGGCCATGGCCCGCCTTTTCAGCAGGGTTAGAAGCTGCTAGAAGTATTTTACCAGCTACAACACATATATGTGAGAAGGAGCCTCCTATTGGGAACTTTTCCAAAGTCTAATAAAGCTGTGCTTTGCTCTCTCTGACCTTGGCCCTGGGAAAGGTAAGTCCCACAACTTCTACCACCTTATAAACACTGAGATGGGCTATAAGAAAGGACTATAGAGGCTCTATTTAGAGGCTTAGATCAGCAAGTAGGCAGAAAAATGTCAAAACCACTAATCTAATTTTTTGGTGGCTTTAATGGGAGTATATAGGAAAAAAAAATTCTGCCTCACACTGCAAATGTTGCTTCAGCTCCTTCATCTACAGTTCCCCAAAGTTAAGAAATGGCCTGATGGAAATGTAGAGCTACTATCAGATGCAGGTAGAGGGTGGAAATGAGGAAAAGAAAGTATAGGTGAACTTGGCTTAGGGACATCTTGGCCTTTCTTTTTCTTTCTCTTTTTTTCCCCTTGCCTCACCTTGCCTTGCCTTCCCTTCCCTTCCCATCCCCTCCTCTCCCCTCCCCTCCCTTCCTGTCTCCTCCCCTCTTCTCCCCTCCCCTTTCCTTCCTTCCCCTCTTCTTTCCTTCCTTCCCATTACTTCCTTCCCCTCTCTCCCTCCCCCCTTCCCTTCCCTCCCCTCCCCTTACTCTCCTCACTCCTCCCCAACCCTTCCCTTTCCTCTTTTCCTGTCTCCTTTCCCTCCCTTCCACTCCCCTCCCCTTCCCTTCCCTCCTCTCCCCTTACTCTCCTCACTCCTCCCCAACCCTTCCCTTCCCTCTTTTCCTGTCTCCTTTCCCTCCCCTCCACTCCCCTCCCCTTCCCTTCCTTTCTTTTCTTTGTCAAACATAACTTGAATGTTTACTATATGCTGTGGCACTATGTCAAGAATTAGAAATAGAGATATTAAAAATATGTCTTGTTATCGATTTATTAAAATAATTATGCTAAGCAGTGCACATTGTTTAGTTTAGCAAACAACATACAACATGATAGATAAATGGGGAAAGTAACACAGGAATAGACAAAGCCACAATTCACTTTCTTAGGACAATGGTGAATAATTGACCAATGTGTTGACAACTGAATGGGTGAAGGTGACTTGGAGATTTCCAGGTGGAGGTATAGGGAAAGGCATTCTGGGTGTGGAATGGCATGAAAACACGAAGCAGGGTAGTGGGGAGCAGTGTTGCATTTGGTGTCATTGGATCACAGGGCCAGGAGAAGGGATGTGGGGAGTGCTGGAAGATGAGGCTGGTAAGCTCAGTTGCTCTCAGATCATGTAAGGTCTTGCCAACGAAGTTCTTCAAAATTATTTTTGGCTTAGGAGGCCATGAGGATGACTTCAGTGGGTGGGGCAGGGGTCCTGGTTGGCTCTGCATTTTATAGAGATCATTCCAGTGACTGTGGTGGGTAGAAGCTAAGAGGTCAGTTGGAGAGCTGCTGAAATGGGCTGAGGTGACAGTGGAGCCAGCTCTCCAGGCCCACAGGCAGAGAGGTGGGTGCTGACTAACTGTAAGGGTTGGAAGAAGCCACATGGAATTACCCCAGCATTCGGACATCTCTAACAGTGAGGAACTTTTCAAGCTACTCCTCACAGAGGAGAAGAGAAGTGACAACTGCTGATACGTCTTAGACAAATCTCAACGTAGTAGATGCCCTGAAGGTTCTGGAACGTTTTAAATTCCTTTGTATAGAAACCTGATGAATAATAAGGATCTCTTTGCTGGTGTGAATGAAGTTGTTGTAGTAACAACAGCAGACCAAAACCAAACTAATGTTTTCTCCGTGGTTTGGGGGGCTGATGGAGAGAAGAGGAGGGAGAGAAAGTCTGCATGTTTGAGCTGACCTCCCCAGCCAGCTGTGCTCGGGAGCCTCAGGCCTCAGAATCCCCATGGGTGCAGTGATCGGCACAGTAGGTTGTAGTCCAGGCTACCCTACTGAAGTAGTTGTGGGCTCTGGGTGTTACCTCCCCCTCTCCAGGACTGCTGTCCAGCAAGAGGCTGGTAACAGGTGATCTCGTAGACTTTCTCTGGAATTCCTACTGTCTGGCACCTTGGGTGTAGTTGGGGGATCCTATTCAAGGTTTATTGAATGAACAAATGAATGAATGGATGGATGGAATGGGAAGTGTAAAATGCCCGCATCACAGAGCCCTGAGGCTGTCTCCCTGGTGGCAGTGCCTTCGAGTTTAGAGTCTGATTTCAGGGTGAGGTTCCTCTTTTGGGGTGACAGAGAGGGAGGCCGTGGGTGCATTCTGTCCTGAATTGTGGAAAATGACCACACTGAAATCAGAGCCCCTCTGCCGGGGACAGATTTGTTCCCAGGGGTCGGCCTGCACACTTGGCCCCGGACAGCTGGGATGCTGCGCAAGTTGTATGTTTTCCTGCAACATTTGGTAGAACGTTTCGGGCTAGGCTGCAGGGAGAAGAGGAGGATTATCCGAACCAGATGTTTGGGGGCCATCTCTCTGACACAAATGAGTAATTAGTTTTAAGTGATTATCCATGTGACCAGCCTGGGGGCACTCACCCCTCGGGGCTGGGGAAGCAGCTTTGGCCGGCCACCCCTGACTGGAGAAGAAGCGAGAGGTGAGAAGGGCTGTCTGCAGGTGTGTGCCTGTGCGGGGAGATTACTTCAGAAAAAAGCTTCCCGAGTCAAGTGTAAATGGCAGGGCACGTCCGTCTGTGGTGGCTCTGGATTGTAGAGCCGGTATGGCTGGCTGAGCAGTCACAAGATACTTCTGTGTGTGCAGAACGGCACAGGGTTATGGGAAAGCCACTCCAGGGCGGAACATGAGACGGGCCCAGGAGTGTCCTGTAGGAGCTGACCACTGAGGGTCATCCCGATGCTGGACATGCCAGCTGAGGGTGGGGCCTGGTGGTCATGACGCCCAGCCTCCCTGCCATCCTCCTGGCCCTGCATGGCTCCCCCAGCCTTGGTTCTATGTCAGCCTCAAGCTGTCTGTCAGACCAGCCAGAGGAGTGGGACACCCCATACGGACTGACATGAGCCTCCTGTGGGGAGAGGGGCTCAGCATAACCACTGTATCGAATCCTAGAAAAGAGAGGCACGTTTCTTGTGTGTATGTGTGCATGACCCTCATGAGATTCGTACTTGCAACAAAAATGAGTACAAGGAAGTGACAGAATTGCTGCCACTGGAAGTCTCCGTTGGGTGCAGTGCAGACACAAAAGAGGGAGGGATAGTGCTACCCCCCCCACCCCCCGTAGGGGCGAGGCAGGAGCAGTTTCACAGACAACACAAGGTCAAGATCCAAAGCGCTTGAGTTCTGCTTTTAGCAATAGACCAATAAAATCTGCTCTTTTCACATTGATTTTACACTCCGAAAGGCTACAGAGAGGAGGACTCAAATCTGTAGTGGCTCTTTTGGCTTTCATGGAGGGACCCAGAGGGCATCTGGCCATTTGTCTCCGCTCCCTGTGTCCTCTCTGGCCCACACTCCTACAGGTTCCTGTTCTCTTCATGATCCAGGGAGGAAGTGTGAGATGTTTTGCTTGAGACAGACAGCTCACCGAAGCGGGGAGCTGTCTTCATTGGGCCTCTGTGGGTTTGGTTGCTGTCGCTCCATCTGCACCTGAAATGCAGGGTGCAGGGTGTGGGTAGACAGGGGAGGAGCCGGACCTTTCTTCCTCCACCCCACAGGAGCAGGACTGCTGTTTGCCAACACTGTCCCTCCCTTTTGTCCCTTCACCAAGACCAAGGGCATTCTGAGCCTTCTCTATGTAAGGAACACTGTGCTTAATTCTTAACACGAGTTAGCTTTTTAATCCTTCCAACAACCTCACGCTGAAGGCACAGTTACTATTCAAATGTAACAGGTAAGGAAACCGAGGCACAGGTTTAATGGTACACTTCTATAGCCCTTATTTGACACCAGGCCCTGTTTTAGGCATGTTAAGTGGGTCATATATTTAATCCTAGTGAGGACTCTGGGAAGTTAAGAAAAATTACCCAATGCTTGGAAACAAGACAAAAGTTGGATTTCACATTCTCTTGAGATCATACTGAACATTGTCTAGCAAGCCCACTGTGTCAGGCAAAATATTGGCTCCTTGAAGGTGTCCACATCTTAATCCCTGGATCCTTTGAATTTATGATGTCATGTGGTAAAAAGGACTTTGCAGATGTAATTAAGGTTATAGAATTTCAGATAGGGATATTCTACTGGATCGTCTGGGAAGGAATGGCCTAATCACTGGAGGCTAAAGCAGAGACTCTTCTCCAGCTGTTGTCAGTTTGAGAGATACAGCAGAAGAGGAATCGGAGACATCTGAGGGACTTGACCTGTGTTGCTAGAGAGGGCCACATGGATAGCAGGAGAAGGACCACAGCCCCTGGCTGACAGCCAGCAAGGAAGTGGGCCTCCGTCCTACTATCTACCTAATGGAGCTTGGAAGTGGATTCTCCCCACAGCTCCCCAGTAAGAGTCCAGCTGCCTGATGCCTTGACTTTGGACTTGGGAAACTTGGAACAGAGAAACCAATTGAGCTCAGCCAGACTTACAGAACCATGAGATAATAAGTTTGTGCTGTTTTATTTTTTAATTTTTATTTTTACTTTTTTTTTTATTTTTTAAGATTTTATTTATTTTTTTGAGAGAGAGCACACAAGCAGGGAGAGGGGTAGAGGGAGAAGCAAACTCTCCACTGAGCATGGAGCCTGATGCAGGGCTCAATCCCAGGACCCTGGGATCACGACCCCAGCCAAAGGCAGATGCTTAACCCACTGAGCCACCTAGGAGCCTGTGTTGTTTTAGGCCACTAAGTTTGTAGTAATTTGTTTCAGCACTCATAGGAAGCTAACGCTGTCACCCGAGAATTTTTGAGGGTGCTGTTATTCACTATAGCATTGAGCTATGATGGAAATGCTCTATTCTACTCTCTGGGGTACACAGGAACCCTTAGCTATATCTGGCTACTGAGCCCTTAAAATGGGACTACTGAGATATTGAATTTTGAATTTTATTTATTTTTAATTGAATTTGAATTTAAGTAGCCATATGAGGCTAGTGGCTACCGTATTTGATGGTGTGGCTCTAGGGGGTACCTTCATCTCACTTACATTTATTTATTTATTTATTATTTATTTATTTATTTATTTATATTAACACATAATGTATTATTTGCCCCAGGGTACATGTCTGTGAATCATCGGGCTTACACATTTCACAGCACTTACCATAGCACATACTCACTTACATTTATTGTTACTTAGGGTCCAAACCCTTCAAATCACCTGTCAATGTGTAGGTTTTTCTGGTAGAGATGTATAGTGGACAAGATTACTCCAAAGGTTATGGATTTATTGCCTATAGGATATTAACCAGTTTTACAACTAATCTAATGGTCTTACTCTGATATAATTTCTTCAGTGTCTATAAAATCTCAATCCCTCAAATGTTCTTTGAAACATTGGTTCCCCTATTGGTCCCCTACCTAATAATGAATTAGAAAAAGCTTTGAAGCTATGCACCCTACGTTTGTGTTATGCTTTTTATCTTCTTGAAAATGATGCTATTATTAGATACTGTATTATCCTCATTTTACAGATGGTGAAACTGAGACACAAAGGTGTAGGTAATTTGTCCAAGGTGCCCTAGCTAATGAGAATTACAGCCAGAATAATGCCAGAGACCACACCCTTAACTAGCACAAGAAACCATCATGGTTTATTTGAACATTGATCCAAAAACACTCCATCAAAGTCTCTTGAAACTTGCTTAGGGGAGCCCTGATAACAGTGAATACTGATAAGGCAGAGAGATGCCCAGCTGTGTGGGGTGGCAGGAAGCCCCAGAGGCTGGCAGACAGGCATATGAAAACCATGCCAAGGAAGGGCTGAGGCTACTTCCTGGTGGCCATTTTTCTTGATTCCTAGGGTTGTTATTTTTGGTTGGTGTTTATTGAGGAAGCTGTATAGAGAAGATGCCAGAACTCTCAGAAAGTGACTTGGCTAGTTTCCCATTTCAGATGTGTCTAGTAAGGTGTCCACTTGCAGAGTCACACCCATCAATTGTAAAAAAAAGATTCCCTCCCCCACTGTGATAACATCATAGTAAATATGAGTTTTACTTCTCTGGAGGTGGTGGATCTCTGTAAGGGCTGCAAGATCTGTTGCTGTAGGCCTATGGCAGGAGGCTCCACCTGCAGCAAAGGGGGCATGCTCCTCTCCCCACATTTGGCGTTGTATTGGGTTTCCCCAAAACTACCAAGGCTGCTTTCAATCCGGGATTTCTGGGTGGCATTTGAGATGTCTGTCTCTTCCTCTTGGAGTTCCTAATTAATTATTATTTTTAGGGAAGGCCATCATGAAACTGACTTCACCTCAAAAAAAGAATGGATTTGTGAAGAATATGGACTTATATCCATTTTTGTAAAGATTTAAAAGACAGAAAATCTTTTATCATAAACAAATGATATCAATGATTCTAGCTACTACTTTTGAGCTTATACTATGCAATAAGCATGTAATTGTCATTTTATATACATTACCTCAGTTACTCCACCCCAACACCCAAGAAATTAACCCATTTTTGCCCCATTCAATACATGATGGAAGACACTGGTAGAGGCTAGCATGATGACAGAGGGAGGATTAGCCTCTGGATCTGTATGACCCAAAACCTGTGTTATTCTGAGTAGTAGACAACATAAGATAAAGCTTAATGTCTTCCATTCTTGTGTCTTTAATATCTAACACATAGTCTGAGTTTGTTGGTGCTTCATAAATATTTGCTGAACAAGTGAGTGCTTGGTGATTGAAAAAAGAAAAGGTATATGACAATTCTTTCTTTCGTTATTCCACAAATAGTTTTTGGGTACCTGCTATGTGCTGGGTGCTGGCTATGTGCTATGGTGTAAAGAACAAGGGATATAAAATGAAAAAATATACCTTCGTTGGTATGCAAAATGGTACAACCATTTTGGAGGACTGTTTAGTTCAAAACTAAACATACTCTTACTACATAATCCAGCAATCGTGCTCCTTGGTATTTACCCAAAAGTGTTGAAAACTTATGTCCACACAAAAACTGCACACAGTATTTAGAGCAGCTTGATTTATAGTTGCCCAAACCTGGAAGAACCAAGATATCCTTCAGTAAGTGAGTGGAGAAATAAACTTGAGTACATCTAGACAATGATGTATTATTTAACATTAAAAAGATATAAGCTATCCAGCCATCAGAAGACATGGAGGAAACCTAAATGCATATTACTAAGTGAAAGAAGCCAGTCTGTATGACTCCAAATATCTGACTTTTTGGAAAAGGCAAACCTATGGAATTAATAAAAAAAAGTTAGCAGTTGTCAGGAGTTGGGGGGAGGGAAGTATGAACAGATGGAGCATGGAGGTTTTTAGAGCAGTGGAATTTCTCTGCATGATAATGGTTTAATGGTGGATACATGTTATTATGCAAACCTATAGCACGTACATCAAACACCAAGAATGAACCCTAAGGTAAACTATGGACTTTGGGTGATTACAGTATGTTAGCATGGTTTATCAATGGTAGTACAGGTACTATTCTGGTGGGGATGTTGGTAATGGGAAAGGCTCTGCATGTGTAGGGTCAGAAAGGCATATGGGAAATCTCTGTACCTTTCTCTTAATTTAGTTGTAAATCAAAAACTGTTTTAAAAAAATGAAGTATATTTAAAAAAAAGGCACCTGAGGAGTTCATGGTATGAGGGTTGGACTAGGGTTTGAGAGCTTGTCATTTCTACTTGTCAATGATGAGAGATCTTCTCAATGATACTAATTGTGATACCATTGTTTCGTGGAACGCTGAAAAAGACAATTTTCAGTGGACTAATACACTGAAGTGCTCTTTCTCCACTAAATTGTATTTAATAGTTTACAATATCTTGATTATGTTTATGGCTTGTGACTTTTGGGGAATGCAGACTTTTTTTTTTTTAAACTGTCTACCTCTAGTGGAGTTTTAAAGAAGGTTTTTGTTCAAAAGGAAAGATTTCAGAACTATCTAAAGAAATGTGGCATTTTATCCGCAGGTCCAGGAACCACATCATGGAATCCAAGGAATTCTAGGAAGTTGGTGTGTCCTTTATCGCAAGAGCAGGCTGTAGCACAACCAAAGACAGTGGGCAATACACTGGTTTGGGTATCAGACTTGGGATAGAAACTTGGCTCTGACATTGATTAAATAGTGAGCTTTGAGAAATTATTTGCTTTTTTCAATTGTCAACTTTCTCATCTGTGAAATGCATTCCTTTCAGGGTTACTGTGGAGAGTCAATGACAATATATGGAAAAGAACATGGAGCTGCTTTGGCTCTGTGGAAGAGGTCCATCAGTCGTAACGATGGAGATTGTTACTTTTATTACCACTTTGCTCTTCATCCCTAATCTCAAAGTTAACACTCTGCTTCTCAGACATTAACGTGCCCACCCCATGAATAGCTGGGGATCTTGTCAAAATGCACTAATTCAGTAGGTCTGGAGCAGGGACCATGGGGCTGCATTTCTAGCCAGTTCCCAGGGGGATGCCAGAAGCATCCAGGCTCTTATGAATCTTCAGGAATTAAAGTGACAAAGTGTCACCTTACATATGGTGCAAATTTCACCATTTTCCTTTCCTTTGCTGGAAGAAATGAAACTATGATACTTGGATTGGAAACCAGAATTGAAATATCGTGATTTCATTGTTTTCTCCAACTAAGCTAAAAACAACACCAGACACAGACGGGCCAACAGTCTGTCAGTTTTGCCAGGCTAAATCTTTGGCATTTTGCTGTTAGAAAGAAACTTTTCTCCATTGTGTAGAGTATCAAAACATTAGTTTCTCCTTATGCCCCTTGTGAACCAACTCCCCACAACCTCTTACTGTCTTGAGGCCAGTGGTTTCTGACAGATGCCTATCAGACCAACTCATTTTGGTCTGGTAGGCTACCTGGATGATATCCATTTTCTTTCTCTTTTTTCTTTCTTTCTTTCTTTCTTTCTTTCTTTCTTTCTTTCTTTCTTTCTTTCTTTCTTTCTTTCTTTCTTTCTTTCTTTCCTTCTTTCTTCCTTCCTTCCTTCCTTCCTTCCTTCCTTCCTTCCTTCCTTCCTTCCTTCCTTCCTTCCTTCCTTCCTTCCCTCCTCCCTCCCTTTCTTCCCTTCCTTTCTTTCTTTCTTCCTTTCCCTCTTTCTTTCTTTCTTTCTTTCTTTCTTTCTTTCTTTCTTTCTTTCTTTCTTTCTTTCTTCCCTTTCTTC
>CM052899.1:169304491-169336561 GCA_028534135.1 Potos flavus
TAAAATAGGAAAGAGGAAAAATAAAATAAAATAAATAAAATAAGAAAAAAATAAAATTTAAAAAATTTAACTCTGAAAGGCTAAAGGATCATGGGGAAAAAAGCCATGAATTCTATGTGTTGCTTTTTCCTAACTCTGGAGTTCCGCAGTTCTCATTGATCGGTGAACTTGGTCTTGGCTGGATATTCTTTCTGATCTTCTGGGGGAGGGCCCTGTTGCAGAGATTCTCAAATGTCTTTGCTCGAGGCAGAATTGCACCGCCCTTGCCAGGGGGCAGTACAAGCAATCTGCTCGGGTTTGCTCTCAGGAGCTTTTGTTCCCTGAACGCTTTCCGTACCGCTTTGGAGGAGGGGAATGAAAATGGCGGCCTCCCAGTCTCCGGCCCGGAGGAGCCGAGAGCTCGGGGCCCCACTCCTCAGTGCGCCCTCAGAGAAAAGCAGTCCCTCTCTCCCGTCTCCTTGGTCTCCGGCAGCGCTCCGAGCTCAGTCGGCCTGTGACCGAGCTGAGTCACAAACTCGGAGTCTCCAAATCACAAACTTGGAGTCTCCAAACCCAGCAGATTCCTGCCGCGCGCTCCCGTGCTGCTCCCCCCGAAGGAGGAAGGAAGGAGTCTCTCCGGATCTGCCCCTTGTGGGGTCCCTGCTCAAAAAGCAGTGGCCCGACTGTGCCTCAGATCATGGTTTAAGGTAAGCCCGAGCTGGTAGCCCTCTGCTTGGCTCCCGCTCTGATACCTGGGAGCTCTGCCACCCTCAGACACCCCCAGTCTTTCCCCACAGGTCCTGAAACCACACTGTCCCCTTAAGGCTAAACCCCCCACTTAGCCTCCGGAGCGATGTCCCTCAGTGGAGCAGACTTCTAAAAGTTCCGATTTTGTGCTCCACTGCTCTGCGACTTGCAGAGAGCCGGCCCCTCCCCCCACGGTCTGTCTTCCCGACGCTTCAGATTCACTTTTCCACACATCCTACCTTCCAGAAAGTGGTCGATTTTCTGTTCCTAGAATTGCTGCTCTTCTTCTCTTCTCTCTCCTGTTGAGTTTGTAGGTGTTTAGAGTGGTTTGATAACTATCTAGCTGAACTTCTGGGATCCGATACTATCTCAGCCTCCTACTCCTCCACCATCTTGCTCCTCCTCCAAAGGCCATGGTTATTTAATCATAACTTTGGTTTTTCTTTTTACATTGATGAAAAATACACTACATCTTCTGTCCAAGAACAAATTGATCAATAACTTAGGTTTCAAATAGACATAGCAGATTTTTTGTTGTCTCCTGTTTCATATTGGGGACAGCTACCAAATGGTTTTTCCTTTTAGAATATTGGGTTACCCTATGATTACAGCTTGACTGAGGGGTTGGTTCTCTTATACTGGTCAAGGACCTTTTGTGATGCTGGAGTGTGTGTGTGTGTAGGTGTGCACCTGTCACACCTCCATGCTACTCTACTGGGTTCCTAGGGCTGAAGCCACATTTCAATGATGTCAGCTCTCAGGATGCTTATGTGGAGAATCGTCTTTTAGAACAAAGTATGCATAGAGTTGCTTGTCTCCACAACAGGATGAGAGGTGTGATCCAGGGCTTTGGAATCAGATGGACCTGAGTTTGAATCCCAGGTGTACTACTGCTGTGTTGCAAATGACAGGACTAGGGTGAAGCAAGGGAGGCTCCTAGGATGTAAATTTAAGGTGGCACACACTCCGGTGGCAGCCCTGCACTTGTACAAGCTTGAGACTGAGTGCTTCCTTAAGTTCTGTCCTTAGGTGCCTCTCTTTCCTTACGCTTGTCTGGCCCTGGTGTATGACCATGGATGAGCCACTCACTTCTTTGAGATATTCCCTTATCTATAAAATGGTGGTAATAAGAACTATCTCATGGGATTGCCATCCTAAATAAAAGCATGTTGATAAACTTCTTGACATGGTGCCTGGAACTAAGAAAGACCAATAAATGGTAGTTATGTTTAGTTTTGATTCAGCCATTAATTGAGCATCTTGACTACATCCCCTTTTAGGATAGCTGGAGTTAATCCCCTTGTCCTTTGGAGGCACATAAAAATCCAGGAATGTTTAGAAAAGTCTTCACTTAGGACATTGTTTCTCTTGAGTTTTTCTTTAGGAAATAACCTGTTTTAAATCTCTTTTTACATAATTCAGTTTCTCACAGTTGAAGTATAAAGTGTTGCACCAGCAAAATGAGGAACTGAAACTTGAGTGTATCTAGTTACATGCAGGGCAGAGCTGGGGGCTCCCCTGAGAGCGAGCACTTCATTCTGAGGAGATGGAATGTCTCACCCACAGAGTGAAGTACCCAGTTATTTGGGCTGGATGCCTAGAGAGGCTGCCTGCCGCCTGGTCCAGGGTGGAGCCATGATGCTCCCATCTCGGTGCTCCGTCACTGGGATCACTCACTTAGCACACACTCAGAGCAGCTTAAATTTCGACTTGCAGGAGCTTGTACTTGCCCTGCTCTGTCTTCTCCCTGCTTGGTTTTTCTGTTGGCAGTCTGACTAAAGCATTCATTGTCAGGATGGACGGGAATCTGTTAGAATACCGGTGTGGTAAGATGAGAAGTTCTGAGGGACTTGATTCTCCCAACGGATATTCCTGCCATGTTGCTTTGAAGAATAAACCAAGAACCTTGGGCATTTTAAAAATTCCCATGTTTTTACACAGTTAACTGGATGAAGACCAGGTACTAAGAATTCTACTAGATTCCCCCTCCCTTCTTTTGAATATTGCGTCCAACTTGGTTGTTAAAGGATAATGAAAATAATTGAGTTATATTCTTGACTTCTGGTTCCATTTGAATGACATTTTAAAAATTTTAATTCCCATGTAATTAACATACAGTATTATATTAGTTTCAAGTGAATAATATAGTGATTCAACAATTCTTTATATTACTTAGTGCTCATTATAACTGTACTCTTAATCCCCTTCACCTATTTCACTCATCCTCCCCACCTCTCCTCTGGTAACCATTAATTTGTTCTCTGTAGTTAAGAGTCTGATTTTTGGTTTCTTTCTTTTGTTTGTTTTGTTTCTTAAATTCCACATACAGGTGAAATCATATGGCATTTGTCTTTCTCTGACTGGCTTATTTTGCTTAGCATAATATACTCTAGCTCCATCCATGTCATTGCAAATGGCAAGATTTCTTCTCTTTTATGGCTGGGTAATATCCCATTGTGTATATATACTACATCTTTATCCTTTCATGTATTGATGAACACTTAGATGGCTTCCATAATTTGGTTATTATAAATAATGCTGCAACAAACATAGGGGTGCACATATCCTTTTGAATTAGTGTTTTCATATTTTTGGGGTAAAAATCCAACAGTGTGATTACTGGATCATAGGATAGTTCTATTTTTAATTTTTTGAGGAACCCCTACTCTATACTGTCTTTTCACAGTGGCTGCACCACTTTGCACTCCCATCAGCTGTGCACAAGGGTTCCTTTTCTCCACATCCTCACCAGCACTTGTTGTTTCTTGTGTTTTTATTTTAGCTATTCAGACAGGTGTGAGGTGATATCTCATTGTGGTTTTTGATTTGCATTTCCCTGATGATTAGTTATGTTGAGCATCTTTTCATGTGTTTATTGGTCATCTGGATGTCTTTTTTTTTTTAAGGTTATATTTATTTATTTGAGAGAGAGTGCGAGGAAGTGAGTGTATGGGTAGGGGTGGAGCAGAGGAAAAGGGAGAAGCAGTCTCTCTGCTGAGCACAGAGACTGACACAGGGCTCGATCCCAGTACCCTGAGATCATGACCTGAGCTGAAGTCAGATGCTTAACCAAATGAGCCACCCAGGTGCTCCTGGATGTCTTTTTCAGAGGAATGTCTGTTCACGTCTTCTGCCCATTGCTTAATTGGATTGCTTGATTTTCTAGTGTTGAGTTGTATAAGTTCTTTATATATTAAACCTTTTTTGGGTATATCATTTGCAAATATCTTCTCCAGTTCACTAGGTTGTATTTTAGTTTTGTTGGTTGTTTCCTTTGCTGTGAAGAAGCTTTTAATTTTGATTTAATTCCGATAGTTCGTTTTTGCTTTTGCTTCCCTTGTCTCAGGAGACATATCTGGAAAAATGTTACAATGGCCGATGTCAGAGAAATACCTGCCTGTGCTCTCTTCTAGGATTTTTATGATTTTAGAGCTTACATTTAGGTTCTTAATCCATTTTGAGCTTATTTTTGTGTATGGTGTAAGAAAACAGTCCAGTTTCATTCTTTTGCATGTTGCTGTCAAGTTTTCCCAACACCATTTGTTTAAGAGACTGTCCTTTTCCCCATTTTTTTAACCCCCAGGGGAGGAAACTTCTTTGACCTGGAGAAACTTAGAAGCTGGCTTAATAGATGAGGCCTATGTGAGTTGAGTAGGATCCAAAGAAATGCACAATGAATGTATAAAGACTTGAGTGGTTGTGGGGCATAAGCTAACACTCCTATAGAAAAAAGTCCATCTGACTTAGAGGATTTAGGTGGCTGGCTTAACTTGGATCTTTAAATGGTTTGGACTTGGATTGCAGGAGGGGCAGATGACTTCCCAGACAGGGAAAGCTATAGTAGGAAAGAGCCCTTGGCAGGGATGAGTGTGAAGAATGCAGTGGTCATTTATTACTGTTAAGATAGAAAATAAATGCTATGTAATTTCAAAATACATAAATTAGATTGATGTATTTTGAATGTTACTAAATTAAAAGAATATGCTAAATTAAAAGAATATGCTATATTAAATGCTTATTTAATTCTAGACTAAATATAAACTTGTTCTTCCACTGTTGAAAGAGCTTCTGGCCAATCATACAGGTGGAATTTCCATCTAGGTATGAGAATAATATAGTGCAAAGAGCAATGGACCTTCAGTTGCCATTGAAGAAAAGCTGGAGGACACCTGGGGTATGCAATTTATACACGTCATTTAATTGATTACTTATCTGTCAAATATTTGACTGCACTTGGCACAGGGACACAAAAAGGAACAAGATGGAGGCCTTTCTCTGAGACTGTCTTAGTCAAGTGAGGTAGAGAAACTAAACAACAGACCAATGTAATTTTAAGAGTGTGATGGGAAAGCCCACACTTCCCCCCACGTTTCTCCTTTCTGCTGACACTGCTACCATACCCACAACACTTCTGATGCCAGATGTGGGGGTTTTCCCCACCAAACTGGGTGCCCTACAATTTCACTTCATTCAGACACTGTCTACCTGGAAAGCGTCAGATCCCATAGGCTAAGAGTGTCAGATCCCATAAGACCTCTCCCACTTCAGACACCAGTCCCAAGTCCAGCTCATGTCACATGTACTTCTGACTCATCAGCTATAAATCAGAGATTCTCACTACCCCCTCCTTGGGTTCAGTTAATTTGCTAGAGGAACTCAGGAAAAACAGTTTACCTATTGTTTATGCTTATTATTAAAGGCCATGATAAAGGATACAGGTGAACATCCAAATGGAAGAGATGCAGAGGACAAGGTAAGTGGGAAGGGCACAAAGCTCCCATGACTTCTCCAGGCATGCTGCTCACCCTGCACCTCCACGTGTTCTCCAGCCTGGAAGCTCTTCCAGTCCCATCCTTTTGGGATTTTTATGGAGGCTTCATCACATAGGTATAATCAATTATTAACTTCCATTTCCAGCCCTTCTCCCCTTGCTGGAGATTGGGGGTGGGGCTTCTAATCATGGCTTGGTCTTGTTGGTGACCAGCCCCCATCCAGGAGCCCACCAAGAGTCACCTCATTCGAATAAAAGACACCCCTATCACTCAAGAAATTCCAAGGGATTTAGGAATTATGAAGGTTTTAGGAACTCTGTGCCAGGAATGGGGAACAGAGACCAATACACACATTTTCTGTGACCTCACAAAGTGGATTGTCAGCAATATGAAGAGTTTGTTATGGGAATATAACCTCCTCTAATGCTCCCATTAGTTCCATGCAGGTAAATGTTACCATCCCCATTTTACAGATGAGGAAGTCTAGGCTCAGAGAGAGCCGGGAACCATCTAAAGCCACATTGGCAATCAGTCACAACTGGGAGCTAACACTGAACCCAGCGGGGGCTTATTTGAACCCTCATGAAAGGTGTGGATTTAGGCCTACCTGGGTACTTAGCAAGCCAAGATGGCTCAAGCACGTCATTTCACCTCAGTGGATCTGAGTTCCATGTGTGTAGCCAGAGGAGCTGAGATTCGATAGTACATAAGGCTCCTTTCATTTCTGACATGGGGATTACTTGCCTGTACTCTTCAGATTTGACCTCCTTTCAGCATGGGAGGGAGACATATGGATAAACCCTCATACTTTACAGACAGTTTCTCTCTGCTCAAACCCCTGGTTGGTATGTCTCATAAATTGCCTCGTGGAACATGCAAAGCCAGTTGCCTTTGGTGAGGGGTCCAGTTCAGGCTCATTCATTTTCTTGCCTTGCTCTACTGGTATGTAAATTGGAGATAAAAATCCCCAATTCTGGAAGTTTAAACTCTATGAATTAAAGCTTTATAACTTAATGTTTCTTTTTTCTACATTCTGTCCTTTTTTGGCTAAGGGTTTGCCCTTCTTGGGAGCTTTTGTTTTAGAATGTGATATCTTTGAGCCTTGAGAAATGGGGCTTTTTTATGAAACAGCAGAATATGCCACAGGGGGCCCAGGCCAACTTGAGTTCCCTTAGGACTCAAGTTGTAATTGGGGGTAGAAAGTAATTGTAACAAGGTGTCAGAAAATATTTCACAAATAGGTACAACAAACTTAACCCACTGAATTACAGAAAGTTTAAATCAGATCCTTGAAATGATACGGATTCTGTGTTCCAGCTGAAAACTAAACTTGTGCAAATCTTTTCATGAAGGCGGTCCCAACTGGCAGGAACTTGAAACATAACCGAATCCACTGCCCTAACCAAGAAATACAACAGACTGCTTATTGGGGCCATTTGAAAAGAGACTATATAATCATTTTCTGATCTCTCTGATACATATTTCTACAAATAACACTAGGGACAAGTGAAAACTGTTTTATGGTTCATAAGGAATCAACTCCATGAAACATGAGTTTCAGATGGGGCTGGTGTACACATGTCTGAATCCCTGTAGAATCTTTAAAAATAAGCATATGCTTCCCTGGGATTATCAGAGGCCTCTGATCTGCTCCATGTTCAATGCCCCTTCCTTTCTCCATCCACTCACAGAACACAAAGATGGCCAAAGAAAATCAAGCCAATTCCGCATTCACTACCCTTATTTCTTCTCTCTGATTAAACATATTTTGCTAAGTATGCCCTCTCCTTTTTCGGTTTGGCCAGGATGGACTCGAAATGAAAATGCCAACTCATTTGAAAGGGAAAGTAGGGCCGTAAATGGTAGTGTGGTGTTGTGGAAAGGATGGGAGTGGCTTTGCATTTGTGCTTGCCCTAAAATCTTGGTTCCTTTGTCTTCTTGTCATGGGGTCTGCATGCTACAGAGTATGTCTGGGCCCCCATTTCCACATCTGCTCATTGGGATAAAAACTAGTTGGTAGGGTTGATGTGAGAATTAGAGTGCTGTGAACCATACAATCATGAGTTATTTTTTTCAGTCGCCCTATTCTGAAAGTCCTGAGGGCTATCTATAGTAAAAAATGGTGGCAGGAGGGGACAATAGGCAGAAATGCTGGAAAATGGCCACACAGTAGGATTAAACTTCTTGTGACTGGGGATGACCTGGGGTTGTGAGTGGAAGAGACGTATATACCCTCTGGGCTGGAATATTCAATTGCAGTGTAAGACCCCCACTGTGTTCTCTTACTTTGAGGTGGGAGCTACTCCATTAGCCTGGTCTCCAGGCTGGCTCTGTTGAGCAAAACCTTCTGCTGATTCTTGATAAATATACAGTGTGATCAAAAAATGTGTCTCTGCTGCTCTAAACCACTAATAGTTTGATGTTGGTGGTTATAGTAGCAGAACCTAGCTTATTTTGACTGATACGGTGCCTCTTTGGATTACTGATTTTCTCTTTTGTGAAATTCACACGTCTTCACAGTAAGATCATAGTCATCATCTTTCAAGTTTCTGCTTCAAAATTCTACAGTTACTACTTGGACCAGTAGCATCTGATTTGGCAGTGACATGCCCAGGAGAGATCTTCTTAACAGCAACATCTCTTTATTATTTGATTTCAGCCATGTTGACTTTTTGGGCAGTACCATCTCCAGAGAGGCCAGTCAATGTTCTCTGAAAAGATACCATATTCTGACTTAACTTGTTACTGACTCTTAGCTTTGTATCTCTGGTCTGAATCTCTTCCCTCAACTGCAGATTTGGTTTCCAGCTGCTGTTTGATGACCCTGCTCGGATATTAACCATTTCACACCTAGGTTGCTAAAGCACTATTGATTGTTTCCCAATTTCTATCCCATCTACTCTGTACTTGCTCTCTGCTAGAATTCAGATGAAATCTCAATTCCTAACATCAGCCTACAGGACCATGGCAAGGGACATAAACATGCATAATTTCAGCATAGCTCCACTCCCATGCCTACTCAAGTCTACACCACCAATATTTACTTAGTGTTTCTATGTTCTGTGAAAGCACTATTATAGGCCTTGGGGTTACAGAGTAAAACCAACAGAGAGTCTTTGCCCTCATTTAGCTTATACCCTAAGAGGGGATGAGAAGGCAGAGAGTAAACATTTAATCAAATATGTAAGATCATTTCCTAGCTTAGTATCAACAAGGTTGTTAGTTGAGGCAGTCAAGGAGACCTACCTAAAGGAAACTCAGGAATGAGAAGAAGATTGCTTCAGAGGATCCAAGCAGAGGGACCAGCAAGTGCCGAGAGCCAGAGGCTGGAGAGAAATAGCTATATCTAAGGACTAGGAGCAAAGTCAGTGTGACCAGGTCCAAGGACACAAGGTGGATGGATGGAGGAGGAAGGAATGAAAGAGGCCGACATGGTCACTGAGTAGTATGAGCTATGTCACTGAGCTATGTATTGGGCATGAAATGAATTTCATCTCTACCTCCCCCGCCAGACTCTAAGGACAAGTCACAGTTTGTGGTGTGCCTTCTATGTACCAGGCACTGTGATAAGCACTTTCCCTCGGTTCATTCTCACACTTGCTCTGTGATACCCCATGGCATATTTTTCCAAATATTTCCTGCTCCTTCTCTTCTAAGAACATGGTATCATTATTGATGAATGGGGCCCTGTGACTAGTTTTGGCCAAGAACCTTCAAGCTAGAGGGACATGTGTCACTTCTAGGGCAGGGCACTTGACTGTCATCCAGAGGCCCTCCTGAACTCATGTTTCCTGTGGCACGGCCACCAGAAATGTCTGAGAGGGAGGCTGCCCTGTCAGCCTGGGTTCCTGAATGATAAGAAGAGCAAAGCTCCCTTGCTTACCCTTAATGGGCATGTTACGTGATCAAGAAATTCTCTTTGTTAGTTCAGGTTGTGGAGAACTGGGGACTATTTGTTACTACAGCATAACCTAACACATTCTGACTGTGAGAGGAGGTACAATGACCTCATTTTAAAAAGTATATTTATATTTATTTATTTATTTATTTATTTAATTTTTCAATGATCTCATTTTGTGGATGAGATAGATTCAAAGTCAGAGAGATGACTTTCTCAGGGTCATTCAGCTAGCAAAGGTGCACCTGGACTATACTATTTTTAGTGGATATATAATTTAGGCAGTACAAACTTTACTAATAGATTTTTCAAGATATATCATGTAACTTTAGTTTCTCTACATCAGCCTGAATCTGACTCAAAGCCCCCATCTCATGTGCTGGTGGAAAAGCCAGTTTCACTTGGTTGTTTTTCTGTCTCTGCTTCTTCTTCCCTACACTTTTTTTTTTTTTTTTTTTTTTTTTTTAAGATTCCATTTATTTATTTGACAGAGAGAGGGATAGTGAGACAGGGAACACAAGCAGGGGGAGTGGGAGAAGGAGAAGCAGACTTCCCGCTAAGTAGGGAGCCTGATGTGGGGCTCAATCCTAGGACCCTGGGATCATGACCTGAGCTGAAGGCAGACACTTAATGACTGGGCCACCTAGGTGCCCCTTCTTCCCTAGACTTTTAAGAGTAGCCCAGGTGTCATCCCTAGAACACACAGCTTTGGGAGATCTAGTAGACCTCATGGTTATCCCTAATGCATTGCATGGTCCCTACACATCTGGTGGTTTTATTGATTCAGTGGCACACTTAGATGTAGGAATCAACTCAGTCCTGGGTACACCTGTGTCTAGAGATCTACATCCCTCAAAGGTCCTGCTACATTTCCTAGGACTGGGAAGGAGGCTCTTTACATTTTCACTACCCTGTGCATCTTAGATCTCTGGGCTCTTCCCTCCTTCTCTCCTTCTCTGACTCCCTTCCATCTTTTTTTCCTTCCCAACTTCCTTTCTTCTTTCCTTGCTTCCCCAATATTTGTTGGGTGTTTACTATAAGCAGGCACTAGCCTTTGTGTTGAGGACAGAGAGGTGAAACATACAGAAACTCCTGCCCTCAGGATGCTCAATGGCAGAGAGTCATAGAGAGATAGACAACAAATGAGTTATATGACAGCTTAGCAGAGTTTGGAGCTATAGAGAAAGCAAAGTAGAGAAGAAGGATGTGTGGTATAGGGAAGAGATCAGGGTGAGCCTTCCATTTTTCCCAGAGGGAAAATAAGTGCTAAAACAAACTGGTGGCTGTCTGGAAGCAGAGAGTCCCCTGCAGAGGGAAATGGACCTGCCACTGCTGAGGGTAAAACAGCCTGCCTGGTATGTGTGGAGAACAGGTGCCTAGAGTGGAGATGGGACAGATGGCATTGGGACAGATCAAGCCTCAGCTTTTGTTTGGAGTGAGATGGAAGCCACACAAGACGAATCTGGCTGATGAATGGTATGATCTGATTTTCATTCTAAAAGGCAGGTGGGTGGATTATTTGGTTTTTGGGTGTTGAGTTTATGTTGGTGGGAATGCAAGCTGGTACAGCCACTCTGGAAAACAGTATGGAGGTTCCTCAAGATGTTAGAAATAGAGCTACCCTATGACCCAGCAATTGCACTACTGGGTATTTACCCCAAAGATACAGACATAGTGAAAAGAAGCAGCACATGCACCCCAATGTTCATAGCAGTAATATGTACAATAGCCAAACTGTGGAAGGAGCCAAGATGTCCTTTAACAGATGAATGGGTAAAGATGTGGTTCATATATACAATGGAATATTAGCCATCAGAAAGGATGAATACCTACCATTTGCATTGACATGGATGGAACTGGAGGGGATTATGCTGAGTGAAGTAAGTAAAGCAGAGAAAGACAATTATCATATGGTTTCCACTCATATGTGGGACATAAGGAATAGAGCAGATCACCACAGAGGAAGGGAAGGAAAACTGAAAGGGAAGAAATCAGAGAGAGAGAGAGACAAACCATGAGAGACTTGGGCTCCAGGAAACAAACAGGGTTAGAGAAGGGAAGGGGGTGGGGGGATGGGAGTCACTGGGGGATGGGTATTAAGGAGGGCATGTGTTGTGAGGAGCACTGGGTGATATACGGAACTAATGAATCATTGAACACTACATCAAAAACTAATGATGTACTGTATGTTGGCTAATTGAACATAATAAAAAAAATAAAAGCAGGTGAGGAGTGCAAAAGGTAAGAGCTGCAGCAAAAGACCACTTAGGCTGCTATTTTAGTAATAGTTTCTTTCCAGTATTGGGAAACCTCTCTTCTCTGTCCCTCTGTTTAGGCAGCACCCACACCCCTTAAAATGTGCTTCTGCCTCCTCTTCCTCACACAGGGAAGGCTAGCTGCACTTATTTGGATGGAGACAATTCCCTGGAAGAGAAAAGGGCCTCAGCACCTGCAAGCACTTCTGAACTGGTCTGAATTAGGGGACACAGAGGCTCAACTGATCTTGGAAGGGAGGGAAAAGTGCAAAGATCAAAACAGAAATAGTGCCATTCTTTTGGAATATTTCCCTGCGGAAGCAACAAAATGCTATCATCTCAATAAATATCCTGCCCTATAGGCCTTAAGTGTTAACAGGTGTCTCAGGGTACCTGAGACGGAAGGAGGAGAGGTCAAGAAGAAAAAAGCATGGAAGTGTGCATATGTGTGTAGGTGGGAAGGGGAATCTTCTAGCAATTAAGATAGAATTTCTGAGAGTGAGCAGAGGTAAAGGTAAAGCCTTTCAGAGAGCATTGCCAGATAAAATATAGAACATCCAGTCAAAGTTGCGTTTTTGATCAACAATGAATAATGAGTATGTCACAGATATTATATGGGACATACTCATACTAAAAATACTATTCATTGTTTTCTGAGATTCAAATTTAACTGGCTGTGTCGCATTTGTATATGTGAAATTTTGCAACTCTGATCTCAGATGATTTTTTAAGGTAGCCGTGGTTGAGAAATGTAGCTTGATTCTCCAAAAGGGTATGTCCTCTGGACAAAGAAGTGGGGAAGGAGGAGTGTGGTGTCCTTGGGGGAAGAATGCTATGTGAACAACGGCAGGGTTGGCGATAGCCTGGCTCAGGAAAGAATTTCACTCACCGTTGAGCTCACCTCTCCAAGTGCCTAGTGTGTAAAATGTGAGTGAGAACCATTGCTTTATTTCTTTCTTACCTTCTCTTCATCCTGGAGAAAGATACATTTGTCAGTCATCAGGGCTAATGTCAATCATGGGGTCCTTTATTTGTCTTTACATTGCATTTTCAATTTAATTTGATATTTGGGATGTAGTTACTTCATGAAAAAAATCCTCCTACTTTTCCCCCCTGGGCCATCTGATGGTGTATAATAAATTAAACATTTGCATAAGCCTTGTTGAAACAAAAGGGAAGTTTTGGACTCAAAAGACCCCAAACTGAGAAAACGAGACTTAAGATGAATGGGGTGTCTCCCTCTCTGTTATCCCAGCCAGGGTCTCCCAGGGGTATTCATTGTGGAGGGGTGCAAATAGCCATATCACAGCCTGGTCATGACCGTCCACCTACCAGGGAGCCCATGCCTAAAACACATGTTTCAGATGTTTCCTGCTCAGGACATTGTCCTTTTTTTTTTTTTTTTTAGGACATTGTCCTTTTAATAATTGACCTACAAACACATGTATGTGCCTAATGTGTTATGTGTTCTGTCTTCATGGACTTTGCTCCAGCGGAAACTATTTTAATAGACTTTCTTTGGACTCATGAAAATACTCAGAGTTTGAAGGAAAGTCCTTGAAGGGTCTGCCTCCTTAAATTTTTCATACTACCAGGAAATTGGGTTTGGTACATCTTCCACTTTGATCCACTTTGGCTGGGTAAATATTTTTTGAAACTTTCCAGGTGTGAGCCCCTGGACTTGGGAGGCAGCAGGGGATAGTGGGAAGGAGGTGGCACTTAAATTTCACAGGTAGGGATTAGAATTCAGGTTTCTAAGGCACTACCTTGGACACTACCTTGCTTCCAGTATCCATTGGGATGTCAGTCCTCATTCTCATCCTAATAAGGCTGATGCTAATACTAGACCACTCCAAATGCAAGTACTTGTCCTAATATTGACGCCAGTTCCAATAGTGACAGCAATTGCATTAGGGGTCCCCATTCTAATACTGTGTATCAGTCAGGGTTCTCCAGAAAAAGCAGAACAAATAGGTCGTATATATCCAGAGAAAATAATTTAAGATATTGGCTCACGCAGTTATGGAGACTGGCCAATCCTGAATCTGCAGGGTGGGCCAACAGTCTTGAGTCCCAAGAGGGGCTGATGCTCAGTTCAAGGTCAAAGGCCATCTGCTGGTGGAATTCCCTCTTGCTCAGGGGAAGGTTGGACTTTGTTCTAGTTGGGCTTCACCTGATTTGAAGGGACCCACAACATTATGAGGGGCATTCTGCGTTACTTAAAGTTCACTGATATAAATGTTAATCTCATCCAAAAACACCCTCACAAAAACATCCAGAATAGCATTTGACCAAACACCTGGGTGCCACAACCCAGCCAGGTTAACCATAACATATTGGTACTGATACTAACATTAAAATGTATTAGTATTAAAATGCATCATATCAGGGTTCCACCGGAGAAACATAACCAGTAGGAAATACCTGTCTCTCATGTATCTATCAATCTATCTATCTGCCTACCTATCTGATGGATATATACATATATAGACAGAGAGAGAGATTTATTGCAAAGAAGTGGCTTACACCATTGTGGAGGCTGGCCAGCCAAGTCTCAAGTCCACAGGCAGGCCATCAGGAAGTAGGTGCTGGGGCTCTCAGGCAGGCGCCGATGCTGCCGTCTGCAGGTGGAATTTCTTCTTCTTCTGGGAAGTCTCAATTCTAGTCTTAAGACTTTTCAACTGGCTGAATCAGGCCCATCTGGATTATTAGGATAATCTCCTTTATGTAAAGGCAATCTACAAAACACCTTCGAGCAACACCTAGCTTAGTATTTGCTTGACTATACGGATACTGTAGCCTGGCCAAGTTGACACATAAAACTGACCATCACAAACACAGGAAGCAGTAAGCACATGACTTGGCACGTAAATGTGTCCCATCATTTCTAGTTAGGGTGGTGAGAGATTCGATGTATCAATTCTTATATTAAGAAGCCTGTGATATAGTAGAAAAGGTATGAGTGGGGCACCTGGGTGGCTCGGTTGGTTAATCATCTACCTTTGGCTCAGATCATGATCTCAGGGTTCTGGGATTGAACCCTGTGTCAGACTCCCTGCTCAGTGGGGGGGTCTGCTTCTCCCTCTCCCTCTGACCCTCCCCCCCACTCTCTTTTTCTCTCTCTCTCACACAAATAATAAAATATTAAAAAAAAGATATGACTCGATTTAAGTATTTATACATAGTAAGAAGCCAAACAATTTTTATTTGGTGAACCATTAGAAATGTTCCAGCCACTGTGTTAAGAGCTTCAGATAAGCTTTTTTGCATCTTATTTTCATACTCTGTGAGATAAATATTATTATTTGTGTTTTGCAGCAGAGGAAACGGAGTCTCCGAAAGTTTAAGTTATTTGCCGAACATCACACAGCTAACGAGTCCTGGAGCAAGGGCGCCCACCTAGGTCAAGCCAGCCGTCTCAGCCAAGAAAGAAAGAAGTAAGTTTGGTGGGAGGGAAATAGCACGTGTTGGGTGGTGGGGTTGGAGACTGGGAGAGTCATGGGGTTGACTGGTGTCCAGCCAGGGCTGCCGGGTGAGGAGGACTGGGTGGGGAGACCCAACAGGGAAGGGCTGAGAGAGACCAGGTGAGCCACAAGGAGGGAAAGACTTGGAGAGAGGACACAGATGTGGGGCCCCAGGGGGTGCCCTCAATCGATGGGAGGTGAAAGAGAAGACAGATGCACAGACACGGCAAACCAGTGGAAGCCACCAAACTCAGAGGTCTTCACTGTGAGCAGACTTCTCAGGAAAAGCACTAAAGATGCTGAGTTTGGCTTCAGGGTTAACAATGTCCCTCAAACCCCTGGCCCCTGAAGCATGAGTTCAACCAGGAGACGGGGAGGCAGAAATCATTGGTGATATGGTCAATTAATGTTAATGGTAGTGGCGAGAAGAGGAAGAAAAGGTGAGGGAGAAGAAGGAGGGAGAGTTCTGAGGTCACTTTCTTCGCAGAGCCTCTGATTTTTGTGGCTCATTTGTAGGAAAGTGAGCTTACCTGCTGTGCTCCTGTAACTTTTTGGGACACGTTCTCATTGTTTTCTTAAGTCCCTAAGCCATAAGGAAAATCACGGAAAAATGGAGGATGTGAATATCTGAAAGCAGCTAGTCCAACTTGGCTGGGGCATTTTTTTGGGTGCAAAATTTATAAAATGCCTTGAAAGTATTTTCCACGGCACATTCAGTGACTTCACTCAGCCTCGCTTGGACGGTCTGTTTTGGTTTTGAGTTCATAAAGCCCCTCGCTCCCCCTCGTCTCCCTGCTCAGGTTCACGTCCAGATAAAACAGCTAACTCAAATATGGTGTAAAAATACAAGCCCCTTTTAGCCGGGCTTTTCATGCTGCGCCCCGGAGTGTGCCTGGGCGGTGAAAGGGAGAAGGGGCGGGGCCGGGGGAGGGTGTTTTTCCAGCGCGAGTTAGGGGGGCGGGCAGCCTCAGGGGAGGGGGAACCGGAGAGGGAGAGCCGAGGCGCCCTTGCTACAGGGAAACTCGCTCGGGATGATGTCCGCGTGCAGCGGTCGGTGGAGAGCTGGAAAAGCTGCCAAAGTCAGCAGTGGGAGTAAGTCGAGTAAATCAAGTTAAGAGGGAACGGGACAAGATTTTGGAAGAGGAGAGAATACATGGGTCAAACCATGAACCAGACCTGCAGGGTTAAGATGATGAGATATAAATTGACTGGTATTTCCTGGGTTGAGGAAAGGAAGTCTGGATGGGATTTATATCTGGTCTTCTGGCTCTGCTGCTCTCTGGTACCTTCCTGCCCCGCCGCCCGCCTGCCCAGTGGGCCTCAGGTGTGGGGCATTTAGAGCAGGATGGGGAACACGCCAGCAAGCTCTGGGTTTTGCAGCTATAAATACATTTATCCAGCCCGTCATCCTCAATTAGTGCTGGAGTGCTCACAATACAGCGCTCTTCCCACAGGCTGTATGGAAGACCACACGGGCCTCCCAAACCTCTCTTTTCTGGCTTTTTAAAACCTTTTCTCTTCACATCCTGACAGATACCTTTGGGACACAGCCCTGTCTCTTTTGGAACCATGACAGTCGGGAATAATGGCCCCGTGGGACTCTGTGAAGAGGGAATTGTGCATCCAGGCAAGTCTGGAGGTTGATTTGGCCTCCGGGCATCCTCCCTCACCTGGCTCTGCTGGCTCCCATGTTAGTGGAGGGGCTGTGCCCCACTCTGTGACTTCCGGAAGGTACTCCTGTAGCAACCTGTTGTTGTTTTCCGGAACCTTCCAAGCATCCTGTGGTGGTTATTTGTTCCATCTGACGGATAAGAAAAACGAGGCTGGAGTGCTTCAGTGGTTCACCCACGACCACACAAGCCACCTGTAGCAGATGTGAGACTGTGAGGTTGATACAATGATCCCCATTTTACAGATAAACTGAGGCTTAGAGAGACTAGCAAAGTCATACAAGGACACACAGTGAGTGGTGGAGCTAAATCTTAAATACAGGTCTGTCTCACTCTGTGGCATCCATGATTTCCACCTGCTCTGAAGTCGTGTCTTTCTCACTGCTCTCCCTATTAAGCACCCCAGAAAATGTCTGGTGGGGGGCGCTTGGGTGGCCCAGTTGGTTAAACAATCGAGTCTTGATTTTGCTCAGGTCATGGCCTCAGGGTTGTGAGATTGAGACCCATGTTGGGCTCCGTGCTGCTGTGGAGTCTGCTTAGGATTCTCTCTCTACTCCTTCCTCTATCCCTCCCCCACTGCTTGTGTGTCCAGGCACACTCTCTCTCTCTCTTAAAAAAAAATATTGCCTGGTGGGACCTTGGGAATTGGGGAAGATGGCTGCTGCCTCCCCTCTCCACATCATACATATAGAGTTGCTCGAAGATCTACTTCTCACCGTCATTCTATCCATGTATCCATTCTATCCATGTATCCATCCATCCATCCACTCAAATAATCGCCCAGTGGTCCTTGTGTCAGGACCTGAGTGGAGTGCTGGGGACACACTTGTGAATAAGCTCCAAACTTGGGACTCATCCTCGATCCCCATTTTTCCTATTCTCAGGATCTCCATGCCTGATTCATTGGTGATCCTGTCAGCTTCACTTCCAGCCTGGAAGCCATTCCTTCTCTCTTTTCTGTGGCATTATCCTGTCCTAAGACCTCATCTTCTCAGAGACTGCCCCCTGTTTGTTTCCTGTGTCCACTAGCCCATTCCATACACAATAGCCAGAGTGGGTTTTTCGAAAGCTAGATCAGATCACTTCCCTCCCCTGCTTCAGATCTCCCAGGGGCTTTTGATGGCACTTAGAAAAAAGACAAACTCCTTATCACAGTGGGTAAGACCTTTCCTAATCTGGCCCCCATCAGTCTCTGACCTTATCTCCTACCATTGCCGCTCAGCCTTTCCCTCCTCCAGCTCCAACCACACTAGCTTTACTTCTGTTCTTCCCACACCCCAAGGTCACCCCTGCTTCAGAGCTTTGGCTTACTATCCCCCTGCCAGAAGGCAATGTCCTGGGGCTGGCTCCTTCCCATCAGTCCTTTTTCAGCAGCGTTGACTCCTTCTCAAAGTGTTTCTTGGCACCTCACCTAAAGAAGCCACCTTACCGTTCTCTGATATCACTTATCACTCCCTAGTAATATTTGTAAGTTGTTTATTTTCTTTTTCCACCATTAGCGTGTAATTCCAGGAGTTTCTCTTCTCCACTCTTGTGTTCTCAACACTTAAAACAGTGCTTGCATGAGGTAGGCACTCAGCAAATGTTTGTTGAACAAATAATACGGATAGATAAGAGCTCTGCCTTTATGGAGCTTTTAGTCTGTTATGTGGGGGGGGGGGATGAAAATGTTTAAGTGTATATTACTATTTCCAGATGCCTGATGGATCCCATGATTTCAGACCCTCTCCCTAATTCTGACTGCTGTGCTTGGCAGCTGTCCTTTATTTCCACGGTCCATGCTGGCTCCACGTGCCCTTCGTCCACACTTCAGGGGAGAGAGAACAAATGTTTTGATTGGTCCATTATTGGGAGAGATTTATGGGGATGATAAAATTTCCGAATGAAGACTTCTGTTATCTCTGTTCTGCAGAGAGGATCTTCTTTCAGAGAAGATCTGAACCTTGTGTCTGTGAGTTTGCACCTCAGAGCTCTAGTTCTGCCCTCTGGAGTCTAACAGGCTGTGTTTTGTGTCTTTTCCCATTTCGAACTAAAATTTTGAAATATCCGGTCAAGTGTAGAGAAGAATATAAAATTGCCTGAAATCCCAAACAACAGATATAAAAGCTATTAACACTTTAGTGTTTTCCCTTCCCATAATTTGGGTACACAATATATAAATCCATCCACCTCTATCTGTTCATCTAGAACTTTTCACAAATTTGGGACCATGGAGTAAGCTTAAAGTGGCACGTCTGTAGAATAGGAAGAATCCATGAGGAGAGACAGATGAGCACTATGGGTGCACAGGCTCTCGTGGGACCCGTAAGCTGCTGTGAGATGGGGGGTTTTTGTGCTGAGGACAATGGGAAGGCACTGGAGAATTTTTTTTCAGAGTTATTTATTTACTTTAGAGAGAGAGAGTGTGTGAGGAGGAGGGGCAGAGCGAGCGGAAGAGAGAATCCCAAGTAGACTCCATGCTCAGTGTGGAGCCCGACACGGGGCTTGATCCCATGACCCTGAGATCACCACCCAACCCGAAACCAAGAATCAGACATTTAACTGACTGAGCTATCCAGGTGCCCGCTGGCACGGGAGAATTTTGAGAAAGGGAGTACCATGATGTAGATCATGTTTTGGACAGCCGACTGCTATGTGCCCCCACCATAGAGGCAGGCAGGAAATTGGGAGGCTAAGGTCATACCTTAGTGACCCAGGTATGAGATGGGGGGTGCAGAACAGGGGGACATACAGGAGTGGCAGAATGTTGAGGACTTGCTACTGGATCTTGGGATGTGGAAGGAAGGGAGGGATTCTTGTATGGTGAGGCTTTCATATACTATTGCTCTCGGTATCCTAACTATTTTAAGAATGGCATCTGATTAAAGACACATTCAAAGGCATCAGAAAGGGTTTACAAACCTAACAGACAAGGCTAGAAACTGAGCTGCAATAGCATGATATATTGCCATGATTAATTGCTTTCATAAGAAGAGCTGATGACTGTTTAATCACTTCATCTCAAGGAGGGGAGGTGCCCAGGTGTCAGTGAGTTTCCTTCTGTCCAAACAAGAATGATTAACTTCAATTATGGCTGCCTTTGGAAAACTGTGCAGGTCTTTTAGCGCATTTTAAAGTATTTCATTTAGACATTTTGGAAAAACATACATCTCTATTCATAGCAATGGTTACTGTTCTGATTTATAAGTTCTGCTCCACTGTAAATCATTCAAAACTCAAAAATTAAATTTTATGGCATAACACTTTGATGGCTCTATGCCTGAGCAAAGGGCAGGAGGAATGCAATTTTTCTTACTACCAATTATGATTGGACCTCTTTTCGTTATGTCTTTTTTTTTTTAATAGAGCAGATGGTTCAAGTCCCATATATAGAGAGAGCAGTACACTAATGCTCTGTTTAAAAAAACATTCAAAATTTGACTTTGAAAAAATGGTATGCTTTTCATCATTAGTTCGATCTTATTTAGTTTTAGAATTATGTATCCTAAGCATGCTAAAAATTTAATATAAATTCCCATGTCTAAAGCATAGATGGATGTCTGTGGGCCTTGGCCATTTAATTGCCTTAGGTGCAAACATGAATTATTCAGCTATACTTACACGAGCAGGAAGGACTCTTCATACAAATGTGCTTGCTCTTTCTGACATTGCTGGATTTTGTTTCATATATTTTCCCTCCATCTAGGAGGGTGGGATTAGTTTGGTTTCTTCATTTGGGGGATAGAAGGAAGCCACATCTATTGAGTGACCACTGTGTTCCAGGGCCTGGGGGCTCTAATGTGCTTTCTTGAATCTTCCCTACAATCCTTCATACTCCTAGTTTTGCAGATGATAAACAGAGCCAAAGAGGGTCAGAGACAAAGAATCACACAAATCCCAATTTTATGGAGTTAGGATTCGAACTCAGAGCCCTTTGGGGCCAGCTTGTACCATTTACTCTTCACCATGGGGAAAAGGGAAACGGGTCCTTGTAGCCTGTGTTCTCACACTCAGCTATGTCCCTGCTTATTGGCCTTATTGGCCTGTCACATAATATGTAATGATTCCTCCCTTTGAAGAGTTTTAGTGTTATTTGTTATCCAAAGAGTTATAAGAAAGAAAAGGAAAACTGGAAAAAAAAGTGATTTCATAAGTATTCACTGAGCAAATTCTGGACACCATGCTCGTTGCTGGGGAAGGGTTCCCAGGGGTGAGTCAGATGGATTTGGAATAGTCCCTGCTTCCAAGAGCCTGTCCGAGGAAGCACTCAGTGCAGAGAAAATGCAGCGATTCTGTGACGGGGCAGGGGGGCAAAGATGCTGCGCGGACACGGGGAGAGAGGCCTTATGGAGGCTGCGGCCTTTGGACTGGGCTTTGAAGATAAGTAATATTCAGAGAGGCAGTGCACAGAAGACAGGATTTCTGGCTCAAGACCAGCTTGAGATTGGCTTGCCCCTTAGTGTTTGGGGTGGGGTCAGAGCACCTGTGTTTTTCTGTTCCCTTATCTGTTCCCTTCCCTGAACAACCTTTGTTCAAGGAAGAAGATTCTGGCAGGTCCTTGTCTCAGAACAGAAGGCAGCTCAGAGCCTGGGGACTGGGCTGGGGTTCTGTCCTGGGCATACACGGGTGTCTGGAGAAGCAGATTCAGCTGGTGGACACTGAGGTCAGCCACAAGGGGAGCCTGAGTCCCAGCATCTTGGGCTGAGCCAGAGACCCAGCGAATGGTACCAGTTTACCCAGTCTTGGGCCTATGTAGCTTGTTTTGTTGGAGCTTAGAACCACCGTTAGATCTGTTGTGAGAAAAGATTTACATAAATCTCCATTCCACGTTGATACAAATGGAAATATCTTGCATGAAGATAATTGTCGTCACGACAAGCACCACACTGCTTTATGGTGTCCAGCATTTCCAGCTGTGTACATGTCATGCATCCACCAGTCACACAGAGTTGAGCACGAGTTGATGGAGGCTTCTCCCAGGCAGGCGCGTGTCCCTTCGTTTATAACCCTCTTTGCTTGAGAAAAGATTTACAGAGGTTAGACAATATTTCTAGAGAGAGTAAACATGAAATGAAGGGGGAAATTTAAGCCACAAGAAAAAAGTAAGGAAGGAGGATGGTACCATGAATGGGGTGGGAAAAGAAAAGACGTGCCTTCACAGCTCATGCTTTTGTGGGAGAGAAGGTTGCTAGTTTGGTACTAGGTCTCTGGCTGCCGATGACACCATTTCATCTGGTTGGCTATCTGATATGACACTCACCACGCTCAGTGAGAATGTTATTTTACAGGCACCCGTCTCATCATCCCTGCTGACTGGCAGCCCTTTATGGGCAGGGCCAGTGGTACATTCACTTTTGTACCCAGTGCCTTACACATGAGAGGGATTGAAAGAAACAGAAGACTGGCTAAATAAAAGATTTTGACAGCATAAATAGTATCGGTCCCATTTTACAGAAGAATTAAGAGGAGAGGTGGATTCAGATCAGGAGCGATGCCTTTTGACTCCTACCCCACTTCAGGGCTTGACCTTCTGGATCTCAATGCACCTTTTTTTGGTCTTTGTGCAGCCTTTGAAATTCTGTAAATGTTGAGGAATGAGGTGTTCCTCAGACAAGGCTGAGCAGCCCTTGGTACGCGGCTGCATTTGGCTGAAATGTGCATCATGGGACGAACGGCCATTTGATATTTTCATTTCCTTTTTGGTGTTTCTTTTCTTAGAACTGAGAAGTTGGTTTCTCTCAGCCTTTGTTCTTTTTCCATAAACACAGCATGGCCTAATCGCTTTCCACTCATGACCATCACACCAAATAGCAAATATTGAAAACGGAATATCAATGAGTCTGTGAATCATGCGGCATTTATGCAGAGTCTTCTAAGAACGCACATTACAGAGTTCTGCAAGTGATTAAGGCTCTGCTGTGGCTATTATCTCTTCAGCCCAACTTGGGAACCTGCTTTGACTCCGACGACTAGAAACGCCCTTCCACATTAAGTACCTTGACACAACAGCTTGTGGCAGCTGAAGTTGCAAATACTCTCCGTCTCTAGGTTCGATTCTTCCAGGAAAATATCTGAACTCTGGGCTGATGAATCAAAAGTGATTTTTCCATGAGCAGAAAACATGGTGGAACTTTTAACCTTTGCTTTATACATTCCAAGCAAGGAACATATCCATCTTTTTGTATTCTTAATGCAAAGGAAGTATTTATTTTATGAGGACTATTAAATAGGTTTTCTATGCAATGTGCCTTCTAGAACACAGACCATGTATGTTACATAAAACAGACATGCTTCCTTCCCAGGGGAACCTCTGGTCTTCTTGCCTTTCTTCTCACCTCTCTGAGCTTTGATCTTGATGGAGAGATGCTTTTGCCTCTAGCTGGAAGATTCATAAATCTGAGGGGAGGAAGAGGTTGACTTCTTGGCTCTTCTCTCTCTTAGAGACTTATGTTCAATTTATCAACGGCCTCGCCTCTAAGAACACGCCTGTAACACCTCAACATCCTAGTAAGATTTCTGCGAGCTTTTCCCCTCTGCCCTTTTGGTTTTTAAAGGCTGATGCAGCTTCTGGTATGTGGGGGATTTGTGAGGTTAATGGGATTCTTCTAGGAGGTTCAAGTTTCTGCCAGAGTATCTAATGGTGAGATAAGAGGAGGGTTTACTCTTGCTACAGGGGCCACTTGAAGCTGAGATAGGACAGGATAGGTGTCTGTGTCTTCTACGTTAGGAGATCTCTTTAAGGCAGTTGTCCAACAGGGTAGCCCTATGACCAGGAACCCACATACTTCAGGCTCTGGAATTTTACCACTGAGATTCAAACACCTCTCACAAAGTTCACTGAAGTTTAGAGCCCTGGAATTTACAATAAACAAGCTTATTTTTGCTGAACTCCTATTTTTCCAAGGATATCAGCAAAATTCTCCTAAGTCAGACATTGTGCCAAAACATTCCAGTTTTCTCCTCCCCCATGTTTTACTGAACTTCCTTTTCTCCTAGGTTATCAGGCCCATCCAACCCTTAGGCTGGCTTTAGTATAACCCTAATTCTAAATCGGGATTATTTGGGTTTTGTGGAAGCACAGTGTAGTAGGAGAGTTTTGAAGCCAGACAATTTTGGTCCAAGTTCTGACTTGCCATTTTCTAGTTTTGTAGTTTTGAATCAGTTACTTAGTCCTCCGGTTTTCGTATCTAAAAAGGGGGTTAGTAACCCTAACTTTGCTGAATGGATAAATGAGTTAACACATGAAAGCATCAACACAACAACCTGATGAATGCCACTTTTTGCTTCCTATGACATTTAAGAAAGGGATTGAATCTAAGGAAGGTCATCACCAGGCCTGTGTTTAGAACTATCACTGAGGCTGCCATGTTTAGTGTACATTGGAGGAGTGTTTTGGTTATCTCTTGCTGTGTAACAAATGATCAACTAGTGGAGTAAAATGGCATACATTATTGCTTCACAGTTCCTGTGTGCCGGTATCCAGACATGACTTAGATGGGTCCTCAGTGTCTCTCATGAGTCTACAGTCAAAATGTCAGCTGGGGCTGAGAGCTCATCTGAAAGTTTGACTGAGTGGAGATCTGCTTCCAAGATCATGGGGCTATTGGCAGGATTTGATTCTTTGCAGGTTGTTGGACTTTAGATCTCAGTTCCCTGTTGGCTTTCATCTGGAAGCCACACTAAGTTCGTCATCATCTGTCTCTCCTTGGGGCAGCTCAAGTATGGCAGCCTGTTTCAACAAGACCAGAAGGGTGAAAGTCCACTAGGAAGACAGAAGCCAGAGTCATATGTAATCTATTCAGGAAAGTGACAGCCCATCACATTTGCTGTGTTCTGTTGGTCAGGTTCAAGTCACTCAAGAAGATGAGGTTACACAAAGGGAAAGGATGTCACCAGGAGGTGAGGATCCTTGGAGGCCATCTTGGGGTCTATGCCCCACAGAAAGCATCAGTTAGAGGAAGATAAATGAATGGTGGAAGAGTTTGAGTAGTTAGGTAAGGGATGGTGGTCAGAAGAGAATGGTGATAGTCCAAGTGGATGGAGATACACATATTCGTCATCTATTTAGATGACAGAAGAGATGGGAATGGTAAGTAGGGATAAATGTTACTTCCAGGTTGCTGGCTTACTCAGCTGAGGATAAATGGTAGTGGAAATCTCTGAGAAGGGGAACCAAGGAGGTTTTAGTGGGGCAAAAACAATGAGTTTAGTTTCAGTTGTGTGTTTTAGAGATTTCTGCTGTCATCTTTACTTGTCGGGCTGGTCAGCCCAGGGCTCACTTCTGTTCCAGTATAATTTTATGCAGAATCCTATGACATAAAGCAATTAAAAATGTCGTTGCTCTGGTTGAATCTGGGATGGGGATGCATGGGAGTAAAGCCTGTTGAGGCTCCCCCTTACCTCTGCAGCAACTCCTTGGGTACCATATTGGTTTGGGGTTTGAATATACTGACTTGGAGTTTTAACCACCCCATAAATCCTTTTCTAATTAATACGGGATATATATATGTAATTTAATTAGGACCTAAGTAAGGGAGGGTACTGAAAATTCCTAAGGTCTTGTGTAATCAGCAAATATTGAGAATTTGTGTGATATAACACATCCTTTTCTCTTCTCTCTATAGAACCCTATGGCAAATATGTTTAAATTTATGTGACTTTGTCTCTACTCTTCATTAGTCCTGTGACCCTAAGGAGACACAGCTGTCTGGAAAAGAGATTTAAAACTATAGCCTCCACTTTCTGGATCCTGATTGTTGTTCCCCTATCCAGCTTTATCATTAGTTCCTGGATTAACTTTTGTATAAAGACTTCTAAACTCTTCATGTAGCTCTGATAGGTTAAATTATTTCCCTAGTATTACTTTGGTGTGCCAATCAGTTATTGCTTCATAAAAAACAACACAAAATCTTCGTACCATACAAAATAAGCATTGATTTAACTTGCATATCTGCAGGTCAGCTTGGGTTTGGTGACGTAGACTGGGTTTGGCTCACTGGTGCTAAGCTACAGGTTAAGATAAGGTCTGCTCCATGAATCTCATCCTCCTTGAATCACTGAGCCAACCAGAGTATATTTTTCTCATTGTGATAGTAGGGGCATAAGGCCACCATATTACTTAAGCACACTTCAAATGTCTGCTTGTATTCCACCTGCTAACATCCCACTAACCAAAGAAAGTCAAGTCTAAGCCCAAAGTTATGGACAGGAAAGTATATTCCCATGGACACTTCATGGAAGGCATGAATATCTTTGAACAATAATCTAGCAATCAGTCTTTACAATTAGTAAATTTTATAAAGAACATGAAAATCCTTGACAATGTCGGATATGTATGTACTAAATATTTGATAAATATTAATACATGTTCTCCTTACTTCCTCCCCTCCCTTCACCTGTTTCTTTCATCCACTTCCCCACACTTCCCCATTTTTGCACATAACTGACCAGTATCAGCAAAAGGCAATACTGTATCAGCAGCTCATACAAGTCTGAGACTATCATTAGACTGTGAACCACTCCCCAAATGGAGAGAAAGCATTTTAGAGAATCGTCCCAAGGAACTAGACATGGTTTTGAGAGGCTTGACCATGCACTCTGATTACACCGTGCACTAGCTTGGTGTCACTAATCACAATTTAAATGGATAAGCAGAACCAGGAGGAGGTACATATTAAGAGACTCATTGTAGCGGGTTCACTTACATGATTGTGGGGGCTGGCTAGGTAGATGTGAAGTCTGTAGTGCAGGTGGGCTGGGCAGGCTGGAGCTCTCAGGCAGGAGCCGACACTGAAGTCCACAAGCTGAACGAAGCCTCACCTCGGCGTTTAAGACCTTTCCACTGACTGAATCAGGCCCACGCAGACTACCTGGGTTAATCTCTCTTAACTTCAAGGCAACTGATTATGGACTCTAATCACATCACAAAATGCCTTCCAAGCAACACCTGCATTTGTGTTTGATGGCATAACTAGCCTACACATGTTGACACATCAAAGACTATCACACTGAGTAAACTTGACAAGCCTCTGGTTCCTTGTCGGTGAAAGTGGAGATTGTAGTGTTTACCTCACAGAGTTACCAATGATTAATTAATTCATCTCATGGAGTTAGCACTTCCTTTCTTGCTCCCTTCCTCCATCCCTTCCTGCTTTACTTCAAGCTTTGCTGCTAAGATAAACCTGTCCATCTCTCCTGGATTCTTGTTTTTCAGTGGAGTCTCTGGTTAAGAATCTGATGCTGGACCAGACATGCTGGAAAGGACTGGAACTCACCGTTATGCTAAAAGTTCCATTTTGCTTTTTACTGGCCTCCACATAAGTCCTAACTATTTAGTCTGGATGGGTCCAGAGGTTGTTGTAAATCTAAGTAAATAATAAATGTCACCACAGTCTGGTCAGTTCTCTGACCTGCATTGCCACTGGCATAGACACATCTCATTATCAGTGATTCAAGCTGTTTCAGAAAGAGGGTGCTTCTGACCATCAGAATCCCACACAGATTGTGGGCCCAGAAGAGGCCTGGGCCAGGGGTGAACACTGAGAGGAGCGGAGGAGGCTATGGATGCCAGCATTTCTCCAGGGTTTTGAAAATGACCAGTGTTGAAGGAGGTCAGTGTGAGGGTGTCAGTGTGAAGGAGGTCAGTGTGAGGGGGAAGGCAAACCTCTTCCCCCTGGGCTGCACATTTCTCTTCTGCACAAGTGAGAACATTGGCTGAGGTAACCCTGTGCTTTGTTGTCCTATCTGGTGTACCGCTGATGGTAAAAGGAATAATTATTCCAGGACAATACCTCTAAACTGGCTTTGTCCAGATCATTTGGATCATATGGTTATCCTAAGGTTGCATAAGATCTGTGAGTCCATGAATCTCCTGGGAAGATGAACATTTATGGAGCACCATTCATACGCCAGACCCCGACTTACCATCCTCGTTACCTACCATCACATATTTAAACTGTTTTGGCTTTGCTTCTTCCCCTGGTCAAACCCTGGGATCCAGGCTGCCTCATCCTCCTTACGGTCTTTGGCATAGGATAGTTTTCCCACCAACTAGTGTTGCAGCCTCTAGATCCCCAGTCAGCCCCATGAGGTTGGTAGCCATGTCTTCTCCACAGAGATGAAGGCAGGGAAGCTTGCAGGTGCTCCTACCATAGGAGAGCAAGCATGTCTGCAGCTTTTGCAGGGCTCCCAGGCAGAGCTGTGGGTCTGGGGGTGCCGCGCCTGCTCCCCATCTCAGGCCCCAGCCCTGGCTTTCCCAGGCGCATGTTCCCTCTGACTGATATTAAAGGTCATACAAGGTCCTTTATAGGCCGAGGGAAGTGAAGCTTATTTCTTGCCAGGGGGGTTATTATGACTGGTATCACAGGGTTTATAGGCCCCAGGAACCGTGTCATGGGGCTTTTGAGTTTAAATGGAAGCAGTTCATAGGCTCCAGAAGACCTGTAATGTTTATAAGAATTGCCCAGTCCCATGCAACTCTCAGGTGCCCACAATGCAGGCCGCCATTTCTCAGTCATTGTAAGATCCGGGCTCTCCAAGTTGAGTATCATGCTCCATTTTCAGGAAGAGACTACAGAACTGAATAAAACTCAATATGGAGCTTATAACACAACTCTCCAGACTACTTTGGAAATGTGAAAAATGCCCTTTGTTCCTAAGACAAAGTTTTCTGCTGATACATAAAACTTAAGAGATTACAGTAAAGAATCCCATTTTTAGGGGGAAAAATGATACACCTAATATTCAGTAGGAACCAGCCTGGAAGGTGCAGCTGATTCTTAACTTTAAATTTATGATGGCTTCAACTGTGTGTGTTTGTGTGTGTGTATGAATGTGTGTGTATGTGTGAATGTATGTGTGTGTATATATGCAGTCGTATACATGCGTGAGTGTGTGAATGTGTACATTTGGGCGTATGTGTATGTGTGTATGTTTTGGGTGTGATTATATATGTGCATGTGCATGTGTGTGCATATGAGTATTGTATATGTGTGTATATGTTTGTGTGTGTGAGTGTGTGTGTGTGTGTCTACTTTCACTAGGGACACCAGGGAAACCCTCTCTGAGAAGCTGACACTTTGAATGAAGGGGAAGCCATACAAAGACACATTATCAAAGTCTTTGAGTTGTATTCAAGGAATACAGTGAAGGTCATGTGGCTAGACCCTGATGTTCCAGGTGTGGTCAAAGGAGATGAGATCAGAGGGGCAGGCAGGCTCCCATCACACAGGGCCCTGTGGGCTACTGCAAAGACTGTTTTTGGACTAAGGTTTAAGAGACACCATTGGCTAATTTGATCAGCAAAATGATATATCCTGACTTACACTTAAATATGGAATGAATAAGTCATGGGAACGAAAGGTACAGTCTAGGGAATATAGTCAGTGACACCGTAAAAGCGTCGTATGGTGACAGATGGCAGCTACACTTGTGGTGAGCATAACATAACATAGACAAATAGAATCACTATATTGTACAACTGAAACTAATGTAACATTGTGTGTCAACTATACTCAAATAAAAAAAAATTGAATATTCTTTTGGCTTTTGTGCGAAAGCTAGAGAGGAAGCAGGAAGGCCAGCTAGGAGGCCGCTGTGGGAGTTCAGTAGGGACTTGGAGAAGGATGGAGTGTTGATGGCGGTGGGGAGGGTTGGATCTGCTTTCTACTTGGGAGCTCGATGACTATGCTGGTTAATTTGATGTGAGGGGTGAGGGCAAGAGAAGCATGTGAGATCATGTCTAGGCTTTGGTCAGTGGAGCAAGGTATCCCTGGTATCCTTGGCAAATATGGAGAACACTGCAGGAACTGGCTTGTAGCCGGAGGTGGCTGAAACCAAGCATTCTTTAACCATGTTAACTTTGAGAAGCATATTCCCTTCCCTCCCCTTCACTCTCCTCCCCTGGCCTTCCACTCACCTTCTCTCTCCTTCCCTCCCCTCTCCTTCCTTTCCTATCCCCCTTTTCCTCTCCTCCTTCCCCTCCCTTTCCTTCCCTTCCCTTCTTTCCTGTATTTCTTTCTCCTGCTTCCTTATCTCTTTTTCTCTTTCCTTCCCTTTTCTGAAGGCCTATGCACCATATTAGGTGCTGGGTAATACAAAGGACAAGAGGATGAGATTGTTGTTCTCAAGTAATTCATACACGTGGGAGTGGTTGATGCAATAACCAGTTATGAGCTATTAAGAGTTCTTTAATAAAGATTTGTCCAATTACCATAGAAACAGAAGGGATGTAGCTAGCTTGGGGTTCTTCAAGGAATCACATACAAGAGATAGCATTTCCTGAATTCTTTGAGCTTTCCTGCCTTGTACCCAAATCCTCGTTTTGTCCTCTTGGCTCTTAACTTTTAACCTGGCAGCTGGTCATTGATTCTCTGGTTATACGCACACTCACTTTTCCTGGGTTGAATTGCTGGCTCTTTTCTTGGCTGAGGTTTTAGCCTTTAAACTTGATGTATTCATAGATTCAGAGTGACAGCTGGCTGAACCTGCCTTCTGTTTCCAGTACAGCTGACCCTTGAACAACATTGGTTTGAACTATGCAGGCCCACTTCTATGTGCGTTTTTTTCAATAAATATATTGGAAAATATTTGGGAGATTTGCAAAAATTTGAAAAACTTACAGATGAATCACAAAGCCTAGAAATATTTTAAAAATTAAAAATAAGTTAGATATGTCATGAGTGCATAAAATAGATATAGATAATAGTCTGTTTTATCATTTAATGTCATAAAATTTACACATATATATCATAAAAAGTTAACATTTATTAAAACTTTCACACACATTTATAGACCATACATGGCACCATTCTTAGTAGAGAGAAATGTAAGTAAATGTGAAGACACAGTATTAAACCATAAATGCATAAAATTAACTGTAGTATGCACTGTACTCCTGTGACAATTTTGTAGCTACCTTCCGTTGCTATTGCAGTGAGCTCATATGTTGCAAGCATCCACTTCAAACACTTGTGATCCTAATCGCCTCCACTGAGCACTTCCTCTCTCCAATAAATTGTATATGGCAGTAAAAGGTGATCTTTTGTGGTTCTCACTGTTAGTAAATTTGGGGGAGTCAAAAGTTCTACATGGATTTTCAACTGCACAGGGCTCAGCACCTCTAACCCCTGTGTTGTTCAAGAGTCCGCTATATAGGATTCTGTAGGTGGCTCCTAACTGGTCCTGACCCATTGGGCAGGGGCACAGGTTCTACCCAGGTCTGGAGAAGGCTTTGTGGAGGAGGCGAGTATTGAAGGAAGGGTAAGAACAAGCCACACAAATAAGTCAAAGTTCTAATTGTTGCCTGGGTCCACTTTTGGGTGTAACAAAAACACATCTCATTTCTTCTCCAGTACAGCTTTGCTTGACCCAGTTGCTGTGGAGGAGGTGGGGGAAGCCACCAATTAAAGTCTTAAGAAGGTAAAGCAGTACAATCTGCCAGGTTTTAGGCTAAACACAGTGGGGTGCTAATGAAGGTGCCTAAGATACTTCCTGTTTGAGGAGAGCTCAAAAATCAGTGGTGGAACAGGCATGTAACAGAGACATTTATAAGACCTGAGATCACAGCGAAGGGAAGGACTGAGTTTCAGAGGGAAATCTCAGGACAGTGTCACAGAGGAGCCCATAATTAGGTTGGACATTGAAGGATGAGAAAAAGCCCACCAGGTGGAGATGGGATGAATTCCAAGCAGAGGAAAGGGGAGGTGCAAGGCACAGAGCCTGGGAAAGGCACGTATTCTGGGACTGGTGAGAAGATGAGTGCTGATAGACCATGGGGCTTGGGAGAGGTTGCAGATAGGAAGTTGGGACCAAACTTTGTAGGAACTTGAGCACCATGCTTGCGAAATGGAGCTGCAGGGCCAGTTGTAGAAAATAGTGAGCCTGATAAGCCTCTAAGCTGGATGTGGGTATTATGTGTTCCTGAGACCTCTCCCTGTTGGATTCCTAGAGTAGCGTGCAGGCACAAACTGCCTTCCCACTCGCTGTGTTCTTCTGTCAAGATGCAGCACAGTTCATTTAATGAATGAAGGAATTTACCAATGGACCATTCAACTCTGGGAAAATAAAATTTTGTTTTTCTTTGTTTATAACTTGAAGTTGACTTGTATTATGTATTTGTTTCAAGTATGTTAGTTTTCCTATTTTGAGAGTTTATTCCTTCCTTCCTTTCCTCCCTTCCTTCCCCACCTCCCCACCTCCTTTCCTCCCCTTCCTTCCTTCTTTCCTTCCTTCTTTCCTTCCTTCCTTTCCTCCCTTCCTTCCCCACCTCCCCACCTCCTTTACTCCCCTCAATTCCTACCTTCCTTC
>CM052899.1:169337061-169414515 GCA_028534135.1 Potos flavus
TGTTCTTAGAGGGGCAAAGTGAGAATGCAGGCATCCTGACTTGCCCTTCTGTGCATCTTTTCCTTCTGCAAAATAACTTTTAAGCCCATGAATTGATGTTTCAAGATACTATAAATCTGCTTTAGCAATGGAGAAAGGGTTGATATGCAGATAGGGAGGGAAGGTGAAGGCATTAGCCTAGTGGTGCTGAGGGAAGCTGAAATCGATAGGTTGGTCAGGCATTTGCCATGGCTAGACATAAAGGCTCTTCTGAAATGTGCAATCATTGGCCTTGTTCAAAGAATTTCTCTGGGAAGAAAGGGAATGAAATTAAGCCATGAGGAGTTTTGGCCAAGTCATGAAAAAACATTTTCCAAAAGAGCTGTTAATTTGATGGTGGAATGAGTCACAGCCCATGGGCAGGGCTGAAAATCCCATCAGCTGAATTACTCAAAATTTAACTGGACAATAAAAAAATGTATGGTCAAGGCAATCATCCCTACAGGGTTAGGCCAAAGAGACACCGTGTCCCTGTTTGAACTTTTCCTTTGCATTTTCAGGCTAAATCTACATGGAAAATTTACCTAGTACCTCAAATCAAAAGAAAGTTGGGGCCAAATTATTTCAATACAGAAGACTTTCCCCATTTCACTTGTCTTCAAGGTCAAATTCATTGAGTGGTGACCAAAATTTCAATATTATTATTGTGGCAGGCCTGGCACTTACTGGTTGGGAGTTGGAAAATAAAGTTTTTCAGTGAACCTAAACCTTGAATTTTCCAGTTTATAGAATAATATGGTACCGTTTAATAATACTGATATCCCAGTAGAGATTACTAACAGCAAGTGTATAGCAGTGTGGTTTTAAAAATAGAATCCTGGTTATCAAAGCTTTGTAATGTAGCTGTGATCACCAAGACAACATGGTACTGGCACAAAAACATACACATAGAACAATGGAACATAATAGAGAGCCCAGATATGGACCCTCAACTCTATGGTCAAATAATCTTCGATAAATCAGGAAAAAATATCCAATGGAAAAAAGACAGTCTCTTCAGTAAATGGTGGTGGGAAAATTGGACAGCCACGTGCAGAAGAATGAAACTGGACCATTCTCTTACACCACACACAAAGATAAACTCTAAATGAATGAAAGACCTCAATGTGAGACAGGAATCCATCAAAATCCTAGAGAAGAACATAGGCAGTAACCTCTTCAACATTGGTCACAGTAGCTTCTTTCAAGACACGTTTCCAAAGTCAAGGGAAACAAAAGCAAAAATGAACTTTTGGGACTTCATCAAGATAAAAAGCTTCTGCACAGCAAAGGAAACAGTCAACCAAACAAAGAGGCAACCCACGGAATGGGAGAAGATATTCGCAAATGACATGGAAACATGTCTTGAAAGAAGTTGCTGTGGCTGATGTCAAAGAGGTTACTGCCTATGTTCTCCTCTAGGATTTTGATAGATTCTTGCCTCACTTTGAGGTCTTTTATCCATTTCGAGTTTATCTTTGTGTATGGTGTAAGAGAATGGTCAAGTTTCATTCTTCTATATATAGCTGTCCAATTTCCCAGCATCATTTATTGAAGAGACTGTCTTTTTCCTCTGGGTATTTTTTCCTGCTTTGTCGAAGATTAAGATGCTGTATGAGTTCTAGTAGTTTTGGGGTGGAGTCTTTTGGCTTTTCCATATACAGTATCATGTCATCTGCAAAGAGAGAAAGTTTGACATCTTCTTTGCCAATTTGAATACCTTTTATTTCTTTTTGTTGTCTGATTGCTGTTGCTAGAACTTCTAGTACTAGGTTGAACAAGAGTGGTGCGAGTGGGCATCCTTGCATTCCTGATCTCAAAGGGAAGGCTGTCAGCTTTTCCCCACTGAGAATGATATTCGCTGTGGGCTTTTCATAGGTAGATTTTGTCAAGTTGAGGAATGTTCCCTCTATCCCTATACTTTGAAAAGTTTTAATTAGGAACAGATGCTGTATTTTGTCAAATGCTTTTTCTGCATCAATTGAGAGGACCATGAGGTTCTTGTCTCTTCTCTTATTGATTTGTTCTATCACACTGATTGATTTGTGAATGTTGAACCACCCTTGCATCCCAGGGATAACGCCCACCTGGTCATGGTGGATAATCTTTTTAATGTGCTGTTGGATCCTATTAGCTAGGATCTTGTTGAGAATCTTGGCTTCCATATTCATCAGGGATATTGGTCTGAAATTCTCCTTTTTGATGGGGTCTTTGCCTGGTTTGGGGATCAAGGTAATGCTAGCCTAATAGAAAGACTCTGAGAGTTTCCTTTGTTTCTATTTTTTGAAACAGTTTCAGGAGAATAGGTATTATTTCTTCTTTGAATGGTTGGTAGCATTCCCAAGGGAATATGTCAGGTCCTGCGCTTTTGTTTTTTGAGAAGTTTTTGATCACTGTTTCAATCTCATTATTAGATATTGGTCTATTCAGGTTGTCGATTTCTTCCTGTTTCAGTCTTGGAAGTTTATAGGTTTCCAGGAATGCATTCATTTCTTCTAGGTTGCTTAACTTATTGGCATATAGCTGTTGATAATAATTTCTGATGATTGTCTCTATTTCCTTGGGGTTAGTCATGATCTTTCCCCTTTCATTCATAATTTTATTAATTTGGGTCCTCTCCCTTTTCTTTTGGATTATTTTGGCCAGAGATTTATCGATCTTATTGATTCTTTCAACAAACCAACTTCTAGTTTAGTTGATGTGTTCTACTGTATCTTTAGTTTCTAACCCATTGACCTCTGCTCTAATCTTGATTATTTCCCTTGTTGTGTGTGGGGTTGAGGCCTGTTGGCATAAAAGATGGTTCTCCATCCCTTCACTTTCAGTCTGGATGTATCTTGAGGTTCCAAATGTGTCTCTTGTAGATAGCATATGGACTGGTCCTGTCGTTTTATCCAGTCTGCGATCCTGTGCCATTTTATGAGAGCATTTAGGCCATTCACATTGAGAGTGATTATTGAAAGATAAGTTTTTATTGACATCATGTTGCCTGTAAAGTCCTTGTTTCTATAGATTGTCTCTGTAAGTTTCTGTTCTATGTCATTCTTGGGTTCTTTCTTCTTTTATAGAACTCCCTCTTAATATTTATTGTAGTCCCGGCTTGGTGGTCACATATTCTTTTAAACCTTGCCAGTCTTGGAAGCTCTTTATCTCTCCATCCATTTTGAATGTTAGCCTTGCCAGATGAAGTATTCTTGGCTGCATGTTCTTCTCATTTAGTGCCCTGAATATGTCTTGCCAGTTTTCTGTGGACAGGTCTGACATTATTCTGATGGACCTTCCTCTGTACATAAGGACTCACTTCCCCCTAGCTGCCCTCAGGACCTCTTGTCTAAAATTATAATTCGTGAATCTCACAATTAAGTGTCTGGATGTCTTTCTAGACTCTATCTTGGGGGTGTCCTTTCTGCCTCTAGGACACGAACACTTGTTCCATTCCCTTGATTGGGGAAATTTTCATCCAGAATTTGTTCAACTATATCTTCTAGTCTTCTCTCTCCACCTCCTCAGGGATTCCAATAATACTGATGTTGGAATGTTTCATGGCATCATTTATTTCCCTAATTCTGTTTTAATGGCTTCTGAGCTGTTTGTTCCAGGCCTCCTCCTGATCTTTCTTCTCTATCAGTTTGTCCTCTAGATCACTAATTCTATCTTCTGCCTCAGATTACCTAGCCGTTAGAGTATTTAGATTAGATTGGATCTCACTGATAGCATTTTTAACTTCTGCCAGATCAGCTCTCACTTCTATCCTTAGAGATTCTATGTTGTCACTAATGTTTTTCTCCAACCTAGTCATTGCCTGGATAATTGTGACCCTAAATTCCCTTTCTGACATACTGTTTATGTCCATATACAATAGTTCTGAGGGAGAGGGCACAGTCTCTGAGTATTTCCTCTGTTGAGTGTTCCTCCTCCTAGTCATTCTGATGAGAGGTGGTTGAGGGGATGTATAGCTGAATATATCAACCACGATCCAGGCAAGGTGCACCCTGGAAAGTTTCAGAGCATTCGGAATTCACCACTGAAAAGAAAGAAAAAAGAAAAATAGAGAGAGAGAAAGAGGAAAAAAAAGAGAAATCCCAGCCAAAATGAGCCCCAAAAGTAAGATTTATAAGGTGTATAAACAAACACGAACAAACAAAAAGACCAACAAAAGTAAATTACAAGAAAAAAAAAAAGAACCTAGCCAAAAGGAACCCCAAGAATAAGATTTATATAATACCAGAACAAAAACAAATACACAGAAACACTGACAGAAGAATAAGATGGGAGGGTGGTTATAAATCCTCGATGTGGGTAAGGAAGGTTATTTCAAATCTTCCTGGGTGTATCTTGTTATCTTTCTTAAAGGACCCAACTTTCCAGGGATACAGGGAAATTAAAACTGGTTTAGGGGCACCTGGGTGGCTCAGTCATTAAGCATCTGCCTTCCGCTCAGGTCGTGATCCGGAATTCTGGGATCAAGCCCTGCATCGGGCTACCTGTTCAGCAGGAAGTCTGCTTCTCCCTCTCCCACTTCCCCTGCTTGTGTTCCCTCTCTCGCTGTCTCTCTCTGTGTCAAATAAATATATAAATAATCTTAAAAAAAAAACTGGTTTATATATAGGGGTAATATTGAATAGGGAAAAAGGATTACCTTGAAGCTTATATCTATATGTATATTAAAAAAAAAGAAAAGAAAAAGAAAAGGAGACACAGGTGTATGTATGAAAAAAGTTCAAGTTAAAAAGTTAACTTGAATATGTTGTATTATATTTCTAGTTGTAATGGTAAGTAGGTTAAAAAAATTAAAAGGACAAGAATCGTGAGAACAAATTAAAAAAAAAAAAAAAGTTGTATCCAAGAAATATACAGGTTTTAGGGCAATACCGGGAGCTTAATATATTGTTTTCCCCTGATGTTGGGGTTTTACAGTTTTATAGGGACCCTGTGGTTATTGTCCTCTTGCTTTTGGCTTGTCTTCTGGGGGTGGGGCTGCCTCGATGTTTTCCAGTCAATCTTGCTTGGGTTGAGTCACCCTGCTGGCTGTCAAGGGGCTGGGCTCTGTGGAAACTGGTTTTTCAGGCTTTTGCTCTCTGGAGGTTTTTGTTCTTTGGTGGCTTTTTATGGCTTTTTGGAGGGTCAGAGCAAAGAATCTGCCCGTACTCAAACCTTTGCCTCAGAGAGAAGCCTCGGTCTGCTCCCCTTTGGGTGGTCCAGAAGACACAGTCTCCCCATCTGCAAACTCTACTGAACACTGCCGCCTCCCACAGGTGGTGTGCACCCCCAGCCACTGTCTCCGTGGTCACCTGAGGCCCCCGCTCATCTCTGCACCTGTGTGCCACTAAAACCGAACCTGCTTCCAGTGGCTGCCATTGCCGGGACTGCTTTCTGGGGTCCAGGCCCCCACCGGGTGGACTCGGAGCCTGAGGTCGTGGAAGGCTGCTGGTGGAGGGATCCTGACCTGAGATTGCACCTTGTTCTCTCAGGCACTTGCTGGGAGCACTCAGACCCCACGGCGGGTCACGCCAAGGTCCTAGAGACTGCCAGCTGGTACCCACACCACGCTCTCTTAGGTGCTTGCAGGAGTGTGCCCAGCCTGAGCGGTGGTGCAAGCAGCAGAAAGCTGCAGCCTCATGGACCACAGATTGGACCCCCCGCTGGTCTTTCTCTGACATGGGTGGTCGCCCGTGGTGACTGTCCTGGGAACATGGGCTTAGGCCTGTGCCCGTGACCACCCAATTCCACCAGCTGTCCCTTAAGATCTTTTGCTCTTTTTGAGTGTTTTTAATGAGACTCCAAGTTAATGCTGGTCCCCAATCACAGGGCACTTTCATATTGGGGTATTACTTTCCAATGGGTCGATTCTGGTGACTCCCTCCCCCTTCTGTTTATCCTCCAATATCAGTCCGAGCATTCCTACTCTGCTTTACCTCTCCACTGATGTCTTCTGCCCCCGTAGAGATCCAGAAGTGTATAATCTTACATCTCAGGCTGATTTCATGGGTGTTCAGAGTGTTCTGGTAGATATTTAGCTCACTTTAGGGGACCAGTTGAAACAGGGTCTCCTACTTCTCCACTATCTTGCCCCTCCTCTTCCAGAATTCTGGCTTTAAAATTGTTCATCCTTAAATATACTGTGGTCCTTCCATCATTTCATCTGAAGGATCTTCACTGGATCCCAAAATGTTAGTGTGGGTTTTCCCAGGCCATTAAGCAATTCTCCAACTCCAGCTGGGTGTCTCACTATTCAACTCAAATCCAACACCATCTACCTGGAGACAGCATTGGATTCCCCAGGGCAAGGGCTCCATCCCACAAAACTGTCCTCACTGAGATGCCAGTCACAAATTCAGGCTGTTCCCTGTGTTTGTGACTGACTGGCTGCATATCGGAGGTAGTTATGAACCCCTCCTGGGCCTCAATTAATTTGTTTGAGTGGCTCACAGAAGTCAGAAAACCTGTTTCCTCACTAGATTACTTATTTATTACAAAGGAAATGAATCAACAGCCAGACGAAGAGATACATAGGGTGACCCCCTCAGTGAAAGAGCTTCTGTCCTGGTGGATTTTGGGGCCTGGCACAATGGCACACAGATGCATTCTCATTCACCAATCTGGAAACTCTACAAACCCAGTCCTTTTGGGTTTTTATGGGGAGCTTCATTGCACAGACAGAACTGATTATATCTTTGACCACTCGTGATTGATTCAACCTCCAGCCCCTCTCCCCTCCCTGGAGGTCAGCGTTGTGGAAATACAAATTCCAACCCCCTAGTCACATTGTTGGTTCCCCTGGCAGCCAGAGACCATCCTCAGGTGGGGTCCAAAAGTCACTCATCAACGTAACAAAAGGCCCCTCTATTGCTGTCATCACTTAGGAAATTGCAAGGGCTTTAGGAATCCTGTGCCGGATATAAGAATGAAGACCAAATATGTATTTCTTCTAATAAGTCACAATATCACACCCTCCTTAATTTTTGTTTTTAAAAGAAAAAAAATGTGATGTGTCTCTACATGGTGGTAAAGCTGCTCAGGGAGGCCCTGTGTCATGCTCTGGTTCATGGCCCTCGGGAAACTCACAGATACCAATTCTTCTTTTCAGAGGATTTATTTCACCCTGTCACCGTGCACTCCTTGATGTTATTGTTTTATTAACATCCATCTTCCTCATTAATCAGTAAGCTCTTCACTTAATGTCTGATTCAGTGAGTAAATCAGACTGAGGGCGATGCTCGGTTTCTAGTGATTCTTTCTTCCTGAGGCCTTTGTGCTTACACCTTCTTGTGTCTTTTGTGAAATGGCATTTAGTTGTCTTCAGGTAAATTCAAACTCCCCCTTGTGGCCCTGAAGACTTCTCACGCTCTTGGCTCCTCCTACCCAAACTGACTCTGCCCTTTCTCTCTAATTCCTACTTGGAGCTCTACTTTCCAGCCATCACGGGACTTCTATTTCTCTAATAGAAGGCTCTATTTCCCCCTTCTTCTCCTATCTTGCTCATGTTTCTCTTTGGGTTTGATTATGTTACAAAGTAAAATTCAAGCCAGTAAATTTGAAGATCTAATTGGCTTTATTAAGTGACTCATGAACTGCGCAGCATCCCACCCAGCAAGTAGAGAGATGATCTGAGGAGTTGTACTAAGTGGAAGGTTGGGGCAGGCAGGAGGGTGGGGCAAGGATGTTACTAGCAAAAGAAAAGCAAGGATAGTTTCAGGCCAGGTCATCTTTTGGGTGGGGAGAAGACAAGGGCAGGGTTTATAATGTGCAGATGACCTCACCAGTGCTGATCAGGAAATTTCAGGTTGAATGTTAAAAGGTCTCATTCCTGGGAGAAGTTGAAACTGTAAGTCTTGCTCTGCTGCTGTAGGGAGCAAATGACTCCATTTTGGACCTGTTGTTTCTTTCTTAACAGTTTCCTGTGATGACTGTACCAAATTATCACAAACTTGGTATCTTAAAACCAACAGAGACTTATTTATTCTCTCACAGTTCTGGAGACCAGAAATCTGAAGTCAGGGTCTCCACAGGGCCATATTCCCTCTGGAGGTTCTAAGGAATAATCCATTCCTTTCCTCTTCCATCTTCTGGTGTTGGTATTCCTTGGTTTGTAGCTAGATCTCTTTGCTCTGTCTTCACATCACCTCCTCTGTGTCTTCTCCTTTATGTCTTACAAAGATATTGGTCATCAGATAAAGGCTCACTTAATTTGACACATAAAATTAATCATTACAATCACACAGAGTCACTTCTATTGCATTCTGTTGGTCAAAGTTCATTATCAGCCAAGATTCAAAGGTGTGGATAGAGACTCCATTTCTTTCAGAGTCTGTGTACTTTATCACAGAGAGGCAAGCATGTCTCTGAAATGTGTGTAACTGGATCCTACCTCATATTCATTGATTTAGAATTGAGAAAGTGGGCCCCAGGAATCCACATGCTTACAAAGCTTTCTCAAAGATCAAGATTCCAATCATAGTTTAAGGACCTGTGTGCTGGGCAATAAAAAATAATCTCCCTGTTGGTTTTGGATTCTTTACCAATACAAATTTTTTTTTTTTTCTTTAAGATTTAGACCCTTCTATCCAGCTTCATTGTCTATGCCTTGGTATTTATTGTCTACTTTTCTTTTCTCTCTCTTTTTTTAATTCTCTGCTTTTCTAATTCTATCTCAGTGATTCCATTTCATTATACAAAATTATGGCACTTACTTTTAGATTTTTTTGTTTGGTCTTTTTCTTTTTAATCTTGAAAGTCTGCTAATTTGTTTTATTTTTAAGATAAACTTTTTAATTTTAAAGTAATTTTACATTAATAGGAGAGTTGCAAAGATAGTATAGAGAGTTCCTATATGCTCCTTACCTATTTTCCCCTATCTTGAATAGGTAGGCATGGTTCATTTGTTGAATAATTCACATCGATACCATTCTATTCGTTAAACTACAGACTTTATTTGGAATTTACTAGTTTCTCATAGGGACTTTTTTTTATTATGTTCATTTAGTCACTGTATAGTACATCATTAGTTTTTGATGTAGTGTTCAATGATTCAATAGTTACATATAACACCCAGTGCACATCACTGGGTATTCCTTAATACCCATCACCCAGTTACCCAAACCCCCCCCCCCGAAACTCTCAGTTTATTTTCCGGGGTCCATAGTCTCTCATGGTTCTTCTCCCTCTCTTATTTCTCCCTTCAGATTTCCCTTCCTTCCTTTATGGTCCTCTGTGATATTATTGCTTATGTTCCACATATGAGTGAAACCATATGATAATTGTCTTTCTCTGCTTGACTTACTTCACTTAACATAATCCCCTCTAGTTCCATCCATGACCATGCAAATAGTGGGTATTCATCCTTTCTGATGGCTGAATAATATTCCATCATATATATGTACCACATCTTTATCCATTCATCTATCGAAGGGCATCTTGGCTCCTTCCACAGTTTGGCTATTGTGAACATTGCTGCTATGAACATTGGAGTGCTTGTGCCCCTTCTTTTCACTACATCTGTATCTTTGGGGTAAATACCTAGTAATGCAATTGCTGGGTCATAGGGTAGCTCTATTTTCAACTTTTTGAGGAAACTCCATACTGTTTTCCAGAGTGGCTGTACCAGCTTACATTCCCACCAACAGTGTAAGAGGGTTCCCCTTTCTCCACATGCTCACCAACATTTGTTGTTTCCTGTTTTGTTAATTTTTGCCATTCTAATTGGTGTAAGGTGGTATTTAATCGTGGTTTTTGATTTGTATTTCCCTGATGGCTAGTGACGTTGAGCATTTTTTTCATGTGTCTGTTAGCCATTTGCATGTCTTCTTTGGAGAAGTGTCTGTTCATATCTTCTGCCCATTTTTTGACTGGGTTATTTGTTTTTTTGAGTGTTGACTTTGAGAAGTTCTTTGTAGATCTTGGATATCAGCCCTTTATCTGTAGTGTCATTTGCAAATATCTTCTCCCATTCCGTGGGTTGCCTCTTTGTTTGGTTGACTGTTTCCTTTGCTGTACAGAAGCTTTTTATCTTGATGAAGTCCCCAAAGTTCATTTTTGCTTTTGTTTCCCTTTCCTTTGGAGATGTGTCTTGAAAGAAGCTGCTGTGACCAATGTCAAAGAGGTTACTGCTTATGTTCTCTAGGATTTTGATGTATTCCTGTCTCACATTGAGATCTTTCCTCCCTTTAGAGTTTATCTTTGTGCGTGGTGTAAGAGAATGGTCCAGTTTCATTCTTTTGTATATAGCTGTCCAATTTTCCTAGCACCATTTATTGAAGAGACTGTCTTTTTTCCATTGGATATTTTTTCCTGATGTCTCAAAGATTAGTTGACCATAGAGTTGAAGGTCCATTTCTGAAGTCTCTATTGTGTTCCATTGGTTAATGTGTCTGTTTTTGTGTCAGTACCATGCTGTCTTGGTGAGCACAGCTCTGCAGTATAGCTTGGTCAGGCAGCATGATGCCCCCAGCTTTGTTTTTCTTTTTCATCATTCCCTTAGTGATTCGGTCTTTCCTGGTTCCATACAAATTTTAGCATTGTTTGTTCCAGCTTTCTGAAAAATGCCAATGGTATTTTAATAGGGATACCATTGAAAGTGTAAATTACTCTGGGCAAGATAGACATTTTAACAATGTTTATTCTTCTAATTCCATGAGCATGGAATGTTTTTCTATCTTTTTGTGTCTTCCTGAATTTCTTTCATAAGTATTCTGTAGTTTTTAGAGTATAGATCCTTTACCTCTTTGGTTGGGTTTATTCCTAGGTATCCTATGATTTTTGCTGTTATTGTGAATGGAATTGATTCCTTAATTTCTCTTTCTACAGTTACGCTTTTAATGTATAGAAAAGCAACTGATTTCTGTGCATTGATTTTGTATCCTGCCACATTGCTGAATTGCTGTATGTGTTCAAGTAATTTGTGGGTGGAGTCTTTTGGGAATTCCACATAAAGTATCATATCATCTGCAAAGAGAGAGAGTTTGGCTTCTTCTTTGTCAATTTGGATGTCTTTTATTTCTTTTTGTTGTCTGATTTCTGAGGCTAGGACTTCTAGCACTATGTTGAACAACAGTGGTAAGATTGGGCATCCCTTCTGTGTTCCTGACCTTAAAGGAAAAGCTCCCAGCTTTTCCCCATTTATAATGATATCCACTGTGGGCTTTTCATAGATGATTTTTATGATATTAAGGAATGTTCCCTCTATCCCTATACTCTTAAGAGTTTTAATCAGGAATGGATGTTGTATTTTGTCAAATGCTTTTTATGCATCAGTTGGGAGGATCATATGGTTCTTGTCTTTTCTTTTATTAATGTGCTCTATGACGCTGAGTGATTTGCAAATATTGAACCACCCTTGCATCCCAGGAATAAATCCCATTTGGTTGTGTTGTATAATCCTTTTAATGTACTGTTCAATCCTATTAGCTAGGATCTTGAGTATTTGGGCATCCATGTTCATCAGGGATATTGGTCTATAATTCTCTTTTTTGATGGAATCTTTGCCTGGTTTTGGTATCAGGGTAATGCTGGCTTCATAGATGGAGTTTGGAAGTATTCCTTCTGTTTCCATATTTTGAAAAAACTTCAGTAAAATAGGTATTATTTCTTCTTTAAATGTTTGGTAGAATTCCCCTAGGAAGTCATCTGGCCCTGGACTTTTGTTTTTTGGGAGGTTTTTAATTACTGCTTCAATTTCATTACTGGTTATTGGTCTATTCAGATTATCTATTTCTTTCTGTTTCAGTCTTGTTAGTTTGTAAGTTTCCAGAAAGGCTTCCATTTCTTCCAGATTGCTTAATTCATTGGCAGACAGCTGCTGGTAATAATTTCTAATAACAGTTTCTATTTCTTTGGTGTTAGTCATGATCTCTCCCCTTTCATTCGTGATTTTGTTAATTTGGGTCCGTTCTCTTTTCTTTTGGTTAAGTTTGGCCAGTGGTTTATTGATCTTGTTAATTCTTTCAAAGAATCAGCTCCTAGTTTCATTGATCTATTCTACTATTTTTCTGGTTTCTATTTCATTTATTTCTGCTCTAATCTTTATTATTTCTCTTCTCCTTCTTGGTCTAGGTTTTATTTGCTGTTCTTTCTCCAGCTCCTTTAGGTGTAAGGTTAGCTTGTGCATTTGGGATTTTTCTACTTTTCTAAGAGAGGCTTGGATAGCTATGTATTTTCCTCTTAGGACTGCCTTTGCAATATCCCATGGGTTTTGGACTGAGTGTTTTCATTCTCATTAGTTTCCATGAATTGTTTAAGTTCTTTAATTTCCTGGTCAATCCAATCATTCTTCAGCAGGATTCTTTTTAACTTCCAAGTGTTTGAATTCCTTCCAAATTTTTTCTTGTGATTGAGTTCCAGTTTCAAGGCATTGTGGTGTGATAACATTCAGGGAATAATCCCAATCTTTTGGTATTGGCTGAAACCTGATTTGTGACCCAGTATGTGGTCTGTTTTGAAGAAAGTTCTATGTGTATTCAAGAAGAATGAGTATTTTGTTATTTTAGGGTGGAATGTTCTGTATATATCTATGAAGTCTGTCTGGTTCAATGTTCATTCAAAGCTCTTGTTTCTTTGTTGGTTTTCTGTTTAGATGATCTGTCCAATGCTGAGGGTGTAGTTAAAATCTCCTACTATAAATGTATTATTGTCGATCTGATTCTTTATTTTGGTTAACAATTGCTTATGTATTTGGCTGCTGCCATGTTGGGGGCATAGATATTTACAGTTGTTAGATTTTCTTGTTGGATATAACCTTTAAGAATGATATAGTGTCCCTCTGGATCTCTTATTACAGTCTTTGGCTTAAATTCTAGTTTGTCTGATATAAGAATTGCTACTCCAGCTTTCTTTTGAGGTCCGTTGGCATGATAAATGGTTCTCCATCCCCTCACTTTCAGTCTGGAGGTGTCTTCAGGTTCAAAATGAGTCTCTTGTAGATAGCATATGGATGGGTCCTGTCTTTGTATCTAATCTGCAACCCTGTGTCTTTTAATGGGAGCATTTAGGCCATTTGCATTGAGAGTTATTACTGAAAGATATTTATTTATTGCCATCCTATTGCCTGAAAAGTCCCTTTTTCTATGGATTGTCTCTGTAAATTTCTGATCTATATTACTCTTGGGGGTCTTTCTTCTTTTATAGAATCCCCCTTAGTATTTCTTTCTTTCTTTTTTTTTAAAGATTTTATTTATTTATTTGACAGAGAGAGAGATCACAAGTAGGCAGAGAGGCAGGCAGAGAGAGAGCGGGAAGCAGGCTCCCTGCTGAGCAGAAAGCCCGATACGGGGCTCTATCCCAGGACCCTGAGACCATGACCTGAGCCAAAGGCAGAGGCTTTAATCCACTGAGCCACCCAGGCACCCTCCCCTCCTTAGTATTTCTTGCAGAGCTGGCTTGGTGGTCATGTATTCTTTCAGGGCTGGCTTGGTGGTCACGTATTCTTTCAGTTTCTGCTGGTTCTGGAAGCTCTTTACCTCTCCATCCATTCTGAATGACAGCCTTGATGGATAAAGTATTCTTGGTTGCATGTTCTTCTCATTTAGTACACTGAATATGTCTTGCCAGCCCTTTCTGGCTTGCCAGGTCTCTGTGGACAGGTCTAAAGTTATTCTGATATTCCTTCCTCCATATGTAAGAAAACTCTTCCCCACAGCTGCTCTCAGGATGGCTTCCTTGGTTCTAAGATTTGTGAGTTTTACTATTACATGACAGGGTGTTGGTCTGTTCTCCTTGATCTTGGAAGAGGTCCTCTCTGCCTCTTGGACATGAATGCTTGTTTCATTCCCCAGATTAGGGAAGTTCTCAGCTATGATTTGCTCAAATATACCTTCTAGTCCTCTCTCTCTCTCCACCCCCTCAGGGATCCCAATAATTCTGACATTTGGAACGTTTCATGGTATCCTTAATCTCTCCAAGTCTGTTCTCATAGGTTTTAAGCTGTTTGTCCTAGGCCTCCTCCTGTTTCTTCCTTTTTATCAGTTTATCTTCTAGATCACTGATTCGTTCATCTGCCTCATTTACCCTAGCTTTTAGACTAGTTTAGACTTCATCTCATTCATAGTATTTTTAAGTTTGGCCTGATCAGCTCTTATTTATTCCCTTAGAGATTCTATATTGTTGCTAATGGTTTTCTCAAGCCTAGCGATTGACTTCATAATTGCTACCCTGAAGTGCATCTCTGACACTTTGCTTATATCCATATCCCTTAGGCCTGTGGAGAGGCCATTGTCTCTGGTTCTTTTTTTTTTTTGTTGGGAGTTCCTCTTCCTAGTCATTCTGTTGAGGGGTGGTTGAGGGGATGTACAGAGTCCAAAATATCAACAACAATCCAGACAAGATGCACCCTTGAGACTGCAGATTTTCTGCTTGTGGAGATCCAGATATGTATTCTTACATCTCAGGCTGATTTTGTGGGTGTTCAGAATGGTTTGGTAGATATCCAGCTAAATTCAGGGCACCAGGTGAACTGGAGTTCCCTACCCCTCCACTGTCTTGCCCTCTCCCCCCATCATAGGGCCTTTTTAATTTTCATATTATAAGAGTGAATCCAGGAAATTGATTTTATTTAATTGTGATGTCTCCTTAGTCTCTAATCTATGACAATCTCTCACTTTCCTTGTTTTTTTATTATCTTGACAACTTTGAAGATTGCTGGTCGAGTATTTTATAGGCTGTCCCTCAGGGATTATCTGATGTTTTTATTTTTTTGTATGATTATATTGGGATTTTGCATTTGTGGGAAGAATTCTATTGAGATGAAGTATGCTTCTAATCATGTCATGTCAGAGAGGACATGAAGACAACATGAGTTACTGTTGGGGATATTAACATTCATCACTTGTTTGAAGTAATGTCCACCAGTTTTCCCCACAATAAAGTTGCCTTTATAGCTCTCCACACTATTCATTGGAAGTGAGTCACTATGTTTTACCTCCTGCTCTCAAGGGGAGGGAAGCTGTTCCTCCTGGACAGGTAATTATCAACATATATGACTGCGAATTCTTCTCTAGGGAAGATTCCAAATAATATATGTTTAGTCTTTTAAGTCAAGAAATTTTCAAAGTAAAAAAAAAAAAAGAAAGAAAAAAAAAGAAATTTTCAAAGTAAGGATATTAAATAAAATGGAGAATCATAACAGCATTGGTCAGGAAAAAATGAATTCCACTTTCTCCAATTGCATCAAGTTACAAATCTTTTCTTCAACTAGGCCTAAGTGTGGGTACTATCTTTAGGATTTATTGAAATATCATATGCTGCCTTGATAAAGATTATTTCCTGAATTTGGAGGGTCACTGAGTCAGCTGCCTACACCAGACTTTTAAAAAATCAAGTGAAAAAGACCATGCCATGAAAAGTACAATTGCCCACATTTCCATGGAAACTGGAATACAAAGGGTCTGTTTGCCTAGAGAGGTCTGTTTATTTTATTTTATTTTTTTAAAACTATCAAGAATAACCCTTTGAGATGTGACATTCTGTTTTCACAAGCGCACTCAAGGTGTCAGACAGAGCCCAATTTTATATTCCTTGAAAATAGAGTGCACTGTAGTGTTTGCCGGACTTTTCAGCATGTCACTTTCAACCAATTTTATGTACAAATGGGTTACAGTCCCATGAAAATATTCAAGAAAAGATGAAACTATTTCCAAAAGGAGTATTAAGCATTATTACATTGAAAGCCATTCAGAGTGGAAAACCTTCCCACTCAACCTCCATCTTCTGGAGGATCAAGGAACCAGAGTATTTCTAGAAAACAGGAGAGTCTCATCTTTACCAACTGGAGGTCTGAGGGGAACTCAGTTAAATCAATCATTAATCTCTCCTCTAAAATCATGCTTGCTTTGGTGACATGATCTTGGAGTTTCTTTCAAAGGCACCCTTAGTCCCTTGCCCTAAGAGACACTCATTTCAATTCTCCATCCAATATGGCTCCAGGATTGACATGCTTTTCCCAAGACCAGGTCTTCAGATCCACAGAGAATTTATTACATAAGATTTACTGAGAAATGTTGGATTACAAGGTATTCTAGGAGTCATTTCCATCTTTAAAAGAATATATTCATTTTAGAACACTGAGGACTGGCTTCTTAGATCTGTCACTTAAAAATATGCTCCTCTCACAGCAATGTAGTTTTGATGCAACCACGTCTGAACAGCAGCCTTTCGAGGTTGTGTCAAGACAAGAAGTGGGGATAATTTAAGGTGACAGGGCCAATTTTAAAACAGAGGCCCAGTGTTCCTTATTTTGGGGACTGGGCTCAAACTGAGCTACTTTTTGGCATCTAGAACTTTTTAGAGAGTTTCTCAAGTTTTATTCTCCACTCCCAGGAAAATGAGGCTTTCCACCAACAGCACAGATGGAATCTTTGCCCAGAGCAAATTTCAGGGACTTGAAATTGAGGGACATTATAAGAATTAAGAGGAGTTTTGTTGATTCTCCAGAGCTTTTTCTTTGACAGCCTCTTTTAGCATGGAGAATATTTTATACTCATATATTCTGTATGCAAATATTTTGTATGTCAAAATGAAATGCCCTTAATGTTTCATCTTGAGTCTTTTTGAAGCGGGAATCAGAAGTGACCAATCCTTGGAGAAATTATGAGCCAGATGGCAGACCCATTCTTCCCTTTCAATGCATATTTCCCTTGTTCCACCTTTCAGCCATGTAGCTCCCTAGTAGAGTGTCTTGAATTGTGCCCCCTGCCCCCCAAAAGCTATGTTCAAGTTCACACTCCCAGGAGCTGTGAATGTGACCTGATTTGGAAAAAGGTCTTTGCAGATATAATTCAGTTAAGGATCTTGAGATCAGATCATCCGGGATTAATGGAGAAGATGCTAAATCCAGCGGCACATGTCCTCGTAAGAGAGGGAAGAGGAAAAGACACAGACACAGAGGAGAAGGCCAAGTGAAGTCCCAGGGGAAGATGGATGCCAAGATTGGACTTATGCTTCCACAAGCCAAGGAGCACCTGGACTCACCAGAAGAGACAAGAAAAGATTCTCCTTCAGAGCCTCTGGGAGGGTGGTTTGTGCTAACACCTTGGTTTCAGACTTCTGGTGTCTAGAGCAGGTGTTTCAGTTGCCCTGTTATGGGGTTATGTCTGACTGCTCCTGGAACTTCATATACCTGTGTTCTCTGTATCATTCTTATCATCCTTGCTCCTTGGGAAACCTATTTTATTCATTCATTTTCTACTTACCCTAGTCTAGGCCCTGGAAATATAAAGACCAAGAGGGTGAGTCAGTGCCTTTGAGGAGTTTACAGTCTAGGGGTGGTGGGAGAGGGAGGTGGGTTCTCACAGCCCTAACTGGCAATAGCAGACATTTGCAGATCCTGTGCTTTGCCCGTGGCAGGGCTTCTCAGCCTTGGCACTATTTTGATATTTGGGACGGATAAATCTTTGTCATTGGACTGCTCTGTGCATTGTGGAATGCTAAGCAACATCCCTGGCCTCTGCCCACTACATGCCAGTAGCAACTCAACCCCCCTCTCCACTACGACAAAGAAAACTGTATCCACATATTGCCAAATATATATCTCCTGGGGAAGTAAATTTGTACCCAGTTGAGAATCATTGGTGTGGCATTTCTCTGCCTGGAACGCTACTGTCCTTGAGCAGCTGGTAAGCTCTTGATCTCTTTCTTGATTCCCAAACACAGGTGCTTCTCCTTTATTCTTATGGCAGTCTGCACTAACCTTGGTTAAAGCAGTGACCTTACCTTGCTTCATTTTTCTGTCTGAACCTCTGCCTTCTTGTTCTTAAAGTTTTCCAAGAAGAGACATATATCTTTGCATGTCTGTTTCTCCTGCACACCTAATGTTTGTTATGATAAGAAGGAAAGACTTACTGGGGTCACACTGTGAGGCCCCCAAAGGAGGCAGATGTGCATGGCCCAGCAAATGCTTTATTACCAGAAAGGGCTTTGTCCTCACACTTCAGTCCAGGCTCCCGAGGAGTTGGACGGGGACTTCTGAGGACCACAAAGGCTTCTTTTGTGCCCCAGGCCCGAGGCTGGCAATTTGAGCAGTATGGGCAGCTTCTGAGACCGCTTTTCTGTAGGCAGGCTCCCCCATGCCTGTTCTGTAGCTCATCAGTCCCTTGAGCCGGTCCTCAGAGAAAGGGTCTCCTGGTCATTGACATTTAGGAAACTTTGCCCCTGTTCTCCCTCTCAGAAATTCACAGTGCACATTAGTAAAGAGGAGAGATTGAGATAGAATTTGTTTCACGTTATTCAGATCACCGTTTTCTAGATTTTTGGACTAAAGAACCTAAGGTATCTGAAAAATCTACAATGTCATAACATATATTCCAGGAAATGCTAACTTAAATTCATACCCTACTAACATCCATCTGAAGCAGCACTTGCACACTGGCCCACAATGGTTTTTGGTTTTGTTTTTGTTTTTGGTATGTTTTTAGATTTAAATTAGTGTCTGTACATCAGGAGATTTCTCCTAAAAATGGGTTTAGGGGTTTTCTTAATTATTTTTTTCTTTTCCTATTTGGTATCAGTTGGCTACGACTCTCTTCTCATTTTAAAGGGGAAGAGTTTTCCCCAGTGAACCCAAGTCCCCACCATGTCCTTTTATCTCCCCAATGGAAGCAGAGGGTCAGATGCCTTTTATTATATGCTCATACCCTCCTTTTCACTGTAAGTAGAGAAATACTGCCCTCTTGGAAATAGGGACAAAGAGAGATAGGCTTAAAGGCTGTGTTTCAAGAAAAAAATGGGAGCGGACATCTTGACTCTCTTAGACACGGGCAGCATCACCTTGTGCACTGGGATTTGCATGCCATCCAGAGAGAGCAAGGGTACGGGGAAGGAAACCTCAGGCAGAGCTGATCAAGGGAAGTAAAAAAGCCTGTCCCTCCAATGCCTAAAGGGTCTTGGCACCCAGGATTCCAACCAGAAGTGGACCATCTTCCACTCCTTTAGGAGAGATACTCTAAAGAGAGTCTCCTCTAGGGGCGCCTGGGTAGCATCTGCCTTCAGCTCAGGTCATGATCCTAGGGTCCTAGGATGGAGCCCTGCTTGGGGCTCCCTGCTCAGCGGGGAGTCTGCTTCTTCTTCTCCCTTTGACCCTCCCTTTTGCTCATGCATGCTCTCTCTCAAATAAATAAAATCTTAAAAAAAAGAGAGAGTTTCCTCTAAATAAGGAGTTGCCACAGAAGTGAGGAATCTTTGGGGTTGATACAATGATCCTCCTGGGTATGAGGAGGAGGCCTTCCTTGCTGCTGGGCAGAAGGGGATACAGTAAAGAGATTGGAAAATGCAGGGCATGTCATGTTTGGGATAAGACCTGCTTAGTTGTTGCCGCCACTCTGGGGGTCTGGAGAGGGGATCTCACAATACACAGAGGGAAGAGGGTCGAGGGGCATTGAAAAGTTTCTTATGGATCCAGGCTCTCTGGACTAGAAGAATGCTAGCACACTCAGGGTCACCCCTTGTGATACCTAAAACTTGACCTGATTTGCTCACTCACGTGAAGGAATAATGACCATCAGATAGACCTAAAGAGGTGGGGCGAGGGGCACAAAGACTTAAGCCAAGAAGGGGTCTATAATTGGGGCGTGGCAGACACCAGGGCGCCTGGGGGGGGGGCGGTCCTCCGTCCCAAGTGCAGATACATTGTTGCTTCCTTCTCAGCTAGTCTGGCTGAGGGATCATGGAGACATGAATTTAGTGCTCTTGGACCAGCTGGGAATTTAGACTTGGGTGTCAAGATCCAGGATCGCGGGTTCTGCCACATGGAGCCTGTCTTTGTGAAACTGTTCACTTTCCCCTGAAGGAGTTAACATGGTGCCTCACAGTGACCAGTGCAATTAAAATGTCATTTAGACCCTTGGAGAATAATCTGGCTTCAGATTTTAAAGGGCCTCAAATAAGACCTCGTGGGCCCTTTAGGGAGTGAGATAACATTGTTATTGGTGTGAAAGGGGGGTGAGGGAGCACAGGGTCATGGTCTAACCCAGGGAAGATAAATCTCCCTGTGCCTGAGCAGAGTCCTGGCCATCCCCTTGTGCTGTGGGCTTTATATACAGGCTCTGAGTTGGGATTCCCTAACCCGTTCCCACTTGAGTCACTGGTACCCACAAAGGCAGATCTGTACAATCTCATATTCCAGGAAGTCAATGTAATGTCACAGGCCAATGAAATTGACTGGTCTGACAGGAACACACAAACAACCAGGACGTAAGGCTGCACCCCACATCCCCCTGCCGTGTTTATTTAGGAGTGGAGGTCCATTAAGTGCTCTGTGATGGCCTTCTGATAACACACCCACCTTTGCGGGCCGGCTGGGGCTGGATGTCTGCCCTTAAATGTGACAGCTGACACTTTTGGATACACTTAAAGATGGGCTTGTCCGCCACGGTGCAGAGGACAGAAACCACACATCTTAAAGTTGCAGCCTCTCTCACTCGTGCTTTGGAACAAGTGGGTCTTTTCGGGGCTCTCCGTTTATCTTGAGGTTCTCTTTTCTCTGCAAGAATATTGCAAAGTCTGGCAAGAGGAATCAGGGCTCAGTTGCTGCAGGGAGCAACATTTCAGGAGATACTTACAGATATGCAAGGAAAACAATGCCAAGATGCATACACTTTATCAACAGTGTACATTTTGGGGAAGAGAGACCCCCAAATTCTTTGCCATCTTCCACCTTGATTGTTAGGAGCCATGTGTCTGAAAGTCTGAAAACTGAACTGCAGCTTTTGAGACAACTGCCTACCTACCGAGTCATATTTCTGTTAGTTCCCTGCAGGTACCCTTGTGCTCTTCCTGCCTGAACTTCACCTCTGTCTTATTCATTGCTCCTTGCCCTGCATCCTGCTAAGAATGACCTATCTTCGATCTTTTTATCTTCACTGATTGATTGATTGATTGACTGATTCACCTAATATTAACTGAGTGCCTGGCACTGACTTTCCTGGTGCAAAGGATGTTGCAGTAAATGACTTAGAAAAGTCCCAGGTCTTGTGGAGTTGACATTCTGTGTAGGGCAAGGGGAGAGACAGATAATAAATATCTAAATCAATGAGTAAAGATGCACATTTCTGGGAGTAATAAAAGCCATGAGAGAGTGAAACAAATGGAGTGGAGGCAGAGAGTGGAGGTGAAGAGGGGCCTGATTTAAGTTGGGTGGTCCAGGAAAGCATCACGGAGGAGGGAGCTGAGATGGGGACAGTATGGAGCAGGCCTGTGGCTCAGAAGCTGATGCTCCATTTGGCTGGGGGGTGGTCCCCTCCCTCTCCCCCTCCTGAGGACAGGATTGGGTTTGGATTAGTTGACAAACATCAGGAGGCCTGGAGGGAGGGAAGGGTATGAACCAAGTTGGGGAGAGATGGGGGGTGGTGAAAAATCCAATCAAAGAACTAGAGAGGGCCAACGGCATGCAGGACTCTGAATGTCATGGTTAAGGGATTGGATTCAATTCAAGATAGGAGGGGAAGCCAGAAGAGCACATGAGCAGCGTGGAATGGGATGGGATGTGCATTAAATCAGTGTTGTATCCTTTCTGAACCATGAGAGACTATGGACTCCAGGAATCAAACTGAGGGTTTTAGAGGGCAGGGGTTGGAGGGATGGGTTAACCTGGTGATGGGTATTAAGGAGGGCACATAGTGCATGGAGCACTGGGTGTTATATGCAAACAATGAATCATGGAACACTACATCATGGCACATACTGTATGGTGACTAACAAAACATAATAAAAAACTATAAAAAAATAAAAATAAAAAGCACCCCTACTTAAATTAATAATCTCAAAAAAAATATCAGTGTCGTATCTCTCGGTTCTTTTGTGACCACGCAGATGTGCTGTGAACTGTTTGCAGCAGAAGGAACCCTGGGCTTAGCATGTGACAGTGCACTAACGATGGGGTCCACCTTCTTGTCCATGGCCTGTGTGCTCCACGAGGACAGGAATCATGCCCGGGTTGGCCCTACTTCTCCACTTCGCACACAGTGTTTCGTCAATAAATGTCTACTGCATCGACCATAATTATAAGCTCCTGGAGGTTAATAACATTTGCCCAATTTATTTTGTAAAATTCCAAAGGGCCCTTCAGAAAAGTTCTTTGATGGAGAATCGGGCTCTTGAAACAGTGGTATTAATGGATCATCACCCGGATGGCTACCCCCTAGTTGGGAGGGTAATTAGGGTGAACTCCACCAAAAGAATTTATTCAAATCACTCCCCTTGGTCCATTAGCTTCCTGCAGATGATTTTAGAATGTTCCTAAAATGTGTCAGTGTTCAGGCAATGAAAACGAGATTAAAAGCCCAGACTCCTTCTTGTTGCAGGTCCCAGAAAGCATGCGCGCGCATGCGCGCGCGCACACACACACACACACACACACACACAGACACAGAAAAAAAAAACACATGCATTTTAACGGCTGCTCCCCTAACTTCAAAATTAAACATATTACGTTCTTGGGAGTACAATTTCAGCTTCTTTACATTTATGACACAAATGGAGCCATTTGCCCTCACTTCAGTCCATAAAGGCAAGACTCATTAGAAGGAGGAAATTTCCTTTATCATTAATGGGCCACACTCACATGATAAACCCAGCTTTGCTTCTCCCACCTCCTTTCCCGAAACTTCGATTCTCGTTTTAAGCAGTTCCCACATAGACTATTTATCTTCCACATTTCCCCAACTCTCAATGGCACCATTATATCCTTTATTTGGAATCATAAAACTTTGAGAATAAAAAAGAAGCAAATTAATCCTCCCAGGGGAGAGAGGGAAGAGGGATCCTGCCAGCGTTTAACTTGTAGGATTGGACTGGCCTCGAAACACAGTTTTCTTTTTCAACAGCTTAGCTGGTGAGGGAGAAATGAATGGTTATGACAGAGAGTCCTGAAATAAAATGCAGAATTATGCAAACGCGTTAAAAACTGACATCTTGAAATAAAAACTGTTGAAAGCCCGAGGAATAAACAATGCGGGCTGGAAGGGGAATGTTTCGCAGCGTCGAATGGGTCACTCTGCTTTTATTATTCACAGCGGAAAAATAACCTCGATCATGATGTGAAAACCACAATTTCCTTTATTTGTGGATCATGCCAGATTAAAAAGCATTCAGGGAAGAAGTGTGGCTGGGGGAACTAAATGCTGTCGGAAGAGGCGAGCGCTCAGGGTCCAGAATCCTGTCGCGGACGCTGGCTCCCTCTGTCCCATTGCCTGAGTCACTTAACCTCCTGATGACTCCCTTCCCATCATCAGGCTGGAATTAAGGAGTCGGCCTTTCCTCTGGGGCTTGAGATCTGGATTTCCTAACAGCCAACTGGATAGCATGCTTGGCCATTGCAATTTGCTCTAAGGAGTCTCAAGGTTGTTGTGAAAACAAGTGATAAAAGTCAGTTAACAAGCCGGCTGCCACCAGAACAGCCAATGAGAAAACCTACGGCGGAGAATGCCTCCAAGTGAATCTCCAGGTTTGGGGTTCTGGAAACATAGATTCTATGGCTAGTAAAGACTTTATTATTTTATTTTATTTTTATGACTTTTTCAACTGTGAGCTAGAGTCCCCGGATAATGGCTGAATATTGTGCTCTCTTAAAGTCAAATGCAAATCGTTGAGTTGAGAAATAGTATACAAGCAGGATATAACAGCTTAAAAGGATTTCAGAGATAATCTGGTCTAGCTCTTTCATTTTGCAGTGGATGAACTTGCCCATGCAGAGAGTTTAAATGACCTTCCCAAGTTGGTGGATCCACAGATCCCGTGTTTGCCACTGACTTTGAAGCAGGATTTTGATGGTGGGTTAATTAATTCAATAATTTGAAGAAGGCTGGTGAGACCAGAAGTTTCTGCATTGCAGCGAACTTGATGGTGGGCCAGAAGGATCCAGAGGCAATACTGGATAATGTCCTTTATCGTTAAAGAAGTCTTGCAAATCTAAAGGAGGCACCTTTTAGAAAAATGATGTGAGCGTAGCTGTTAACTGCAATAATTTTTGTTTAGTTTACATTTTCCTTCCCTCCCTCTTCCTTTTTTTGTCTCTGTCTCTTCTTAATTTTTTTTTATTTGAAGAGACATTCTGGAGAAAAAGGAGGTAAATGTGGAGTCAGTCTATGTCTTGGTTACCTAAGGGTTGAGAGAAAAACCCAGAAAGTGGAAGGAGGCTCATTCACATGGTAGAGAGGAAAAAGCTCCTGTGATTTACTCTGACTTGCTAATTTTCAGAAGGAAATTAATAAAATTGATTCCAGCAAAAACTCTAAGTGGACAAATAGAAGAAAAACAGATCGAGAATTGTGGATATTTAGGGCAGAGAGAAAGTTCTTAGAGAAACCTTTCCCTCAGGGAGAAATAAATATTTAGGAGAAATCACTAACTCTAAGGGTCGTTAAAGCAAAGATCACTCATAGGATGGAAGCAAACCCTCCCACCAACTATTAATTCCAATTCCTAGACTCGGTGGCAGTAACATGATTAGTTATTGTGGGTTCTGGACCCCTGGCAATAAAGCCCTGGAAATATGTATTTTTAAGTACTATAAAAGATGTGGAAAGCGACTTTTCTTTTCATCCTGGGGACTAGAAATAATACACCTGCAAGGACAGATGAATGGCATAATGTTGGCATTCAATGGGGCATTAAACATTTTGCGCCACGTTTATGAGGTTTTCCTGTCATTAATTCTAGGTAAAATAAACTTTTAAAAAATGTTTTGTTGTGTTTTTGGATTACATTTATTTTTTACCAACTTGCTTTTTTTTGCCATTTTTTTTTTTTCTGCTGGGTTTTCATGTCCATTATGTTTTCTTGTGTCTGTTGTGCTCTTGCCTAGTTTCCTAACTGGCTTCCCTGTTTGAGGGGGCCTTTCTTTTTCCCACCCCTTGCCCCCTTCTCTTTCTTTCTTTCTTTCAGTGCCCTGCATGTGTTCGGACCCATGTCAGGGTGGGATGTGGTTGGTTCTTCTGGCCGCAGTCACTGTGGTTTGTCTGTGGCTCCCTGGGATTGGCGAGATCTTGGGCAGACGGTCCTGGAGCTGCACAGATTGGGGCCACCTGAATCTCTCCGTTACCAGGGTATCTGTTCCACAATTGATTGTGATGGCAAACCCTTGTATTTCTTCTTAATTCACCTTGTGGCCTTCCTCCTTAATTTTGTCTGCTTCCTTAAAGAAGTTCTCTGTTAGCAGTACAGATGCCTTCCTTCTTAAACTTGCTCAAATTTGCAGCTCAGGGAGAGAGGAGGAACGATGCAGTGGGAGTCGGGATGCCCGAGTCCTTTGACCCAGCTCTGATGCTTACACGGTGACATTAGATGAGGCATCGAGCCCTCCGACGTTCAGTTTTCTGAGAGGTTTGGATAAGATCCATGTGTCATTTCCCGAGATCTGGGGCTCCAGGAATGATAGAGAAGTAGAGCAAGAAAGGAACTGAGGAAAACACACTGTCTTGAGGAAGTGGGATAGAGATACTTGAAGGGGTGAAATTTGACTGGTGGAAGTAAGGCTGGCAATTTACTAAGTGTGGCTCAAGGACTAGATTTTGGGACATCTTGGACCTTTTATGAGAATTGATGAAGTTACTCGCCAAGTAATTATGGAAAGCTGATTCTGTTGGTAGGCTCTGTTTGGGTGCTTGGCACATAGCAGTGGACAGATAAGATAGGTCCCTGCTGTCATGGAGCTTAACCTTGGTTAGTGTTCAGGTGGTTATGCGCACTAGGAAGAGTCTAGTCTGTGAAGAGAAGGGTGAAAGGCTGCTGTTTCATATGAGGTAGTCAGGGAAGCCCACTGGAGGAGGCAGCAGAGATGAGAATGAAAAAAGGAAGGAGCCATGTGGATGTCTAGGGAAAGAGTATTCCGGGGGGGGAACAGCTAGTGCAAAGGCCTGGAGGTGGGAATTATGTTTGAGAAACAGCAAAGGAGGCCAGTGTAGCTGGGGGGGGGGGGGGGTGGATTCTTGGGTTCTACTATCAAGTCCAACACTGTGTCCAGAGGCCTGGAGTTGGGTTAGAGTCAGATGTTAAGCAGGTGCCCAAGGGTTTCTTATGCACATTCAACATTTGACCCTAAGGCTTGCCTGATGGCCAGGTGACAGGTGAGAGATCTTTTGGTTCTAGATTCTGAGCCCTTTAGGCCTGTCAGTGAGCATTCTACTGAGGACTATGATCTTAAGAGTCTGTTTTAGTCTCCCTGGAACCTTGTTTTGGTAGCCTGGGAACAATCTTCCCCTTGATTCCAGAGAATTCACCATCATCACCGTTGGGTGATCTTTGGGTGCCTGTAACTATGGACTATGAACCATTTCCTGAGATCTCGAATGATCAGCACTAGGGAAGTAGGACAATGAAGATGAGTTATCTCATGGTGCTCAGAGGGGACTTCCAGCCTGGATTTAAGGAATGCCCAAGTAGTAATTTATACACTTAAATCTATTGAGACATGTGAGTCAAAAGTGGTTGTTTTTTTTTTTTTTTTAATTGAATTGATCCTATCTAGTAGAAAGCCTTTGCTGACTTCAGACCATGGGGACTGATGGATGCCTGTCAAACAGAGAGACTTTGCTGGACAGCTTTGTGACTTATCCCACTTTGCAAAGGACTTTGAGTGTGTGACAGTTTATCCTCATATCTTTCTAGGACCCTTCTCTGACTCAGCCAAAGAATCTCTTTTAGTTCCCGGGCCCAAGTAGCCAGGCCCTGGGGAAAAATATATCTGTCACACTAAGAACCTTGAGGATCAGAATTTAATAGGCTCCTCATTAGCTGGTTAAAAATAAGGCCAGGAGAAACTTCTGGAAAAGAGATGTCCACTTTCATCTGAGTGGTCTGGTTCTCCTGGACCCCCACGATAGCGGCCAGACTGCTCGGTGAACAAACAAATGTCTCATGGGTCCTCATGCAGAAAATGTTTCCCAGATGCACCAGCCACCCCTCTGCTCACTGAGCTTGCTTTTGCAGCTGTGATGTCAGCTCTGGGCTTTGATTCACAGGCTTCTCAGCCAGGAATCTCACCTCTCTATTTCCCCCCAGAGAGAAAATCCCACTGTCCCTCAGGCCCTGGTGGAACCTTGCCCCTTCCATGAAGATCCCATGGAACAGAAGATGTCCATTGTCTACCTCTTCTGAAGACTTAGACCACTCCCTGGCTGCCCCTACCACCTCAAAATCATGACCCTTTTCATGCTCCATCTCCCCATTTTGGGTAGAAATATCTTATAGTTGTAATTCAGAGTTTATCCCACAGGATCACCCATCAGACCTTTTTTTTTTTTTTTTTTTTTTTTTTTGTAGTCTCTGGGTGATGGGAAGCCATATATTTTTTGTTTGGGTATTCCCAGTGCTAGCATGGTGATGCATAGTGTGGTGTGTGATTATCACATACTTACTGCCAGAATGAGTCTAATTAGCTGAATGAATTCAGGTCCAGGACAGACTGTGCCCAGCATAGGATTTATGCTATGTTATGAAGAACTAGTACAAATGAGTAAAAATATAATTGGAATACCAAGAGGGACACCATAAAGGACTAGATGAGATAATTCACAGCAGATAGATTAGTAGACCATGTTTGGCTTCACTCGTTATAAGAAAGCAAAATGATCATGCCCTTCGCTGGTGACTTGGGAGATGTATGCATTTGCAGACAGCTGGGCATCGTACATTGGTGTACACCACTGCATGTCGATAAATGTGTATTTTGAGTCATAAAACTTTCATATGCTTTGACACAATAATCCTGCTCCTGGGAATTGATTATAAGGAAATAATCCAAAATAAGGGAAAAAAAACCAATTTTGTTCAGAGCTCTGCTCCTTGTAATTTTAAAGGTTTTATTTATGTATTTGAGAGAGAGAGAGAGCATGAGTTGGCAGGAGTGGAGGGCAGAGGGGTAGAGGCATAAGAAGAAGCAGACCCGGCTGAACAGGAGCCTGATGTGGGGCTCAATCCCAGGACCCTGGGATCATGACCTGAGCCGAAGGCAGAAGCTTAACCATTTGAGCCACCCAGGTGCCCACTATAATTTTAAAAGCAAAGCTGCAAATGCCATATTCAGTAATAAGGGTTAAGTAAAACCTGATCCATGTATACTTTCTGTGGCATACTCTACAGCCAATTTAAAAAGCACTTAAAGAGATTTTGTACCAATTGAGCTACAGTTTAAAATATAATCACTAATGATAAAGCAGAATATTTTCATCATCAGGTAGACACATCGACTAGGAGAACAAAGGCTGAGTTGAAATTAAAGAGCTGGCTTTCAGGGTCGGGAGCATTTATTTGACTTGTGTTTTATTCTTCCTGATCCTTGGATTCTTCATCTCTAAAATGGACACACAAATTTTTACCTTTTAGGATGAGATATAATGCATGAAAAATCCAGGGCCTGAGCATAAAGGGCAGCTCAATAAACATAGATATTGTTATTATTTTGGCAGAATTTATTGCACCTATAATCTAGATCAAGGAGCCAAGACTGTGACAAATAGTTAAGGATGAAAAGAAAAAAAAATAGGCTTTGGTATTGTTCCCTATTGCTGTGGGAATTTTAGGAGGGACAGATTGCTGAGAAGATAAGGCAAGATTTTGAAGGATGGGGAGATGGAGTAGGGAGAACATGTTGCAGGGGGGAGGGGGAGACAAAGCTGGGGAAGGGAGATAAGACCCAATATGGGTTATGTCAAAAGGCAGAAGCTGGCCTGATTAATAAAGAGGGCCATTTATGTTAGGGAGTGGTGGGATAAATGTTGTGGACAAGATTCTGGAGGTGTTTGCTAGCATTCATTTTTGAAAGAAAGCATTCTTAAGTGAAAGTGGGTATTTGAATAGTAAAGTAAGTTTTGGTGGAAGACTGAAGCTTCTGAAACTTCTTACTGATGGAATGGAAGGAATAACAAGGTCAGACTTCATCCTCTGCCTTCCTTCCAGTCCCAGCACTCTGCCAGGACCTGATCCAAGATCAGTCATTTACATGTTAGTATGAATTTATTGTTCCTATTTTCAACAATTGATCAAAAATTTATTGAAGAATTTCTAAAAGTATTTGCACTTTAAGTCTTAGTCTTTGCTATAGGATGAACTACATTGCTCCATGTGACAGGAATTCTAGTCATTGGGGACTGTGGAGAGAGGCAAATGGGCAGTGCTGACATTGGATATGTAAATTGTTAGTAACTTTGTTACATATAATGCCACCTCAGCCATAAAGCCATTACTTTGCTTAATTGCTCATTAATATAGTCAATCAATTGTTTATCTATCCATTTGTCCATCCATCTGTCTGTCCATTCTCCATCCATCCATCCGTACACCTATCTATCCATCCATCCATCTGCCATCTGTCTGTCCATCCATCCATCCATCCATCCACTTATTTAGCAATCTTTCATAAAGCATGTATCTTGTGTGGGCAGAATTCAGGCATTGGGATTATAAAAGTAAATAAACATAGTGACAGTTTTTGTGGATCTTAGAAGATTATGCTTGAACAAAAGCTCTCTTCAAAAATCCTGCAAAATATTTTCGTGTAGAATTATTTAATTAGATGAAAGAGAACAAAACAGTATAAACGTTCATGTTTATCGCTTGTCTAGAAGCTCTGACCACAGGGGGAAGCTGTGAGTCAGCTCTCATAGGCCTCCAGTATAAATTCCATGTAGGATGTCTGGCAAAGCCCCTCAATATTTGGCCCCCAAACATTCTCAGTCTTATGTCCCTCACTTCCCCATTCCTCTCTAACTCACACTGCAGGTACCCTGCACCAGCTCTTGCTCTGAGCATGCCAAACTCTTTCACATCTCTGTGTTTTTGTGAACGCACCATATATATTTTCAGTCTGGAACATTGTGCTTCAGTCTCTCACTGTCCAAATACTCTTTCCCAATTCCATCTTTAGGCCAGTTTCTCCCTGAAGCATTCCTGGTCCTCTCTAGGTAGAGCAAGCCACTATCTCATTTGTGTCCAAGAGCACTTTAGAGATGCCCTTGGCTGTCGTGAGAATTGTAAAGTAGCAGATATTGGAGTGAAGTGGAAACATGTTTGATTCCAAGAGGGATGGAGTTGACCATGAATTCTGGTTCCCATCCCCACATCCCTCACAAACTGCTTGACCTGGGCCTGGTCACTCAACATCTCTAAATTCCTGCCTTTCTCACATTCTTGCTGTTTGTCTTATTGCAAACAATTACCCTTCACAGAATTGTTGTGAAGATAAATGACGTATAATGATGTATTGTGAGAAGCCGGTCCTGGGCCTTGTACATGGTAAGTGCTCAATATTTGCTCATCCTCACTCCTATTGTCATGCTTGGTGTGCCAGACTCTGTCACAGTACTGTGAATGCCTCAAAGTCATGTTACTCATCTGTGCATCTCTCATAACATCCAGAGAATTCTTGCTTCTCAGTAACAATACAGCATGGTGGCTAATAGCAGGGACTCTGGCACCAAACACCTTGAGAGAACATAATGCTGCTACTTGCTAGCTGTGTGGTCTTGGGGATATTACTTGAGCTCTCTATGACTCGGTTTTCTTACCTGTCAAATGGGGAAAATACCAGAACCCGCCTCACAGGGATGTTATAAAGTTTACATAAGGATCTGGTTGTGGTAAGCCCTCATTAAGGTTGGCTATTATTAGTAGGTGCTCAAGAACTGTTTATTGAAAGGCCAATGAATAGATGTTAGTGTGTGATAGTCTTAGGAAGTCTGGCTAACATGAAGGTGTTTATTTGGTTCAGAATGCCTGTTTCTTGACCTACCTATAATTAGTTTCTATTACCAGGTTATTATTAAGTTGAGAGGAATTACTTTCCTGTGACGGGCAATGTCCTGACATATGATGTGTCTGACTTCCAACGCTGAAATTATTTTGTTGGTTTTAGTAATATGGATGAGTTCTAAGATGAGTTATTGGTCAGAAATAGAGGTTTTCCTATAAAGAAGTCACCAGAAATATCTGAGCTGTGGTCTCGGAGAACGTTTGGAAATATCTCCTTCAAGTCTTAAATCTCCCACCTGAAAGAATCCATGTTGTTGGCTTTTTTTTTTTTAAAGATTTTATTTATTTATTTGACAGAGAGAGAGAGAGAGATCACAAGCAGGCAGAGAGGCAGGCAGAGAGAGAGGGGGAAGCAGGCTCCCTGCTGAGCAGAGAGCCCAATGAGGGGCTTGATCCCAGGACCCCGAGGTCACGACCTGAGCTGAAGGCAGAGGCTTAACCCACTGAGCCACCCAGGCGCCCCTGTTGTTGGCTTTTTGAGGGGGAAATTCAACAAGTCTGTAAAACCTGGGAGGAAGGAGGCCCATGTGAGTCTCTACATCCTATTCAGCGTTCAAAATAGTCCTGGGTCCATGACATTGCCCACGAAAGACTTATGAGTTAATTATGCCAAAAGTGAAGATGTTTTTCTTCCCAACCCAGAGCTCACCCTCTGAAATGTCCATGTGATCAGTGCCTGACCCCAAAGAATGCATTATTGTTAGTATACATATATGTTTTATTTCTGATTATCAGATTTAAAAAATATAAAGTAATATCATTTTCTGTCAAGAGGATTGGCTTCGGGAGACTTGTGGCTGGGTGTCATTTTGCCTTTGGCTGGCTGAGTGACTTTAGCTGTGTCTTTAGCTGCTGAGATTCAGTTTCCCCACCTGAATGGGAAGCAGTTAGACATTAATTATGATAGTGACAAGGATACCACTTTGCTGACCATGTGATGACACTGGACCAAGTTCTTTAGAATTCCTTGCATTTAATTTCCATAGCAATCCCAAACAGTAGCTACTTTTTACCCTCCTCACGTTACAGGTAAGGAGTCTGAGCTCAGGAGAGTGGAGTCATTTGCCAAGAGTGTAAATAATAGGCTCAGGAATTGAGCCTGGGCTTTTTCATGTTTCACAAATCTATGAATAATCGTTGATTTGTGACAAAGAGCACTAACACGAATGGGGGTTTTTAGGAAGAATTAAGAAGTGACTTTCCCAGTATATTAAAAAACACATTCTCCCCTCCTTCCCTCATTCCTTCCTTCCCTACCCCCAGTGCTTCCTCAATCAAATCTCTGGTCCACCTTCCACCTGATTAGAATTTAGTTCTTTTATTTCTCCAGAAAGACTCTATTCTCTAGAGTCTTCTATGCTTTTTTCAAGCCCAGCTAGTATCTTTATAATCATTATTCTGAACTCTAGTTCCATCACCTTATGTCCATACTGATTAAGTCCCTGCCCGTCAGTACTGCCTCTTGTTCTCTTTTTTGAGGTGAGTTTTTCCGTCTTGTCTTTCTTTCCAGAGAATAGATGAACTAGGGAACAAAATACTTAAACAGCAACAATGACCCCAGAGAATTACACATTTGCAAAAAGTGGTCGTTTTTCTATTTGTAGAGTTACAGCAGTTCTTTTCTTAGATCTCTGGTTGAGTTCACAGGTGCTCAGCATGATTCGATAGTTAACTAGGTGAATTCCAGGGACCAGACAAAACTAAGGTCCCCTACTCCTCTGCCATCTTCCTCTGACAATCTCTAGCCCACCTTCCAGAGTGCTAAGATTCTCGGTTACCCTTTCTCTACAGTACTCCTTACTTCTCTTTTGATGTGCTTGTTATAATTGCTATTATGTAGTTAATTATTCACTTGGTTATTAAGGTCTGTCTCTGCTAAAACATAAGCTTCTAGTGACAGGGCTGCCTCAACATCATCAGCCTGAATCCAGAGTTTACCTTGCTCAGTAAACAAGTCCCATGAGAAATGTTCATTTGAAGGTTGAAAGAATGAGGACCTACTATGTGTCCCAGAATAATCAAAGACAGGGGAGGCCAGAATAATCAAAGACAGGTGGTTGGTGAACCATGGTGACATTTCTATGCAATCCCATGCTTGTCTTTCTAATTATACACTTCCTTAAGCAGGTGGTGGTAAGCTGGTGAGCACACTCCATTGAACACCAAATGGCCGCCCTTCAGGAGTGCTCTCAAAGACTCACTCTGAATTGGATGAGAGGTTATGCTTGATAATGTTTAAGGTCTGTTCATCTGTTCATTACTTATTTAGTTCATTCAGTCAGTCACTCTGTTAAGCAATTATTACTGCCACAAACATTTACTGAGCACCTCGCTAGTTGCTGCTGATAGAATCGTGAATAAAAATTTATCTTCTAATAGAAAAAAATACTAGCTGCCATTTCTGAGTACTTCCATGAATCAGATAGGATATATGCCTGATCTCTTGTCTTCAGTATGACCCTGTGGCTTGTTAGAACCATGTCATGAAGGAGGAAACACACTTAGTGAGGTTCAGTGGCTTGGCTAAGGCCCCACAGCTAGGAGGTGGCAGAGCTAGGACTCCAACTCAGCACTAATAAGATTCTAGAAAAGAATGCGTGGCTGCAGAGTGGACAGCATTTTTATGAAACTCTGAGAGTTATTAAAGCAACACAGTCAGTTAGTGGTACAAACTTTGCTCTTCAATGCTCTGCGCTGATGCACAGAACCCCAATTCTCCACTTACGAAGGTTACCGTGTAGCAGGGGATGAATGTTGGCAGCCCCATAATTAGGGGATTGTAAAGAGTGCTACCACTAGGATGTGTCCCTCAGATGGCTTCACTGGGGAAGTCACATGGACACAGTCTAAAAGGAAGAAACAGTCCTACAGATGCATGGGGATTTAGGAGAGAGCTTTCCTGACAAAGAAAAATCTCACATATAAACCTTTTATTTTTTATGTCAAAGGGAAAGAGGTTGTATGTTTGCTGCTTCTAGAGGGTGTTGTGAAAACTCACCATATCCCACCTCATTCTCCTTTGGTACAAATATCAAATGACGATATCCCCCCAGGCTACAAATGGAGACTTCTTTAGAAGGCAGTAAAATTCATTTCAACAATTGTTTCCCATGGTGATCGAGAACAGGATAAACAAAATTAGCCAGCGATGAAAGAATTCTTTTCACCTCTGAAGTCAAATAGTGCTATATGACAGTTGGGCCTGAGCTGAGTTTCGGGAGCTGAGTTCTGGGCTTAGCACTTGCTAGCTGTGTGACCTTGGCCGTGTTCTACGACCTCTCTCTGCCTTTGTTCCTTATTCCCAAAGAAACTGGGCTGGGTGGACCTGGTCAGAGGATTTCAACTACTCTTTGAGGAGCTACAGAGATTCCAGGCAAATGCCCTGGGGAAAAATGTGGGGTCCTAAAGGGATGTTGGGGTGGAGAAGATCCAGACAACACTCTTGTTTCAAGCTCAGCAATTTGGCCCTTATTTGCTTCCTCCATTGCAGATTTCACTGGAAGGAATCTTCCTCTCTTGTGAAAGAGATGCTCTGGGCTCCAGTCACTGCCATCCCTCCCAGGCCCCTTCTGCAGGGGTCCTGGCCACAACCAAGGTCTGGCTAGGCTTTCTTGTGGGCCTGAGTGCCTCAGTTAATTTGGAGATGTGCTAGTTGCTCACAAAGGACTGAGGACCGGGATCTGTCTTTGAGTCGGGAGTCCTGTCCTATCAGTGTGGGCTGTAAGATGGAGCCATAGAGCTTTACAGAGAGCGGGACTTTCAGAGGAAGTTTAGCAAGTCATTAAGGAAACACCTGGAGACTGTGGAGCTGTTAGTGAAGTGCAGCCAGCATCAGCTTATTTGCATGGCCGATGGTTGAAACAGGATCCTACCTAGAGCTTCCATTCCAGTGGCTTGAAGCCAGCCCTGCTGTAGTCTGCTATGTCTCAAAAGCTTCTAGGTCCCTGTGCACCTGATACTGTCGGGATGAATACAGGCCAGGTGCGCCAGAAATGGAGGGCAGCAAATTAAAAGGGATAGAACCAAAGAAAGTTGTCCACTGTGGCTTCCACCATCTTGATAGGAGACTCCTGGAAAGTGATATTCTAAAGCGGTTTTCTAATACCACGTAAAGAGGTCTTAGAGAATATAGGTTAGCATTTGGGCTGTGTGACTATAGGCAAATTACTTAACCCCTCTGAGTCTCAGCTTCTTCCTCTGTAAAATGAGGATACAAATTGTAAAGATTTCCCAAGACTGTTCTAAGTTTTCCATGGTAGAGTATCTGTATATCATTTAGCATGAGTCTGCTCCATAGAAAAACAATTACTCTTCCTTGATTATTTGATTCTCTGGAACATCACTACTTCCAATTCCCTGCCATTCAAATAGCGATAAAATAAAGTTAAGGGATTAAGATACCATTGACCTTCATGCCTGGGGACAGTGGTTACATGCAAGTGTGCACATGTGTTGGTGCAAATAGGATTGGCTTGAATATTACACAGAAATCATGTGAATATTTCTCTCTCTAAATTTGGGCCATACAGTGCTGTGTCTATTCTAACCGTGACTTTCAGATATTAACACATGTAGTCCTGACTAAAGTCAAGTTCTGCTCATTTATTTATTTAAGGAATACTCACTGAGGGTCTCCACCCCAGGTCAGACATTCTTCTGGATGCTGAGGATGTACATGGAACTCCGAACTCAGTGGAGTTTACTGTAACAACTGGATACACACCCATTCTTTCACTATCTATTTTGTGCCTGGTGTTTTTCTAGATGATGTTAGAGATGTAAAGAAAAAGAAGTTTCTGGCCTTCAAGAAACTTACACCCTGGGTGATGAACCATGAGAGACTGTGAACTCTGAGCAACAGACTGAGGGTTTTGGAGGGGTGGGGGGTTGGGCGAGCCTGGTGGTAGGTACTGAGGAGGGCACATATTGCGTGGAGCACTGGGTGTGGTACATGAACAATGAATCTTGTAACACTGAAAATAAAATAAAAGTATTTGGGAAAAAAAAAAAAAGAAACTTACACCCTACCCAGAGGAGGAGCAATTTGTGGCAACAAGTTACACCCTTATTAGCAGCTCCCAGGGAGAGCTCCCTTCCCTCAGGCTCCTTTGCTCTGAATTTCTATGACCCATTAGGGCCCCGGCTGGTGGTCCTTCCCAGGAAAAAAGAAGCCACTTCAAGGGTCATTCGAAAACTGTTATGTCAGAAATATCAAATGGGAGTCACTCTCATTTCAATTGTTTCTAGTAAATCAAAAAAACGAAGCCAATTTTGTAGGCAGCATGTAGATGGGCCTTGCTTTTTATCATTCAGTCACTCTGTGTCTTTTGAATGGAGTGTTTATTCCATTAACATTTAAAGTAATTACTGGTTGATATGTACTTTTGCCATTTTCTTACTTGTTTTCTGGTTGCTTTTGTAATTCCTCTTTGTTCTTGTCTTCTTCTCTTGCTCTCTTTGTTCACTGGTGGTTTGATGGCTTTCTTTATTGTTAAGTTTGGATTCCTTTCTCTTTTTTGTGTGTATCTATTATAGGTTTTTGATTTGTAGTTACCATTTGGTTCGTATATAGCATCTTATGAGTATAGCAGTCTATATTAAGTTGATTTAAGAGATTCACTTCAGACCTAGAAACACATGCAGACTGAAAGGGAAGGGATGGAAAAACACCGTGCAAATAAAAGTGAAAAGAAAGCCAGGATAGCAATACTTATATCAGACTAAATAGACCAAGACAAAGACTGTAGCAAGAAACAAAGAAGACCATTGCATAATGATGAAGAGGACAATCCAATAAGAAGATCTAACAATTGTAAATATCCGTGCACCCAACATGGGAGCACCTAAGTACATAAAGCAACTATTGATAGACATAAGAACATTCCATCAAGAACAGCACCATATACATTCTTCTCAAGTGCACATGGAATGTTCTCCAGGATAGATTATATAGCAGGCCACAAAACAAGTCTTAATAAATTCGAGAAGACTGAAATCATATTATGCACCTTTTCTGACCATGAGAGTATGAAACTAGAAATCAACTACAAGAAAAAATCTGGAAAGAACACAAATAATAGAGGTTAAATAACAGGCTACTAAACAATGAATGGGTCAACCAAGAAATCAAAGAGGAAAATAAAAAATACATGGAAACAAATGAAAATGAAAACGTAACAGTCCAAAATCTTTGGCATTCAGCAAAAGCCATTCTCCCAGGGAAGTTTATGAGAAACTTTATGAGAAATATCTCAAATAAACCTAACCTTACACATAAAGGACCCAGAAAGAGAGGAACAAAGACAAAAGCCAGTAGAAGAAAGGAAATAACCAAGATTAGAGCAGAAATCAACAAAATAGTGCCTAAAAAACAATAGAAAGGATCAATGAAACTAGGAGCTGGTTCTTTGAAAAGAGAAACAAAACTGATAAACCTTTAGCCACACTCATCAAGAAAAGAACAGAGAGGACTCTAAAGACAAAGTCAATTTGGACAAGCCCATTAGTCACCCATAGGTCTTATGCGACTTCATTTCCTGTTCGGTGAAATGGAAATGACCACCCTCCTCTTGCAGACGAGGGGTCTGAAGTTCACTGGGTGTTTCTGTCACTTGCCTGTGGCACAGAGCTTCCTGGAGGGGCAGAGAATCTAGACGAGGCACGGCGACAGCCATGAAAAGTTTCCAGAAGCTTGGCCTCACTTGGAGAAAATGATACTCCCTGACCAACTGTATTCTTGTTTTCCCTGCTTCTATCTGAAGCAGCAATATTGAATCTCTTTTGTGTCATTGCTCGTTGGTGGCCAATAACCTTTCCTCTGGTGAGTGTTTCCCAGTTTCAGTCACCTCTTTCCCAGCTGCCTTCTCGGCTATAGCTCAATAGATCATGTCTCTCCTGGCCTCATACGTTGAGATAGAGGTTTTCTATCCCACTGTGTCTACTTTTTGTTTTCCAAAAGTCCCGTGTGCTAGAATTTTTATACTGGAGTCTGTTTCCTGATGGGTCTTGTCTCTGTTAGCCAATGATATCATGTTTCTTTTAAACACATGGCTGGTGGTTTCATTCTCTGCCACATTTGGATGCTGTTTATGGCTTCTGGGAGGGAAAGGTTAATTTCCCTTTTCGGTGTCTGATTTTCTTCTTTTAAGATGTCAACAGCTGACTTGGTTTTAGTTGGAGTCAGAGATCTTTGTGTTGAATCTCTTAGAGCCTCTGAATAATGTTCAATAGTGCTTGACCAATAACGCAGCAAGCATGCTTTGTGACGATTGCTCATATTTATTTTGGCTTTCAAGTCCTGTTGTGTCTACTTCTATAAAAAAAAATCTATCCTGTCTGCTCTCTTCTCTCCATTCCCATTACTCCCTTCCTCATTTAGGCGTCTGTGCCTCTCTCTTGGGCAACCACAGTGGCCTTGTAAATGGTCTCCTTGTGGCAGTTCTTTCCCTGTGCCCCTTTCACCCACTCTGCCAGGCCAATATTCCAGAAACACAGCTCTGTTCCTGTTGCACATCTGCTCAAAAACCACCCATGATTTCCTATTCCTTACAACATAAGTCCGCACTCCTATAGATGAGTCCTCAAAGCTCTCAGTTCAACCTTGAAGTTTCTATGAGATTTTATAAGGCTCTAAGCCAAGCAGAAGGTCTGGGAACTCCATCAAGTCCTCTAAGAAGTACTTTTCTTAACTGGTAGCTCCTGCCTGGCCACAAATGGTGGCAGTATTCACTCTGCCTAGAATCTCTCCCTTTCCCTCATTTCTATACAGCCTGGATGTCCCTCAAGGCTCAGGTCAACTCCATCCCCTCTACCAATGTCCCAGTATTCTCTAGGCCACTCTCATGTCTCTCCTGATGCCTTTCTTGTTTGAATTCCCAGTATAGTGACTGCAGTGATGTTCACTGGCTAACTGGCTTCCAATCATTTCACACGTAAGCTACAGACTCTTCCCATGTCTGTCCAGTTCGTCCAGCTGTCGAGGTCGAATTCAGATTATAAACTGGCTCCTAAAGTTGACACTTAAATGCTCCCTCTCTCCCGACACCTACATTGTGGACACCAGTGAAAGACTGTGGTTGGTGATGTAGGTAACTCAGAAAAGTTTTATTTCCGATGGCTTGAGTCTGATCAAGGGAAGCTTATGTATTCGCATGTGGATCAGATCTCCACATGTCTTCACTAACTTTTCTCCCAAAATGTGGCTCCTCACAGGGTCTAGGGTTATACAGTTCACTCTTCTGTATGGGCTGAACTAGGCATTTGTAAACACAATTTCAGGTCCCCTGTTGCACCCTCTGATTCACTGGTCCCCTCTTTGGCCCTTTCACATAACTCATCAGCTTACTTCCTGGACACGTCCCTTCACTCTTTGCTCAAGCTGGCATCTGTCTCCACATCCCCTGACTTCCCACACACGGCTACTACCCAGGAGGTCTTCCGTGTTGACACGTGTGAACCACTCAACTCTGTTCTCTCCCTCCCTGGTTCTTCTCACCTCTGGTGGCTTCCCCTCCAAGCCACCTCATTCACCCACTCTTGTGGCTACACCCTGGACTCGGTCAGTTTCTGGAACTGCTCCACCTCAAAAGTCATAAAATTCACACCTCCCACTCTCTGACCACAACTTTCCTCTCCTTCCAATTCTGTCACTCGCTTGCTCTCAACTTTCTGGTTCTCAGCTCATCTACGCTCTTCTTTGTCCTACATTTTCTGCTGCCCTTGTCTTTCCTCTCATCCTTATTTGCATAGATTCCACAGCTCATCACTTCAACAATTCCCTGAACTTTAGTGTCATTGCTCTGTTATCTTCTTGTCATGCACATATCACAAACGGATCCTGCAGGATTCCAATAATCTGCTCTACTTGTGCCCCAATATGGTGACTGAAATTCTCTTGAGGTCAAGTCCATTCCACCTTGCAGATCAAGGCCACTGCAGGTGACTGCAAATGGACCGCTCAACAGTGCTGCCCAGTTCCTGCATGCTGCTTTGCTTTTCAGGTTTCTTGTCTGTTCTCCAGGAATTATTTCAAATCTTCTCCCCTTTTTTCAAATCTCAACTTCCACCTGTACTCTCATGCTGAACATGTACGAAAGTGATAGAGACTTCTCATTTTCTATCATGAATCCTGAAAACTAGCAGGCAGACTTCCCCCTTTCTCTTCTTGAAAGTCTTCCCATGCAGCCTTTCCAGCTTCCTCAGGACTTTTCTGTTATACTCATTCCTTTCCTGATGGTTTCTACATCTCCTCCTCTTCACAGATACTTTCTATCTGTTTTTAAACATATTTCTTTCTTTCTCATCATTAAGGAAGAAAATAAATCCTTCTTTAACCCTATGTCCCACTCTACCAGCCACTCCAGCTTCTTCTTTCAAAGCTATGGAAGCTACTTGGCTTGAGGAATGGAAGAAGTTTCCTATGAATTGAGCATGTGATGCTAGGTCATGGGAGGTGGGAGATGAGGTTGGAGCTTGATGCCTAATAAACATTGATTAAACTGAGTTGAACAAACAGAAGTTTATTGGGCACCAACATGTTGTTTAACAAATATGATTTAGTAGTAACACAGAACTATGACACAGAACCCTTGCCTTCAAAGAACCTACCATCTAGTTGAAGAAAGACATTAGCAACACCTGAAGAAGTAGTAGTAGAGTGTAGATGCTAACTGAACTGGCTCAGTCTTCAAAGTATGTCTTAAATCTGATCCCTTCTTACTATCTCTACCTCCCTATGATGGTCTAACTCCATAGGATTTCTTTCCTGTATTATTTCATTAATAATTGACCTTGCTGATGTTCTTGATTCGCTTTGGCCAATTCCTATGGCCAACCTTTGTCTTTTAAAATATATCACATCCTGTCTCTTTTCAGCAACAATCTGTCCCCCTGGATGACAATCTTTGTTAGAGTTCAAGTCAAATCCTCACCATAATCTTCATCCACCACCAACCCTGACATCATCATCCATGGGCCCCTAAGTGATTCCATGGGCTCCAATCACACAGGCCCCAATGCTATTTCTTAAGTGCAAGTGGACTCCTACCCAGAGACTTTGTATTTACTACCAATTCTTCTTGGCAGGGAACTTCCCCCAATATTGCCTTGGCTATTCCATCACTTCTTTTAGGTTTCTGTTCAAAAGTTACTTTATTAAGGAGTCCTATCCTGATCGCATTGTATGGAAAATGGCACCCTGACCTTCTTAATTCCTTCTCCCCTCACCCTCTTTTATTTTTCTTCTAGAACTGGCAAGTAATTGTTTTTGCATTCATATATTTTTTGTGTCTTTTTATTAGAATGTAAACTCCATGAGGGCAGGGTCTTGGTTTGGCTTGTTCTCTAATGCATCTCTAGGTTCTTGCACATAATGATCATTTCATAAATAGTGAGCAAATGAATAACGAATGATGATAATCCTGCTGCATGTGTTCATCCATTAATTCAATGCACGTTCATTCAGCATCTACCATGGGTTAGTAGATGCTTACTAACATCTTTGAGGGGATGGTGTCCAGCAGTGAACAAACCCCAAAATGAACTGAGTGTTTCAGTGACAAGCAAGGCAGACCGAGATGGCCCAGATGTCTCCAGTTCAAAATGCATGGCTTGGTGTCTCCATTCCAGAACCCCAGTCCCAGGGCTGGTTAAAAACTCAATTACAGTTGACCCTTGAACATCATGGGGGTTAGGGGTGTTGACCTCTGCATAGTCAAAAATCCATGTATAACTCTGGACTCTCCCAAAACTTTACTAATAGCCTACTGTTGACCAGAAGGCTTACCAATCACATAAACAGTCAATTAACAGACATTTCGTATCCGTTAATATATATTATATACCCTGTTCTTACAATAAAGTAAGCTAGAGGAAAGAAAATGTTATTAAGAAAATCAAAAGGCAGAAAAAATACATTCACAGTACTGTACTGTCTTTATCAAAAAACATCCACATGTAAGTGGACCCACGCAGTTCAAACCCACGTTGTGCAAAGGTCAACTGGACTTTGAAACATCAGGTTGTGCTGTGAGTAGGCAGTCACACCTTCCTCTTCTGCTTGGGTTGAAGTATTTACCAGCATCCAGAGGTTGGAAAGCACGTTAAAACAATCTAGACTCAAATCATCATTTTATTTTATTTTTTTATTTTATTTTATTTTTTAAAGATTTTATTTATTTGACAGAGAGAAAGACATCACAAGTAGGCAGAGAGGCAGGCAGAGAGAGGGGGGAAGCAGGCTCCCCACCGAGCAGAGAGCCCGATGCGGGGCTCGATCCCAGGACCCTGAGATCATGACCTGAGCTGAAGGCAGAGGCTTTAACCCACTGAGCCACCCAGGCACCCCACAAATCCTCATTTTATAAGTAGAGAAACTGAGGCTCGAGAAGGAGGTACTTGCCTCCCATCAGAGGGTAAGCTGGTTGCAAAATTCAGCAGGAATCACCAGGTCCTGCTTCCTGGGTTGGGGATCTTTCTACTGTACCACACTGCCTCTCTTCATCACCCGCTCCTTTAATCCCCTCCTCACAATGTCCTCCTTTTCTTCTTGACAGTCAGAACTTTGTTAAGGAGCTGGGCAATGTGTGCTATGAAAAGCAACTTTATAGCTCTGTGCTGTTATGATCATATTTGGGGGCGGGGTGGCCAGAGCAGGCGGGAAGGAGCCAAACAGCCTGGTCTGCATGACTGCTCTGTGTTTTAATAGGATCCCTGCTGGTCACACCCTCTCCCAGTCTCCCTCACCCTGAGGGCCACAACGCGGTCACCAAGCAGTCGGGGAAATGAAAACAGTAATCTTAGAGCCCAGAGTGGAGTTGAAGGCAAGACCCCCACCTGAAGCTGGTGCTCAGACAAGGCAGCAAAAGAAAGGAAGAAAGCAAGAGCAAGAACAGCAGGGACCCTCCTAAAGGAGAGATGGAGAAATTTGTTTTGCAAGGAGGGGCCCAGAGCAAGAGCCTGCCACCCATGCGGGGCTGGTTTTAGCCACTGCACAGTAACTAAGTTGCAAAACATGGTAGGCCTGGCAGGATAAAAAAGATCCTATTATGTGACAGGCTCAGCTTATTTACATATAAAGCATTTGTCCTCAAAACTCACAGAAGTAGGTGGGACTCATGAAAGCTGGGTTATAGGAAAAAAATTGATGACCATTTGATGACAAAGTATAATTATAGAGCCTTGAAATAAAATCTAATAGCATTACTTAGCATTTGTTAATTATCTACTCTTGAGTAAGACACTGTGCTAATGTCTTACATGTGTGATCTAATCTATCCTTCAACCCTACGAGGGAAATACTGTCATTAGGCCTGTATCATGAACGAGGAAACTAATGCTCAGACCAGCTGCTAGTTTGCCTCCGGTCACACACCTAGTGGCATTAAGAGTCCGACCCCAGTGCGACTTTAGACACCATTCTACATTCTTTAACACCACTGCTATGCATTCAGGCACTGTGCTGGGCACTTGAAATTAAGGAACCAGGGTGAACAAGACTAACAGAGGTGTTTCTGTGCTCCAAGGTGAAAGACTCCGCTAGTGGTAAGTGGCCAGTGGTATATTGGTAAGTGGCAGAGCTGAGGCTTGAAATGCCGTTGGACTCCAATGATGGTGCAGTCCCCATTTTGCCCAGAGTCCTGCCATTCTTCACAACACAGATCTGCTTGTCCTCCATGGGCCTAGAAGCCACTGAGGCACACCGCAGTCAGACTGACCACCCCCTGCCCCCCAACCTCCGAACTCCCCAATTAGACTCAGCATGTCCGTGTGCCTGGATATCCTCTTCCTTCACTGACAAATCCTCCCATCCTCCCCATCTTCCCTCCTGGAGGAAATGTCCCAAGCCTAGTCTGACCCTAGGTAGGCACATGGTCAGGTCATTTTTACAATGGGTGGAGGAGGCAGAATACTTGGGGATATATTCCAGCAGATTGGTGGATCAGTTCAGGGTGTGTGGAAGTTCTTTTATGATTATGTCTATGTTTTCAGTGAAATAAGATAAAAGATGTCTTATTATGTTATGTAATGAGTGTTTGTTCCCCTTCCCCCTCAAGTTCATATGTTGAAGCCCTATTTGGTATTTGGAGTTGGGGCATTTGGGAGGTAATAAGTGTAGATGGAATCATGAGAGTGGGACCCTCATGATGGGATTATTGTCCTCCAAAGAAGAAGATAGAGAGATGCTCTCTCCATGTGTATGTGCCAAGAAGAGGCCACATGGGCACATAGCAAGAAGGTAGCTGTCTACAAGCTGGGTAGAAAGCCCTCACCAACAACTGAATCAGCCAGCACCTTGCTCTTGGACTCCCTGGCCTTCCAAACTGTGAGAAATAAAGGTCTATTGTTTAAGCCACTCAATCTATGGTATTCGTCCCAGCAGCTCGAGCAGACCAGGACAGTAATCGGTACTGAGAGTGGCGTGCTGCTGTAAGAGCCACCGAATAGTGTGGAGGCAGCTTTGGAAGTGGGTAAGAAGTAGCAGTTTGGGAGGGTTTTGCAGTGCATGCTCAATAAAGCCCGAGTTGCCATGAAGGAACTGTGAAAGGAGATTCTGGTGGGAACTCAGCAAGTAGAGAAGAGAGCTGCAAGAGAGCTTCCGTCTCCTGAGAGAATGCATGAATGATCATGAACAGAATGCTGCTAGAAATCTGGATGGTCAAGGCCATTCTGGTGAAGTCATAGATGGGAGTGAGGAACATGTTACTGGACCATGGAGAAAAGGCTACCCTTGTTATCAAGTGGAAAACAACTTGGCTGAACTGTGTTCGTGTTCTAGTGTTTTGTGGAAGGTGTTACTTGGGAGCAATGAAACCAGGTTAGAAGACCAAAGTGTTGGAGGTGCAGCTTGGTTCCTCCTGACTGCTTCTGGTAAAATGTGAGAAGAGAGAAATGAATTGAGGAAGAAATTGCTAAGTAAAAAGAGCCAGAATTTAAGATTTGGAAAAGTGCCATATTATAGAGAATGCCAAGAGTGGGACTGAACGGTCATTTGTTAAGAAGATTAGTATGGGTTTGAACCGTGGATCTAATTAACCACTGCAGTAGAAACACTGCCAGATTGAGCTGAGGAGGACAGAAACAGCATAAAATGGAAGACGGTTGTTGGACTTCTTAGTTTATACAGGATAGGACCACAGAACCGTTCAGTTGAAATGCGCCCTATTCTTCAAGACAAGGGAAGGACAACTCTGAAGGTGATTCAGAGATCATCGACACTGCCTCCTTGGTTTCAACAGGCCAGACAGTGGCCACCAGGAGCTGTGGGGTGTGACTCCTGCCTAGTGGAGTCAGTGAGTCATAAGTGTGGGACAGCTTCTCCAGTGGGTCCAGAAGGCAGAACCTTGAGTCAAAGAGGATTATTGTCCAGCCTTGAGGTCTAATGGTATTTGTCTATGTTGGACTTCCATGGGACCTGTCATTCCTTTCCCCCTTCCAAACTTTTTGGAATGGAAATGTCTATACTATGCCTGTCTTGCCTTTGTGTTTTGAGGGTACATAACGTATTTAGTTTCACAGCTGGAGAGGAGTTTTGCCTCAGATTAAATCCCACCTCTAATCTCACCCATATCTGATTTCTGAGACTGTCATTTGAGAGAGGATTTTGGAATTTCAGAAACAAGAAGCAGAGACAGCAGGGAATGGGAGAACAGATGTCACAGGGAAATGTCATAGGCTTTCTAGGTAGCATTAAAGGCATACTTGAGAATGGCTGTCATTCATTCAGGGTGAGACCGATCACTTGGGCTTGTGTTTTCCCTAGCCTAGCACATTCAACTGCCCAGCACAGAACCAGAATTCAATCTCATGCAGATTTTCCAGTGGGTATAATGGAGCAGATAGAAACAAGGAGATTGACAGTTTCTTCCAAAGCTTTTGGAATCTGAGTCAGGCAAGAAGAGAACTGGCGAAACAGAAGAATCACCAGAGCTGAGGGTTGGGGAGGGGGAAGGGAGAGCCCTGAAATTGAGATTAGGACAAAGCGACAGTAATTGATCACAATGGTTTTTCAACTATGACTGAGGTATTTGGAAGATAGGATCATTACAGGAGAAGAGGCCAGAGCACTGAGAGGCCACATTAATAGAAGGATTATTTGTGAGGATAACTGTCAAGAATTACAACCACCATACTGGAAAGAGAGGCAGTAAGCCAGAAGCTAATATCATGAAAAATTGGGAAAAATAGCTCCAGGGTCCCTAAATAGTCACTACAAGAAGGGACAGGTGAAGGAGCTCAGTTATAGGGGATCTTACTGATGACAAACTGACTTGTCCTGGCCTTTGTGGACCTAAGTCCTAGTGTGGTGTCTTACCTGGGATGGCAGGCACATGAAAAAGGAAGGAAGAATGGGGTTCATCGTTCTGGTCTCTTGAGCCTTCTTGGTCTGTGCATCTCTGGCATCCAGCTCATCACTCAGTCAGTGGAAGAGTGAACGAACAGATGAATGAACAAATGAATGAATGAATGGAAGCCTGTGAGCTGGCTCAGAACTGGATGGAACTGAGGCTATGTACTCAACCGTCACTTTCTACTGAAGGTTGGCTCGACGAACACAAATTTTTCTACCTGACTTTCAAGGCCCTCATATTCAATGCCATTCCAACCTATCCTATCTTGTTTCCTTCTCTTTCCAAATTCAGATTCTTGGCCCGACAGTTTGGGCTCCTAGCTGTCCTGACAAAACACCATGCTCATTCCTGACTCTCGGCCTCAGCTCAGGAATTTCCTCCAACAAGAATGACCTATTGTAATCTTGTTTCTCCAGCCAGGTTTTTGCTGTCCTTCAAGGCCAAGGTCAGTCAAACCCATCCACAAACCCTTTCCTGATATTAAAACCTGCCCTTCTCAGATTTTCTATAGCTCTTATGAAATATCCCAAATACTGTGGCGTGACTTTTATCTTGTCTTTTATTATTTGCTATTTTAGAAAGAAGATTAACCTTGCTTTTCCAGCTAAATATTGAGTTTCATAAGGGAAAGGATGTTTTCTACTTTTTGTGCCCTATTTCTTATAGTCTCTCTCCCCATGCCAATAACTACAGGTTGTTTGAATTGCTTCTATTAGCCCTGTCTCTGTCCTTCGATTATCCTGAACTTGCTGATTTTTTTTTTTCTTCTCCAGACTTCACTTTTACTCCAGGGAGCAGTTCTCCTTCTGTCTTTCCTCCACTGGCTCATATTCCTTCTTCGTGAGCCTGGGGTCTACATATTGAGTTTAGGATCGTCTTCTCTCTCTCTACCCTCCCAGAATGTCTTAGCTAGTCTAAACTCTTTATTAGTCACCTTTGTGCAGCAACTTCAAAATTCTTGTTTCAACCTGACCACTTCTCTAAAGATTAGAGTTACTTCCATGAGTATGTACTGAACATTTCAATGTAGATGACCTGGACATCTCCTCGAATTCAACATGTTTGACATCAAACTCAGCATCTTTTGATATTAGTTCTCCATCTGGAGGCCCTCCATTTCTATTAATGACATTGACCTACTTACAACGCTGAAATCTTCTATTGGCTTACTCGGGGCCTATGGGGTAAAATTTAAACTTGTTGTCATAATGCATAAGGACCTATATGATGTGGCCTCCACCTACCTCTCCAGCTTCATTTTCCTGACCATACAATTTAACATCCAACTAGAATGAAGCTCTCCAAGTTTCCCAAATATAGCATTCAAGTTCATGTCTCCATGTTCTTGAATATGTTGTTCCTTCTGCCTGGATGCTGTTCCTTCCTTCTCTCTCTAGGGTAAGTTTTGATCTAGCTGTGACACCACCTTATCCTTGGGGTGCTTTTCTTGCCTTTCTAGAGTTTGATGTTGCTACATTCGTATTCACCTTATATACCATTATATACATATACTGATTATAAGACATGTCATATTTATTGATTTGCATGGCAGGCTATACAGGATGTGAGCTCTTTGTTTATATTCTCTGGCACAGTATCTGACGATAATAGATGCTCATTAAATGTATTTTGAGTCAATCAATAAATGAGTGAATGAATGAATTTTTCCAACCCCCCAAGAAACAAATTTCCAAATCAGATTTGAATTTCCCCTATCCTTTGTCTTCTGTTGCATCTTATTCTTTCATTTTCCATCATATCGAAAATGGCCCCACTCAGTTCTTTCTTTCATGTCTATTTAATTGCAGTAAAATACCTGTATCTCTGCTCCTGCCCCACATTCTCTTTCCTTTTCTGTATAGGGAAGATTCCTGTGATAATGCCAGCTTTGATAATACCACTCATTGCCAAGCTCAAAATCCGCCCATAGCTCTTTTTTGCTTTTGGAACAAAGCCCACAGTTTGGTCTTTAAGATCTTCTATCATCTGGAAGCAAGCTGTTGCTGCCACAAACCTCCTCCTAGTCCCCCAGAACCCAGAATAAGACTTGTGTCTCATTATCAAACATGCTTTCTTTCCCCCCACAGCATTTGTTTTCTTAAAAAAAAAATCCAGATATTTTTTGTGCACCTACTATTGCAGTTCACTCTATTGCTTTCTTAGTCCTCAAAACAACATTTTGAATATTAAATTGGGTAGTCTTCTCTCCATTTGTATATGAGGAGTCTAATCCTTGGGGAATTTAACTCGTCCAAGATTAGACCCATTTTACAGATTTTACAGCTCCTGACTGGCACCTTCTTGGAAGGATTAATTTTTCTTTTGTATATGTCCTCCTCCCCCCACCCCTTAACAAGTTCTTTGGGTATTAGCATCATTATTAACCAGTTCAATCTTACTGCTTTATGGAAGAGAGATTAGGAGCTCATGACCAACATACTGTGTCTGAGGAGCTGGCAAACCGTCTTCCGGGGGAGTTCATAAGAGTTCATGCAATGAATTTGCAAAGAACATCTGTAAAGTAGCCTTTATGGTTCTTTGCAAAACTAAACCATAAGAGGTCTTACAATAATTGTGGCATCAAAATTAAGGTTGTTGGGCCAGCCTGTTATCCATCATTAATTGCTCATCCTTTCCCACGATCTTGGGCTTTTATATACTTTCTCAGGTGGTGCAACCCAATGATTTATCAACTTGATTATCCCTCTTAACATTTCAGATTTATTAGGTGCAGGCCAGTCTTTCAGCTACACTTTAATTGTGTTAACTGCAAATGCAATTAATTGTGTCACCTTTGGGGAAGAATTTCACAGCTACATTTGGGGGAGGGTGGTAAGTCCCTTATTAAAGTAGTATGTGTTGAAATTCTCAAGAGAAAGCCCAGATTCTACGATTTTTGTGAGGCTTGACTATATTCATCTTTCTCCCCCTGCCCCCCTCCCCCTTGATTGCTGTTCATCAAGGCAACTGGTAGCTGCTTGCTTGTTGCTATTCGATTTGGGGGATATTAGCAAACGAGGGTCATTTTACTTTCTGTAATACCGGCTGTCAAAATTAATACTCCATGCCTCCCACAAAACATAGGGTACCTGTTCTCCTGACTTGATTTGCTTGTGCTCAGAGCTCTTCATCATCCCTTTTATTCGGGCTCCCTGCCGGAGGCAAGGTTCCTTGGGAAGGGCTCAAATGCCCCTTCCTACTCCCGGCATTAGCCTTACTCCCGCCTGTAGTCACTCTGGGTCCTCACATAATAAATCACTTTAACCTGTTTCTAAAACAAGGTCAGATTGTGCTGCAATTCTTAAAAAGGATTTACAAATCTCTCCTTGGGCGCAGTTCTCACGGGAGACCTTTTGCCCAAAGAAAGGACAGTTAACAGGGCCTAGGGCGGGAGGGGTGTGCGCGTTGGGGGAGGGGAGCCGGGCGTGAGGGGGGGTGCGTGGGGGGAGAAAGTCCTCTTGCTTTGGCCAAAGAATCCCTGCAATGTTTGAGTGGGCTTCCAATGCCATAAACATCGGGGGCATTTAACATATCAAACGCAAATAAAAATGACACGCCGATGGCTCACTTCTGAGGCAGCCTTGTGCAGTTTTGGGAATTCTCCATCCCTGTGGTTTTCCGAAATATTATAAGTCTATATTCCCGATTAGGCTTACTGTTTTCTTCTCCATGGCACTGCCTTCCAGCCTGAAACCATCTGGGCCCGGCCCGAAGCCTCAGGTCCTATCAGCAGAATCAAAGGCTGGAGCCAGGCTCAAGAGTCACTTAGGATTTTCTGTGGCACAAAGAAGCATGCGCAGCACACCACAGCCACGGAGGCGCTGTTTATTCAGCGAAAGTGCTCTGTAATTTATTTAAAATAATCCATCTTGCCCAAATAAAGGGGCCATTGACGGCCTCCCCCTGCAGGCCTCTGCTGAAAGGCCCCCTCTTGACAGTCTGTTTTGCTGGTCACAACTAAATACTTGACGCAAGTGATTCAGGCTCCCTGCTTCCCCTCGGTTCTCTCCCACTATTTTTAAAAAATGAGATTTTACTAAGCCTGCTTGTTTTCTTTTACACCAGTAATCAGACAAGACTAACCCCCTCCTCTTCTTTTTTTTTTCTTTTTAAAAAAAAAAACAGCAACAACAACAACACAGATTGGCCATTAAAAATGATTAATGCCAGCCAATTTGATAATCGCCAAGCGGGAGGTGCCAGCCATTCTGGGATTTAGTGCGACCTCCGAACCAGCTTCTTTATGAGCCCGGGCTAATGAGGAATCACATTAGGCTTTTTACTGTATATGAATTGATTAGCTGAAAATGAGATTACGTGCTCGGTGCAACACCAGTGACAAAGAGCCCTTTCTTCTCCAACACTTCCCTGTGCCAGGACGCGCTGCTTGAACTTGAAAATGTTCTTTTCTCTTGGTTTTCAAGGAAAATATTGGATGAGCCCTGGTGTGGCTTCTGTATCTGTGTACATCTGCAAAAGCAACAAACTCAGGAACAAGAATAGGATGACCAGGAGGACTTGCTTTTGGGGTTGTGGATTTGACAGGTTCCAAGGAAGCAGGACACAGGGTGACTCTGAGTTAAACTTTCCTGAGTGGGGAGCTGGTCTCTGCCACTCTTTGCTCTGTGACTTGGCTCCAACCGCTTAACCTCTCTGAGATTTACTTTCCTCATCTGTACAATGGGATAGCACACACCTTAGAGGATTATTAGGATTAAATGAGATAGTAGGTTTGAAATATTTAGCACAGGGCCTGCAACATAGTAGGTCTTCAAAAATACTTTTCCTTCCTTCCTCCCTTCCTCCCTCCCTCCCTTTCATCCTTCATTCCAGATGAATAGTAGTTATTAAAGTTACTTATTAAGTTTATTTACCAAAAAAGGAAACATCCCGGAGCTGGCAGTTAATATGCCAACATTCTAACCAGAAACTCACCATCTAGCCACAGGCCTTGTAACTGTGCTGTAAAGATCTGCAAAGTAGGCAGAGAAGGGGCGGGACACCCCTGCCTATATTTGTATGGTCCACAAGCTAAAAATGTTTTTTGCATTTTATTTTATTTTTTAAAAGATTTTATTTATTTTTAAAAGATTTTATTTATTTTGGAGAGAGCATGTGCGTGCAAGCAGGGGGAAGGGCAGAGGGAGAGACAAAATCTCAGGCAGACTCCTTGCTGAGCCCAGAGCCCCACTCGAGGCTCAATCTCAGGACCCTGGGATCATGACCTGAGCTGAAGGCAGTCGCTTAATCGACTGAGCCACTCCAGTGTTCCTGGTTTTTGCATCTTAAATAGTTGAGCAAAAGGAGAATACATTTTCAAAGATGAAATATGTAAAATGACATTATGGATCAGGTTTCACAGATGACATTTGCAATCAATTTGGGTGATAGGGAACATCGGCTTTGCACCCCAATTAAGCAAAATGTCATCCCTTGAAGAATTGTATTTTTCTCATAAATATGTTACAAAAACTGCTCAATTCTTATGATATTTTGGATTTCATCAATAAGAAGCTTGTGGAAATTTGTTTCCTCTCTTGTGATAAAAGTAACTACATAAGATCCTCAATTTTTCTCTTTGGTGCATAAAGCCTAAAACATTTACTGACTCTTTACAGAAAAGTTGGCTGAGCCCTGCCACAGTGGCGTCCTTGGTCCAGTTAACAGACAGGCATTTCCTTTTGGGGGAATTAGTTATTAATATATGTGCTGGAGGCAGGGGGAATGGAGGGTTGTAGGGTCCTAAACTCAAATACAAAGCTGAAAGAGATATTTATATGCTGACTGTATTGGCCTCTGCCATGACTTTATATTCCTCTCATTGCCCTAAATGTAAATCTAAAGTGATTCTAGCTGTTCTTTTTTTTGAACATCTTAATTTTATTTTATTTTTTCCATGTTCCGAGATTCATTGTTTATGCACCACACTCAGTGTTCCATGCAATACATGCCCTCCTTGATACCCACCACCAGGCTCACCCATCCCCCCACTCCCCTCCCCTCCAGAACCCTCAGTTTGTTGCTCAGAGTCCACAGTCTCTCATGCTTCATCTCCCCCTCCGATTTCCCCCAATTCACTTTTCCTTTCCTTCTCCTAATGTCCTCCATGTTATTCCTTATGTTCTAGAAGTAAGTGAAACCATATGATAATTGACTTTCTCTGCTTGACTTATTTCGCTCAGCATAATCTCTTCCAGTCCCATCCATGTTGATACAAAAGTTGGGTATTCATCCTTTCCGATGGCTGCATAATATTCCATTGTATATATAAACCATATCTTCTTTATCCATTCATCTGTTGAAGGGCATCTTGGCTCTTTCCACAGTTTGGAGATTGTGGCCATTGCTGCTATGAACATTGGGGTGCATACGGCCCTTCTTTTCACTACATCTGTATCTTTGGGGTAAATACATTCTAGTTGTTCTTAAAAGCAGGAAGAGATTGAGTCTGGGGGAGGGAATATAAAGGGAGGAAGCAAGTAATTGCACTTTTGTTGACTCCCTGACCTTCCTTCAATAGGTGAATCTATTGGGAATTGATTGTGTGCTCACAGATCAAGCAGTGCACATGCATTTCCCATGTGAGTGTGAGCACCAGCAGAGCAGGGTCAGCATCTGAACTGGTTACCTCTGCATTCTTGGAACATGGGGTCATGCCTGACACGACAGCAGATCTGTGATTAGGTGTCCGTTGAGTCATCTCATTTATTCCCATCTCCTGCCTCTCCGTCCCTCATTTTCCAGGTTAGGACACTGAAACTCACTCAGCCAGGACAGTTGGTTGGCTCTGAGGCTCTGAGAAAGGGGAGGAGCCAATATCTGAAGTGGGACTGTACTTCCCCCGCACCCCCAACGAAGTGAATGACCCTGGTGAACAGGGGCTTTGCCAGTGCCCTGGTTTCTGGATCATTCATGACAGGCAGCCAGAAAAGGGACGGAAGGAGAAGGGTGACACTTGCCTTCCAGAGGCTCGCTATGGGCCCTCTTGAAAGAGGCAGCACCATATCCATGCTCGGTAATGGAGCTGGGCTGGGGTTCTGTCTGACCCCCTTACAAACTTAGTAGAGCTCAGTGGCCCTTGTCTGAGTTGGTGTTCTCCCTCACTTCTTTACCTCCCTCTTTCTGCCTCCCCATTTCCAATACCATCTTTTGGGAAGTATGACCTCCCCAGCATCTCAGATCCCAGTCCTGGGGGAAGTGCTGTGCAATGAGGAGCTGGAAGAAGAAGGTCGCCCTCTTAGCTTTGATCTACCCTCCTGTCTGGAGACCTTGAGCAGCTCCCTTCACCTGAGTCCACCTCTGTCCACTGTTTCCTGAAATTGTGATGATAATCCCTGCCTTGGTCCCTCACAGGTCACCATTGGGCCTTGCAAGTCAGATATTAGAGGTGGCCATTCTTTGTTGGGCAGCACTGCACATGCATGTGCACACACACTCATGTACACACACTCATGTGCACACACACAGGTGCACACACATACAGGTGTACACAAAGTTTCCTATTGCTATTGTTTCCAAAACTCTGACACCCCCAGTTTCTTCACTGTCATGGGGTGAATGTTTGCCCCACCCTGCCCCCTTCGTCTGTGGAAGCCCTGCTCCCCAGTGCAGTCTTACGAGGAGGTGGGCCTTTGGGGGATGATTGGGATCCGATGAGGCCACATGGGTGGGGTCCCCAGGATGGAGTCAGTCGGTGCCAGTGTAAGAGCAGCCAGAGAGCCTGTCCCCTGGCTCTGTTCTCCACCACGTGGGGATGCAACAGGACAAGAAGAGAAATTGGAGTCTGTAAGCAGACCCTGGATCTTCTGGCTCCTTGATCGTGGATGTCCGGCCTCCAGAGCTGTGAGGAATCCTCTGTTGCTGCTAAGCCCTTGGCCTATGGTATTCTGTTACAATGGCTGGAGGGACTCAGACACTGCAAAGGTGGCTCTGGGCTCTCTGGTGAAGTGGACGACAATAAGATTTACCACGTGGGAGTGGCTACATTGTACCCGACACTTCCCACAGCATGGGTCGTCCCCACAGTAATCCTACGAGGGAGGCATCACGAAACCCAAGTTACAGGTTAGGAGACTCACAAAGTTTCAGTGAGCTGCCTGGGTCACACAGCTGGCTAAAGGAGGAGGAGTCCGGTTTGGACAGGGGTCTGTTGGACCCCAAAGCTGACATTCTCCCCAGGGCATCACCATTCTGCCTTTCTAGTTCATTGTCCACACTGTTGTCGAGACTGTCCTACCTGTGTTGGTCCCTGCCCTGACATTCAGGCCGTCAGTGGCCCCCCGCCCCCCCTAGGAGTCTGCAGCTGGTCGGCAGCCCTGGCCACCAGCACCCAGCTTGCTGCTGTGGGGCTGATGAGGCAGACGTGTGTGTCAGTACAGATGGGCCCTGTGTTTCCCCAAATTGCCAGAGAATAAGAACCATCTAGTTGGGGTGTTGAAAGACAAACGTACAAGTCACACTCCTCACAAAAATGCCTCCCAAGATTTGGTGTCCTTCTTTGTTTTTGCAATTAACCTACTATTCATTCAATTTCAATTTCTTAACTTCTCTAACAACTGGCATTTTCTTTATCTACACGCTGGAGGTTAAATAACACATGCCCAGGCCACGGGTGGGTATGAAAGCCTAGCATAGCAACACATGCGAGGGAGGGGAGCAGTGAACGAAAGCTCAAAAAGTCTCGCTGCTGATGGGAAGCCATCCCTGGAGGCTTAGCTGTTTGCTGTTTCCATGCATCTTACCACTGAAGGAAGTACTGCCACTTCCTCTTCATGGTCCTCTTGGAGCCTTCCCTTTCTCTCCATCCCACTCAAGGCATTAGCATCTCCTTCTCTTATTAGAGTAGTGACTTCCCATCTTAAATCTTTGTATTTTCAGGCACAGTAAACTCGATGTCTATTACTCCTCACTCCAGAACTTTCACTTCTATTCTAAGACTCTAAGACTCTCATACCTCTGGTCACAGAGGTTTGCCTCTCTCCTCACACCCATCTTTGCCCTTTCTCAACTGGTGGACCTTGGCAAAACAGAATCTGAACCTGGTAGAGACACCACAACAGAGTGATTCACCATCCTGGCTCTGAGGTGAGCTCTTGGAGTTCAGAGTATTACCTGCCTATTTCCCAGGTGTGAGATGCAGTTTCCCTATATGTTAAGTGACAGCTAATAATTACACTGCTCCAACTGGGTTGTTGTGACAATAAATGAGACATTACAGTAGTCAATTTTTTTTTTTACAGTAGTCAACTTTTTAACATGTACAAAGCACTCACCAAATAGTACCTATTACTGTAGTTACCTATTTCTGGCTCAGTCATGCTAGTGTAGGTATGATGAGGATCCAGGTGTGCTTTCTAGAAGGAAATTTGAAACCTTGGGGAGATGACATTGGGAACCAGAGTGTCTAGTGAGTGGATATTAAATATAAGAGCAAAGGATTAGGTGTAGAGTAGGATTGATGCTTTCACCAAATTTATCTATTTTTTGACATATGTGTCAGACACTGCCATGGTCGATTTTATGTCATGGTTGATTGGGTCAAGGGGCACCCAGATAATTGGTTAAACATGATTCTGAGTGTGTCTGTGAAAGTGTCTTTGATGAGATTAACACTTGAATCAGTAGACTGAGTAAAGCATATTGCCCTTCCCAATATGGGTGGGCCTCATCCAATCCACTGAAGAACTGAATAGAATAAAAGGCTGAGTAAGAAAAGAATTCTCTCTCTCTCTGCCTGACTGGCTGTGAGCTGCGACTTCAGTCTTCTCCAGCCTTTGGATTCACATCTGGACTGAACTTTTACCATTGGATTTTCTGGTTCTCAAACCTTTGGAGTTGGACCAGAACTTTATCATTGGCTTTCTTAGGTCTGGACTTCTCAGCCTCTATAATTGTGTGAGCCAATTCCTTATAACCCCTCTCTCTCTCTTTCACTTTACATATGCACAACCCCACACTCATCCACACACATACGTTCTGTTGGTTCCATTTCTCTAGAGAACCCTGTCTAGTAGAGGCATTGTGGTAGGTGTTAGGGAGACATGTAAAATAAAACATAGCCTTTGGTCTCAAGGAATTTATCTACTAAAGAAGAATATGTGAGCAAATTAGAGCAAGATAGTGTCATAAGAAGCAGTGCTATAATTCAGGAAAACAGAGATTAGGGCAGGAGGAAGGATCTCCATTTGTCATTAAAAATCAGGTAAGCTCATAAGAAAAACCCATAATTCCAGCTCTCTCATTCCCTTCTCCACCACAGCAAATAAATAAAACACCTTGATCCACATACCACTATTTTTTTTCTTCTTCAAGGCTCTCATTAACATTCTCTTCAATTTGTGTTAGATCCAACATTATGACTTTCCCACAACTCCTCACTCCTTGGGACCCTAATAAAACCTCCCTTTATCTTTATACTACTACTACTACTACTTACTACTACTAATTTTCTAGGCAAAAATGGTGTAGGTACTATTTCATGTTTATTTTATAAGCAAGGGGATTGGAGAACTTAAGATGGTAGGTGGCAGCCATCTTTGATTGAGAGGGGAACTAGCCCTAGGGTACAGTGAGTGTCGTGCATTGCAGAGGAGAGAGAGGAAGGCCCTGAGAGCTCTGCAATCTGGCTGAGGCACTAAATCACCCAATGCTGAAGCTTGTCCCTGTTTGGCAAGCTTATTCGTGAGAGTTTGGCGGTTATTGGAGAGACTCCATTTCCACATTGTTTAGACCTGTTTCTATTGGGTGTCTTATTACTTGAGTTGAGATTTTCATCTGGCAGATAACTCATCATAATCTACTATAGTAAACTGTTAGATTACTATAAGTAGGTCTAATTTCAAGGGAATTTCAATGTAGGGAATGAGGTAGGCAACTTCTAAAATGGCTCCCGATGATCCCAGCTTTCTGGTATTCACACTTTTATGTAACCTCCTCCCCTTAAGGGTGGGCTGGACCTGCAGACTAGCTTCTTATGAATAGAACATAGAAGTGATGGGATGTCACTTCCAAGATCAGGTTACAAAGAGACTGTAGTTTCCATCTTGGATGCCTGCTCTGTCTCTCTCTCTCTTCCATAGCCTTTACTCTGGGGGATGTAACCGGTGTGTTGGGAGTAGGTCTAAGGCTAGGCTTATATGGCTGGGAACATATCTCTGGAAGTCATGTGACTGAATATGGAAGTGGTTCCTTTCTGTATGCCCTTTCTTTCCCCCAGGGACCTGAGATGACTCAGGCCTTAGCCAACATTTATGAGAGCCTGGACTGGAGGACCCAGGTAAGCTGTGCCTACATTCTAGATCAAAAGAATCTATGAGATAATAAATGCTGCTGTTAAATTTTAGATTAATTTGTTATGCAGCAATAGATAACTGATACAAAGAAGGAACAAGAAATATCTTTAATTTCATCCATTGTGTATCCTCTCACAGGGAACACTTTGCTGCTCTGGTGCATCTGAAGGAGAGAGACATCATCTGGGGAAATGTGTTGAGGTCTTGTTCTAGTGGCTATTTTCATAATGCATTTCAAACCTGTTTCATTCATCATGCTTCTGGAACTGTTCAAGAAAAGGGAGAATAGAACTAAATTCTGGGAGACTGAGAGCTTCAATCCTGATGGAATTGAAGTTGTCACGTGCAGGAGCAATTCTCAAGAGTTGTAGGTAGGGATACATGTATTAGTCAGCTTTGGCTATTATAACAAAATACTGTGAATGGAGTAGTTTTAACAACAGACATGTATTTTTCACAGTTCTGGAGGCTGGAAAGTCCAAGGTCAAGGTGCCAGCAGCTTCAATTTCTGATAAGAACGCTCTTCCTGACTTGCAGATGTCTGCCTTCTTTCTAGGTCCTCACATGGTTATGGGGTTGGGGGGAGAGAGCGAGCAGGCTTCAAGCTCTCCAGTGTCTTCTTACAAAGACCCTAATACCATCTTGCAGACCCTACCCTCATGATTGTGTCTTATCCTCATTACTTTCTATAGGCCTGACCTCCAAATACTGGCACAGTGGAGTTAGGGCTTCACCATAGGAATTTGGGGGCGGGGGCACACACATTTAGTCCAGAGCAGTACAGAATTGGAGATTTCAGGCGGGTGACCAGGGGCGGAGGGTGAGGAACTGTGTTGCCACTCAATAAATCAGAGACACTTCATGCAGTTCTGGCCTCTAGCCAAAGGAACGATTGTTGTCACTGGTGATGTGAGTAGGTCCTGGAATCAGACAGCACACAGTGGCCGTTACACATGCAGATATTGGAGCCGAACTGCCTACATCTGACTCCTGGCTCTGCCATTACTTCTAAGCTGTGCAGATAGGGACAGAATAGTCCTCTTACCTAATTTCCCCTTGCCTCAGTTTGCTCGTCCATAACAAAGGGTAACAGTAGAGTTATTTTGAGGATTAAACAAGTTAATTGGAGCACCTGACTGGTTCAGTTGGCGGACCGTGAGACTCTTGATCTTGGGGTTGTGAGTTCGAGCCCCACATTGGGTGTAGAGATGACCTAAAAACCATTAAAGATTCTTAATTTCAGGAAACAAACTGAGGGGTGCTGGAGGGAAGGGGGAAGGGGGTGTCTGGGTGATAGGCATTGGGGAGGGTATGGGTTGTGGTGGGTGCTGTGTATTATGCAAGACTGATGAATCATAGACCTGTACCCCTGAAACTTATAGTACATTATGTTAATAAAAAAAAAAGAAAAAATGAAATCCTTTTTTTTTTTTTTTTAAGATTTTATTTACTTATTTGACAGAGAGAGAGAGAGCACAAGCAGAGGGAATGAACGGCAGGCAGAGGCAGAGGGAGAAGCAGGCTTCCCACTGAGCAGGAGCCCGATGTGGGCCTCCATCCCAGGACCCTGGGATCATGATCTGAGCTGAAGATGATGCTTAACCGATTGAGCCCCCCGATGCACCCTGGTAGTAAGCTTTAAAGAAGCGTTGTTGGTGTCGTTGTCTTCACCATTGGACTACCTATGCTTCAATTCTGGCTGAGGCCAAGGTGTGTGGTTATCCTTTGATGCTCCCCATTTTCTCATCTGTCAACATGGGAATGATAACAGCACATCCCATAGATTTGTTGGGAACGTGACAAAAATAACAAATATAATATGTTGAGCAACTAGTAAGCTTTTGGTAGAAATCAACTATTATTGTCTTCCCACCTTGTTCCATAAAACAGCTTAGCTCATTTTGCCAACTCTGGGAGTCAACACAAAATGTGAATTTGCTTTATAGAAAGTGGCTTGAGAATCAGTTTCATTGGAACACTGCTAGGAAGGGAGATGCCCTAACCCATTTCAGGTGGCTCTTTTCTTCTATCAGAAATTATTTTGGTTAAAAGCCATCTTTGGAGATGTCGTGGGCTGTAGTGAAAAAGCTTGAAGTCTGTTGTCAATGAGAGCTGGTCTTGATTTTCTTTTCTACCCCATGTGAATAGGGTAGGGAAGAAAATCTATACAGTTATTGTCCCTATTATATAGATAGGAGCAATAATGCCTCTCTTGCAGTGTTGTTGGGATGATGGACTGAATGAAGTAAAGTAAGCAAACATTTCTCCTTCCCAAGACTGGCCACAGGGAGAGTGTGCACTGGTGTTCCTTCTTCCAGAGACATCACTGGCTGTCCATTTCCAACAACTTCTTTTCCTCCGCATGCAGTACTGTAATGTAGTGAGCATTTGTGGATTCTGCCAGTTAATTAATTTCATGCAGTGTTGCTGGGTGGTTTAATCCCCTTTCCTAGCACTCCTGGGACTATATGAAATACAAGACAAGCATTCTTACCATAAAGTTATATTGAGGAATTTAATGAACAGAAAATGCCATATACCATCTGTCTCAAAATTAAGTATGTAGCTTGTGCATAGACACAGAATTTCTGAGCGACCTCATTCTGTAGAACCTGTTTGCTCTGCCCCTCCACCTCCTGGAAGTGTGAGACGTTCCCTGACGTTGCCTCTCGGCTCGCCAGCTGTCAGGGAAAAATGCACCGCTGCATGAAGGGATTTGGGTTCCCAGAGCCCACACTTGTTGTGGATGAAGCTCATGGGCTTAAGGGGACTGCCTGAGTTCAAGTGTCAGCTGCAGTACCAACTAGGACAACTTGCTACAGCTGTGCCTCTGTTTTCTCTTCTGTAAAATGGTTGCATAATACCAGCTTAAATAACAGAAGAACTCTCAGTGATTTGACATACCTACCTTCCCGTCCTTCTTCCCTTCCTCCCTCCCTCCCTCTCTCTCTCTGTCCTCTTTCTTTCTTTCTTTCTTTTTCTTTCTTTCTTTCTTTTTTCTTTCTCTTTTTCTTTCTTTCTTTCTTTCTTTCTTTCTTTCTTTCTTTCTTTCTTTCTTTCTTTCTTTCTTTCTTTCTTTCTCTTTCTCTCTCTCTTTCCTTCTTTCTTTCTTTCTTTTTCTCTTTCCTTCTTTCTCTCCTTCCTTCTTTCTTTTCCTTTCTTCCTTCCTTCCTCCCTCCCTCCCTCCCTCTCTCCCACCCTTCCTCCCTCCCTTCCTCCCTCCCTTCTTCCCTCCCTTCTTCCCTCCCTTCCTCCCTCCCTTCCTCCCTCCCTCCCTTCCTCACTTCCTCACTTCTTCCTCCCTCCTGCCCTTTTCCCCTCCCTTCCTTCCTTTCTCCCTTCTTCCTTCCTTCCCTTCTTTCCTCACTTGCTGTCTGATGAAGGAGAGTGTGGAAGACTGCAGAAGGATGGTCGCTGATGGGCCACACCTGGAAGTGGGCACATCCCTACTCAGCACTGGCCAGAAGCCAGGCATAGGTTCCTTTTCTGAATCAAGGGAAGTGGTGATGGGAGGTGTGGCCTTCCTGTGTGTTGGAGAAAACCCAGCAGTGAGAGCTCCTGACATTGTCTTTGCTACAATGGGAATAACAGTTTTTCTGTCTCCCAGAGATTCTGTGAAGATTACACGTGAAAACCCGTAGGGAGCACCTACAGTAAGCCCCCGGCATCTCATCTCTTAGTCTGCACTTGTGCTTATCTTTAGCATCACCATTGATTTGTCTCACAGTCCTCCCCATGCACACTGGTTCCAGGGAATCCAGGGGGGTTGAATCACTCTTCTTAGCACAACCTTGGGGCTTCTGCCAGATCCTCAATTGGAGACATGGTTAAAATTTGCCCCCAAAGGGCCAGCTTTTGGTAATTTGTACCTCTTGCCATTGACTTGGGCTGCTCAGTTGGCTCTAGGTGACTGGTGGTTCTTATTAACTGTTCGTTGATTTCATGGGTGTGGAGACTGGGAAGGGGGGGCTTGATAGCCCAATATAGGCTTTCCATCCTTTTCCTTTGCCTACAGGTTATTTCCCATCTCCCCTGGGTTCTCCGTTCTCCTATTAGTCTGCCAAAGAGTTTGAGACTCCTTCATTCATTCATTTATCCACTTATTCATTGATTCATCCTAAAAGTACTTTTCTAGTGTCTGTTATGCACTAGGTAATACTTGGGGGAATATATCAGTGAACATAAGATACAAACGGCTCTATCCTCATGGATCTTGCATTCCATATTGTGTTCATGTTAGGAATGGGATGAACAACAATAAGAAAGAGAAACATAAGTATAATAATGCTGTATCATCCACGAGCACCCTGGAAAAAAATAAAAATAAACATCGTGAGCAAGATCAGTGTTAAGGACTGATTGTTTGTGTGCCCCCAAAATTCAGATGTGAAATTTAATCCTCGATGTGGTGGTACAGGAGGTGATTTTGGGAGGTGATTACAACATGAGTGTTCCCCATGAATGGGATGAGTTACCTTAAAAGAAGAGACCAGAGAGTTAGCTTGTCCTTTCCCCTCCACATGAGGGTACGAAGAGAAGTCATCCATCTGCAGCCTGGAAACAGGCCTGCACCAGACTCTGGCCATGCTGACACCCTGACCTTGGACTTGCAGCCTCCAGAACCATGAGAAATGAATGTCTGTTGTTGATAATCCCCCTGTCTATGGTTATTTGTTATAGCAGCCTGCACTGACTAAGACAAGATAGGTTATTAGGTGTATAAAAGATGTTTTTTGTTTGTTTGTTTTTAAAAATTAATTGATTATTTTTAGGGTAGTTTTAGGTTTACAGATAAACAAAGAAGAAAGTACGGGGCGTTCCCACATAACCCTCTTCCCCTGCACACAATTTCCCCAATTATTAACATTTACACTAGCGTGGTGCATGTGTTACAATGGATGAACCAATATTGATATATTATTACTTACTAAGGTTCATAATTGAAGTTACAATTCTATGGGTGGGCTTTAGTTTTAAAGATAAATAGTTTTATCTTTTAGTTTTAAAGATAAAATAGAACCCTCTTGTGCCTACCTGCCTCCTGGGACACCTGCTGGACACCTGTCCGCCATTCTGAGGAATGCATGTGGATACTTGTATGTGCTGAGTGTGAAGCATCTCATGGGGAAACCTTCTCCTGGGTGGGAGCTGCTGGATGATAGACTAAAACCATTGAGTACAAGGGCTGAAATGGATCTAATGCTATTGTTGAACACATGAGGCCATAGCCCAGAGAAGCTAGGAGATTTCCTGGTGACAAGAGCTCTTCAGTGCACATTCTGGGGATGAGATCCTTGGCTTCGGGGTTCTTGGTGCAGGGTTCTGTTAGGAGGGGAAAAGAAAGAGAGAGACTGTTGTCATTGGGTTCAGGTGAATGCACAGATTAAGGATAATCATTCTGCTGTCCAGTCCTCTTGCCTCAGTTTACATCGTTGCCATGTGTTCCCTTGTTATTATTAGTAAGCAATGCATTCACGTTTTTATGAAAGGAATATAAATACTTGCTTTTTAAATAGCAGTTTCCAGTGACTCATTTAGGAGGAAATCTCCGTAGGAACTAGGATATTGGAAGATTGAATAATTTTAACTGTGTTTGTTTTTCTGTCTTGGACTACGATCCTGTGAAGGTTTCTGCACCAATAGCTCAAGGGTTTAAAATAATCTTATTCCTCCCCTTTCTGTGCCCCAATAAAAGTCACCGACACCAACCTTCATTGTCCTGGGATGCCACCGTGCAACTTGAAGGTGACCCAGACTGACCACATCTTGGAGATTTTCAAGCCGTTCCATTTCCATATTCATTTAGTCACTGGGCTTTTTATGTGTGATTTTTGGTGACCATGAAATTGAGAGATGAAGAGGCCCGGATGCTGCCAAAAGCTGTGTGGCCAAGGCTCCGTGTGAGTTCCTCTCGCTTTGCCAGCACGCTTTATTCCTGACGGTGGCTCTCCTCCCATTCAGTCCTCTGTCCTCTCAGTGGGGCCAGCGATGCTCCACAGGCCTACCCGAACTGGGGCCCAAGAACTACGGGTCTCAGGATTCAGTGTAACAACTCTCCCCTCGTGTGTCCAGAAGCAAATGTTAAGTTCTTGGCTTTTGTTTATCACTCCCTTATTCTGAAATAAATAGATGAGACAGACCCTTTACCTCTTTGGTTAGGTTTATTCCAAGGTGTCTTATGGTTTTTGGTGCTGTTGTAAATGGAATCGATTCCCTAATTTCTCTTTCTACAGTTACATTGTTAGTTTATAGGAAAGCAACTGATTTCTGTGCATTGATTTTGTATCCTGCCACATTACTGAATTGCTGTATGAGTTCTAGTAATTTGGGGGTAGAGTCTAGATACGTCAAGTATCTAACATAACATAATAAAAAAAAAGAAAGAAATGAGACAGAAAGTGTTAATACTATGCTCTTCAGAAATCCTTTCTTCGTTGTTTTAACCGCAACTAACCTTTATGTAGAGCTCACTATGTAACAGGCTGTTTTCTAAACACTGTACAAAATATGTTATTGAATTCTCATTATAATCCTATGAGCACCAGCCATGTCTGTCTGCCTGTCTGTCTGTCTATCTATCATAGCCATCAGCATCATTTTACAGATAAGTAAACAGATGGGATTTGAATCCCATCAGTCTGGCTAGAGAGTCCATGCTCTAAAGTGCTTCATAAAAGGTTAGAAGTGAAAGGAATCATCACAGCTGACCTTCTTATTTACTCACGTGGGCATGTGCTCATGTAGCTCAGAGAGGGGGAAATGATGCTCCTAAAATCACAGTAAGTTAGTGGCTACTTGGTTCCTTTGCGAAGTTGCTCTCCTTCCTGCAGAAACACTCTCTGTCCCTGAGGTTTAAGGAGAGGGTCACATGCTTTAGGCATTTGGGATTGAAGCAGCTATTGACTGACTTTTTATTCCAAATAGAAAAAGCTGCCCAGAGAGGCAAGAAGGAGGCAATGGGGCAAGCAGGGAGTATGTGTGTGGGGGGAAGGAGGATGCTGAATTTAGCAATTGTGCTGCATTAGGCTCTGGCCAAGCGCCAATGATTTTTATTCGTTATTATTATTTTTATGGGAAAAGGAACCTGCAACAGTTTAGGCTGAGCTATTTGCCTTCAGGCGTTGGTTTGTCAAATTTGGAGCCAATGCCAGTTCAGCACAGTGGGTGTTCACGGGTGGTGTGTGTGTATGTGTGTGTGTACGTGTGCTCAGGTGTTTGCATGTGCCCTTCTCTGTGTGTGTCCATGGTGTTGGCATAGAAGGCAGTCAGTCCATCCTAGGCTTGCTTGCTACTTCTTACCTCCAACCTACCTCCCTAATGTGTCAAGAATTATAAATTAATCACCTGGCTGGTTTGCACTGAACTTACTAGTGTTTATGAAAGGGAATTCATTGGATATGCCTGTTAATGCAACACGTGTAATAATACTAAATCCTGTGATTAAAAAGAAATTTAAGGCCCATGAGTTTTTAATAGAAAAACATGTCATTTGAGTGTTTATTTGCTGGAGTAAAATGGCTCAGATTTTTTAAAGGGAGGGGGTGCCTACTTTAATTTTCGAAGGACCACGGTGTTCACACTGAAAGTTACCAATGCCTTTGCAGAAACCCCTTTAGATTTTGCTCAGCAGAAGACTCTTTGATAAAGCAGCACTGTTTATTGCTTCCTTCCTTGATGGGAAAAATATTCCAGAGTAGTTCTACTCATGGGTTTTATTCATTCATTCATTCATTCACTCATGCACTCACTCATTCCTCAAAAATGTATGAGTATGGGATTCTGAGATAAAAACACTCAGTCCTAGCTCTTAGATGGCCCACATTGTGACACAGGACAGACATGTGATGGAGGTGTGCAAGGGGCAATGAGGGTATGCCAGGAGTCAAGACTACCCAGAGGAGAGAAGACTGAAGCTGAGACTTATCCAGTTAATCAAGATAAAGGAGGCCATCCCAAGGAGAGCACTGCAGATTCATGGAATCTTGGGGGCAAGTTGTACTGGAGAGAAGAATACAGTGTTTCTACCCTTAGAGTCTAAGAGCCAATTATCTAAATGATATTAGCGGTGTGAATTCTCTCACATATGTATTTATTAATTCAGTTGCATGAAGATGCCATTTTTGTTCATGTGTGTGTGTAGACATATACATACACACATATGTACATATGTGCTCACATAAATGTATATATTAATATTCTTTGGTGAGGTGTGGTACCTTGATTTTCTTGAATTTTACTGAGATTTAATCATCGACATCATTTTATACCGAGGTGTAGAAAGTTCTGCATGTAAAATGAAGCTAGTTGATTTTGGCTTTTCAGAAGTTTGCCTGTGGGTTTTTTAGAAATCTTTTTATTTTCCAGGGAAAGTTTGCATAATTTCTCCACAAATCCTATTTATCTTTCGAAATGGCAAGGAGAACAAGCTGCTTTGGGTTTCACGGAGTTGGAAGATGGCAAAATCTTTACGCGTTTTCGGGACATCTGAGTATAGGTTTAGAAATTTGAGATGTCTTTAAGAGAAGAATTGTTTTAGTTTTAGTTTTTATTTTTTAGCCTTGCTAGCTGATTTTAGAAAAGTCAAAATAAGGCCCTGTGCACTTGGATTTTCTAAAATTCAAGTAGGTATGCATTCACTAAATATTGATCAAGCACTCCTGATAAAATTTAAGAGGGGATGAGAGATGAAAGCAATCCAAACTGTGCTTAAGATGTTTATAATCTGTTGAGGGTGAGGGGCAAATAAAGGTGCTGGGGGTAAAGGGGGACATCGTTATGGAGAAATTCTTAAAAAAGAAGAGGCTGAGCTGAGTCTTAAAGAGCTAGTACAGCAGAAGCAGGGGTGTGCGTCCTGAGCAGAGGAAAAATCATGGGGCAGAGCAGGGAGGTGAGACTGAACAATCCTCTGGTTTTTGAAGGATGAGTAACATGTCAGAATGAGATTGAAAGTTTATGTTTTGAGGCCACTCGACTCTGCTGCCTCCCAGAAGACAGATGATAAAAATATAACAAAAAAAACCAAGAAACCCTCCACAATACTTCAGATAAAGGACACTCTTCTCTGTGCTTCAGGGAAATGAAAAGAAATATGGATCTGAGAGCTGTGTTGGGGCCCTGATGGTCTCTGGATTCCCATGGAGGCAGAGGAGGCTTGGAGTTTAGGCCTGGTCGGGTAATTGAGACTTGAGACTAAGCTGTCCTGATGGTGCCAAGATCACTGCTTTCAACAGCGCTGGGATGTGGTTCTCCCCACTGGTGTTAACAGTCGCTGCTTTTTAGTTTGTATGAAGTTGTGTACATTTCAGCTGTGGGCTGAGAGAATCTCCTGGCTCAGTGACTATCTGTGACTGCTTCCAGTGGGAGGAGCTTCTCGTTTCCCGTATGGGACCTGGTTCTAGCCTGGAGTTCCAGGGGCCCAGGGGAAGGTAGAAAAGCCTAGACATGGAGGAGAAAATAGATACAAATATATTCACCACCCCCACCATCAGAGAGAAAAACAACAATACTTGCATCCAAACTGTGCCTCTAAACCAAATTTATAAAATATGAAAATATCAAAAGGTAGTCAATAAAATCCATGATTCAATGTGTCACAGCACATGAAATAGAATTAATAAAACAGTTTCAAAAAGACTTTTAAAAATACATGAGGGTTGGTCAGAAATTCATAAAGGAAAATATAATGAGCAAAAACGAGCTATTAGTGAACAAAGAGCATGTGTATGTTTAAAATCTTCAAAAAATAAATTGGAAATGAAAAATGTAATCATAGAAATAAAGCATTCAGTAAATGGAGCAAGCACTAGATTGGGCAAGCCTAAAAAAATTAATAAATTGGAAGGTAGTACTAAGTAATTTATCTAAAATATAGAAGGAATTATAAAGAAATAAAAATTGTGGAAATGGTAGAGAAGAGATTTTAAGATCTGATGGCTATGAATTTCCCAGAGTTGAGGAGAACAGGAGGACTGAGTAGGATAAAATAAAAAACCTAAATGATCATAGTAAAATTGTAGAATATTAAGCTTAAAAAGACCAATCTTGAAGCTAACAGAGAGAAGAGGTCAATTAATGATAAACTGGTGACAAATATATGGATAGTGATTTCTCTTTACCAGGATAGGCAGGAGAGGCAACACAGCAATATCTTTAAAGTGATAAAGAAAATAACTGTCAATTTATAGTTTTTTACCTAAGTGAACTACCATTCAGGAGGGAGGCTTAAAGAAAGAAAATTTCAGACAACGATTAAGAGAATTTACCATCCATAGTTCTTACCAAAAGAATCAGTGAAGAATGAACTTAAAAACTGAAGGAAAGTAAATCCAGAAGGAAGGAATAGATTTAGGTGAAAATAGCACAGACATTGGTGCTCCTGGCTCTCAGGCTTTCAAACTCAGATCGGAACTTTCACCGTCATTCCCTACTATTAAAGCCTTCAAGCTCAGTCTGAGCTACTCCACCAGCATTTCTGGTTCTCCACCTTGCAGATGGCAGATATTAGAAGCTCTTGGCCTCTATAATCATGTGAGGCAGTCCCTATAATAAATCTTCTCTTATACATATCTTTATATATATACATATCTCTATCTATATAACTCTCTCTCTCTTTAAGTATGTATCCTATTGATTCTGTCTCTCTGGAGAATCCCAATACAAATGATAAATGGAGACCCTAAAAAATATAGATTTTTTTTGAAAAACATGGGAAAATCCTGAAAGTTTAGTTATAGATACAAAAAGTTATAGAATGAAATACATGGTACGATAATAATTTAAATTTTACAAACTATTCAAAATAATGCTACTTTAAGAAGAATAAATGCATATCCTATATGTATAAATTTTTTCCTAAAGGACACAAAGGACCAAGGTCAGCATCAGGATAGTGATTATATCTGGAGTGGGATGGAGAATAATAGGATAAGAAAGGAGTATAAAAAATGCTGTGAAATGTGTAAGCCTGATGATTCACAGACATGTACCCTGCGGCAAATAATACATTATGTGTTAATAAAAAAAAAAAAGAAAGGAGTACAAAGAGGACTTCAATTCTATCTGTAACATTTTATTTTCTCTAATAGCAAAAGAAGCATATTTTAAGGTGTTTAATCTAGGTGATGGGTACAAAGGTATCATTATTTTCCATATTTTTTGTCGGTTTAAATATTTCACACAGAATTTGGTGTGAGGATCCTGTGAGAAGTGTCTTTCTTTCACTCTTCCTTGGTAGTGATTTTAAGTCATGGTGGGATTTCTGTAGAACCTTTCCTCTGTGCCACTCTATCCCTCATTTACTTGTTTGTCAGGTCTTAGTCTCATATAAGAGAAAAATAAAATTTGTTCTTTTCATGAGTGAATCAACCATCTTTTTAATAAGCCCTTAGTTTCTATGCAATCTATATATATCTATATATACTGAATATACTGAATATTGTCTTCAGTGGCCATCATTCCTATGGTTAATAAGCTCCATGAAGGCTGAGATTCCACCAAGTTCATCTAACCCTGCATATCCAGTGCCTGTCCATTGGCAGGAATATTGGTTTAATAATTGCATGGGCAAGAGGAGAGGCTGCTGAATTTACCTTGTAACAAAGTCTCCACTCTTCCACATGTCTGACTCTTCCATGTCTCTGTGCCTCTGCATGAGTCTCTGCTCCCATCCCTTTTATGGAATGGCCTTTGTCTTCAACTCCACTGTGAAAATTCCCCTTCACTTCTCTCTGCTCTCTGTAGATAGAAGCTTTATCGGGGCAGAGATCCTGTCTGCCTCCTTCAGTGTTGAATGCCCATCCTGTTGCATTTTTAGAACAAATGTATTCTTATTTGTGAGCCCAGAGTAGATGTTATCTCTCCTTGAAGCTTTTCTTAACATAGCTCCCATAATCCCTACAACTTTGACTCCAGACAGAGTTAATCATGACGTTTTAAAAATGGTACTATACCTAGTACCTATGTTTCCATGGCTGTAATTAGTACATTGTGTCATAAGTAATTGTTTCCCTCACTAGATGTTCATTTTTCAAGGACCAGGTTCATGTCTTTTTATTCTGTGTTCCTACTTATTTGTCTGGCGTGTGTAGAGAAGAGAGCAGCCTTTTGATACATACCTGCTAAATGGGCTTAAATTCACTTGCGCATCCTGCTGTGTGTATTTCCCGAAAAACTCAAAACCCTCCTGATGGTGCTTCCCTTTTCCAGAGGACTGTTAAGTGATCCCAGCACACAGTTAAATCTTCTGCCACCTCCAAGAGTGCCTAGAATTAGGGTCTCAGGATGGATGCCTAGGAAACATCAAGATAATGTGAAAAGTGGGGAGACATGTGGGTAGTTAACCTTAGCTTATACCCCCAGGTCTGTGACCAACGTGTTGCCCCAGGGATTGGCACAAGCCCTCCTGCAGGGAAGACTCTTCTGCTCTCTCAGTCCCCTACTGCTACCATCTGTTGATAATTACTGTCCAGCCTCTGTCGAGAATGTGTGATATTTAATATTTCCTCACCACTTGAACAAACATGTGGCAATAACAGAAAGGTACTTGGCCACAGGAGTAGAAAGATGTATTTGCATGAAAGAGTCAGTGTACACCTCGGGCCAGGCAAACAACTGCCTTCTCTTTGCAAAGTTATGAGAAGTCCGCAAGTTTCAGAACCTGGAGAATAGGTACATTGACATAGGTTGTATTTTTGGAAGAAAACTCTTAAAAATCCAAAATATCAAGAAGATTGCAAAACAAAACATAGCAACCTCTTTTTTGACTGATGTGATTTTTCTCTTAATGAGCAATCGTGAAGTTTTCAGATAACTTTTCAGCATTTGTAGAGAAAGTTGATGGTCTTGATGAGTACGAAGAAAGAAGAGGAGTCTTTTGTGTATTTGAAAAATAGTTCTCCCAATTGAAAAACATCCCCCTTTTTTCAGTTCTTTTGGGGGTGGGGAGAAGGGGTCTCCAGTTTCATTTGCAGGTGGGGAAATTCAACTTCCTGTTTCAAGAATAACAAGAAGATTCAACAGAGACAAGCTCTCTGCTCTGCTTTGCACATACGATAAACTCTGGATTACTGATGTGATAGGAAATAGACTGTTTTGGTTCATCAAGTGTTTGGATCTGAAGCAGAGAAAGGTGGGGGCCACCGATGGCCTGTAGATATACATGGTTTGTGGGCCATCTTGTGTGATGTGGCAGCTGTGATTGTGGAGAGAGGCAGGAGAGGGCATTGCTTCTAATACTAGATGAGAAAGTCAATCGGTCTCTGAGCTCGTTCCTTATCATCACGCATTTCCATTTGGGAATGGTCAATATTTATCATGAATGCTTTTTAATCCCTAACACCTATTATGAAAATCTGCAGACACATTGAAAAGTTGTAAGAATTTTACAGTGAGTACCAGTCTACCTACCACTTGGGGTGTTATCGTTAACAGTTTGCTTTGCTTGTTTTATCATGTTTCTACTCATCTGTCTCTCCTATCCATCAATCAATCCATATTATTATTTTTGGATGCATTTTAATATGTGTTGCAGGCAGTCATGAGTGTTTTTACTGTCCACTGTTATCCAAGACAGAAACTTCAGTTATTTTAGACACTTTTTCCTTTACCCCAAAGGCCCACCTCAGTAATTGCAGCAGGCATTGTGCTGGGCACTGGATAGTCTGCGCAGAGACATGGGATTTACTGGCCACTGGGAGGCAGAAGTTAGAAGACAATAAAGACAAATAAATACAAAATTATACATTGCAATCATAATCATAAAAGGGAAAACAGGCAGAATAAAGTGCCATCTCCAAGCCTGTCTCCTTCTCTTCAACCCACGACCTTGCTACTAAAATGACTTCCTGGGATGCTGCTTGGATCATGCCGTTGACTTCCCACAGCTCTCGGAGCACAGCCCAAAGTCCCTAGCTGGACACTAATATTTTTCATTACATAGCTAGATGAAATTTATTTCTACTCAAGAAATATTTATTGGCTCCCTATTAGTTGCTGGGTGCAAGGGATGGATGCCGTGACCATTAGAATAAGAACACCATGGTTCTTAGATCCAAACAGTTCGTGGTGAGGTTGAGGACACGGGTAATTTCAATATGATGTCCAGGACACCAGGCAAGCATAATGGAAGGGCAACCCAGGATCACACTGGGTCTGTGTTAAAAAGGTCTTCCCAAGGGAAAAATGGATGTTCTAAATAAGAACAAAGATATACCCAGGTGAAGAAGGATGGGAAAGTATTCCAGCAAAGAAAACAAAACAAAACAAAACAAAACCCCAAACCAAGCAAAAAACCCCTAATCACGTGGAATAGAAAAACAGCAAACCACTCAGTTTTTACTGGAGCATAAATGGTAAAGTCAAGTGGCCAGGGAGCAGGCTTGGAGGCTGGCTCACAGAGGACCAGAATAATGGGCAAAAAGAGCAAGAATGAGGAAGCACTGAAGGGAATAGAAATACAGTGCAAAGGATGAGTGGAGGGTGGGAGGCACGGTGATCCTGTAAGCAGCAAAGGAAGTGAGGAGTGTGCTGCAGTAATCCAGAGAAGTCAAGCTGATGTTGCTGGTAGTAAAGAGGCAGAAAGAGGGGCTAATTCAGAGACATCTTGAAGAGGTAAAGTCAGGAGCATGGCGCGGCATAAAGAATCACATGGCTGAACGCAGAGTGAGTGAAAGGAGAAGGCCAAAGTGAATCCTGATTTTTTCGGATTTGGATGCTTGAGTGAACGATGCATGCAACAATTAAGATTAAAAATACTAAGTGAGAGGGGAAGATAATTTAGTTTTGGAGGTTAAGTGTGAAGTGCCTGGGAGACGGTCCAGTGGAGGTGTCCACAACATGGTGGACATACGAACTGGAAGCTCAGGAGAGAACTTTATATATCTAGGTGGATGCTGATTACAAACAAAAAGTGGATGAGGCCCCTCAGATCTATCTCATGTGAGAGATGAAGAAACAGAAGAAGTACTTTTACATCATCTGTCATCAGTCATTGACTGAAGGCTTTTGGGGAGTGGGGTGTGTTCCCTATGTCTGGTGTGCCTGTACAGTTAGACATCAATAAGACAGTAAGTTCAAATTCCTTGATTTTACTGAGTTGATATGGCTGGACCCAGGATCCTGATTTCTCTCTCAGGTATCTTTCTTGTGCGTTCATCTCCACTCCATTCTCAGTGCAAAGACAGCTACTCAATTTGTTCAGCCAGGCATTCATTTGTAACCTCAGCAAGCATTGATTAGGCACCTCCCATGTGACAGGCAGAGACAACTCGGGAGCTGCTGGGAACAGAGCCGTCCACACAATCACCCTTGAAGAATCTCAGCGCCACTCATTTCCAACTGTTCCCACTTCCTGAAAGGGGACTTGTGTTTAGATCTGGAGGAAGACCTGAAGAATAGGAGAGCCAGAGTCACATCTCCCAAGGGCCCTGGGAACTTGAATGAGTCGGTGTTGCGGTGATGTGGAAAATGATAACTCTCCGAGAGAGCATACCCTACTTCAGCTTATGCGAAACTATAAAGAACTCCCTGTCTGCATTTACAAAAGGAAAATTCATGTTTCCTATGGCCTTTAACTCCTAATCTTTACTGGTTACAAGAGGGTATTCCAGGCAGTAGAGTGCTTAATAAATATTATATTGTTTGCTAATGGCAATGCTATTTGGGGGTGATATTTCCTTCTGAACGTGCTAGCCTGGTTTAACAAATCTGCTGTGTATAGTTTCACCTTTCACTATGTGGCTTGCGATGTCTCAGGGGCACCTTTAGCCAGGGGCTGAGGAACAGCTCAGAAATGCAGAAGTAAATGAGTCTGCCGGATGCATTAATAGTTTTTGTCTGTGCTGACTTCCCTTTTGTTGTAGAAATGTAACCAATACCAAGGGGCTCCTATATGTTAAGTAAATGTGTGCATTCTCGCTGTGAAGATGTGAGCTGCCTGAAGGGCTGGCAGGAGTATTTCCCTGCATATTTGTCTTGTTTTTATACCCTTTATATGCACTTGATGGTCTGTTCTGACCGAACCCTTCTCTCATTCAAAACCAACCTTTTAGAAATGGTTCAGTTGGATAATTGACAAGTGGTATCGGTATCTATTTCCAATTTTCCCTTACTTTCAAAAAAGCCTAGTGCCAGCTCTGAGTAATTGTAACCTGTGAGGTATGAAGGTTTGGGATTCATGAGCATGGTCTACTTGGACTCAAACAGACTGGATTTTGAATCCTGTTTCAGCTACTGAATGTTCACTCTCAACCCTGGTTTTCTCATCTGGAACACGGACACCTACCAGCGCCGGGAGCAAATACTCAGAACTCCATCCGTCCTCCCTCTCTCACTCTCTCTCTCCCTTCCTTACCTCTCTTTCTTTTTCCCTTCCAAAGTACATTGGATTACTCTTTTCTCTTTTGGATCATCTTTCTGAGCTTAAATCAGTCCAAAAGAAAATTCATCCTAAAATAAAAACAGACAAGGTAAAAAGAAAAACAAAACAAAAAACAAACAAACAAAAAACTTCCTTGACCCTATATTTTCCTGCTACTATATTATTTTGTTTATCCATTATGGTAAAATTTCATGAAGAGTTGTCTACACATGGCATATAAAGTCCTCATAGCCTACATACTCTTTAGCTTGCTGCAGTTTGGCCTCAGCCTCTACTGTTCCGCTGAAAATGTTCTCCTCAAGGTGAAAATATTTCCCGTAGAGTGATTCACCATCATGTTGCATTTATTGAAGTGGTTTTGTCCTGGTAGCATTTTCCATTCTTTATAGGTTTGTATTGGCTACTCCATTCAGGAGGAAAACTGTTTTCTACTGGATGTTTTGCATGTAATTTGGGTACCTGCTCTTGTCTTAGATGGGCCACTAGTTATTGTTCTGTAATGTGAATCCATGGAAGTCTCAGACTCTTGGTCAATGGGGAAATAAATTGCTTTGTCACTCAGCTGTGCTTTTTCTTAAAAAAAAAAAAGGAGTTAAACACATAAATTATAACATTAGCATGAATAATATATTTAAGTAGGACACCCAATTTAAAGCAAGATATGCAGGAAAACATGCTTTTGTAGAATTATGATTTGTTTTCACAGATCCTTTAGCATTCTCCATCACTGTTTAGTCTAGCTCAGGATTTTCGTTTTGACTTAATTAATTATTAACTATGAATGTTTCCTTCAACAATCACGATCTATTTATACTTCTTGGTGAAAGTTCTGCTTGGATATATAAACATGGGCCCCTTTATAGGGAAGATTGTTTTGAGTGTACAACAAAGGGTCATGAGAAGAAATTGATGTGAACTCATCGAGTTGATCCTCTGGCTAATCTGAAGCCTGTGGACTTTAACCCTCCTTGGATCTACCAGGCATAAGGGCTCTAACTGCTTTGTTACAGTATTGGAAGCAAGGTTTTATTTTTTTCCCCTGACTCCTGCTATTAGTTGTGGTTTTGGCTTTAAATTTAGTTTTCATTATAGTTATGTGGACAATGTAGTTTGAAGATGCAAATAGCTCAATGGGACAGGCACAGTACAGTTCCCCCACTACAGAAGCTCTCATTTTTTTTTTTTTTTTTTTTTAATTTCCTCCGGATGTTGGCCTCCACAAATCTAGATAATGTACTTACCTTACTGTTTCTGGATTTGTCCATTTCAGGCACTATTGACCAATTTCCTATGATAGAAGATAAGACACAGTTCTCTTCCAGCTTCCTATTGTATCAATGTATCAATAGATGCATTTCTAATCATTACCAATCATTAAATTTCCATTGTATTAGATTGAACTCTATGACATTGCTATGGTTTTGGTGAAAAGTGTTTGAATGTTGGTTTTTTTTTTTTTATTATGTTTAGTTAGCCACTGTATAGTAGATCATTAGTTTTTGATGACGTGTTCAGTGATTCATTAGTTATGTATAACACCCCGTGCTCATCACAACATGTGCCCTCCTTAATACCCATCATCCTTTTACCCAACTCGCCTCTGAAATCCTGTTTGTTTCCCAAGGTCCATAGTCTTTCATGGTTCAGCTCCCTCTCTGATTTCTCCCTCTTCAGATTTCCCTCCCTTCCCTTATGGTCCTCCGTGCTATTGCTTATGTTCCACATATGAATGAAACAATATGATAATTGTCTTTCTCTGCTTGACTTACTCCACTTAACATAATCCCCTCCAGTTCCATCCATGTCGCTGCAAATGGTGGGTCTTCATCCTTTCTAATGGCTAAATAATATTCCATTGTATATATGTACCACATCTACTTTATCCATTCATCTGTTGAAGGACATCTTGGCTTCTTCCACAATTTGGCTATTGTGGACATTGCTGCTATGAACATTGGGATGCATGTGCCCCTTCTTTTCACTACATCTGTATCTTTGAGGTAAATACCTACTAGTGCAATTGCTAGGTCATACGGTAGTTCTATTCTTAACATCTTGAGGAACCTCCATACTGTTTTCCAGAGTGGCTATACCAGCTTGCATTCCCACCAATAGTGTAAGAGGGTTCCCCTTTCTCCACATCCTCACCAACATTTGTTGTTTCCTGTTTTGTTAATTTTTGTCATTCTAGCTGGTGTAAGGTGTGTCTCATTGTGGTTTTGATTTGTATTTCCCTGATAGCTAGTGATATTGAGAATTTTTTCATGTGCGTGTTAGCCATTTGTCTGTATTCTTTGGAGAAGTGTCTGTTTATGTCTTCTGCCCATTTTTTGACTGTGTTGTTTTTTGAGTGTTGAGTTTGAGAAGATTATGTGACCACCAAGCCAGCCCTGCAAAAAATACTAGGGGGATTCTATAAAAGAATAAAGACCCCAAGAATAATATAGACCAGAAATTTAGAGAGACAATCCATTGAATGTTGGTATTTTCATAACCTATATTTATGACATGATTTGAGATAGAACAAAATTCAGTGTTTATAATAGCTGAGCCATTTGGCAATTATGAATACTTTCCCTCTATTGCAGTACATTTGTTTAATTGGTTGGTTGTTTTTTTAAATATACTTTATTAATAAATCTTTCTCATGCTCCTTCCCAATTTGCTGAATCTCCTCTGAACACAGTCAAACAAGTGGAGCATTCCATTTTTATCACCTCGGAGGCATCTTTGTTGGAGTCTTTTGGTTTACTTGAGTGGACTAGTTACTTTCTAGAACTGCCACTGGGACTCTCCTAAAGCATCATTCTAAGAATACTCTTGTTTCTTGTAATAAAGTCCCTGTTTCCCATTTTCATGACTGCTGCATTTGTGGTCTACTCTCCTTGGTGGAGGCCCTGCTTTTCTAGGTTTTTGAGAAAGGGAGAAAAGGAGGTAACTTTTGGGGGGATCTAAAATGTCATTATTCTCTGTTCACACCGAATTACTATTTCATTGCCTAAGTTGGTATATTAGTCAGAGTTCTCTAGAGAAAGAGAACTTGTAGGATGTGTAGATAGATAGGTAAGCAGACAGATAGATAATGGATGGATGGACGGATGGATGGATAAATGGGTGATAAATGGATAGATAGATGTTGGATAGATAGATGATAGATAGATAGATAGATAGATAGATAGATAGATTGATTTATTGCAAGGAATTGTAATTATAGAGGTTGGCAATTTCCAAGATCTGCAGAGTGAGTAGGCAAGCTGAAGACCAAGGAAAGCCAATGGTTTAGTTCATTTGACTACAAAGACCTGAGAACCAGGAAAGCCAGTGGTATAATTCCTATCTGAAGACCAGCAGACTCAAGACTCAGGAAGAGCTCATGTTTTAGTTTTAGTCTGAAGACAACAGTGTTCCAGTTCATAGGCAGTCGAGCAGGAAGAATTCTCTCTTACTCAGGGGAAGGTCAACCGTTTTGTTCTATTCAGGTTTTCAGCTGATTAGATGAGACCCACCCACGTTAAGAAGAGCAGTTTGCTTTACTCAGTCTACCAATCTGAATGTTAATCTCATCCAAAAACATTCTAGCAGAAGCACTCAGAATAACATTTGACTGAATATCTGGACACCCTATGATCCAATCCTGCCTGTTGCCACATAAAATTAGCCATCACAGTTGAAAATCACTTTCCCCGAGCCATTTGAAGAC
>CM052899.1:169415015-169497512 GCA_028534135.1 Potos flavus
TGATGCCTAATCCATTTTTGGATTGGTCTGAGGCATTTGATTGGGGTGTCTGAACCTGTTCTTCATTATCAGATGCCTGGTAATAGCTGGGATTTTTTAGAATTTAATTTTATTTTTTCAGTGTTACAAGATTTATTGTTCATGCATCACACCCAGTGCTCCATGCAACACGTGCCCTCCTCAATACAAGTAGGGGGATCTCTAATATGAGTATCTTTAGATAATTTTTCTTGGGCTGATCAGTTTTCCTAAAGAGAAATCTTTTAGCATCATGCCTGGAAAATAAAGTTCTGGCTTCTAGAGACCTGAGACCCTAGGAAAATAATTAAGATGTAAACTTTCATGTAATCTCTTTGTTTTTCAGAGCACCGAACCTAAACTTTATTTGGTGTCCTCTGGTCCATATACCTTCTATTTTACCTCCTTTAGAGAATAGACTTGCATTTACTTCCAGAGTTGGAATGGTGGAGAGGATATGGAGATCCAATGGCTTTATGAAGAGAATTTCAACCTAACTACCATTTTTACCTCCACATTTATGCCCATCTCCATGAGGTCCTGAAGATGCTAATTTATGACCCTTATAGAGGTACGATGGTACAATTTGTCTAGTTCTCATGTCTATGTTGTCTTCAAGGTCATTTATTACTCATTCTTCTGTTTCCTAACTCCCAAAATTCTGTGGCTATTGTTTTTTTCCTAATTTTCTTTGTCCTTGTTGTTCTATCCTTTAAAACATTACTTTTTTTTTTTTTTTAAGTGAAGTTTTCAGATTAAGCGATACTAAATGTTTGTTTAGTTGGCAATCATCACCCGAAGGCAGGATCTTGCTTGTTACTCTCTGGTGAAAGTTTGGGAGTTAGGGGGTGAGGGGGAATTACACAGTAGTATGATGTTACTCAAATTCAGACTCACTGTCTTTCTCTTAATCCAAATGCATAATTTTTGCTTTTAGCTATCTTACTAAACTGCTCAATCCTCTGGGCTTCACATGAAAAATAAATTTCAGGTTTACTTATTAAATACTGAATTCTACAATATCATAAGGACTTTTATAAATAATCTAAAAATATTTCCTGAACATTCATTCATCATGTGTAAAACCTTGTTATCTAGCTATAGTCTCAAGCAATTTATGATTTGGTATGAAAAATTGGTCTGTAAAATAAAAAGAAGTAATGAATCAAGATAATAATGCAAGCAATTTTATTAATTTCTACATTTCTACATTCCATGTACCCAGTTCCAAACAAATCATCATTCATGTGACTACATGATAACCTCCCAGATTCTGAGTCATTGGAACACATGACAGAAGTACACTTTATGATGATTAAATGCCCTACTTAGCATGTATTTGTGATTTCTACCTCTTTGGAGGTTTTAAAATTAAGGCTGTGTCATCTCTCCGAATAAGTTAAGTGTGGCTCAATTTGGAAATGATGGGATTTTTAGTGATTAATTTTATTATGATTAGGTTCATCTATATGTGACAAATGACCTTAAATTTCCTAAACATAGAGGTTTTATGAAGCTAAACCACTCTTTCTTTTTTAGATAAACAGAGAATGGGGTCCAGAGCTCATGCACCATAATTACCTGGCACCAGAAATTTCTGTCTTGCCACTTCACTCTCCTTAGGATGGCCTCTAGTTGTCCAAGATGAAGCATGAGCTCCAGCCACCATTTCTTCTTTCCAACCAACAGGAAAGAGGAAGGGCAAATAAAGGCCTGTGTCTTCATCTTGGGGACACTTCCTGGTAGCTACATGCATCTCATTGGTTAAACCTTGGTCACATGGTCACACTTACCTGCAAGGAGTGGTGGAAAACGTATCTATTCCAGGCCCCTTTGGACTCAGTAACTATGGGGGTTTATATTTCTAAGGAAGAAAGGAAGAAAGGTAGGACAGATACAGGAGAGAAAGAGCAGTTTACTTCAAAGGGACAATATATATCCAACCTGTGATTCTACACTGTTTGTAATCTGGAAAACACTGGGGAGACAAGAGGTGGTGACAAGTGGCCCTGGTGATGGATGTCATGTCAATGGAAGGATAGACAATCAGTCATCTGTTTTATGGCTATTGCTGCTATGCTGGGATCCAGTTGGGAAGGGAATACTCTTAAAAATTATGTATTTTGATTGTGAAATATCTCAGACACACAGAGAAGTCTGATGCCTATTATCTTTCACTCAATTTTAACAGATTTTGCTAGATTTACTTTTTATATCTCTTGCCCTGACAGGAACAGAAGTAACACCACCTCCTCCATCTCTTCCTTTCTGAGTGTTGACTCTTTATCAGTGACGTGGGATATTTGCATTGGATTAGAACATATTCACTCATGGCATTATGTAGGTGCCATGTGGTGATTAAGGGTGTCTTGACTAATTGGGATCTAAAAAGCACTATTTTCTCAGGTATGACTACTGATGTTAGCAAGACACAATCCAATTAATATTGCCTGTATTTATTAAAAAATACAAATTTCAGTTTAAAAACCTACAATACTAGGGGAACCTGGGTGGGTCACTCAGTTAAGCATCTGCCTTCAGCTCAGATCATGATCTTGGGGTCCTGGGATGGAGTCCCGAGTCAGGCTCCCTGCTCAATGGAGAGTCTGCTTCTCCCTCTCTCTCTCTGCTCTTCTCTCCCTTTGCCCCTGCACTCATACTCTCTCTCTCTCTCATGCTCTCTATCTCTCTATCAAATAAATAAAAAAAAGATTTTATTTATTTGACAGAGAGAAAGAGATCACAAGTAGGCAGAGAGGCCAGCAGAGAGAGAGAGAGAGGGGGAAGTAGGCTCCCCGCTGAGCAGAGAGCCCAACGTGGGGCTCGATCCCAGGACCCTGAAATCATGATCTGAGCTGAAGGCAGAGGCTTAACCCACCAAGCCGCCCAGGTGCCCCTCAAAGAAATAAAATCTTAAAAAAAAATCTACAGTTCTATTTGTACACATATTTGAAGGATATAGCATCAGTAATTTAAAGACAAATGAACACCTATAATAAATATATGTGCATATATAGAGAGAACTGTATATTAAGTGACCTACTTGACTACATTTTATTGTTATAAATCACTGTATATTGTACTTAACTTTTTTCTTTTCTATTTAAGAGCAATCCTTCAATGACAGATCTTACAGTTCTAAGTAACACAGCAACACCCCCCTGTCCTAGATGGGGTTCTCTGGAAATAGACTCTGACACTGTGATTTACATACAGGTGGTTTCAGGGGAGGTTGTGGAGGGGGGAGGGGAACTGAATGGAAGAAAGTGAGCTAAAATATGGTTGTAGCAAAAATCTGAGCTAATCCCACAGGAGTTGGGCTGGCCCTTTAGTACTGTCTCTCCCCATCCACAGGTGAGTAATGGGACAGGAGCTGCATGTGAGGAAAAGATGTGCCTTTGAGCAAGCATCTCTCTTCTACCTGAGGCTCTGAGATCTCAGAGTCCAACCCGAATGGGCTTGTGCGGGGGCACATTGCCCCCTCCACTTTGAAGGAGACACATCCCTAGTTCTCGTACCTTAACCAGTCATGTCTTCTTATATTTTACTGTATTTTGGGCCAATTCTAATTCATCTTACTGATTCCCTTCATTTTCATCAAACACACAGTTGTCAGGGTTCAGTATAATATTATTCAAACTTCTTTGCAAAGAAATATGATGAGGAATCTCAAGAAAATAGATAAGGAGATGTACTTGTGACCAAATTTTTTAAAATTATAAAGCTTTTCCATAAAAAGTTTTATTTCTTGACGGAAAACACTTTCTGAAATCTCTGAAGCATCTTTAAGGAGATGAGTTTCTGAGACTCTGGTCATTGGAAAAAGCCTGCTTTTGGAATCAGATGTACCTGAATTTGAACCCAAACAGTTAGTTACTTGCTGTGTGACTTTAACAAGTCACACAACCTCTCTGTGATTCCATTTTCTGAACAAAGCCCTTGGTTCAAGGTCCCTTTGGACTCTGAGACTCCCCGACTTAGGGGGGGATGAAGCCAGCACTTCCAATGGAGTGAAACTCAGAACTGTTGAAGGCCTGACCAACCTCCTGAGTGCTTGTCAGTAGAATTACCTTATCACTAAAGGTGCCTTTGTGAGGCAACTCTCATACCAGGAATGCCCAGGGAAGGCTGTTGAAAGTGACTTCATGCCCGGGCCTCCCTACTGCCAATCCTGCCTTAGGAAAGGCTTACTTTTTTGGCTCCACCTGCAGTGGGGAGCAAGGGAAAGACCCAAGGAGAGCACAAGCAGGTGCCAGCAGCAGGAAGCGCAGCCTCAGAGCCTGGGTCCAGATCACATTTCAAGCACTGGCGTTGGTATAATTGGATTGCTCGTTGCCCGGTGCACACCCACCCTGGCGTCTTTAATGAGCAGCCCCCTCTCTCCATCCGTGTGAGAACATAGGAGACTTTAATTAAGATGGAGGGGCAGCCCGCGGGGAAGGTGTTGGAGTCTGTTCAGCCTCTGAGCTCACTGAGCATGACTCATCCTTGGAGCTGGGGGCCTGCACTCTGAGACTTGTGTCCCTGCCCTCACATCCCGTCACACATAGATTCTCCTTTCTTTCTTCCCATTTCTAACTGAGGGAAGACATGCTTTATTTGAAGTGAGAATCCCCCTGTGTCCATGAATGTCTTCCACTCTTGCAAATTACTGCAAGGGGAATCATAATTCAAGCCGTGCAGACAGAGGGCAGTTTGGTGATCTCATAGAGGAGTCCAGCGGGCGAAGCGGGGGGCAGGCGGATCGGGGGAACTTGGCTCAGTCTGAGCTACGTGAGCTTTCTTCTCCTCTCTTTGAGCAAGAAAGAGCATAGGCTGCGCTCTCTACCTCCTGGGGCTGCGAGTCAGGCACACGACAGAGAGATATGAAGGGGAGCTCAGCCCGTGGCAATCCAGGATCAATCAATCTGTCAACAGAACCTACCGGGATATTTATGGAACATCTGATATACGAGTGAGGGAAACCCAATGTGCGTTATGATTAATTATTTTAAAATACTCCTTAAAACGTTCAGAGGAAAAAAAGAAAAGAATTGGCCCCTTTAAAAACTGAATGGAAGTTTCTGACATTGTTGAGAATGGAAAACTGGCTGGAAACCTGCTTTGTGTGTAGTGCGGTAAAGAGGCTACTTAAGCGTTGTTTCCCGCCCCCCAAGAGTAGCCTTTCTTTCTCTTCATTCAGGTATTTATACTCTGAGTAAGGACTGGGTTAGGGGAGCAGCATCACCTGCACCACTGGGATCCCTCACCTCAAGTCCTCGCTCCGCTGGGAGATCCTGCTTCTACCCCAAACCCTGCCTCAGCAGCTGCCGGCTTTGTACCTGAGAGGCAGGAGAGGCTGGCAGGTGGGCATTTCTCATCCTGCAAACCACAGCCACCAATCCTTCTGTCCTTCATGTCCTAGAGTCAAAGTGCTCTTCTTCCCTTCCTTCACTCAGGGCTGGCGACAGACTTTGCAAGGCCCAGGGCAAAATGAAAATCCAGGCAGAGAAGTCAATCTCCCCACCTCCAAGGGCCCACAGTTGCAGTTCACAGCCGGCCAGGCAACCCCCGGGGGATTGGAACCTCCATGGTGGAACTCATTTAATACCTGATGGGGTGGGTGACGGACCTCGCCTGTGTTGTCCACTGAGCAAACCTGGTGCTGCCAGTCTGGGTCAGAGCTGGCCACCGCCCGCCCTGCCCCAAGATACCATGGGGCAGACCCCTGCTGGCACAAGGGGGTGATGGCCCGTGTGGCTTTCCCTGCCCACACAACCTGCTCTCCGCCTTGTATGGGGGTGAACATGTTCGTGGGGTGGGCGGGGTCACACCGGGATGCACCCGGGTCCCCATCGGGCCGCCCCGAGTCCATCCCAGGCAGGTGAAACAGCTTGTTTGCCGAGAATCCACGCCCCCCACACATGCTCCACTTGCAAAACAGAAAATCAAAAATAAAATCATTAGGAATTTTAAGACCGCAATCTCAGAGCGTCAAACAATGTGCAGGGCCGTTCTGAACTGCAAGGCTACCTGCTCACAAAGTTGGTCCTGACCCTACGTCTCCTCTGGGAACCACCCTGTCACAAATCCTCCATGAGGGTGCTGTGCCAGAGACGCCTCTTCTCCTGAACCTGTCTCCATCCCTCTGCCCTGACTCTTCACCCTTGGACCCTGTGTTTGACTTCCACCTATTATTTCGATGCCTTTCCATGTTTTCTTCCCATTTTTCTTTTGATTGCCCCCTTTCCACAGGTGGGCTTCTTGAAAGGAGTCAGTAGTCGCTGGGCGTCTCTGCAGCATCCCATCTCATGCACCCTCCTCACCTACCTGCAATGAGGGAAGCCGTTTCCTTACTCCACCGAAAGTCTCCTTGCAAAGGTCATTGTCAGACTCCTAATCACTCAACCCAGAAGTCGGATTTTTGGTTTTTTATCTTGTCCCACTAAAGATATGATGTTTGGTGACATTGATGATGCCTCCTCTTGAGACCCACACCTCAGTTTATTCTTTCTCGGTCCTGGAGGTAAGAAGTTCAAATCAAGGTGTCCACAGGGCCGGGCTTCCCCCTCCAAAACCTCTGAGGGAAGGTCATACCTTGCCTCTTTAAGCTTCTGGTGGCCGTAAGCATTCACAGGCTGTGGAATCACCACTCCAATCTCTGCCTCTGTCTCCATATTGCCGGCTTCCCTGCATGTCCCTGTTTCTTCCCATGGCAGTCTTTTTATACGGACACCGGTCACATTGGGTTAGGCACCCACTGGACTCCAGTGTGACTTCATCTTAACTAATCACGTGGGTAGGGACCCTATCTTTACATAAGGTCCCATTCTGAGATACTAGGAGCTTCGAATGTCAACACTTCTAGCCCTGACATATTGTAAAAGTAAAATTCTATTTGTAAAAAATGCACACCATTTAATTTCTTGGCCTCAGTGTACTCATATATATAATGTGTATGATAAAAAGCAAATTAAATAGTGAATATGGAAGCTATTAGGGACTCAAGCATACTTCACAAGTATGAGGGTTTATCATGATTATGAATATGATCCCCTTTCATTTTTTTGTGACTGCTGGGTCGTGCGTCCACAGACACACCGTGCTTTCCACTCTTGGCGTGAAAGGTACTAAGCAGGTGTCATAGCACACAGCAGGGCTTTGCTTCTTGCAGAATGTCATGTTTCTATGTTCTCCCAGCCAGTGGGTAATACTGGGCTGTGAAAATGGGCGAAAGTTTATGCCCAGTGGAAGGGCACGTTGGAGGGACAGCAGGGAAGGCAAGCTTCAGGACTAGGGCTGTGAGGGATGGGGAGTTCATGAGCCCATGGCACCATGCTCCCTGCCTCCACTCACCTTCTGCTCTCACAGCTAGAGCCACTTGACCAGTCAGTCGTGCTTCTAGTCCTTGGAATTGTCAGGCTTTTAGACGAATTTGAGGTGTTTCGGGAGCCCTGATCAAGCCAGCCTTCTTGACCTTGCCAGGAATAAGCCCTGCCTCATGGCTGTTACAATAAGAGCAGGCTCTCGGTCATCAGCCTCTTCCACCCAGAGCCCTGTCACTACACCCGTTTCCAAAATTACCTCCCTATTGGCCTTGCTGTGGAGCCTGAACTCCACTGTGATTCCCACTTGAGTTAAAGCACCGAACTGCCTTGTTAAGTAGCAAGCCAGCGGAAGACAAGCTTCACCAGCCCCAGAGCCCACAGCTTGCTCAGTTCAGCTCGGGATCAGACAGTCTTTGTGGTGCAGCAACATCTGCCCAAAGTGTCCCATGGAGCAATCATCGAAATGGCTCTTGGGGGAAAGCCTGGCTATAGCCCATGGAGTAGGGCAGGAAAATGGAGCTTCGGATCCTGATGGTATCACTAACCGATGATTTCAATATTTATCTTCATTTTCTTATCCATAGAACAGAGGTTTTCCCACTTGAGAGAGCTCAGCAAGCAGTGAAAAGGGTAACTGGGGGATGGGCATTAAGGAGGACGTCTGATCTGCTGGGCACTGGGGGTTATATGCAGCTTATGAATCATTGACCACTATATAAAAACTAATGATGTACTATAGGTGGGCTAATTGAATTTAAATAAAAGAATGGAAATGAGCACATGAGATCAAGTAGTCAAAGTGCTTGTAGAGTGTCTGGCACGTGCTGGAGAACGTGAACACCCAGTTCAACACTATGGAGCTGCACGTGAAAGGCACATAGGAGTCCTTTTAAATGGAACAAAGTGCAAGTGGACCCATTGTTCTGCCTTTTTCTCCTGTATCCCATCCCTTTATTCCTCACCTTTCTAAAGCATCGTTCTGCGGCTGACCCTACACCCTCATGTAAATACGCTCCTTAGCGCAACTGGGTTATTGGTTGACTTAATACAAGGAAGAAGTTTTTGTGGCCAGAGCTGCCTGGAGATGGAGTGGAATGCCTCACAAGATGCTCACTATTATAGAGGACGTGTAAGCAAGAGCCTGGATAACCACTTGGCAGAAATGTCCATTTTTAATTATTTATTTGACAAATATTTACTGGACACTCACTATATACCAGGCATTGTATTAAGCACTGCAGAAACAAAAATAAATAAATCTTGTGGGTCTAAAACTTTAGCTGGAGTTTTAGGCTGGAGCTATTGGTAACTACTCAGCATATATCCACCCCACTTCTTGGTGCTGTGCCTCTTTTTATGCCTCTTTCCACCTTACTGTGCTCACGGCTTCATGCAGGCAACCCTCTGTCTAGAAAGGCTTATCTAAATTGCATTGGTTTGGGTTCAGTCCCTTTGTGTGTTCCCATAATACCTGGCTTTATCATTGTAAACACTAATCTTCGATATGCTGTGGATTCTTTGAGGCCCATGGTGATAATACTTTATTAATCTGAGTATCTCAACAGTTAGCATAGCGCTTGGCATCAGGTAGATGTACAAATTACATTTGTTGATTCAATGTGAAATGAGACTATACCTGCCCAGACAATGGCCAGATTAGGGAGGTTATTTTTTCCCTTTAAGTAATTTCTGAAATTGTTAAAATCAATACATGTTCCTTAAAGATTTGAAACATCCAGAACAAAGAGAGGATTAAGAAAATAAAAATATACTTGCGATCTTACCACCAAACACATTGATAACAAATCCTCCTGACTTTATAGTTTCTTAAATATACACTTTAAAGACTATTATATATTAATTACTATTTTGCTATGTGCAGTAATAGATAAACCTCCAAACATCAATAGGTTAACACAATAAAATTTCATTTGTCCCTTATGTAAAGTTCAAATGGATGTTTCTAACTGGGGGGGGGGGGGTATCTCTCCTTCCAGTGATGATGCAGATACCTGGGCTCTTGCCATTTGGGGACCCTGCCATCTCTGGCCCAGGGCTTTCAAAAATGTTGACCTGGGGAGAAAGGGCTGGAGGATCTTCAAGGGAACTTTTTTAGGAAGACCTGGAAGTAGTCATACCACTTTCTCTTGTAGTTCTTTATTTAAAACTTCATTTGAGTTAGTATTATGTTAAGCAATAAGTTAGTAATGAGGTCGCTCCTCCTCCTGAACTAACTCCAAGAAAGGCTGAGCAGTATAGTATGGCTGAGAGCCCAGAAATAAAAGAGGGGCTTAATGAAGTTGAAGCAGCCCTTCCACAAATTCGAGTGCCTTTAAAAAAATTTACTTATTTGAGAGAGAGAGCGTGTGCGCACATGCGCAAGCAGGGGAGAGGGGAGGGGCAGAGGGAGAGAGAATCTTCAGCAGACTCCCCACTGAACACAGAGCCTAACATAGGGCTCGATCTAAAGACCCTGAGATCATGACCTGGGCTGAAATCAAGAGTCTGATAATCAACCGACTGAGCCTCCCAGGTGCCCCTCAAATGCCTTTCTAAGTACATATTTTATAGATTATATTTTCACTCCAAATAATCACAAGCCTTTTCCATATTATTACATAATCTTTCAAAATAGTGGGTAAATATTATGTTCCTATGTTACAGATGAGGATGGTGGAGGCGAAGTAATTTGCCCGAGGCCCTCAGCCAATATACAACAGTGCTGGTCCTCAACCCTCCTATCCAGATTTCTTTCAGAGTTCTTTGTAAGGACATGCATTCAGAAATGCAAATGGAAGAAGGTTAATAAAACCCTTATCATGATGGAAACTGGGAAGATAATCTTGAGAGTATCTTGAAGCTTGATTAAGAATGACCAGCGCTCAGATATTTCACACCAGATACATACTTTTGAGACAGAAAAAAAAAAAAAAAAACCCAAAACTCTCAACAAAATGTGGTATGGATGAGGTTTGGTGGGTTGGGAGTGTTTAGATTGCTCATCACTTAGAGTAAGAGGGTGGTTTGGCCCATGGCCACTGTTCTTTGAGTTAGCTTTGACCCTTGACAACTTAGTGGCCTGACTGGCTAGTGTGCAGCCATTCAACCCATGCTTGAGATTCCCAAGAGGAGAGAACCGGCCCTGCCTGTTTGTGAATAACTACACTGATTCTTGGAATCAAGAAAATGTTTTGTTAGGCTAATGGTTTCTCTTTTCCATAATATCTCATTGAGGGTCATGAGTTCTTGAGGTGTGAAACTAACTGGGAAAATTCAGAATTCAGCTAATACCTATTTGCTGAATTCTGAGCCTACATAAGTCTTGCAGAAGCCAAGAACATGTTTATCAACAGACAGAGTGAAGTTTCATTTCTCCTGTAAAATGACCCCTCAATGTGATATATGTGTATTGAGTGCCCTTCTGTGACTAAGAGCTATCTAAAAAAGAAAAAAAATATAGCCACCTCCTGAAGCATGTATAAATTGCTTTTTTAGACCCTATAAAATTTTAGCTAGCACCAAACATAGAACTTCATTCATCATCCTGCAAGTGAGGACTGCCAAGGGAAGCCGGCTCTTCCTGAGCCGAAAGTGGCAACACTCCAGGATTGGCAGGAATCAAATGAATCATTTCCTGCTTTTAGTTTTAGATAAATAATCAGAAAAGATTGTCTAGATTATGATCCAAAAGCCATTTTTCATAGCTCTGAGGATCCAGAATCCTTAACTTCATGTGGAAGCCCCTTTTTCTACTAATTTTATTGCACAGTATGGAAGAGAAGGCAGACGAACCTACCAAGGCCACGCTGAATTTTTAGTGCAGGGAAGACTTGCGATCTCAGTGTGGTGAGTGTATTCGGCACATCTTTTTATTTCTGTATTTTGACGCTTTACTATCTGGGGCCCTGCTGACCCTGGAGTGACTGCCCCTCTCAGGATTAACTAATTCCTAGAGACAGTAAACAGCTCTAGCTGGGAGTGTGCTCTCATACGCAAGCTGATCCATCTAGAGCTCAGACCCTTGACCACCTCCTCTGTCTGGCTCTCACACTCTGGGCCACCATTGCCCTGCCCTAATCTCCCCAGGGCCATGCATCAGACAATTGCGGGCAGTACCTGTGCTCCGGAGCCCACTGAAACGATTCAAACCAGCCAGTCCTCAGTCTGCTAACCCTCCTCACCTGGTCTTTCCTGTGGAAACCACACCAGAATCTCCTTGCTGTGTTTTCCTGCTCCCTCTGCCCATGGTGCTTCCCCATGGGACCCCTGCCCATGTCATGGCCTGCCCCCTCCCCTTTGGATCTGTTACATGACAAATTCTCTTTTCAATGGCAGTTGTCTCCATATCTGTTGGCCTGGCCATACCTGAATAATAATGAAATTTACATTTTAAGACGGTGAAGTGAAAGAGAAAAGAAGAGAGGGAGAGAAAAAAATAGGAGTCAAGGCTTGGGGTTCCAGTCCCAATTCTGTTGACTTCTTTCCTGGGATATCTTGGACAAGTCTTCTAATTTCTCTGGACTTAGTTTTCTTGTCCTTAAAATGAGGTGGCCAGATGTCTCCAGATAAACCCTGAAATTTCTTCAGATGTTCAAATTCTAGTTTATTTCTTTAGCATGTGATAGGCTATTTTTTATATAGATTTCCAAATGATGTGATTTCTTCATCAGGCATTGCTGAGTACCTGCTATTTGATGAGCACTGAACTAGGGACTAGAGGTCCAAAGATGGGTGAGAAAAATTTCTGGCTCTCCCAAGGCTCCCAAAGATACTGGAACACTCTCAAGTTAAAATATTAAACATCAACTGAGAAAATACAGAATTAACGTTAGATATATAGATGAGATATGATTACAAAATCTCCACCCACCCTCAACCAGGTCCCCATTCCACTGCATGTGTGCAGACATTCATAAACTATAGAGCCAAACAAGAGGTAGGGGGTCATGTGTCCCCAGAAATTACCGTAATTCTAAGCTTCTATTTGATCTTAGAAGTTTCTTAATTATCGCTTTCTATCAGTGGACTTATTCATTGTTCAAGCACTCCAGATTCCCTGGGGAAGTGCTTCTCATCCCCTAGTACCTTTCTCCACCCCAACACATCCACAGAGTGTCATATGCTCTGTCAGTGATGTAGGTGAGGACATTTTAGGGAGATTTCTGGTTCTTGTTTTGTTTTGTTGGCCAGAAGAAAACGAATTCCATTCTGAATTCCACTTTCCAGAGTTTTCATCCATTACAAGCCCCTCTTCCTGATTCTGTTTTCTTTATCTTCTGTGGCTTCCCCACTGGTGTTAGCCACAGTTAAAACTTTCTGCTGCTGTCTCGCTGGGACTTTGCTGTCCCCTCTTTTCAAGTATACTTTCTTATGCTGTAAGTAGGGATAATATTTTCAAAAAATATTAAAACAAGATATTTTTCCTTCCCCATAAACTATGTTGCCTAGCAATTCCATCTGGGTAATGAATCAATGCCATTCATTGCTTTGGGGAGATTGTGGCTACCAACTAGGACAAAGAATTCATTGCTTGGTTTTGAGTTTCATACTAGATTTTTTTTTAAAGTACATAGAGAGATAGTAGTCCTGTCAGCCTATTTCTCATGGAAAGAGAAGGGTTTTATTTTTTCTTTAAATTTTCCCAAATTTCTATTTACTTATTAAAAAACAAATAAACAAACAACAAGTCGGAGTATCTGAGTTTATTTGCGGGTAGGCATTGTGTAGAGAAGACAAGGAGGAATATGTAAGTTTGTTTCAAATAAGGAGGAAACCGCTGCTGATGTGATGGGGGAGAGCCAGGCAGCCAGGAAGAAGATGCTGCCTGCCTTGCCAAGAGTGATCTGGAGTCTTCACTCTCTGGATTGCTGCTCACGTTGGGGACCATGGCGGACTTATCGGTGATAGGCTGAGGCAGAAGCTGAAAGGGAGGAGGGCTTGCTTCTGAAATTCTGGAAGGAGAATGGTTGAGTGTCCACCATACACAAAAGGTGACCAGGGTGGAGCAACAGTGGGGTTCGACAGAAGCCGGACAGGGAATTCTCAAGGGCAACTGCACTTCTCTTCAAAGACTGCAGGTGACACGGAAGGAATCTACATTTTCCAAGGTGACCCTGTATGGCACAAAGAAGGTACTCTGTAAACAAGCTGCAGGAGGGACAAGCCCAAGGAACCCAGCCATCTGGACAAGGCAGTGGTGTCAGAGTGTCCACCTTGTCAGCAAGAGCAGGGATAGGGAGACCAGCATCAGGGGAAGGTGGCTGAGCTTCCAGGGGCACTCACCCTAGAGGAGCAGCAGGTCCTTCTTCTGTAGAAGCTCTGAGGGCAGAGGCCAGGCGTTAGATTTTGAAATAACCTCAAACCAGGAGGTATGAACTTCCTTTGAACCAGAGGCTAGCAGGAGCCAGCAAAGAGGGATAATGCACAACCCAGACACCCTTCTCTGGCTTTCATATATTTACAGAGTTTCTTCTGGCATCCAGCTAGATGGAGAGGTAGAAAGCAGAACTGTAGGGGAGAAGCATTAAAATCTGAGCATTTACCTTGAGGAGTTCAAGTTTACCTACACGACACTTGTCTTATGTTCATTAGTTGGCTATCTCGTTGCACAAATACTTTAAATCAATCTTGTATTTAGTGAGAGGGTCTGAAAAAACACTTGAACATACACATCTATACATCTAGTTGTAATGAGACCACATGATCCAAGGTGGTCATTCTACAGGCACAAAGGCCATAGGCATGACTTGTTCTGTATTACAGGGCTAGTTCACCATGAGGCAGGACTAGATTTAGGTCCTGAGGAAGTCAGGAGGGCCTGGGAATCTCTCTATGACACCAGCCCCTTGGAAATATCGTACGTGTTCATTTTGGTTATGGCAGGCCTGCTATCATTCTTAAAAGATTTTATGAATTCCTAGAATGTCTTTTTTTCTTACAATGTTTTATAATGTCTCCCCTAGTTTTAGTACTTCAGACATAGCTAAAATGAAAACATTTTAGTATCACAGTGCTTTTCAAAGTGTGGTCATCAGACCCATAGCATTGGCATCACCTGGGGATATGCCAGCAATTAAGGTTCTCAGGTCCCATCCCAGGCCTACTGAATCAGAAACCCTGGCGGTAGGTCCAGAAGTCTATGATTGATTGATTGATTGATTTTAAAAGACTTTGTTTGTTTATTTATTTGAGAGAGAAAGAGGGAGGGAGAGAGTGCATGAGTGAGGTGAGGGGCAGAGGGAGAAGCAGACTTCCCACTAAGCACGGAGCCTGATGTGGGACTTGATCCCAGCACCCTGGGATCATGACTTGAGCCTAAGGTAGCTACTTAACTGACTGAGACACCCACGTGCCCCCCAAAATCTGTGTTTTAACAAGCCTTCCAGGTGTTTCTGATGCATAAAGTTTGAAAATCCGTGATATTATCATACTGTAATTAGTCACAGATCCAGAAGTTTATCTTACTTATTAAGGCTCAGATATAAAATTCATATACATACTTTTAAAATAGAGGTATGGCTGCTTCTAAATTCAGTAGACAAAAGAGCATTTCTGTTTCTATTCCTTTCCTCAAAACTCCCTAGAAATCATAAAAAAAGGTAAAACAGGAAAAAGAGAAGCAGCTTCAGTTGAAGCATATGTGCCATGTGCTGGGAAACATGGATGGGATGGAGGGAGGTGTGGAGCTAAGAAACATTTGCTCTGATGCTTTATAAGCAAGGCACAGATTTCTCTAGACTCCGGTGTCCAAGTCTTGGGAAATCCAGCCAGTGATCTCATAAGTATGTTCATTCACAGAACTGTGGGTGGAGAATGCCTCTGATTGACACTGATGCTGCAGCAGGACATAGAATAGCCAAAGCCCAGGAGCTCACAATCTAACTGGAAGCACTAAATCAGTACTACAGAATATTAGCAACTATTGACTTTTCTTCCCCCTTTGGAGAGCTCACTGTGCTATCCTTTCTTTACATTTCATCTACAACTCTGTTTACTTTTGAATTACTCTTTATTGCTTATATAAACATTTTAAACTAATTTTTATAACCATTTTTTTTTAATGTTTTCATCGAGGTGTTTTTTGATCTGTAAAAACTGTTTGGGTATCTTGGGTTGGGATGCAATGCATCATCATTTTCCCATGAAAATGAATGGGCACTTAAAAAATTGATAGAAGGGTTTTCAAGTATCTATTAAAGTCATTTAAAAAAGCAGAGGTGTATTTTGAAGATAGCCCGCAGAATTGGTCCTGGTGTGTGAAAGAAAGAGAAGAGTCAGGGATGAATCCAAGGCTTGCAAACCGGAAGAATGGAGTTGGCAGTAGGTGAGAATAAAAAAGCTGGGAAAGGAAGGGGGGAGTAGAGAGCGAGAGGTAACATCAGGGCCTCAGTTATGAAAATGTTAAGTCCCAGAGATGATGGATGGATGGATGATAGATAGATGATAGATGGTAGATGGGATGGATGGATGGATGGATGGATAGATAGATAAATATTAGATAGATATGTGTTGAGTGGGCAACTGGATCGGTAGCCTAGAGTTAAGGAAGTGGTCTAAACTAGAAACATATATTTTGGTGTCATCAAATATAGATTAAAACTATGAGCCTGGATGTAGGTAGAGAAAAGCAACTTTGAATGAGCTCTGGTGCTCTCCAAAGTGAAGAAGTTGAGTTGAGCAGGCAGCAGTGGTGAGGGAGGAGGAACCACACATATATAGTCCTGGAAGGCAGGCCAGGAAGATGTTTCTAGAAGACAGGAGTGTCCCCTGCTGTAGATAGGGCAAGTGAGATGAACACTGAGGTTTAAACATCAGATCTAAAGGCACTGACATCACTTTAACAAGATAACTTTGGATAAGGGGTAAGGGGTGGGAGTGAATTAAGGACAATGGAGACAGACTCAGAACTACAAATGGTATGATTAGATTCATATGACGTTCTAGAAAAGGCAGAACTAAAGGGATAGGTCACTGGTTGCCAGCCTTGGCATGGGGGAGACATGACTACAAAGGAGAACAAGGTGATTTTGGGGGTTGACAGAGCTATCTTATATCTTGATGTGGTAGTAGTTACACAATTGTGTCTGTATGTCAAAACTCAGAGAAAGGTACTACAAAAAGAGTGAATTTTTCTGTATGTGAATTATAAGTAAGAGATACTGTGAGTGGTCACAAAAAGAACATGATAATAGGAGTAGTGGATCTAGAAACAGTGAATGTAGACACCTCTTTTCAGGGGTTTTGCTCTAAAGGTGAGCAGAGAAATGGGGTCAAAGTTTCAAAAGAAGGTAAATCCAAGAGGATTTTATTTTAACTAGATAAAGGACAGCTATGAAAGAATTTGAAAGCTGCTGGGAATAATCCAATCAAGATGGGAACTTGACGGTGTGGAAGAGAGAAGGAAGAATTGCTGGAGGGATGAACTTGAGAAGAACATGAGGTCCAGGACTCAGGAGGAGAGGCTGGCCTGAGACAGTATGTGACAACAAATGCTGGGTTGGGTGGATGGGGGTGATGGTGCAGGGTGTATGGACAAATTCCCTTCTGACTGCTTTTATTTTCTCAAGGAAACAGCAAGCTAGAGAGGGAGGGAGGAAGTTGTTGGGGTTTGGAGGAGAAAGGAGAAAATAGGACGCAGTTATCTTGGAAGGTGGGAGATGGATGGCAGGAAACGCTACTATGATCCCCAGGGAACTGGACTAGGTATTCACATGTGTTCAGGGAACATGGTTCTATGATTTTCTCTAGCCACTGAGAATGGGGAGACCTGAATATAATCAGGGCTGAGGCCTTGCCACGTGAGTCACCATCTAGTGAGATGGGCAAGAAATTGAGAGCAATGCAGCAGGGTGATTATGGTGACTGGCTTCTCCAGCTCCAGCTGTACTTGACTCCCGCTAGGAACTGAATTTTGTTCTCCAAAATTCATATGCTGCAGTCCTAACCTGTCAGTGAGACAGTGTATGGAGATGGGGCCTTTGGGAGGAAATTAGGTATAGATGAGGTCAGGAGGGTGGGTCCCTTGGGATAGGACTGGTGCCCTTATAAGAAGAAACACCAGAGAGCTTATGCTCTTGCCCTTAGAGGCCATGGGCAAACATAGTGGGAAAGGACCGTCTGCAAGCCAGGAAGGAAGTTCACCAGCAACCAAATATGCTACACCTCAATCTTGGACATCCGAACCCCCAAACTATGGGGAAAATCCATTTTTCCTTTGTTTCAGGCACTCAGTCTATGACATTTTGCTATGGCAGCCCAAACTGACTGAGACATCCCCCTTCTATTTACCAAACTTGCCAAGTATACTCCCTCTGATGACATCTGTATTTTCTTGCCCCTTTGCGGAGAACGCTTTCTAATTCGCTTACTGGCATTCCCTTCGTGTGTGCACGCCAGTGTTAGGTTTTCAGCTGGGTTTCTCCTAGTGTCCCATTTAAAATTTCAGTTTCCTCTCTGCCCAATACCCCTGCATTTGCTTTCTTCTTTCCCCGCTTTATTTTTCTCGTAGCATGTAAACTTTCTAATGTTCTGGATACCTTAGTCATTGAATTTTTATTATCAATCTCTTCCCCATTCGATCGTAAGCTTCACGAAGGCAGAGGTTTTTGTCTTTAGCTTGCTGCTATGTCTATATTGTCTCCAAAAGTGCTTAGCGTGTCACAGACGCTCAGTAAATATTTGTTGAGCCGGTGAATGAAGTCAGGACATTTTTACTATTTGACATTATGTCTGAATTAGAAATCAACGTTCAAACATTCCACCCTGTTGTCGATGCCTCTGCTGAATCTTGCTTTCTCTTCTTGGGTCCTGGAGCGCCCCTTGTCTCTGTGGCTCCAGTGTTGTAGGTATGCTTTGGGGACCAGCCCACCTAACCTCTTCAGGCTGTATATTGAGACAGTATGATATGTGGTTCCCATACGGAGCGCTCGTTAGAGAGAGTATCCAGGGTTCAGTTGATTCCAATTCCATTTTCATCTGTGGTTCTTTCTTGCAATTCCAAACCTGAGGTTGACTTTGGAAGATCATCTTTCTTGAGTTCCCACAATATTTGCTCTAGACTAATGAAAAAATGAATGATCATAAATATAATTACTCTGAAGGCCTGAGGATATTTTGGTACCCTTGGAAGGAAGATGGGTTTGAAAGAAAAGCAATCGACGGTGGAGGACTTCAGGTGTTTTTCTCTGTCAGAGCTTATGGGTACCAAAAATAAATAGTGTTTCTTACCCCCTTTTATGTTCTGAACAAATGGAGAAATAAAAAATAAGGAATGTAACATCAGTGATAGGCCAAAATATTACTTTATTTGCTGGTAAGTGTTGAGAGGATAGCTTAGTGTGAGCACCACAGAGGCCCGCGCCTCGGACAAGCTAGACATTACCACACTGTCGCCACAGTGGACAGAACTAGTCTCCACCTGGCCAGCAGGGGTGGGACTCCGTGGTAACAGCAGAGGCCACTGGCACCCCACAGTCAGTCCACTCCAAAGAGGAAAATAAGGAGGGCCATGACTATACTCAGGGAGCTCCGTGGCATTGTTCTTCCTGGGGAGGGAGCATTCCCCAAATTTATCTGTTCACGGAATTGTTTTGTCATGTAGTCTTGTGCAACTTGTGAAGCAAGGAAGTCACTTGGAGAAATGCTGGTATGGGTAATCAAGGTGCCCCTCATCTCAAATATTCCATGAGATAGCACAAGCTCGACCTCTCTTTGTGAAGTTCGATAGATTCCTCTCATTAGTAAACATCATTGAACCCCTATAATGTGCCGGTTGCTGTTCCAGCCATCGGGCATTAGACTAGGAGAGAGCAAGACACAAAGACAACACTGGCTTTCAAAGAATCTGTAATTAAGTGAGTGGGATGGATGTACGAACTCCCAAGACCTTTCGTGAATGCAGTTAGAAGAGATATTCCAACGTGATGTGATGGATGCCTCTTTTCTTTAGGTCATAGCCTAGATGACTTGAACAAGGAAAAGAAACATTTCTTCAGTTTGTTTGTTGGTATGATCTTGACTCTTTTTTTTTTTTTTAAGATTTATTTATTTATTTTAGAGAGAGAAAGAGAGAGAGCACAAGTGTGGAGACAGAGGGAGAGGGAGAGAGAATCTCAAGCAGACTCCACACTGAGCACGTGTGGAGCTGGATGCGGGGCTCGATCTCATGCCCCTGAGATCGTGACCTGAGCTAAAACCAAGAGTCTGTTGCCTCACTGACTGCACCACCCAGGTGCCCGGTGGGATCTTGACTCTTAAAATGGAAAGCGACATCAGAAAAAAAAAAAAAAAAATCCAGTTATTTAGCTGTACAAGGGGTTGAATTTTATTTATTTGAGATTTTTAACAGACAAAGATATATAATTACATGGAAACGCCAAGTCACACATGGGCCCAATCTTTTGCAACTTGTGGGCACAAGTAAGGTAGAGCCAACAAAGGGATCTGAGTTCAAACCTCAGCTTCACTAATAGCTGGGTGTGTGACTGGACGAATAGCTTAACTTCTGCCAAAACTTTGCCTGCCTGTCTGTAAGATGGTGGTCATTACAACGAAAGTCTTCTTGCCTCCCAGCTTCCTGGGGTAAGAGGAGGGATGTGAAATCCAAGGATAAACTGTAATATGCTAACATGACTATGTTATTACACATGTAGGAAGTTTCCTAGGACTGTGGAGGAAGTGTCCATGGCCTTTTTTAACATCCTTGATTCTGAATTTTAATACAATCTGGAAATATACAGATAGTATTTATCTCAATCGTGTTTTGTTTTCTCTCCAAAGTTTTGGGGTAAGGCCTATGATTTCTGATGCGATGCTTTTAATGATTGAATTATTTAAAAAGCATAGAGAAGATCATACTAAAATCCTGTAAGAAAAATCTTTCCTTTATACCCAATTTTGTAAATTCAACTTTTCTTTAAATGCGTCAAGACTAAAAAACAACCCACGGACAACTAAAAAAAGGCTTCTGGAAGGAGAGATATTTTACCTGAAATATCAGTGTGAAGAGATTTTTATGGCTGGTTTAAAACCCCCTTAAATTAGGGGGTTGTAATGGAAAGTCTGACAGGCTCAAATAAGGCAGTTCAAAAATATACTCTAACACTTAACACATACTATACATGAAATGTATTTTTAACATGCTATATGTTTATTACAGATTAAATACTTAAAAATGGAAAAACAGCCCAAATGTTTCTTAAATATTTGCTTAATATAGTCAGAACACATTGAGAATTGTAACCATGAAGAGTACACTTTAAGTGTTTAACTAACATCAAATGCAATAAAAGGTTTCATTTGAAATGTTAAGCAGGTGATAAAAATGTCATGTGAGACAGCAGATTACAGTTTCACCAAAATTCTCTCTAATTAAGCTGAAACTATGGAGAGACACTTGACTGGCTGCAAGTCCTGAGCTTGTGAATATCGTGGTCAGATTTGTGCCTTCATCCATTTTCCCTCCAAGAGGACTGTTTAAGAGTATCTGAAACAGATGCCCAAACATCTTGAAAGAAAAGCAGGATGTTGGGGTGCCTGGGTGGTTCAGTGGGTTAAGCCTCTGCCTTCGGCTCAGGTCATGATCTCAGGGTCCTGGGATCGAGCCCCGCATCAGGCTCTCTGCTCAGCGGGGAGCCTGCTTCCCCCTCTCTCTCTGCCTGCCTCTCTGCCTACTTGTGATCTCTCTCTCTCTGTCAAATAAATAAATAAAGTCTTAAAAAAAAAAAAGAAAAGAAAAGCAGGATGTTGTCTCCTCTTGGAAGCCATCCCTGACTGTTTTCAGGAGGGTTTGAGCACGTCTTTTCTGCATCTTATGTGTCAATGAGCATTCTATGGTAACACATGTCTACTCTATTGCTCCTGGTTGTGTGACTTTGCACAAGCTACTTAACCTCTCTGTGCTTTCGTTTCTTCTTTTATAAAATGGAGATGATCGTAGGACCTACTTCATTGGGTTGTGAGGATGAGTTGAAATATGCAATGAGCTTAGAACAGGTCCCAGGCACAAAGTGGGAGTTCAACATCTAATTTACTCTTCGTTCTAAAATTTACAATCTGTTTCGACTATAGTAAGCAAATAGTTAAGAAACACTTAGAGCTACCCACCCCCCATTTTCAAGTACTAAATTTGCAATAAACATGTTAAAATATTTTCTATGTATAGTATATGTTAATTTTTTTTTAACAATAAACAGTTTTGGGAATATCTGTTTAAAAGTACAGCTCATCTCCCCACTGGACTCTGATCTCTTGGTGCTATGTTTTAGGGACTCAATATTTGTGACTGAATAAACAGTAAATAAATGAATAAATGTAGACACCCCACTAAATACATGTTTGCCTAATCCATCTGATTAGGTTTTTTTCCCCCAGTTTCTAGAACTTCAGAGATTCCTGATTAAATATCTTTAATGAGATTAACCACTTCTAAGTTGCAAGGGCTTGTGTTTGAACCAAAAAAATGCAATTAATGGGTTCATAAATTAATGTCTCAAGCAAGGCAAACGGAAATGAGTTTTGGCAACTGCTGCAGATATTGTGAAAATACTTGCTAGTTCTGTGACTCTGGCTAGTTACATAAACTCAATGAGTTTATTTCTTTTATTTATTTATTTAAAAGATTTTATTTATTTATTTGACAGAGAGAGAGATCACAAGTAGGCAGAGAGGTAGGCAGAGAGAGAAGGGGAAGCAGGTTCCCTGCTGAGCAGAGAGCCTGATGCGGGGCTCGATCCCATGACCCTGAGATCATGACCTGAGCTGAAGGTAGAGGCTTTAACCCACTGAGCCACCCAGGCGTCCCAGTCAACGAGTTTATTTCGTATCTGCACAATGAGAATAATAAAATATGTACTTCACAGGCTAAATGAGTTAACATGTAGAAAGTACTTAGAACAGGGCCTGGCACATAGCAAGTGTTCAATAAATGTAATTTAATGTTATCGTATTATAATAAGTAAAATAATTACTTACACTTACTATAATATGTTAAATGTATTACTAGCTAGTGCTGTTACTATAATTTAGCATACTGAAGACATTCTATTCTGTTTTTGCTCTGGTATATTTTCATTCTTGTTTTCATTTCTATTTTTGTCTAGAAGCCCCTGGAAGGAGAGAGATTGTGTACATTAGTTCCACTGAAACTCCCAGAATCCCTCTCCACAATTCCGACTGGCAAGACGGTCTACTTCCCCTGTTTCTAGACCTTGTGGACAGATATTGCCACGGATCGAGGCTGGAACTCTGCTCTAAGTAACAACAGACATTACTGAGCAGCCAGAATGGCAACTTCTAGGTTAAAAAAAGCTTCTTAAGATAACTGCTCAGAATTTGCCCTCCTCTTTTTTGAAAGAAAATATTGGTGGCTAAAAAAAGAAAAATGAAAATTAACAAGTAATCGAGTCCAGCTGGCTCTGCTGCCAACACAAGTCTGTCTCTTAGAGTTAGTGTGGCTCAGAGCACTTGGAAGTTAATGCTGTGGAATTAGTTTGAAGTTCATGGCAATTTTGCACACAAGTGCTTTTAACACTAATCTCGAATTTGGAGATTGTTGGCATTGCCTCTGATCTCATCCTTTTATCTCTGCATCTCTAATGGACTCATTCCTTTATTTAGAAAATTTTCAGGATTTACCCACATTCTTGATAAATTATCACTGTTTATAATGGAATCCCTTCTTTTCTCAAATTCCTGTGTCGTTGTTGCTTAACTTTAAGAAGACTTTCTGCGCCTTTATTTCTTTATCCTAAACATATGAGTTATTTCTAGGACTGCGGGCAACAAGTCAGTTTGTGAAATCCAGCTAATAATTCCTCCAACTAGACTGCTTTTAAGACAAGTGCAAGGAAGGCAATGAGCTTATTGAATTTTAGGCACTTTACTTAATATACACTTGGCAAAACTAATGAAGGGCCTTTGGGAACTATGGAACATAGATGTGTGTCACAGATTTTTTAAAAAAAATAACTTTGTTGAGATATAATCACATACCATAAAATGCACCCCTTTAAAGCATATAGTTCGGTGGTTTTTAGTCTGTTCATGGAGTTGTACAATCATGATTGTCAAAGAAGCCCCATGTCCATTAGCACTCACTCCCTGTTCCCCTCTCTCCTAGCTCTTGGCAACCACGAATCTATTTTCCAGCTCTATGGTTTGCCTATTCTGGACATTTCACATAAATTAAATCATAGAATATACAGCCTTTTGTGTCTGGCTTCTTTTACTTAGCTTATGCTAACTGTGGCATGTATCAGTAGTTCAGTCCTTTTTATTGCTGAATAATATTCAAAATGGATATACTACATTTTGTTTATCCATTCATCAGTTGGTGGGCATTCAAATTGTTCCCAGTTTTTTAGGCTATCACAAGTAATGCTGCAAACATGGGTGTGTGTTTTTTCTGCAGACTTATGTTTTAATTTCTCTTGGGTAATACCTAGGAGTAGAATTTCTGAATCATATGTGAGAGACTGAATATACGAATGGAAAATGTCCAGTTCATATACAAAAACAGTATTCAGACCCATAACCTGTAGCAACCTGCCCAGAAATCCATCTCCCTATCTACAATAAAGAGCTCAGAAAGCCAGCCCCCTGGAAGTCAGGCTTGCGGGAAGCCAGATTACTTTGTTTAATAATACTCCAGGATGCTAAATAATAACTTCTGTAACAATTGGCCCCAGATGGTTAGGACTTGATTGTGACTGACAGCTTCCCTAATTTTTGTTTTGGCTTCCAAATAGGACCAATCAGAGAAAGCCAAATATGTGCCCCTAATCGTTCACACGGGATGCCTCACATCAATATCTTCCAATGCAGGTGGATCTGCAACCTTCCTTTTTTCCCCACTGTGAAGCTTTCCCACCTGCGTCTGAGTCTCTACCTAAGTGTGTAAGTGGTGGTGGCTGACTCCTGGGCTATAGCAAGCTCTGAGTACATAGTTTTTGCTTTTCCCATTTGGTCGATTTTTATTCATTTCTACATGTTAACGTTGTGTTTAACACGAATTGCCAATCTGTTTTCCAAAGTGGATCCTGTGTCACAGATTATAATTCTTTTTCATTTTACTGTTGGTGCAAGCCAGAGACAATAGGAAAAAATTGCAGAGCTGACCACTGGAGCAGACGATTTCATCGTAACATTGTTTCATTAACTTGGGGATGACAGAAAAGGAAGGACTAACTTTAAAAAAGCAGCTGTTTGCTTTGGGGAGTCAGGATTGGATCTTTGAGAAGCTTCAGGTAGAGATACTGAGGAGTTAGTCAGTCAGTCTTGGGGTTCAGGAAAATAGTTCAGTCTGGAGAGAGTCACTATCTTCCACTTTTCTTTTTTTTTTAAAGATTTTATTTATTTATTTAACAGAGAGAGAGAGATCACAAGTAGGCAGAGAGGCAGGCAGAGAGAGAGGGGGGAAGCAGGCTCCCTGCTGAGCAGAGAGCCTGATGCGGGGTTCAATCCCAGGATCCTGAGATCATGACCTGAGCCGAAGGCAGAGGCTTAACACACTGAGCCACCCAGGCGCCCCTCTTCCACTTTTCCATAACCTTTCCTTTTGCCTCTCACACTTCTTCTTTGAGATTTTCCTCATTGAAGGTCATTTCTTCAATCGAGTTTCCTCATCAGTATACCTTCCTCTTGACTCATTAAGAAATGCAATGCCTTCTTTTCTCTTAATAACTGAGTACTGGCACAGTGAGTTACAGCTTTTGGTGGGAAAGGTCTCAGAGACAGAATAAACCAGGGAGATGTGGTGGCCCTGTGAAAGTCAGGAGACACCAGTACTAGACTTTTCTAGAAAAAGCTCATTACCTCCTTTTTAAAGATTTGTGACTTTTCATGTGTTTATAGTTGCTAAGAGTTAACATCACGACGGGTGTTTCAAACTCTCTCCCCACTCGAGCCTCATAACCCTGAGATGTAGGTATTTTTGTCCCCACTTTATAAAACATATTTTGATCCTTTTGTGCTTATTGATAAATCCCAAGTGATTAGAACAGTATCTGGCACATAGTAGGTGTTCAAATAATTCTTGTTGAAAGAGGACACAGGCTTTTTTATTTGCCTACGTCAGATAGTAACTCTAAGGTGGTAGAGTTAGGGTCCAGTGTCCCCTTATTTGATTCCAAAGGCTGTGTGTGCTGCTGTGGCCCACACTATCTCCAATGCCCTGTCACTCCAATGAAAAGGAGATGCTGGGTTAATTTCCCAAGCTGGTGTTCCAATGACAGCAGGTGACTCATCTGTGTCTTCACGGATGTTTTGCTCCAATAAATTGAGAACTGCTGAGTGCTCAAAGATCATTTTCTTTCCTTTGAGACTAGTCAGGCTTTCATATGCTAAGGCACATTGTGAATCACCAAGGGGAACAAGTAGTACATTGGTCTATAGAGTCCTTGGACACCTCCATCCCTGTGTGTGTGTGTGTGTGTGTGTGTGTGTGTGTGTGTGTGTGTGTGTGTGTGGCATCTATTAACATCTCCTAGGAACGAAATTTTAGAGTACATGGTCTCAATTTCTTGTGTTCTTTTGATTGACTACATCTAGCCCTATAATTGGTTGACTTGAATTGTGGTAAAAGAACAAATTAAGGTCAAATCTTATTATAGAAAATATAGTTAGAAAAATATTACTATAACAAAGATATTTTAAAGACCTGGCCATAGGCCTAGAGTAATAGGGGCTTGCTGATTTCTTTAGAGTTAAATATGCTGCTACAAATAATTTAGTACAATAAATGCTTTTCTCTTGCCCTACTTTTACAATAGAGGGGGAAAAGGTGGCACCTTGCTGTGTGGTATTTACTTTCCTAAGGAAGATTTATTGAAGCCTCCCAAGTACCACAGGACCCCGTGGGGGACACTAGGCTGGCCGACACAGGACTCTACCCCCCCAGGTATTTATAATTTGTTGGGGAATGATGAGAAGGTACATGGGATCATAGAATTAGTAGCAGAGCAAGGAATGTAGTCCCCTGTGTACGAGATGCATGATAAAAAAATTTAAAAAGCCGTTTAAGACAATTTGAAAGACAAGGTAAGATTGTTTGGGCTTGAAGTCCACACAGACTAGGTTACAGGCTTCCTGGGGGCATCACCGGCATTGCTGTTCATCCCCTCTGTGTTCTGCCTGGGATCTGGCAGGGAGTGGGTTGGAGGGAGCTAGCACTGCGTGCAGCCACCGCCCCCAGCCTTGATCCCCCTACTCCTGGGTCCGGGGCACTTTGCAGCTGAGTCTGCTCCTGAGCCCCACTGAAGATGCAGCCTTGGCTTCTGGGTCCTTACCTCTGACATACCACCCTCCTCACCAGGCCCGGAAGCTTAAGGGCAAGGAAGGGTGTCAGCAGTGCCATCAAGCACACCAGGCCCTCAGTGCTGGCACCACATCTGCCACTTAGCCTCATAAACCTCTCTTTCTTCCATTGTGATGGAGATAGATGTGTGTTTGTGTGTGTATATATATATATAATTTATATGTGATATCAGATATGTTATGTATCATATATAGTGATGTATGGTACATGATATATATGATATCACACATGAATTATATATATACATTGTGATATTATATATACACACACACATCACAATGGATATATATATATAATTTGCATATATATAATACTTTAAAGTTTTATGGCAATGATTACATTAGACGGTGCGTGGAAAGCCCGAGTCCAATGTCAGGCAATGAGTGGCCATTGCTTCTGCTGCTAGGTCAGACCTTCAGGCTCCAAAAGGCTGCCGGCTTCCCCTCGGCTCAGTCTCCCTCCAGCCAGCTGCTGTGGCAGAGCAGGAGTCTAAGACCTGACCCCTTGGATCACAGCCCTTCTTTCCCTTCTGGCTGGGTCATTCCGACAAACCGGACTTGTGCCCACTCTTCCCAGCTTTCGTGTCTTTGCAGTGACACCTCCAGGTCTCAGTTGTCTGCCAAGTGTGGGTTAGTGCTCTCGAATAATGGCAGTAAGGACTATTTCTGGTCGCCCTAAGCTTATAACATTTCAACTCATAGGAATCCCAGAAAAAGAATGTGGTTCTCGGTTTCCAGTCATCTGCATTGATCCCCTACAAATATTCTAATTGGCCCAATTTGGGTCCTGCCAGACCGATCACCATTGATCACCATGACCAATCATGGCTGTGCCGTGTCTAGCTGGAAAGGTAATATCACATGACTGATAGCTACATCAGAATCACACAGTGCAGGGACAAGACAATTCCCTAAAGAAAAAAAAGCCAGACTCCCCCCGCCCGCTCCCCCCCTCAAAAAAAGGTCAGGTATCCACAATATGGACACCATCTTAACTAGCTTCTGCATTAAACTGAAGTTTAAAATCTGATTCCTGGTGATGAGAATGTCCCGAATCCCATAATAGTTAGCCGTGCTCTTTGGACATCATGGTTTGGACCTGCCTGGATGGCCTCCCAGTTTTGCACGTGTATTTTTCTGGGAAGAGGCTCCTCCACAGCTTTCAGTAGATCCTCAAGCATGCCCAGGACCCAGGATGTTTCAGAGACACTGACCTAGAGAATAGATCTCCAGACGAATCCATAAATACTGTACCAAGTTTGTTCCTAGGCATTGGGAATGCAATGCTGCCGAGGACAACACTTAAGGGGCTCTCTGCATGGTGGAATTTTCCCTCCCTGCAGGGCCCCTGGCTGCTGATGTCTGGCCAGCAGGAGACTTGAAGAGGAAGCTGGCTTTAGGGAAGCTGAAGGGAATTTGCCTCAAAGTTAGAAAGTCCAGTGGGAGTTTGTGGTAAAGAAGAGATTCAGTGAAACAAATTGAGTGGTGGGTTTGGGTAGGGGGAAGAATCCATATGATGTTGGATGGAGGGGCAGGCAAATTGCAGTCTTACTGTGGGAAGGCTGGAATGACATACAAAGGGCTCATAGATCACAGGATTTTAGAAGGTCCTTAACCATCATACAGAAGAAGAAATCAAGGTACAAAAGGTGAACTGACTTACTCTGGGACCCACACCAGAATTCTTTCTGCTCTAAGATGCTACACCGAGATCTCCTGGCAAAAGCCCACTGTTCTTTGCTTCTACTTGCACCCACCCTCCGTCTGTGTGGCCAGTACTGGAAGTGGGTGGATTCAGAGAAACAAATGACCTGGGAGTGAAGAGTGTAGATGTCACTGAAAAGCTGACCAGGAAACCAAAGACTCAGTAAGGCTGGACCACCATCTCCTGGCTTCTTCTGCTGTTCTCCCCACCCCCACACTTCATCTGGCAAACCTCCCAGGACTCCTCCCATCAAGCAGGACCCTCTCTAGACACGTTTCCTCCAGGGTCCTCTGAGGGAGTCAGAAAGGAACAGCGTGCACTTTTGATAGTCCTGGTCTTGTTCCAAATGAGAACGGCTGCTGTAGAGAAATGCAGATGCCTCCTGTCTATTTGTGCCAAAAAAGTAAGCCCCACCTACAAAATTACAGAATTATTAGTTCTTGAAAATGCACTGCTTCTACCCCTTCCATTGAAATTCAATCCAATGCAATTAAAACATCGTGGCAGCCTCCACAAGGGCACAGATGCCCTGGAAAATGATTTTGGGGGTGTTTTCCCTGGCTGTGAACAGTCCGTCAATGTGGAAGCGACCACACACGTGCTTAAAAATGAAAACAGTCCTGATGGTAATGGAGCAATTCAATAATACTAACTTGCATTTCGAGAGCCGCTTTGTTTTAAGGTTAATTTTTGGTTGGGTAGTTCATGAGCAGATGTACTTTGGACTCTGTCTCTGCTCTAAGCACTTTCTCTTCGCTCACTTCCCCGATGCCTTTCCTCCTCTGTTTCTCTCTCGTTCCATAAGGCCTATGTGTTGGTGACTCACAAGGAACCCACTCTGATGGCAGAATAACTGATGCTGTAAAGATTCTCCATCCAGGCAGTGTTTCCAAGGGGCTGTCTCTGAGGCCGGCAACCCTCCAATGGTGTCTACACCAAGTCCCGTTGGGTCAAGGCTATATATTTAACAGACTGACCTACTTATCACAGAGCAGAGTGCCATTCCTTAGCTTGGGATTCTGAGGCTCCCACACTGGCCCTCACCAATTATACCTCCTATGTCCCACCACTCCAGCCAAGCCTGCCTTTTCCTCCTTTACACTGGATTCAAAACCCAACTGACATCTTGGTTTCCTCTCTATCCATTAAGACCCTTCCCATTGACCATGGCCCAATGTGTTCTCTGTGTTCTCCTCCCGGAGTCCTTTCTGATATTTCTGTAATCACTTGCCACCTATTACCCACCGCTCTATACTATTGAGTTTATTTTACTAATGATGTTTAGCACATAGCTTGTTTAAGAAGCAAGCTCCTAGTAATAATGCATACAAGTCACTAATGCCAGACAGGCACAAAGTTCAGTGCTCAGTTACTACTGTACTCTGTTACTCCTGTTATGACAAAAGCTGCTGTCACTGTCACTGACATTGCCACCGCTAACAGCAAACCCTTGAACCAGTTTGTGTGGTTCAACGCACTCAAATCCCACTTTGAATTTCTGGATTTCCATGTGAGAACAGGTAGGGCTTTGGTTTTTCTGTACTGTTAAAGTTGATTCAGTGCTGTAATAGTTTCTTCATTTTATTTTTTATTTTTATTTATACTATTTTTAAGATTTATTTGTTTATTGGGGGAGGTCAGAGGGAGAGGGGGAGGGAGAGACTCTCAAGTAAACTGTGTGCTGAGCATGAAACCCGACTCGAGGCTCAATGATCTCACAACCCTGAGATCATGACCTGAGCCCCAATCAAGAGTCAGATGCTCAATGGATTGTGCCACCCAGGTGCCCCCTTTCTGCATTTTATTTTATTGTGGGTTTTCCTCCTGTTTTATCCACTTCCCTCTATATTGTGTTTTGGTGATCTAGACCCAGTCATATCAGAAACTTGGTATAATTTTGGATTCCATTCAATGGTGGGGCCTTCCATTTTCTCACCACCTGATGTTGCAAATCTCTGAGTATTTGCATTGACATTTCTTTTCTAGAAGTTATTTCTGTCCCTTGTCTGCCAGCAAAGTTCTGCTTGTCCTTCAGGAAGCTAAAGCATCTTGTCGATTATTCCTTTTACTCCAGAAGAATAATTCCTCCTTTATCTACTTGCCGTTTTATGCAGTTTTTATATGGCACTGTCTGAAACTCCACGAGTAGTGGAAACATTGTATACTGTTGCACTCTCTGTACCACAAAGAAATTGACATGGAGTTACACATGTATTAGTCAGGACACATTAGGATATGCTGAGTAACAAATAACCCCAAAGTCAGTGAATTAACACAACAGTTTATTTCTTACCTTTGCTAATGTAACACGAATGACAGCAAGAGGTGCTTCTCCCACAATCGCTTAGGGATCTAGGCTGAGGGAGGCTTGAGCATCTCCTAGCTGTACCATCTGGAATTCAGAATCTCGTCAGTGCTATGTCAGTAGAAGAAAGAGATGTCATATTTATGTGTAGCCTCTTCATGTTCCCAATCTGGACACAATACATGTAACTTCCACTCATGTTTCATTGGTCATAACCAATGGCTTCAGATCATGGCTGCACCTAACTGTGCAAGAAGGAAAATACAAGGAGAAGATTAGATATTGGATGAGTATTGCTGTTTCTGCTACAGAAAGCCATAAATATTCGTTGAATGTATGAAGGGGACACTGTGGCCCAATGGGAAGAGCACTCTCTGCACCTACAGAGATACAAGCTAAACAGTACAGGCTTGGAAAAGCCACTTGGTCTCCTGAGTCTCAGCTTCCTTTTCTGAGAAGTGTGGAATGCAGAACTTACTCTCAGTTTTGTTTTGACTATAAGAGATGATTTATGCAAAGCCATTAGTGGAAGCACTGATATATAATAAAATGACTGTGGCTTATTCCTTGTGCTAGTTATTCTCAATCGCCTTGCCTGTATACACCCTCCCCTTTCTCCCTCTAAGAGCTGCTCCACGCAAGCTCCTTTGCTTTCTGCCTCTGGTTGGGGAGCACAGAGAAGAGATAGGAGAGGAAGAGAAGATCAGGGGTGATGCATTTATTTCTCTTCCTCTGTCCCTGATTCAGGATGCGCTGACAGTGTCAGTCAACCCCTTTCAGGATTCTGATCTCAACTGGATTCACTCCAGTAGCACTGTTTCCTTTCTTGCCTTTTCTTTTCTTTTTAAAGATTTTTATTTATTTACTTTAAAGAGAGAGAGAGCACGAGCTGGGGTGGAGGCAGAGGGAGAAGCAAGCTCCCCATTGAGTAGGAAGCATGATGTGGGGCTTGATCCTGACCCTGAGATTATGGCCTGATCTGGAGGTAGACACTTAATTGACTGAGCCACCCAGGCACCCCCTCTCTTGTCTTTTTTTTTTTTTTCATCATGTTGAACATTAGTTTTTGATGTAGTGTTCAATGATTCACTAGTTGTGTATAACACCCAGTGCTCATCACAACATGTGCCCTCCTCAATACCCACCACCTGGTTACCCTATCCCCCCACCCCTCTCCCCTCTGTAGCCCACCATTCGTTTCCCAGAGTCCAGAGCCTCTCATGGTTTGTCTCCCTCTCTGATTTCCTCTCTTACCTTTTCAAGTCCATATGTGGTTGCAGCTTCCTGCTGTTGCTAGTCTCTGGGTGCCTCAAAAAACCATGTGGCTTTTTTAGCTCTGAACACCCCCCTGAAAATGATCTCTTCTTTAAAGTCTACTCACAAATACTACTGAACATGCTGTCTGCTTCCTGCCCTGATCCTGGCTGATACTTTAACTCTCCAGACTCCATGTTCCTTCGGGACATGAGCTGTGATTCATCTTTCCTCCTCAATTCCAAACGAAGCACAGTGTTTGAGATAGAGGACATATTCAATTTTTTAAAAAGCTATTAAATATTAAATCAATAGATTGTACTATTAGCTAATATTCATTGAATGCTTCCTATGTCCCAGGTACTCTATGACATTACAGTGTTGGTCATCTTTGAGGTAGGTACTATCCTTGCCCTCAGATTTCATATGATAATATTGAGGTCCAGGGAGGTTGAACTACCTGTCATCTAGTTAGAAACTGGTGGATCTGAGACTTGAACCCCAGATGCCTGATTATGTGTTTCTTGTTCATCACTGCTATCCCAAATCAGTTGGTACCTGCTAAAGAGCAGCTAGGCTTCCAAGATCTTGTGGATAGACAGCACAAAGGCTTCCATTGACAATCATACAGAAAGTATGGAAAATAAGGCCACCTTTATTCTTCGTGGGGTTCTAGGTCTATGGTTTAATTGAAGTACAAATGAAATTTCAGTGAAAGTGCCGGATAAGTTTGCCTGAGGCTTTTCCTTTGCCTTATCCAAGGTGCTGCCTGGTTAATGAGGCTATTGAGAGAAGGTAAGGCCCTAAGTTTGTGGGTGGGATTTGGGGTTATGGGAAACAGCCCATAAAGAACTTCTGTGTCTGCAGCTTCCATGGGTTGGGGCTGAGGGTGAAGGGTGGTCATTTCAGGCAAGATGGGAGAGCAAATGAGAGGAGAACTCCCTGCATGGTTTAGGAATGGAGATGCAACTTGGAGTCTGAGAAAATGCTTTGAGACTCTGCTTTGAGAGAATGCTTCCCCATGTCAACCTTACATGTACCCACGGGCTCCCTAAACAAATGAATAGAGACCTATCAATACAAATAAGCTACCAAGCCATCTCACTAGAGGATCGCTCATTCATTCAACAAATGTGTAATGAATGCCCACCTTGTGTCACATGTCACAAGGCACTAGAGAAGCATCAGTAAACAGTATACCTCAATATTCCACATTTTAGTAGAGACAGCCAATAATCATGAAAGACATGTGAATTTGATCTTGGGTCAGCAGGTGATATTGATAAGGACCACAGGGAAGTGAGGCAGGGCACAGGGAGAGAGTGCACCAGGAGGGTTGGTCAGGGCATATAATGAGTAAGTGACACTGAAATGACTTGACTTGATGAGAGAGTGAACCATGGGGTATCTGATGAAAGGATTGGAAGGAAGTGCAAGTGTAGAGGTCCTGAGGCCTAAGCTTACCTAGGGTGTTTGGGGATCAGCGAGGAGTCCAGTTTAGCTGAGCAGAGTGCCCAAGGTTGAAAGAGATAGGCAGTGAGATGGGAGAAGGGCACACTCATCAGACATTCAAAAAGCTTCAGCTTTTATTGGGATTGGGATGGGAAGCTGTTGGAGGCTGGGTAGCAGAGGCATAGATGATTTGGGTTGGTGTTAACAGAGTCTGATTGTGTTGTTGAGCGTAGAGTGTGGGGAGTAAGGGTGAAGATGGGGGAAGGGTGAAACTTTGGGTTTGTGTTCATCCCATTGCACTATGAAGGTAGCTTCAGCAAGAGTGGGGAGGTGCAGGTCATACGGGGAGGTGGATTCTAGGAAGATATCTTTCAGAGCAGAAGAAATTTCCTTGCCGTGTGTCTTAGAGCTCTGTCCCTAGCCCTGTTTTCACTAATATTTATATCTGCAGTGGGAAATCTGCTAAGCACATAGGCTGGCGAAACCAGCATGGAGGATATGGCCTAAATTGGAAAGTTGGGTGGTGGGACAGGGATCCAGGTTAGTAAGACAAATGGGAGCAGTGGGCTTGAGGTGACTTAGTCAGCAGCAAATGGCTGGCTTCCCCAAATCAACCATGTAAATCAACAAACCATGTCATCATATCACATCAGCACTCTTCGGGATCTCAATTGCTGTAAATTTGTTATGTATGATGTGGCTCTTAAAAAAGTTGATTGCTTTATCACTAAAATATAGTACTGAGGGAAAGAGGGGTAACAGCTTGGTTGTTTTCTATTCTAATTGAACCACATGCTATATATTAGTATCGTTTCATATTCTCAAAAGGATAGGCAAGCTGAACAGAATTAAGAGAAAAATGAACAGGATACTTATGAAAAGCATAATGCAGCATAAGAAATGATTCAAGAATTAGAGATATCTTTCTAAAAAAGAAGAATTTTACAAGGTGAGAGGTAATAAACAGTTTTAAGTAATTGATGCTCAACACGACAAATAGAGAATACTTAGATTTTCCTAAGAGATTCCAGTGTAAACTTATTGGCAGAAGCCCCAGATGAATATATTTCAACTTTACGTAAAAAAAAATGTCCAGCCTCCAGAGCTGTTCAAAGATGAAATGTTTTGAACCGAAAAGTCATGAGTTCTCTGTTCTCAGAGGTGTTCAAGCAGAGGCAAATAGGCTGTTGGACTTGATGTTCTTTGAGAAACCTTCCAGTCCAGGGATCTCAGTCATCTCGGATTCTGGATTCACTGGATCCACAGCTCTTGTATCTTAATTCTTGAGCTGGATTGTAAACTCTATAAAGACACTGCACATTATTCATCTTTGTTTTCCTCAGAGCACCCAGAACAATGGTTTACTTATTTTCAATTTTAAAAGAATTCTTGGAGAAAGAACAAGCATATGGTTTATGAAACTCTTATAGGCTTGGTTTCAACACTATTTTAGACCAGCACTAGACTTGTAGTATTTGTGTGGGGGTAGTAGCTAGGAATATACTACTTCTATTTTTGACTGAAGTATACCAGATAGTGAAAAGAGGGTTCATTTTCAATTTTAATCTCATAGTTGAATTTTTTCAGCCTCTGCTTGCTTTCCTTTTGACCACAGAAGGATGGGGGGGTGTGCCAGAGCAGAGAATCAGATAAACTAAGGAGTCAGTGCAAGGACATGGTGGTCTCAAGGAGACCTGCAGGGGTGGGGGAGCCAGGAACATCCTCCAGCTGCAGTACTTAGGGCCTGCAGAGGGGCAGAGTTGCATGACACATGTCAAAAGCCCAATTAATCCATGACATGGCAGCAGGGCCCCAGTGAGGACATAAACCCAAGGGAGATGTGCCGGGTGGGCATGGCTCAGAGAGGGGACAACCTTAAGGAGGGATCTGAATTTGTTGGGAACAGCCGTCAGTAGTGTGTGGGGATCCTGACTGACAGTATGAGTCATCTTTATGGCTTTCCTTCTATCCTAGGTCCTCAGATATGAGCTACTTTGTCTAACCTACTGAGGGCCATGGGCCTGGAGCAAACTGGTGGTGCTCAGAATGGGACACAGGTCATATTCCATGTTCTCTCCATCCTTCTGTTTCTCCCTGGAGTCAACAGAAGAAGGCCACGTCTGTGATGGTACTTTCTCTGGGAATCGATTTTAGTTTAGAGAGAAGACAGATGCAACGCAGTATCCAGGAGCCAAAATAACATCCCTTCCTACGTCTTTCGTTCATGAGCATAATGAGAATTAGGACGACTGGAAGACGTTCTTCGAGGTTCTGTCTTGCAGAGGCTTGGACCCAAGCTTGTACACTCACTGAAGTTCAGGCATCTGCCATTTTTCAGGATTTCCTCTCTTGGCAAGGATGTAGGATGCAAATGAGCATCCGCAATGTTTTGGGGCCACACAGTCATGGCCTTCTGAGCCCTAATGGGATTCCTGAGAAAAAAACATTGCTGGGTTAGTCTTGTCAACAAGACTGGGGCATGAGGGTTGGAGCCAAGTGTGCAGAGCCTCGTTATCACCATAGACCATGTCTGCCAGCAGGGAATGTTCTGTTTATTTTCCACTGTGAAGGTCTGAGCAATCCCCTTCTGCTGTTGCACCATTTCCCTGAAGTTGAATGATAGACCCCGAGAAGGCTGACTATTCATCCAACATCTGTTTCTCCGATTTTCCAGGCTCCTTGTTGTTTTGAAGTGCTCAGAATCAGTGTTTTAAGTGCATGTGGGCATAATATTCAGTATATTAATACACACTAGAGACAGTTCTGCCTACTAGAAAGCCAGGTACTACAGGGTTATAAAAGTCATTTGATACCTTGTAAAGCCCAAGACACCTCACCAATGCCCAGGCCCTGTTACTTGATGTAGTCAGGTGATAACATGTGTACACTTGTACAGCCTTCTCCAGCAAGTGCCAAAAGTTCATGCTAAGTACTACATAAATTATCACCTAATTAAGTACTGTTATGGTTTGGATTGGGGGGAAGTGTAAACTCAATTCTCCTTGGAGAGCAATATGCAGAAATATGATGTGGAATTAATTGTATGGGTCCAGGTCAAAGATCAAAGTACAAGTGGAATTGCCTTTGCAAGGGGAGAATTTGGAAAGGATTTTTGTTGGCATCTTAATAATGTCATTTTTCATTATTTGGCTTCTCCCAGCCTGCAACCCCATTGGTTACCTATTCTTTCCTTCCTCAGTTCTTTGTAAATGGGTTGAAGGGCCATCCTCTCCCTTCCCTTCTGCAGTCTCTGTCTACCCTAGTTCCCCGGCTAATCCAAACTGAAGGAAGAAGGCCTTGGGTTTGAACATTGGCTCTCCTAATTACTGGCTGACCTCGGGCAAGTTACTTAACTATGGAGCCTTAGGTTCCTCATCTGTGAAATGGGGAGAATTATAGCCCTGATGGCAATAGGTCCTTGTGGTATAAATGCGATAATCCTTATACTACACTTGCACGATGCTACAAGGGATCAATAAACACCAACTGCTACCGGCCATCTTCTCTTCCTCCATAGACTGACAAGGTCATTGAACCCTTTGGTGATGGCGTCATCCCTCTTAGCTTTTAGGTTACCACTTATTCTCCACCCCAGATATCATTCAACTTAAGGGGCCCATTTATCCATTTATAAATTCAATACATTCAGTTGTTAAACCCTCTATGCGTACCAGGTACTGTGCTATTTCCTAGTTCCTGAGGCTGAAAATTTTTCGAGCTTTAATCTCTTCTGTGATCCTGTTCAAGGGACCAAGGATTTTCTTTGGTCTCCTGGGAGACTCTTTGGTCCCTGACCATCTCCCCACTCCAGCTGAATTAATGTTCCTACTGAACTCCATTATTTATCTATGAGTGGCTATGTGGCAGGATGGATGAGAATGTGGGCTCTGTGGTCCAACTCTGATCTTGGGTAGGTGTTTTTATTCCTCCGTGACTTAATTTCGTTATCTACATTCCTTACAATATCACCCACCTCATTGGTTTTGTGCTGGCCTCTTACCTTTTTGTTCTCAGATCCATTACTCACTATTCGTCTGAAAATGTGTCTCTTGCCTCTCAGCTGTGTTCAGTCAATGGGAGACACTGAGATTGTGGGAGGCAAGAGATTGGAGGGCCAGGGAAGGGAGAAGTCGGGTGATTGGAGTCATTCCTCCAAGGTCCCAGCCCCTACTGGGTAGCCTCCATTTGTGAATCAAGTTTCTTCTGGTCACCCTGGATCCTCAGCTCTGGAAACACCAACCCATCTCTATGTCCCCTCAACATACACCCCCATAGGGTGGGTCGTATTTTCATGTTTCTGCTACTCTCTGGGTTGCCTCACCATTGTCTATTTGGTGATGCAGCTTTCCTGGTACTTTTGTAACCAAGTACCTGTATTAAATTCTTTCTATTGAACTATTAGAATGGATTCTACTTTCTTTACTGTGTAGGGTTTTTGTTGGCACTACATGGATTCATACATATAAAGCTCTTTAGGTAGTTACTGCTATATACTAAGCACTCAGCATATTTAGTTATTTCATTTTATTGGGGGAACTTACAATGTTATATGATAAATCTTGGTTTATCTGACATGTCTCCCCCCTGTGAGTTCCCCCTGCAAGGTTGAGTTTGACCTCATGTTTACTCCTGTGTCTTCTGCTTCTACTATAACACCTGGAGGATGACAAGTGCTCACCAGATGGGCAATGACTGTGATTCCATTTCGAGTTCCCTGTTTCCAACTTGTCCATCTTTCCTACTGTCTATCTTCCCAGGGGCTGGATTCTTCCCTAGAATCCATGCTGGCAGGAGATCATGGACTAGATCAGGCTGTGGAGGTGGCAATCTGCGCTTGCTGAGATGGATGTGCAAGCCTCCCAGACCCCCCACTGTGGCCTTCTCTCTCTCCTTCCAGTTTCCTCAGCTCCTGCAGCCATGCTGGCTGGGTGATTGGCATGGGCTGCTGTCCTCATCCCCTTCCTATGCAGCATAGTCTCTCTATCGTCCTCCCCATTGGAACTGTCCTCTTCATTCCTATCATGCCCTGTTGGTGGGTAAGCAGCAGGCCCTGGATCCTCCTCTGTTTTTTTGAAGTCCTTCGGTGAGTGGATATGAAGGATCTCATACACAAACACCCTCAGGTCATTCTCAACTGATGCCGAGATTTTCTCTCTTTTCAATTGATTTTTGATATTTTTTTGGAGCATCACGATATTCTTCAAGCACTGTCAGACCTTACGTGAATGTCCATGCATTGTGAACTCTGTGATTGAGCGCTAAGATGTAATGTTTTCCATGCTTGTTATGGGTGGACTCTAGGTCATTAGTCCACAGCCCTTTGGGGGAGCAAAATTTCAATAGCCAGAGCCTAGTTATTTGAAATTTCATTTCTCCAGAGGTTTATCTTTACATTCCGCAGAGGAAGACAAATAACAAGGAAAGTCCGTTAAATGCAATGGTGATTCATTGAACTTTTGCTGTGATCCAGCAAGGCTGTTAAATTCCTGGGTTATTCACATGGACAAGACACAAATTACAGTCTCTAAGGAGGCAACAGTCTGGAGCAAAGACGCAAATCTCTACAATCATGACAAATAGAGAACCACGTTCATGCAAAAAGTGCCTCATGAACATAGGGAGTATCGATTCCTCCAGAGTGGAGATTTGGGGAATCTGGAGAGGAGATGATGAGAGAAGATGATGGGGTTGATAGCAGAGATATTTTGAAAGCTAATTTTTAGGTACCTGACTTCTTTAACTCTAGGCTTCTCTGGTTAGGTTGAGGTTTCCCCTAGCATTCAGTTATATGCCTGGCCAAAGAGAAAGACTACTTTTTTCATAAGTACTCTGAGATTTTTGCATGTTTCAGAGTCAACAGGGCAAAGTTATATCTTGCTTGTCCTATTACACTTGTACTACTACTAATATTACTTTATCTAGCATGACCGCTGTAAGGCTTACCCCTTCCTCCATCATGATGGCTACTACTAATAGAACTACTTTCTACTGCTATTCCTACTGCCACAACTAGGGAATCCTTACTTTTACCAGACATAATTCTAAATGTTTTATTTATTTAAGAGAAAAAAAATTGTATCAATTTTTAAGAAGATGTTTCAAGGATATTGCTAAAAAAAAAAGGTGATTGTTCTACCAGAAAAACTCAGTTAATATATGCAATAAAATATTACTCAGTCATCAAAAAGGATGAATGCCCAACTTTTGCATCAACATGGACAGAACTGGAGGGGATTTTGCTAAGTGAAATAAGTCAAACAATTATTATATGGTTTCACTTATTTGTGGAACATAAGGAATAGCATGGAGGACATTAGGAGAAGGAAGGGAAAAATGAAGGGGGTGGGAATCAGAGGAGGAGATGAATCATGAGACACTATGGACTCCAGGAACCAAACTGAAGGTTTTAGAGGGGAGGGGGGTGGGAGGATGAGCCTGGTGATGCATATTAAGGAGGGCACATATTGCATGGAGCACTGGGTGTTATGTGCAAACAATGAATCTTGGAACACTACATTAAAAACAAATGATGCACTGTATGATGACTACCATAACATAATGAAAAAAATTATAAAAAAAAATGATCTCACTTCCAAAGTAGTGGTAAATCACATTGTAATTCTTTTTGGGTGTGTGCGTGGTATTTATTTATTTATTTTTAATTTTTAATTATTATGTTCAATTAGCCAACATATAGTACATCATTAGTTTTTGACGTGGTGTTCTGAATGGTTGTCCTGCTTTCATTTTTTTCTCTCTGTTGTATCAGTAAGTATTTTTTGATGAATGATAATTATTTGTCCCCAGGTCATCTCTTTTTAGTATTGATCACTAAATCTTCTCTTCTGTATCTTTCCAAACTATTTTGTGTTGGACTTTGAGTACTAAATAATGCCAAATGGATAAGCTCTGTGTGTACAGTTCTCTGGAGTCATAAAATGTGCCTATAGTTCCTCAAATGTAATTTAATGCCTTGCAATTTAACGCCTCCGCGCCTTGCACATGTTCTTGTCTCAAACAGGAACCACCTTTTTTCTTTCTCTGACAGGTCAACCCCTGGGCGTTCTTAATGTCTAATTCAGAGGTCCTCTCACCAGAAAACCATTTCCTTAGCTGGAGGTCAGGATTAGATACAGTCTTTCCATTTTTCTCACACTCTGTGCTGCTTTTTTTCCATCATGTACAGATTCAATGCTCTAAATATTATCATTTATCACATATGATTATGCTTGTTTGTCACTGATTCGCTTGTTTGTCAATCCCTGTGTACTATAAGCTCTTTGGGGGAAAACATTTTGTATTCTTTTTCTTTCTAAATTTATTCATTTATGAGAGAGAAAGAGAGAAAGAGGGCTCATGTGTGTGTGCATGTGAGTAGGGGGAGGGGCAGATGCAGAAGGAGAGAGAGAATCTCAAGCAGACTCCCCGGTGAGCGCGAGCCCCACCTGGGGCTCAATCTCACAACTATGAGATCATGACCTGAGCCGAAATCAAGAGTTGGATGCTTAACTGACTGAGCCGCCCAGGTGCCTCTGGATTTTGTATTTTTGATACTAACTACCTTCCTTGTCATACAGTACGCATTTCTGGAGTGAATGAACAAGCGAAGTTAGATCCAGGGACCATGCAAAGCGGGGGTAAAATTCATTTTCCTGGTCCCAAGCTTTCTATGAACAGAATTCATCTGGTTGCACTGCAGTAGTTTTTTCATTTCCAAATTTAGCTCCATTAAACTAGATGTATATATGTGTCAATCTGACATACCTCATGTGCTAGAATGGCCTCAGGGACAGTGGTGGAAACATTTCACTCACTTTGGCAGAGCAAGAAGAATGAGATTGGAGAGCACATCAAACATCAGCAGCTCAATTGAGGGAGCTGGAGTCTTTATTTCCAGTCCAAGGACTGGATATGTTCTCAGGGTGGGAAAGACGGAGTGTAATAATTTGTGTGAGACTTTCAGCTGGCAACATTAACGAGAAATGGCCTCTTTCAGGTTTGAAGCGTGTGAGCTCAGGAAGGCCCTGTGAGGCTGAGTCTGTTTTAAATATCTCTCAGCTTGACTCATCTTGGTACCAGCTCCTCCAAATTCACAGTGCCTTGGACAGTTTCCTCTCTCTGGAATGGAGTGTGTATGTTGGCTAGGGCAGGCCAGGAAGGGCCACCCTGGCTTAGCTGATTCATGGAGGAATGTTGTAGTTAACTGGGTAAGACTGTTTGAAAGAAGTCACTCAGAAGAAGAGCAAGATGTTGCCTTCAAACAAGTTACGTTCAAATAAAGTTACTTTCATTTACCTAGAAGCCGTATTTTGGCTTCTAGATGTCTAAAAATCTTTGGACTGAGGTGTTCAGTCCAGAAGAAATCTCATAGCCCATTACAGATTAATAGAAGCTGGGAGGGTATATGGGGGGTTCAAGAGATGTGGAGAAGCAATGAATGTTTACCTCTCTTCCACCCCTGCTCTGGCTTCACTGTCTGCAATGAACTATAGGACCAAAGAGTAAGGCAGACAGGGTCAAAATACTACCTTTTAACTGATCGTGGCAAGGTTAGAGCACAGATTTCAGTGAGACAGCCAACTAGACTGCCTAAGTCATAGGTGACACTGGATCCTGAGACTTGGAGTATCAGACAACTGAGGACAAATGTACCCTTTGTACAAGGAGAGATGCATATGTTCCCAAGAGAAAGGAGAGAAGGAACAGGCATGCCTTCTTTTATTTTCTTTAAAACTCACCCATTGGATTTGTCTTTCCTCTTCCACTAGAATGTAGTGAGTAAGGGGCAGTGGGACTGAGAACGTTGATGAGTCTCCTTTTATGTGAAGATCAGGCATGGCCAAGAGGCCTCTTTTCTCTATCCCGTCTGAGCCTCAGACACCCTCCATGTGTCCCACACGTGCTTCCATGACCTGATGCGGCCCTCACTACAACCCGATATGTGCTAAGGCTCAAATCTGTATTCTGACTATCTGGTTTGTATCTGAGCTCCACCGTTTGCTAGCTTTGTGACTGTAGGCAAAGGATGCAGTTCTGGGAGTGAGTTTCTTAAACTGCAAAATGGAGGTAATAGCAGTACCTACCCTACAGTGTGTCATGAGTCTTAGTTACTTAGGACAGGCAATACAGAGCATAGTTTACATATTACACTGCACTTAACGAACATTAAACATGTGGGATATTATTATTTTCACAGATTAAAAACAACAGCAACAACAAAGCTCAGAGAAGTTGGGTAATTTGCAAACATGCCATAGATAATAAATGTCACACAAAATTTGGGACTGACCCTGATGTCCATGCTTTTTCTGCTTCATTATGCTTCTCTCTCTCATGATTGATTCGATTATTGACCATTGGAGATTGATTTAACTTCCAGTCCCTGCCCCCTTCCAAAAGGACCCCTGACTGAAAGTTCCAGCTTTGTAATTCCAAAGGTTGATTCTCCTGGCAGCTAGCCCTCCTTAGGTGGGGCCCCAAAGTCACCTCCTTAACATGACAAAAAGCCCCTTTACTGCTCTCATCACTTAGGAAATTCCTAGGGTTTTTGAGACCCTGAGCCAGGAAATGTGGATGAAGACCAAATATATATGAGAAGTATATAAGAATATATGAGATATGAGAAATATACATTTGGTCATCTGAATGAGCATACATATATTTTTTATAAATCACAATGTTTCAACAACCTCCTGTCTTCTCCATTATTCTCAACTCCTACCACCCCTCTCTCCCTAGGACCCATTGTCAAAGGTCTTTTTCTTCAGAAAAACCTAAGAATGATGATAATTAATATTTAACATGTGCTAGGTATGCACCAGATATTTTTCTTTCTGTTTTACATTTACTAAAACATATTATCCTCACAATAACAATTTGAGTTAAGTAATATTTTTCCTATTTTACAAATAAGAAAAACACACAGAGATGTTAGGGAGCTTGTCCAAAATCTCACAGCTAGTCGGCGGTGGAGCTAAAATATATACATAGGCAGGCTGGCTTCAGGTTGTAAGCTCTTAATTACTAGCTATATTGCCTCTCATGACTTACTAAGATGAATCACGCCAGGAAATTCTTGAGCTCCAAATAACCATCCTCCACTTGGGTTTTCTCCTATGTCATGTCATATACAGTCCCAGATCTTATTCTTCTCCTCACACCCTCCACCTCTCCCACCCAAGTTCGACTACTTCCATTTTAGTGCCACTGTGCTTCCTGTCAATCATTTCTATTATAATCACTTATATTCACTCTGGTACATTTTTTTATTAGTAAAATGTCATAATTTATTGAGATACAGCTTATATTCAAAGAAATACGAAGATCTTGAGTGTACAGCTTAATTAGTTTGGACAAATGCATACAAACCGTATAAACCACACCCCTCTCAAATACAGAACTTTTCCATTGCTCAGGACATTCCCTCATGCCCCCTTCTAGCCAATCCCTGCAAGTCCTTCTCCTCCAAACCAGCCACTGTTCTGGTTTCTTTCACTGTTGGTTTAGATTTGCCTAAGAATGTCATATAAGTGGAATCATACAGTATGTAACTTTGTTTGCTTATTTTTATTTCACCTAGCACAATGTTTTGAGATTCATTCCGTATTGTTGCATGTATTAATAGTTTATGATTTTACTGGTCATATTCCATGATATAAATATATTGAAATTTGTTTAGTCAATGGATATCCTGACATTTGTTCATTTATTTTTCTGGTGGGACACTTGTGTTTCTCTTTTCAGATTTTGACTCTCATGAATAAAGAGCTCTAAACATTCTCGGAGCAATACTTCTGTGGACGTAGGACATGTTTTCATCTCTGTCAGATAAATACAAAGAAGTGGAATTCATGGATCAAGAATAGAAGTATGTTTAATTTTATTTAAAAAAATTGCCGAAGCATTTTCCAAAATGATTGTACCATTTTATATTCTTACCACCAATGGATGAGAGTTCTAGTTGCTTCTTATCCTTACCGCCACTTGGTATTTTCAGTCTTGAATTTTAGTCATTTCAGTGGTGGGTAGTAGTATCTCTATGTGGTTTTAACTTGCATTTTCCTGCTGTCTAAAGATGTTGAATTCTTTGTCCTGTACTTTTTGGCTATTCATCTATCTTCTCTCATGAGATGTCTGTTCGAGTATTTTGCTTTCCCCCCATCTCTACCATTTCTATATAGATTTCCTGACTTTTAATTTTTGAATTGTAAGTGCTTATAGATTATGGATACAATCCCTTCTTTGTTTTATACTGCAAATATTTTCTCCCATTGTATGGCTTGTCCAGTCATTTTCCTAATGGTGTCTTTTGACAAATAGAAGACCAATTTTGATAAAATCTAATCGATCATTTTTTTTCCTCTAATTGTTAGTACTTTCATGGTTATGTTATGAAGATGACCTTCAATACTTTATAGTTTGCATTTTACCGTAGGTCTACAATCTCTTTTGAGTTATTTTTTGCCTTGCAGATAATCCATCCCCTTTCTACAGCTGCTTTTAGGATGTTATTTTCACCTTTCTTTTTCTTTTTTTCTTTCTTTTTTGGCAACTTTATTATGATATACCTATATGTATTTATCCTTCTTTGGGTCTGATAATATTCTTGGTTGCAATTTTTTCAAATTTGAAAAATGTTACCAAATATCTTCATTTTTTTAAAATTCAATTAGCCAACATATAGTACATCATTAGTTTCAGAGGTAGTGTTCAATAATTTATCAGTTGCATATAAGACCCAGTGCTCATCACATCACATGCTCTCCTTGTCACCCAGTTACCCCATTCCCCCACCCATCTCTCCTCTGGCAACGCTCAGTTTGTTTCCCACAGTTAAGAGTCTCTCCTGGGTTTTCTCCCTCTCTGACGACTTCCCATTCAGTTTTTCCTCCTTTCCCCTGTAATCCTCCGCGTTGTTTCTTATATTCTACATATGAGTGAAAGCATATGAAATTGTTTTTCTCCAATTGACTTATTGGTCAATTAGTATCAGCGTAATACCTTCCAGTTCCATTCACATCAATGTAAATGGTAAGTATTTATCCTTTGTGATGGCTGAGTAATATTCCAGTGTGTGTGTGTGTGTGTGTGTGTGTGTGTGTGTGTGTGTGTGTGTGTATCACATGTAGATATGTGTATATATTCCACAGTCAAACTGTGGAAAGAGTCGAGATGTCCATCAACAGATAAATGGATAAAGAATATGTGATGGTCATCTTGGCTTTTTCCACAGTTTGACTATTGTGGACATTGCTGTTATAAACACTGGGGTGCAGGTGCCTCTTCAGATCACTACATTTTGTAACTTTGGGGTAAATAGCTAGTAGTGTAATTCCTGGGTCATAGGGTAGCTCTATTTTTAACTTCTTGAGGAACTTCCATACTGTTTTCCAGAGTGGCCACACAAGTTTTCATTCTCACCACCAATGTAAGATGGTTCCCCTTTCTCCACATCCTTACCAACATTTGTTGCTTCCTGTCTTGTTAAGTTTTGTCGTTCTGACAGATGTAAGGTGGTATCTCATTGTGGTTTTGATTTGTATTTCTCTGATACCAAGTGATATGGAACATTTTTTCATGTGTCAGTTTGCTCAAATATCTTCATTTTGGGGGGCCAAATTTTTTCGCCAACTTTCTCTGACCTTCTGTCTTGGGGGCTCCCATGACATACATCTTTGAGCACTTGTCCTTGTGTCACAAATTCTCTGCTCATTTTTCCAGGGTTTTCTTTTTCTGTACTCTGCTTCCATTTGAATTGTTTCTGTTGCCCTTTCTCCAAGACTATTTTTTCACTAGAAGTGTCCAATTTGTCATTAAACCATTCTACTGAATTTTTTACTTCAGATAGTATAATTTTATTTTCAGATTTAGTGTTTTATTTAGGTTTTTTTTTCAATTTCCATTTTTCTTATGTTCTCTTTTCTATGTTTTGCCACACCATGTTTTCCTTAAATATTTTGAATGCATTTTTAATAATTATTTTAAAGTCCTCATCTGTTAAATTCAAACCTACTAAATAGATGTAGACATGTCTACTTCTACTGACTTGTCTTTCTCCTGCTTGTGGGTCACATTTTCCTACTCCTCTGCATTTCTAGTAACATTTTCCTTTACACTAGAGATTGCGAATTCTACAGAGTTGAATGCCTGCATTTTGTGTTCCTTTAGCATTGCTGACTTTTGGTCTGGTAGCCAGTTAATGTACCTGTGGATCTGCCTGAACTTTTTTTTTTTTTTTTTTAAACTTGCTCATGGTGAAATTATCTAGTCAGTATTTTTTTTTAAAGATTTTATTTATTTATTTATTTGACAGAGAGAGAGAGATCACAAGTAGGCAGAGACTCAGGCAGAGGGAGAGGGGGAAGCAGGCTCCCTGCTGAGCAGAGAGCCCGATGCGGGGCTCGATCCCAGGACCCTGAGATCATGACCTGAGCCGACGGCAGAGGCTTTAACCCACTGAGCCACCCAGGCGCCCCTGCCTGAACTTTTTTGAGGACTTTTTTAAAGCTTTGTTAGAGTGAGTAAAGGAAGACTTGACTTTACTGTTAGGGGAGTACCCCATCCTCATGCGTGACCTTTCCAGTATGTCAGCTGAAGTCCTGGTTGTTTTAGCAAGTTCTCTCCACTTAGTCTGGCTGGAGTTCTAACATCTCTCAGTCTTTTCTGTCCCTTAAATTTGTTCTGCTCATAAATCCCTGGTCATATTTTTTGCCAGGTGTTATGGGTTGAGATGTGTCATTTCCCGCCCCTGCCCCATTCCTATGTTGAACTGCTAACCCTCAATACCATAAAATGTGACCTTATTTGGAAGCAGGATCATTGCAGATGTAATTAGCTAAATTAAAATGAGGTCATATTGGCATAGGGTGGAATCCCAATCCAACATGACTAGTGTCCTTATAAAAAAGGGAAATTTGGACACAGACATGCCCAGGGAGAATGACAAGTGACCATGAAGGCAGAAATCAGGGTGATAGGTTTCCAAGCCATAGAATGCCAAAGATTTCCAGCAACCATCAGAAGCCAGGGGAGAGGCATAGAACAGCTCCTTTCCTTCTATAACCCTTACAAAGAACTAATCCTACTCATACCTTGATCTTGGCCTTGCATCCTCCTGAACTGTGAGACAGATTTCTGTTGTTTAAGACGTGCAGTCTGTGGTACTTTGTGACAGCAACCCTGGGAAACTAATATACCAAACCTCACAAAATTGCCCTATGGTATATATGCAGCTTACTAATTGGCCCCAGACTTGAGAGACCCCTCAGAATATTTCTGGATCTCGTTCCTGGCACAGTGTCCTCCTCGTTGGCATTGTGTGTCCTGCATTCCAATGACCTTATTCGTCCTTTCCGTCCTGGCCTGCTCAGCTCGGCAAGACCGTGCTCTGCTTGAGCTTCACCTCCCTGCATTGCAGGCCAGAAAATTCTTCCAGCACGGAAGCTGTGCAAACATGGGCCACTCCTCCCATGTCCCTTATCCACCTCAGGCAGCACAGTGTTTCACTGCCTGTTGTCCAATGTCTGAATTATTTCACGTGTTTAATACTGTTCTCAAAGTTTAGGATTGGAGGGTAGTCCTGTAATAATTACTCTGTCAGGATTATCTGGTATAATTTTTTTATATGCCAGACTATGTCTTTATATGGATAACTACATGAGAAATCATAACTTATGTTCCTCTCTTCGCTTTTTCAACATTGTCTGACACAGGAAACATTCTTTCATTGAATCCATCCTGTGTTCCTTCTTCCTGCCCTTGACTAAACGAGGCACTTGGAGAAGAAAATGATATCCATTCTTTTCAAGCGGGAGTGCAGACAAGAAAAATTGCTATTGCAATACAGTTTAATAAGCACCTTGAGAGCATAGGACAGGGCATTATGGGAACACTGAAAAGAAGTGCTTACTGCCACTTAGTACTCAGCAAGTGCTCAACAAATGCTTGTCAAATTCAAGAGGGAATGCCATGTGTTCAGCAAGATTTCCAAAGTACTTCATTAATTCATTTAAGAAATATGTACTTTGAACCTACTATGTAATAAGCTCTGTTCCAAGAATATGGAGAGTAGCTGCAAAGAAGAGTCCAAATGTTTCTTAACAAATCTGTAGATGCAAAATGCCTTATTAATAAATTCCCTTCATAGATATCAAGTGCCTTCTATGTTGTAGGCACAGTTCTAAAAAATCTTACCTACTCTCTAAAGCAATTAGTGAAAGTAATCTCTCACTGGTATTATTTGGAAGCAGAATTTTAAGACCCGAGGTCTGAATTAAGCACAAACATGTAATCGATCTGGTAGATTTCAGATAATATGAGGCATATTGCCTTGGGGGAAACTTCCAAGGTGCCGATCAGGATCTGATTCCATGATTCTTGCAGTCTGTCATCTGCTTTGAGAATATAAAATGTTCAAGAAAATGGAGCGAAAGCGTGGTGGGGGCTTTTCTTTGTAAAGAGTTTCTCTTATATGTCAGTTCCAATCCTTTCCTGGTCATGAGTGAAGGGGTGAGTGAGGGCACTATGTCTTTCTCATGCTTGGGGAGCTTGCTCCAATGGGAGCACTCGTAAAGCTTTAGTTGTGTTTCCTGCAGTTGGTGGACACCAAGGACCCAGACATACTAACACCTCAGAAAAGCTAAAACAACCCGTGACGGGCCAGAGAGAGTCGACTACAGTGCCTGGCAAGTAACCAGGGAGGAAGAAGTACAAGGGCGTGTTTCATGGACCAGATGGTGACAGAGCCAGCCAGGAGCCATTTCAAGTCCTGCACAAGTGGGCTGCCTGGGAGTGCCATGGATGTGGACCTCATCTTTGAGGAATCTAGGGTGGAGGAAGCAGCCAGGCGAAAGCAAGGCATTGCCCACATCAGATGAGTTGTAGTTGGAGGGGCCAACAGAGAAGATTCCGAACAACTTTCAAAGTATCTACGAGGAAAGAGCTACTGCTGTCCAACTGCCAGGTCCAGAGAGCATGAAACCATTCATTCCAGCAGAAACTGCCTTTTCTCCTCCTCTTCTCCTTGGCAGCCCATCCTCTTTGGCTTTTATGAGGTGTGGAGCAGCAGCTAGTGAGTGGGGGAGGAAATGGAAGAGAAAGAGGACAGAAGCCAAACATAGCCTTCTCTAAGGACAGCTGTCCACCTAGCCTGAGGTGACGGTGGGATGGGAGGAGTCTAGCCTTGAAGGAAGATTGAAATATGACTAGTACCTTGAGCAGACGTTCCACTAACTGAACTAAGATTGTGTTTTGTGACTTAATATGGTTGTAGAACTACAGGAATTAAATGAAAAAATTATGGTTCCTGACAATTTTTCATCTTCCTCCTCTGAATAAATTTAAACAAGACCGTAAGAGACAAAGATTCAGTGTTTTCGATTATGTCTGGTGACTTGTGTTTGTCTAATCAACTGGCTGCACTTTAAAAATTTTCCTTAGCTACTGACAGAGATTTCATGCATTTCTTTTCCAATCCTCATACTAGATGAGCTCTGTCAATATTATCTCCACAAATGTTAAGGTCTCGGCCCTTGGAAGACCAAGGATTTTAAAATCTGTTTGCCAGAGTCCTCAAGAGACTCAAGTCTGAGTGTTGAGGAATCTGGGTGTCAAGGAATTTCTTTTCCTGCTCTAAGACTTTGTCAGAGATCTTGGGAAGGGTGGGGGGTATCCATTGAATGGCTGGAGAATTCTCTTTCAATATTTGGACATTTTATTCCCCAAGAGCATGGATGGGGAGAGGGACAATAACTAAAATGCCCACTAATAATAATAGACAGATGGGCATAGGGGCTACACCAGAAGCGACTTTTTGGTGACTCCTGTTGGAGGAACTGTCTCTTATGGCTATTTCTTGGGTAACTCTCCCCAGTCAGTTTCACTTGGAAAGACAAACAGCATTAAAACTAAAGAAAGTTCCACGGCTGACGCTATGGCATTAGAATTATCACCCAACAAAATCGTGGTCTGTAGCCAAAGGACACCTTGTCACAGTGTCAGAGCAAGCATGGCTGACGGCATCCAGGGGAAAAAAAGAAGCCTGTCTAGACAGATTGGAACGTCTCGTGTGCCTAATTAAACAGTCCTTCTTACAGCCAGGGCTGTGTGAAAAGTTTGCTTGTTTATTAATTACTGGTGGAACATACCTTTAAAGAGGTGCCATGCACTTCATCCTCTTCCATGGATTCATGGGGATTAGGAGCCCAAAAGGGCCCTAGGATCGAATAATCCAATCCTGTGAATTTCCAGAAGAGAAAGGCTGAAGATCAGAGAGATCAGAGAGAATGACAAGAATGAGGAATGAGCCAGTGGCAGTGACAATATTAGAATCCACATTTCCAACATCCGTGACTTTGTCTACCATGCCAGCCTGCCTGTTGTGTAACCAGACAATGTGACCACTCCACAGGTGCTTCTAGGGAGGCTCTTTGTTGAGATTTATTCCCCACGTGACTATCCTATTTATTAAAATTTCCTCATTATTGGTTCATCGCTATGGGCTGTCAATCGAGCTATCTGCCTTAAAAGTATCAATACCCTTGATTGGAGCAACACAACCCAGGCTTGGATTCTCCTAGAAGTAGTCCCAGAGACAAGGATTTGAAGGCCAGCAGTTTATTTTGGAGATGATTCTGGGGAGCATTGGCATGGGAGTGTGGAGGACACAGGGAAGATGAGGAAACCAAGAGAGGGTGAGCTATTGCATAGGTGACTGTTATGGGCAGCTGAGACTCTAACCCTTTGGGGGAATTTTGGGAGGAAATGGCCAATATATGTCAGAGTTGACCCATTAGAATGACAACAAAGTTAGGGAAGTTGTCACTCACTCCGGGTATCAATGGTTGATGGCTAGTCCCTGGTGGCCATGGACATTTGCTCTTCTGGTCTGCCATGCTTGGGCCAGGCACTAAGGCAGAGAACACCAGTGTTTGCAGTAGGTCCTTGCTGGGTATGTCCTAGGCAGGGGGTGTCGGGGCAGCCAGAGAGCAGTCGTGTGTCAGAGTGGCTGAAGTTGCTACCTATGAGTCCTTGTCAGCTTAGAGTGAACTAGACTGTGAGACTACCCCCATGACATCTAAGGGTAGAGCAGTGAGGACAGTAGTCCATTTGCTGGGGGTGGAAGGAGTTGAGTAAAGACTTTGGGCAAACAGAACACTGCCTGCCCAGGAAATAGCAGGCTCTCACGCTTCCAGACAAGTTTACAATGCAGAGTTCTTGAGGTCTGACCTGTTTATAGGTTACTTGACACATCTTAATGAATGATAGCCAGAAATTTATAGTCACCAAGCCTGCCCACACCCTTCCTCCCCTCTTCTGCTCACACCCTCAATTTTAGACAAAATGCAGCAAATCAAGGAGTAAAAGACACTATAAAATTCAGTTTAATTTAAATGATCTCAATCTATATTAATTCAAACTGAACATTCGCATGTCATGTTATTTTCTGTGATTCACTTAAATGAGATCAAACATTTTTTGGTTACTTCCCCACTCAATCAATCAATCAATCAATCAGTATAGGGAAAAGCAAATTGGACTTGAAATCGGATCTGGTTCTGAGGCATTACTCAGTGCCTATTTAGTCTATAAGGCATTGGGAAATCTTATCACTAAGCCTTTCTTTCTGGAAAATGGGGTAGTTGTCACTATTCTGGGTACCTCTGTGTATCCTGTGAGGGATATATGGAATAACAGAGAGGAAAACACCACATAGCCTGTAACACACGTCTCACACTTGTTCTACAGATGCTATCTCAGCGCCTGCTCTATGCACTGCCACAGAGTCGACGGTCCCGAGCTTTTCAGTGGCATTGCAACTCTTTACAACACAGCGTGCGAGGCACAAACATGTATCTTATACGATCTCTATGTTTACGGGTTTTATGATCTAGAGGAGGAGAGGGAAAGTTAACGACAAAAGGACGAGCCAGTGGGTGTGGTTCTAGTGTAGAGAATTATTTGAAGGATGTGTAAGATTTCAATAAAACTAACATTACATAATAACAAAATTATAAAAAATAAACTGGGGGACATGTGAGGGTTGCAGACACTGCCGGGGCTCCACCTGGATCTTCTTGGATTTCCCCACTGGCTCTTTGCTCCTCTCTCTCAGCTTCCGTGCTTGTGTGCCTCCAAAGCCTGCACCTGTGTCTCTTCTTTGGCGGGCCGCCCTTGGCTCTCCTCACACTTGCAGACAGCTGGAAGTACCTGGGAGTTTACATCCCTGGGGCAGCCCTTCGTTGATGACTAATTAGCATGGGAATGTGCAAGCTCCACTCTCTTGCCTGGGATTGGGACAAACTTGGAGGTGTAATTTACACGTGAGAACTCCCCAATGGGATTACGTGGAAGTTGCCCTCTCTGGGAGTCTGCCTGAAATCACACCCTTGTCTGGCTTCTTCTCCTTCACCGTCATGCTTCCCCCACTCTTACTGGTTTCTCTTGGGCGCACTTCCTTAATAAATTACTTGCACACAAATTCTTGTCTTGCAGTGTGTTTCTGGGGAATGCAACCTAAGATACAGGGCATTCTGGGTGGAATGAACAGCCTGGGGAAGACAGTGTGTTTACGAAGCTGGAAGGTGTGACTGGGGAACAGCATGGTTTGTGACTTGTGGCTGGAGAACCATGTCAAATTCATTCATTCACGAGACATTTTTGGGGCAATTCCTATGAGCCCAGTGCTGGTTTTAGTCCTTGGGATATATGAAAGGAGAAAAAAAAAAAAAAAGATGAAATCCTTGTCCTGGTGCTGCTTATAGTCTAATAGGACAGAAAGAAAATAAAGGATAAACATAATAAGTAAGTCAATTTTATAAAAAGTGTGTTAGAGGATAAGCGATGCATGAAGAACATGGAGATTTATTGATTTCATATGACTTTCGGAAGGATTCTGTCAATGAGTCCTGGTAAGGTGATTTGTGGCTTGGGGCTGTGAATTTTTCTTTATCAGTGATCTTATTTTAACGGCTAGAGTTTTAGAGTTTTAGTTTTAGAGTTTTAGTTTTAGTTTTAGAGTTTTAGAGTTTTAAGTCCAATGACTTACGGAGAACTATCTTAAAGTTGGGAAGAGGATTATTGTGTTATTTTTTGTATTGTCGCATAACCAAGTATTCCGAAATTCTGTAACTTAAAAGAACTTTTATTATCTCATGATTTTTGCGGGTGAGGGAACCTGGGTGAAGCTTAGCTAGATTCTCTGGCTTGGTGTTCCTCACAGGCAGCAGCCAAGAGATTGGCTGGGGCAGCTGTCATCCCAAGGCTTGACTGGTAGGGTATCAGAGAATCCACTCCCAAGCTCACTCACGTGCCTGTTTGTAGGGCTCTGTGGCTGTTGGCCATAGACATCAGTTCCTTGTCACCTGGCTCTATCCGTAGGGCTACTGACAACAGAGCAGCTTGCATCCCCCAGAGTAAGGGCTCTAGGGCAGAGAAAGAAGGGGAGGGAGGGAGGGACAGAGGGGGAGCGAGAGAGAGAGTAAAAGTCACAAGAGAGAGGAGGGAGAAAGGTGGAAGTTAGAGTTGGGCACGTGGGTGGCTCAGTCGGTTAAGCCTCTGCCTTCAGCTCAGGTCATGATCCCAGGTCCTGGGGCGAGTCCGGTATCCTGGGTATCCTGCTCCCTGCTCTGTGGGGAGTCTGCATCTCCCTCTGCCTCTCTCCCCTGGCCAGGTGCACGTGTTCTCTCCCCCCGCCCCTCAAAAATAAATAAATAAAATCTTTAAAAAAATGATAAAAAAAAGTGGAAGTTACAGTTTTTTTGTGTGTTCTAATTCAGAACATAACATTTTTTTTGCCACACACGGAGAGAAGCGAGCAAGTCAGTAGCCACAGTGCACACACAAAGGGTGACCCAAGAGCCTGCTTACTAGAAGGCAGACATCACTGGGGACCATTCTGTAGGTGCCCACACCTGTTGATATTCTGAGCATTAGGGCATTCCCTAGATCCTTGCTTTCTGAGAAACAGCAACCTGAAGTCAAGTGATCTCCAACATATCACCGTGATATGTAAATCTTGCACAAAAGTTGCCAGGCAAGTTATCACAATTCAAACTCTTAATCTTATAATAAGACTTGATTGCAGAAACCCTATTGCATGCTTTAAAATATAATGTTTATCATTTGGTTACGCTTTTGCATTTAAGTATGCAAAACCGATTACTCAACATAAAATTTACAAAATCATAAATTCTTTCTGGAAATTCTGCAATGTGGGCTACGCAATTTGGAGAAGTGTGTGGCTTCTCCAAATCAGAGAATAATTAAGTTGAGAATAAAAGTGGGTTCTTTATTTCTTAATGAATATTACCATTTTTCCTTGGGATCTCCTGTCCCAGTGTTTTAATGAGGTCAGTTACTGCTCTATTCTCTGACTCCTCTGGGTTGTTAGTTTTGATAATGACCTTGGTATGGGTGCTAGCATCAGGATTGGTTTTCATCCCAATGATCAGGTGGAGTTGTAAAAGGGTGAACTTGGGTCATTTCTATAGAGGTATTATTTGCAATGAAAATGATTGTAAAAGGTAGGGGTTAAAAGATAAACCACAGAAAGTCAGGGGTCCTTGAAACCCCAAAATCTTGCCGTGAGATTTGCAAAGGTTCAATGATAAATGCTACATTCTCAACAAAGTTGTTTAAAAAATACAGTTATGGAGCACTGGGTGTGGTGCATAAACAATGAATCTTGGAATACTGAAAAAATAAAATAAAATTAAAAAAATACGGTTATCCCAACCTCATCACTGGAGCAACCTACCTTGGGCTAGTCACCCTTACTTTGGAAATTTCCTTCTTTTTCCCACATTTACACAGAAATAACTTCAAATTGTGGAGCAACTCTGAGGCACAGATTTTGGAAGGAAGAATTGAGATCGGGAACTATTTTCCAACCGAAACTTCCTCTTACTGAATACACATTTGGCACTGGTGACTGATTGAAGGGCCATGTAAACCAAAGTGAAATATCAGGAAAACAGGGCCACACCAAGTAAGAAAGCAGGCCGCATTTCTGAAGGAAGAATGTAAATCGAGGGTTTCTTTTCTACCTTTTATGAGAGGCCACCAGGATGGTCCGGGTGCTGAAGGAGGCTGTGATGTTGTGAGAAATAACAATGGACCTTGCAGGATGTCAGAATACAAACATCATTCCTGAACAGAAGGGAAGGCTGCCTCCCAGCCAGTCGGCACTGCGCTCCTCTCCTGCCCAGGGTCCTCGCTGTCCTCTCCCCCTCCCCACACCCCTCTTAGGCCGGCCGCTTTCTTCACAGGGTCCTGGTGGGGTCTGGATGGCCCCCAAACACCTGGTTGAACAATAAACACGTATGCCTGTGGTGGTCCTGTCAGCCCCTGCTCTTTGTAAAATAACCGCTGACCCCCGGCCCCGGCTGGGATGGATTTCCCAGCCGGCCCCGCATCGCTGCACTGACAGGCGCTGAGGTCTGCCTTGCACTGTCTTCGCCCCATTATTGGAAGGTCTTTAGGAGCCGGGAGGAACGCATCTCGGCCCCTGGAACCAGTTACAAATCAAACACTGTGCTTACAAATTCTTCCGTTTTGAAAAGAACACTTTGCAGTGATTAAATATTTATGCATGGCACGCACTTGAAATTTGATGATTTATTCAGATTTTATAACTTAGAGTAAAATAGAAATTGTCCAGTTTAAGATATATATAAATATAAATAAATATATAAGTATAAATATAAAAATATGTATGTATGTGTATATACATTTATATATAAATGTGTATACACACACACACACACACACACACACACATAAAAAATATTTCTTTTCCCTGGATATGGGGTGTCCAAGATGCTGGATGACAAAATGCATCTGTTTTGCTGTGTGTTTGCTTTTTTTTTTAATGGTCTCCATAAATCCAAGGAGCTCCTTCTTGGACCGCTTGCCTCTTTCAATAGAAGCATGTTTTCACTGGGATTTCCACGTTCATAATTATTCCTCTCATTTCTCTGCCGTGAGAAGACAAGCTGGTATTTCATTGCTTTGGGGAAGTTAATAATATGGTAGGCAAAACATCAGGAAAAATTATAATGAATGAAGCTATACAAATTGGGGGAAACACAGGCTGCTGTTCTAAAGTGTTCCCGTCATAAACCCTGGGAATTCCACTATAGTCGCAAGCAAGTAACTCTTAGCGCATAAACACTCAATTAATTAAATGTAATATGGTGTATAAGTTTGAATGAGTTCTAAATACAGAAATGGTCAAATAATGGTGCTTGAAACCACTGGCTAAGAGGAGTTCCATGCCTTACTCTGAATTTCTTAACTGGAATGAGACCCTTCTGCAGCCCTCCTGAAAAGCAGTACATGCATCGTTTATAAATAGAGTATTATCAATTCCTTACTTAGTACATGCTGATCTAGCCTCACACTCATGCATTAAAAAAACCCCCCCAAAAAAAAAACCCAAACAAACAAAAACCCTTTTCTTGTCTTAAGTGTCTATCTCTCAGAATGTCTCTAGAGCACTTGTTCGAAGAGTTCTGTTTTCTTCATTATTTCCAATTTCTGGAAGCATGGGTTTTATTATCCTCTTGCCCCTCTTAAGTTTCTTGAACCATTTTTATATGGTGTTTAAGGGGACACATCTCACCTGACTGATATTCTGTAATCCCTAAATAACTACTTCTCAAATGTGACTCTGAAACTACTCCCAGGGGAGGGCAAACCTTGGGAGAGGTGACAAGCCTTGTCTGACACTAGGCTGAAGGTGACAGCTATTGTGTGGGCTTTCATGACACCTCGTGCCTGTCATTGCTCACTGTGTTTTACGGAAGTCAGCTCTTGGTGTATCTCTGCCTTCGTCATGCTTGAGACTGTATCTTTCTCATCTTTGTGATCTTAGTGGCCAGCACTTGGTGTGCACATGGTAATGTTCAGTATATGTTTCTTTCATTCATTCATTCATTCATTCATTCATTCATTCAGCAAGAACTATTCCAGGCCCTGGAGAGCTATGATGAACCAGACACAAAAGGATCCTCTGGAACTTTTTTATAGGTTTAGGTGAACTAGAATAATTTTATAAATAAAACAAAAAATTTATTAAAGGAAAGCCCTTGGAGATTTGCCATTCAACCCTTTCGCTGTCTCACAAGGAGACGTCAACCTGAGCAAGAATGGGTTTCATTTTTTAAATGTATCTGATCTGACCAGACCCAGAACTCAGTTCTTTCCCAGAGCGTGTCCCCCAGACTCTGCCGCCTCTACTTACTGTCTTCCAACTGTGCCTCGAACACTTATAAAAACTTTGTAACCGTCACCTAACAGATAAGAGAAAGAATAGGCCTCTTCTAGGAAAAATTACTGGGCCACATCTCTTCTTATAGCAACTAGAAGAATCAAATCCACTGATACAGAGGCATTGCCTTAATCTTACATTAAGAAAATAATTATAGAAGCGGTTGCTGTTAGTATTAAGCTGAATGAAGAACACTGGACAGAAGTTTTAGGACTACAGAATATTTTTCTATGAAATAGAATAAAGAAAGGAAGATTTGTAGTACTCAGTTTTTGCTGCATTAATAACACCCCCCACCCCCACCCCACACACAATGAATCCCAAAGGCTAGAAGAGCACACATTTCTTTCTTACATGTTGGGGACTACAGGTCGGCTGCCGTCCAGGAACCAGGATGAAGGAGAACTCTTACTAGGGACCTGCTGTTTTCATGGCAGAGAGAGATGAGCAGACTAGAGCCTGCAGAAAAGCTAGCAATGGATTCAGAATCCTTCGCAGATTCAGGGCATGTGTGGAGTCAGCCTGCAAATGACACAGCCAAGCCCGACATCCACGGGGAGGTGGAGGTGTGTGCATCCACTCACCAGGATGGACAGAAGGATGATAAAGTCCACCCGGGGAACTGTTTGTGAGCCAGAATGATGTAACCCCTCGGCCCCTCCTGCTCTTTCCCTGCCCTGAATAGCTTCAGCCGTTTTTCCCCACGGTGGACTCCTGAAAATACTCCCGACAAACAAATATGGACATCTGAGGAGGCAGGGCTGGTCCCAGTCTTGGGACTCTGGGCCCTCAGGGTCCAGGCCTCTTGGGACATTTATCCCACTCCATTGTGTTCTACTACTGTGTTCTACGAACACTCTGTTGTTTGTTTCTTAAGAGCCTAACATTGTCTCCAATACAATGTGGGCTCCTCAGAAAGGCTTGAGGCGTAGATTGTGGCTGAAATGTTTGTGGTTTTGGAATGGCTTACAAGTAGGAAATAGAAACAATGTCTACAGGTGCTTTTAGAAACCAAGACCCAGACCTTTGTCTGTAGTGTTATTTGTGAATATCTTCTCCCATTCTGTGGGTTGCCTGTTTGTTTCGTTGACTGTTTCCTTTGCTGTGCGGAAGCTTTTTATCTTGATCAAGTCCCAAAAGTTCATTTTCGCTTTTGTTTCCTTCGCCTTTGGAGACATGTCCTGAAAGAATTTGCTGTGGCTGATGTCGAAGGGAGGGATGAATTGGAGGAAATCTGAGGGGCGAAGAACCACGAGAGACTACGAACTCAGACCAAGGGACTGAGGGTTTTGGAGGGGAGGGGGGTGGGGGGTTGGGCGAGCCTGGTGGTGGGTATTGAGGAGGGCACGTATTGCATGGAGCACTGGGTGTGGTACATGAACAATGAATCTTGTAACACTGAAAAAATAAAATAAAAGTATTTGGGAAAAAAAAATAGAAACCAAGACCCAAATTTGTTAATTCTCTGCAGGAAGAAAGAGTTTTGTGTGCCACTGTCCTCCATAATGCCTCTTTCACTCAGATACAAGCACTACAGAAGCAGAAATTATCTTCACATTTATTTTTGTGGTATTAAATTAAAACCTAAATACCCCGAAGCACCCAGAGAAAAATCACCCCAAAGCACTAATCACACTGCCCTGTACCAAGTAGGGCCCTTCGTAGATTTTTAAAAACTAAGTTTCATATGATAAAAACAGGGAAAAGGAGAGAAGCAGGGACTTTGGTAATGAGTCTAGAGGTATCTTCTGAAACACTACTTGGCAGGAGGAGCTAAGATACAATGAGTTAACATTTCCGAGGCTAATTTCTCTTTGAAAAATGGGGGGAAAATCTGAACAAATGGATTGAGGAGAAAGAAGAGAGGAAAAAAAGGACAATATTGCATGGAGAAAGTCTGAAAATTTCATAGTGACTGATCCTTGAGATGTGTGGTACCAAGCATGTCCTGAGTATCTTAGTGATGCTGAATATGAAAACACAGGGATCCAGAGATCCATCTTCCTGGTCCTCTGACATTTAGAGACGCATTCCAGAAGTCTCCAGAATGCACGCTAAATCCTGTCTACTCTTGGCCCCATGCTCGTTCCAGTCACCAAATTCCCCGTCCTAACTCCTGCTGAGCATCCTTGAAGACCAGCTTCTACGAAGTGACATTCTTCTTCAGGCCACAGAGAGTTGGCAGTTTAAAGGGGTGCTGTCAGAAGAAGAAAACCAGCCAGAGGGAAAGAATAAAGTAGGAGAAGGGGTGGGAGGAAGAAAGAGGAGAAGGAAAGGATGGAGATGTTAATTTTGAATTCAGTGAAATGAAGGTCTATGATGTGTACATATTGCGAATATGGAGGGGGAGGGAGAGAAAGAGAGATAGAAAGAGGGAGAGAAAATGTTACTGGCTCTTCCTCTGGCAACTCACCCTTCCCCAGATGTTAGAACAATGAAAGGAAAGAAACTCCTATTTCTTGAAGGCTTCCTGCTTGTCAAGTACTCTGCTAGATGTTTTGCATCTATGACCTTACTGAGTTTCTATTTTCTGATGTAACTGTTCTGATCTCCTCCTAGAAGGAAACAAATTGGCTCCGGGCATGTGAGGGACCAGGCTGAGAGGGCTGGTGAATGGGTCAGGTCCCCACTCCTGTGAGGCTTAAACCCAATTGCAAGTCAATGTCCTGGTTAAATAGACAGGACAAAATTGTTTAAAAACCTCAAAGGCAGGGAGGAGACCCTAAGACTGTCCTTGCTCTTTTCAAGGAGTCCCTGGGAGGAAATTGGGCCCTGAGCCATAAAGGACCACTATTAGAGCCAACCTGGTTTAACACAGCAGGTCTCAAGTATTTGGAGGAGACATTAATTAATGTTTTGAGAAGGTAACCTGTGCTCACGTAGACTTGGCATTTGCTGGATTAATCTACAGGACTTCTCAGAGCTTTTAATATGCTAATGTGCACCTTAGCCCTCTAAAAGCCTGCAGCCTGCAGGCCTCTTTCCTTACACCTTTTGGGACTACTTGTGCTCGAAACATATATTGCTTTGGAGTTCCTGACTTAGGCTCAGAGTGGGAACTTGTCCAAACAGCAGCCCAGAGCTCCTTGCTCTTTCCTGAGCACTGTGCCCCTCGCATAATCCCTACGCACAGTGTCTACAAGCGGCACCAGTTTCATGCCACACGGCCGGCAATTGTTTCAAGGATGAGTGCCTGACCACTCTGAGCCACTCGGTGGGCTTCTCCAGGAATCGTAGTCAAACCTGAGACAAGTATCTCTCTGGGTAGCTGGAAGTGAGAGCAGGAAAGGAAGCAACTCCATGCACATCCCACTGGCTAGGGGTGTAGATGCACAAGAATGTCAGGGCAGTGAGGCAGGGACACTGGAGCCCTCTGCCCTGAGCGGCACCAACACAGCTCACCTTCTGTTGCAATAATAACCCAGCTCCAGAATCCCACAGGTACCGGACATCCTTCCACGGGATCCCCTTAGTGGTTTGAGCTGTTTTACTCAGGATTTCCATTACATAAGTAACAAAGTAATACAAAGTAATTAAAATGAATACCCCGCAATCAAACAAAAATATATAGGGAGTGTTTGAAATAAATGCGATGCCAGTTTTGCTTGCCTGGAAGGAATAATAAAACAAGGAAAGAGGGATTTAGAACAGTAACGTGTGCGTGGGAGGGGAGAGAAAACAGTTAGCAAGCCAGCAGTGAAGTTCTAAGGGTTTTTAATGGGAATAGACGGAAGTTCCACCTACAGACTGAAAGATTCTGTGTGTTATCTGAAAACATTATCACATTTATTCATTCATAACCACATTCCTCCTCTTCCTCCTCTCTTCCCTCTTCTTCTTTTAACTGAGTCACAAAGATCCATGTGAAGACAGCATCCCCGGTGTTGTGTACACATACATGCGGATGGTATGGTCTCTGCCTGAAAGTCTCACCATCCACATGCTTAAGTAAGTAAAAATACACAAATGTATGATGTATGCTATTTTCTGCCTGTTTGCTTTCAAGCCCATTCTACACCCTTCCCCTAATCTGCTTTGTATCATAGGGAGTGCATGGCCCAGTTCCCTGGCCAACTGGCCAGTGGAGGCCCTTCCAGGAGATCGGACAGCAGAGAGATAAGAAGGCCAGCCTCTCTGCCTTTTTCTCTGCTTCCAAAAGCCTCTCTGGCAGTAATCGGAGCTGTGTCCTACTGCTCCAATGCCGAAGGCAGCGCCCCTCAGAGTGGGTGTAGATTCTGGGTTCTGGTCACACAACCTCCACCATTTGACCATCTGGCCCCAACAGGGAAAATGACTTCCTGTCTTTGCTGACCTCTGGATGGTCTCGCAGTCTCCTGTCTGCTCTTTATGCCCTTCCAAACTGTTGTCGCTAGTTCCTTATATTAAATTACCACATTGTCCTCGCTAGCATGCCTCCTTGTCTTCTACCTGGACCCACGCTGATATACCATCTTCAGTAAGTGTCTTAACAGAAGAAACCAGTGATGAGGGCAGGTCAGAAAAATCTTCAGAACAAAGGTGTCCATGAACCAGGCCTTGAGAATCTGATAGGCACTGACCACACAAAGGATAAAAGGGGGCATTCTAAGAGAAATAGTAGGAACTATATTTTGTCTTGCTTTTCGGGTTCATCGGGTAGAATTGTTTATATAGGAGAACTGTGGCCAGGCTGTGAGGGCCCATGCATACACACGTCCAATTATAGTTTGGATGTACTCTAGGTACAATGAGAGAGCCAAAATATCAGGGAAGCAGCGAAAGGTGAACTCAAGGGAAATAAACACATGTGTCTGATTGGAGCAAAGAGAACAACCAGATACAGAAAAAGCATATAAGCAAAAAGGACTTTAGGAGGCCAGGGTCAGTAATATCCTCTTACATTGGTCACTCTCTTACTACTTTCGGAGGGTTTGCTCATTATTGTATGTGATGTGGCTGTTCTTTGTATTGATTCTTTTACTTCGCCAGCATCTACTGAGCCCATCGCCCACGTCAGGCTCTTTGCTGTGGGTGGGGCACATGACGACAAAGGAGAGGTGGCCCCTTCCCCAGCAGTGCTCCGAGCCTAGTGGGGGAGGCTGGAAGGGGAGGGTAAATGAGGCGCAACACATCACCACACCCGAGCCTGACTGCTCAAGGGAAAGGGGGTTGGATGGCCAAGCGTGCAGGGCAGTTTGTGAGGTATGCAGATGGAATTAGCCAACTGAGGGATGCATCTGGGGCTAATGGGGAGGAAAGAATTAGGAATAAATTCTTGGAGATGCAGGATTGCCACAAGCCAGGGAGGTAGCAGCATGGTGGCAATCCTGTGCCAGATGTGGATTAAAATGATAAATAACCCATGCTGCTGACAGATTAGGGTGGTCATTGATCCACTGAGGCAAAGTGGGAAGTCAAACCAAGAATCGAAGCATCGATTGCTAGTTTTTTGTTTTTGTTAGGTTTTGTTTTGTTTTTCTTCATCTCATAGATTATTTGGGAGGGGGAAGAGATAGAAACTCAAGGCCTTCAGCTCTTATAAAAATGCACCTTCTAGGGGCGCCTGGGTGTCTCAGTGGGTTAAGCCTCTGTCTTCGGCTGAGGTCATGATCTCAGGGTCCTGGGGTCGAGCCCCACATCGGGTTCTCTGCTCAGCGGGGAGCCTGCTTTCCCCTCTCTCTCTGCCTGCCTCTTCGCCTACTTGTGATCTCTTTCTCTCCGTCAAATAAATAAATAAAATCTTAAAAAAAAAAAAAAGCACCTTCTATTTATACTTCGTTGGGGTGGAAACCCCATTCCATCACTAAATTTTCATGTGGCTTGGAGCAAATTGCTTCCAGCTCCAGTTCCCTCACCTCTAAAGGGCGATGTTACTGGAGAAGACCCATAGTATCACTGTTCGGCCAGCACTGGTGTTTGGGTCACTGAGATTTGGGAACAGAAATGTAGGTGTTCTTGAAATGTTAATTTCCATTCACCACACACTTTATCCTTTTCATACCTGATGTAAGGCTTCATATTGGAAAACATCAAGGAAATTATTTTTGCCTTTGGGAAGATGCTCAGTGACTCTCCCTATGAGTGAGTCTACGAGGGAGAATTTCAATGGAAAATTCCTTATTGTGAATGAAAAAACCCCAAAGGCCTTAGGGTGTGTCCCAGACACCCAGGCACAGTTAGAAATTAAATACATTTTTAAAAATACTCAACTGACTCCTCAAACACTTGGAGGTATTTTCAGGTATTTGGGGTTCTTCCATGTATAAAATATACAATGTTTTTGTAATACTGGTAATTTGGTGACAGATGCTGCTGACGTTCATATAATGGAGCATGTAAAAATGAGGAAGCAATTAAGGCATTTTTAGTTCCCTCTGAGACTTGCAAAAATTGCTTAAATATAGCTATCCAAAACAACATACATTTTTTTATCAAAGCCAAATTTAAATGTTATTTAATGCTCAACCTTTTGGCCAGGAATAGATGTCAAGTTTTTCTTTTTATTGTTATTTTTAATTTAAACAAATGTTGCCTTGGATTGCTTTCCCTTTAGTAGAATGTTTGTGAGTCTCTGAGGAAACTCTGAGCATGCTTTTTTCTCGCCATAGCATTTACAAAGGATGCTGGCTTCTCTTGTGGAAGGGAATGCTGAAAATATCAAATGCACGCCATAGTAAATGGCGTGATCATGTCCCACGTTCCTCTCCTTCATGTCTCTGCCATTTGGAATCCCATGCGCCTTTCAAGGCCCAGCTCAATTTACTTGCAATGAAAAGAGCTTAGCTTTTGTTCTGGGGGAAGGGGTGGGACTGAGGGATTCGTGGGGAGAGTAACAGTGATGCCCTTGGGCTCTAAACTCAGGCAAATTTTCTATTCCAATTTCTCGGGCTGGTTTCTTAAACTTGAGAGTCTCACTCTTTCCTTCCATTAAATAGGATTCATAGTACTTCATATGGCGGCTGAGGGGAGAAGGAATGTAACCCTTAGATGTTGTTACTGCCGCCCAACATCCATTCCCTCTTCCGAGAATAGCACTGCAATTGTACTTTGGACATTTCCGTGATGAGACTGTCAGTCAAGGTGACCTGCCTCTCCTGGCCAAGAGGTGGCCGTGTGACCAAAGTGAGACCAATCAGAGCTTCTCTCCCTGGGAGTCGAGTCTTGAGGGGAGGGACACTGAGACAGAAACTCTTAGAGCTTTTCTTGTTGACCAGGTACCTTTAAGACATCAGGACACCCTACCTGGGTCTCCAAAAACTGCTCCGTGTCCTGCTCTTTGCGAAATCTTGTTCTCCTGTAGTTCTTCTTCCCCCTGTATTTCCAGTAATTTTTTTCTTGCACTATAAATAATTGATTTCTGTTGCTTAGAGTCAAAGAACTGCAGTGAATATTAGCTACTTCACCTTTTCCATTCCTTCAACAAAATCTCTGTGTTTCTCTCCCATGAATCATCAAGTTTTCCTTCCCCCAGATAGTGTTGCTTGTATCACTACTACTGATTCTTAACTTCTTGCACCTCGTGGGGGAATTAGCTCATGGCCCCGGCTCTTTCTTGGACCTTCTTTCTTGTTGGCAGGAAATGTGTACACAGTGTCAGTACTTTGTGCACCATGGAATTTTTGCTTTGCGGACTTGCTCATCTGCACAGGTGTGTGGCCTTGCAGGAGAGCACATGTCCTTAAGGACTCGTTCCCCAACAAAATGGCATCTGGGCCAAATGTCTGGGAATTCCCGCACTCTGCAGGCCCTCGGGCTGAGAAATCCCATGGTAAAGACAAATCAAATCAAAACAAAATGTTTTAAACATAGTATTTTCTCAATGAATTCGAACAAAGAAGACATCCCCTTCCATTAGTAATATTCCTCTGGGTAGTAGGCCTGCCGTGGAGCGCTGGGGAGAAAGTGTCTGCTGAGGACACACGACCACAGCCGTGGCATTCTGTGGTCTTCTGGAACCAAGGTGCATAGCCCACTGGCTTGGGGATCATCCCAGATTTCTCAGTAGAATCTAATTTGACACATGACCATTCCATCTAAATATTTATTTTTCTCAGCAGATATTTATGGAGGGTCACTTTAGTCAATAACGAAACAACTACTTTGTAGCAGGCCCTGCACCTGAGTCTTGGGATGTAAGGATGAATGACATTCAGTCTCTGCTCTCTAGCGGCTCACACAAAGGGCGAGCCCAGTACAACAGTGGTGATTTCAACAAAGTAGGGCAAGTACTGCTTGATGTGGCAGAAGTACTCTCATAACAGGCAGTGTTATGAGAGTGCAGCAGGAGACGTGGCGTACCCGGGTAGGGATGGTTGGGGCGGGCGGCATTGTGGATGTCACTACACCTGACCTCATTTTTTTTTTTAAAGAATTAGTTATTTATTTATTCGACAGAGAGAGATTGTGTGAGCACAAGCAGGGGGAGCAGTAGGGAGAGTGAGAAGGAGAAGCAGGCTCCCCACTGAGCAGGGAGCCCGATGCAATGCGGGCCTCTATCCACATCTCATCGGGCTCAATCCCAGGACCCTGGGACGATGATCTGAGCTGAAGGCAGACACTTAACTTACTGAGCCACCCAGGGCACCCTGAACTGATTCTTGAAGGGCGGATAGGAGTTATTGTCTCTGGGAATGATGATGTCATAGTCCCGACTGACATGTGCAAACAAAATGCTTACACCGAGGGAAGCCCTGTCTGTGTGTTTTAAATTTAATCCTTACTCACATGGGATGGGTGCAGAGAGAAAATAGAATTGAGTATTTTCTGTTTCCTAACACCTCATACCCACCTCCCTGTGGACCTTACCCTGTGATTTTGAGTATTTGTCTTCTTTTAGCAGGATGTGTGTGGTCTAAATAGATCACAGAGATGGTTCTTCAAGGAGACTTTGATGAAGATGGTTCTTCAACCCCTGCCCTTCCATCTGCATAGCTCCAAGAGCACTGCCTGGTGCCTGGCAGGCTTTCAAAATGACTTATTTCATGACGGCCGACCTTGTAAAAATTGGTCTGATCACAGTAACAGGCACCCTTGTATCAGGATAGATCTTCCAGATTTGAAAACTTTATCTTGATCAGTATTTAGCCAAATTTCAGGCACAGACTGGGACTCCATAAATATTTGTTGAGTGGGTCCGAGCTGAGATAAGGAAGTCTGAACGAGCCTCACATCTAGAGACCACAGGACTTGGTCTCCAAAGCAGAGAGAAAAGGAGGCTTTGGCAATGTTGGCATGAGGGCCCATGTGATGTCATCACAGTCCTTCCTGAGGCTGGAACAGACCAGGTGTAGCCTCTGTCAGGTGTGAGGATTTGGGGCCCCGTGTTAATGCTCAGCACACTGAGCATTAACCTCTTCCATTTGAGGTTACCACCTGAAGTATCTTACCTCTATTAAACCTAAAGACTTGTACTCTAGCAACTGTGGTTTTTCACTAGATTGCTTAATCAAGGACACTGAGATTCAGAAGAAGTAATTGACTTCCCTGATCAAATGTTGAGATTTGATGATTTGGAACACGTTCTTTTTCCTGCTACAAATATGGATGCCATGCAGCTCTTACCCAACACGTATTCTAAAAAATTGTACCTGAAGAAGAAAAGAAAGAAGCAGCTGAGGGCATGCTGTAACACCTTGGCTTTAGCCTGGAAAAAGTTGGGAATGGATTCTGCATTTCTCATGCTGAACTCCTTTGAAGTCATAGCAAGTTGGACATCAGGATGCTCAGCTCCTGAGTTCTATAACTTTAAAAAAAAATTCTCTATTCCTCCACAATGTTTCAAGTTTCTAACGTTCAAATGCACTAAGCCTTGGATTGTAATTACCAAGATAAACGACGAACATATTTAAAAAAAATACGTTCCCTGGCAGAGGCAGCCTGACAGGCTGCTTTGCTCTGTTTCCATGTGTCCTCTCTGAGGTGCGTTGGCAAGAGCCTCTGAAGAAATTTTCATCTCTTGAGCCCAGATCCTAATTCTCTGCAAAATGTCTTTACATTTTCCATATGGATTTTTCACATGTTCCATATCTTCTTGGGCCAAAGAGGTCCAAGTTTAAAACCTGGATTAGCACTTTCACCTAAGAGTTTGGTAACCACCATCATCATTGGGTTCATTACCTTCTCTTTGTCCTTGGCTTCTCCCTGACCTGTTTTACCCATGATCCTTTTCCTGATAGTTGATTGATATTTAAAGCATAAGCAGATTCACCTTAAAAATGTAGTGAAACTAGAAAGTTTTAAGGGACATCAAATTTAAGATCCAGGTCCCAGAGTAGTAGTCCTATGTTCTCGAGTATGAGATCATGTTTATCCACCCCACCCAATGGGTGACCTGAGGAAATTTTACTCATAAACATTTGAAGCAGCAAAGACTGAGAGTGAAAAAAAGAGCTCCTGCCCCTTCCTCCACATTTCCCTCATAGCTGTCCCGAAGTCATAGACCCAGGAAAGGTGCCAGGCCAGGCGTCAGGATCTGGAGCCCCCACCTCAGCCCACACATTGATGCCTCAAGTTCTCTCTGGACCATGGCCAAGTCTCTTGATCTCCCTGACAGCTCCTTCAACTTTTAGATAGCCCTTGTCCTACCTGTTTCACAAGATGTAGCATTAAAATGCAAATTCTTTTGGGATATGTCAAATATTACACATTCACACTTATTTTACTTCAATATGAGCAAGTGATCATTTAAACTTCGGAGGTTTTGTCGTTTATAAAAAACTGAAATTCTCACTACCTTCTTTTTTTAAAGATTTTATTTATTTATTTATTTGACAAAGAGAGAGAGAGAGAGAGAGAGAGAGAGATAACACAAGCAGGGGGAGTGGCGGGCAGAGGGAGAGGGAGAAGCAGGCTCCCCGTGGAGCAGGGAGCCTGATGTGGGGCTTGATCCTAGGACCCTGGATCATGACCTGAGCTGAAGGCAGACACAACAGACTGAGCCACCCAGGCGCCCCTCACTTCCTTCTTTTAATTGCAATCTCTCCACTGGTCAGGAAAAAAAATTTAGGTGGTGCCGCAGACCTAAGAGGTTCATATATGGACAGTGACCTTCAATTAGGAAAAAATAGATAAGCCAGAGCAAGAAGTAGGCAATAACATGGGGAACATTTTAGGTTTGACTTTCCTTTAAGTTAACTGTGTTGTCTTTGCCTCCATCCTTTTGATTAGTGTAGTGTTTGAGTAGTCGATGTTCATAGACTTCGGTATGTTCTTGACTTTACACGGTGCTTGAGAGAGTGGCTCTGGTGGGTTAGAGCTCTTTATAGAGTGCCCAGTTCGGTTTGGCTAGTCTCCTGACTGGGAGAATGTCTGCTTTATTGAGCTGGTGACACGCCTCACTGAAGAGCAGTCTTGGTCAGTCAAATACATATGAGAGCAATGTGTCATCCAATGCATAAGACCTCCAATGCAATTGTCTGCTTTTCACCTAGAGTTGTCAAACTGTAATCTCCACTGGTGATCCTCCAACAATAATCTCCTTTTGGAATGAGCTCCTTTTGATTGAAATTTGAATAATGGTGTGTGTTATGTGTTGAATTGTGTCTCCCCAAAATTCATATGGTAAAGTGTAATCCTTGGGACCTCATGATGTGTGCTTACTTGGAGGTAGGGTTGTCACACAGGTAATCAGGTTAAAATGAGGTCACTAGGGTGGAGGGCCATAATCTAATATGACTGGAGTCCTTATAGCAAGGGGCAGTTTGGACACAGAGATACACATAGAGGGAAGATGATTTAAAGAGACATAGGGGGATATGGTGGGTACCTACAGACAAAGGATGAGACTTGTCTCAGGTCCTTACCTCACAATCCTCAGAAGTGTCCAACCCTTCTGACACCTTGATTTTGGACTTCTAGCTTCCAGAACTATGAGATAAATTTCTGTTGTATAAACCACTATGTGTGGTACTTCATTATGGCAGCCCTTGCAAACTACAAGTGTTAAGAGCAATGGTTAATTGTAGCTCTTATGTGTCGAGTGCCTACTACATTTCAGGTCCACCATATACATTGATGTCACTGTTGCCCAGAGTAGTCAGTGAAGGTCTCCATCAGAGGACAGCTTTATAAGTAAATAATGAAAAATTATAAGGACTTAACTATTTAGATTATAGGGAGAAGAACATTCTTAGCAAGGGAAATAGTAAGTTCAAAGGCTTTAACAGGATATGGAGCTTGACATATTAAAGAAGCAGAAAGGGTGGCATGGCTAGATTCACAGGCCTGAAGAGCAGACTGGCACCAGATAGATCAGGGAGATAAGCCAGTTCAAAGTCAGGTAGGGCCCACTTAGCTGTTCTAGAATATAGCTGAGCTCACTGATATCAGCTTGTGTAGAGAGAACCTCTTCCTATAAGATATTTCTCATTATCAATCCATTTCTATAAAAGATTGTGTGTAGATTTGGAGGAAAAGTTATACTTTTTTGAAAAAGCACCTTATATCCAATACCTCAAGAACTTCTCTCTAGCCCTGTGTAGGTCAGAGGCAAGTGGAACAAAGGTTCAGGAGGAAAGGGATGATTCTTACTTCACATGAGAAAACCATGGAAACCAGAGAATTTAGACACACACTTAGAGACTGAGTCAGGCCTAAAGGCCATAAATCCTGATCCTGAAATCAGTAGGACTGTTGTTCCTCACACTTTGTATAAATAAATGCAACCCTGGGGATTTAGAAGACAGTGGTCGGCACTGGAAATGTCCAGGTATTGAAATCCCATGTATTCTCTGCGTAAGTGGGACTTTCATCCAGCAAGTCTGTCTGTTTTTCTATTGAACCCGAACTCTCCCTCCTCTAAAATCTACCTCTCCAAGACGTCACTTTATACTCTCCATGTGTATGTCCGTGTTTTCCCCCACAACAGAGTAAACTTCACTCATTTTATGCCCTTCCATAGGGCAGGGCTTACTTATCTAGATATATAGCCAAGGAATTAATTTGAGTGCAAGAACTGAATAATAGCATTAAAGATCACTTATAGATATCTACCCAAAAGAAATCTCCACACACGGATTTGTATATAAATCAATGTCTACAGAGACTTTGTTTATAATAGCCCCCAAAGTAGAAGCAACTTAATGCCTCTCAACTGGAGAATGGATAAACAAAATGTGGTCTATCCATGTGATGGAATCAGAAGGAATAGTTACTGATGCATGCTACATAATGGATGAACTTCAAAAAATATGACCCTAAGTGGATGAAGCCAGACACAAGAGACCACATGCTATATAATTCCATTTATATGAAGAGTCCAGAAAGGAAAATTTATAGAGACATAAAGTAGATTAGTGGTTACCTGGGGCTCGGGGTAGGAATGAGGATTACTATAAATGGGCAGAAAAGATCTTACTGGAGGGATGACATGTTCTAAAACTGGTTTATGGTGATGATTACATCACTTGGCAAATTAACTAAAAATCATTGAATTATACACACGAAGGGGTGGATTTTATGATATGTAAAATATACCTCAGTAAAGCTATTAAAGAAAGAATAAAAATACTATCCAAGACTACTGGAAGATGAGACAGAGGTGAAGATAAGACACAACTATGCCCCCTTTCCAACATCCTCACATCATATAAAGATGCCAGTATATCACTCCATACTCTAGAGTTGAAAAAGTTCTGGATCAGCCGGCCAATTCATATGACCATCAGTTGTACCTGAACTCAGGCTTACATATTGTGAATCAGTAGTCCTATTTTATTTTGTCTGTGGTGGGATAACATTCATATTTTCCTTTCCTTTTATTTTTTAAAAAGATTTATTTATTTATTTGTTTATTTGTTTGTTTATTTAAAAGAGAGTGTGCGAGTAAGGGGGAGGGGCAGTGGCAGAGGGAGAGAGAGAGAATCTCCAGCAGAGAGACTCTCCGCTCATGGAGTCTGATGTGGGGCTCGATCTCATGACCCTGAGATCATGACCTGAACTGCAATCAAGAGTTGGACGCTTAACTGACTGAGGCACCCAGGCGCCCCACCATTTGTATTTTCTTTTAATACAAAGAATAAAGACATCATACCACATCAAACTGAGTTGTGGTCTCCACTATTTTTTTCTTAATTTTTTTACCTGCATGTATGAATAGAAGAACAATCAATGAGTTCTGATAGCACTTTAAAAAAGAGAGATTAATTCTACCAATGAGAAGGGCCACTGGAGAAGATGGCATTGGAGCTAGCGTTTTTGCTCTCATTTTGTTTTCATAGAAAAGACTGTAGTCTGCTCTCTCTAGAAATAGCTCATTAAGCCTTTTGCATAATGGATGGTGAAACAGTTTGCAAAGGAAAACATAATTAGTCACGCAATTGAATCCTTCAACCTGAATGACAGGACCATTTCCTAAAAAACAAGGCCATTCAAAATAGTACTAGGTGTGCCCTTTCCTAGTGGAAAGGAGCCTGGATCCTTTTACTGTAGTTCATTTCAACTGTCCAAGGCAACATTCTCTTAGACTCCAAGAATTGCCCCCAAAATCTACTAACTGTATCATGTTAGGTTTTGAGCTATTTTGAAAAGGAAACACTTGTAGCCAACTGGAAGACACTCTTCACTACTATCAGGTAGAGGCACTTATTATTCTTGGGAGTATCAGTGGGGGATCTTTGCCATGTTTTACCAGCTGACTTCGCTAAGACATGGAGGGGTAGCTCTGGGGAACTGCCGGATTCTCTGGCACACTTTGCCCCAGCCACTTTCATTTTCAATTTTGGTGAAAATCTGTTAGTTATGAATATTTTCTGCCTAAGACAGGATTTTGACTTTTTTTTTCCTGCAAAATGTCTTGTGGTATCATGAGACCAACTACTTCAAAAATCATTTAGAATAATCTTTTGGAGAATCAGAAATTTACAAGTTATGTATATATTTCTACCCCGTGACTGGGTTGGAAAATATGACATATTAATGATGAAATAACCAGAATGCAGCCAATATCAAACAGATTTGAAAGTCATGGGAGGTAAGAGCTGGTAAGGATTTTAGAGATCTAACTCCTTCATTTTAAGAAGAGGAACTAGAAGCATGGAGACTTTGATCGCTTTCCTAAGGTCCCACACACTATGTTAGCAGAAAAGCCAGGCTAAGTTGAAATTGTCTGGACTTTCAGTCCACAGTTTTCCCACCCACAACAAGCACCATGCAGGCCAAGTCTCCCCCGTTCTTCCTACTGCATTTCCTCCAGGAGACGCGACACTGCCTGCTAATAAAATCTATATGCTCTTTCATTCTTTTTGTAAAGCTTCCACGTGTAATTTATTGGTAGCATCTCTGAAGGACAGAATTAATATTTTTGTTTGGCTGATGTTCCAGATGACAAAGGAGGCAGCTGCAAAGAAAGCATTTGTATGGTCTCAAAAATGTCAGGATGGTATGGATGCTCTTTCCAAGGTGAGACAGGTCAGACCCTTCATTTCTTTTTTCGAAAGGTAAAACATAGGTTATTAATGGCTCCAATGAAAACTTCTGAGCCATAAAATTAGCCGCAAGTTTGGGAACAGGATCTTTACTCTTTTTTTTTTTTTTTTAATTTTATTTATTTATTTGACAGAGAGAGAGAGATCACAAATAGGCAGAGAGGCAGGCAGAGAGAGGGGGAAGCAGGCTCCCTGCTGAACAGAGAGCCTGATGTGGGGCTTGATCCCAGGACCCTGAAATCACGACCTGAGCTGAAGGCAGAGGCTTTAGCCCACTGAGCCACCCAGGTGCCCCAAGGATCTTTACTCTTAAAACCACCCCAAATTGCTCCTTTCTAGGTATGTTCACTCAATAGCAATAAAGGGTTAACAGAGAGATTGGGGGAATCAGGCGGTACTCTTACAATGGCACTTACGCCATATCCCTCTTGAGAGCATGACATGGCAGCCACTTTCATTCGTTCATTCATTCATTCATTCATATATTTATTTAATAAAGAGCATTTTAATGGTGGCTATCAGTCAGATGTAGTGCAAATGTTGAGTCACAGACACTTAAAACTGATAATAAAGGTAAACATTTTGCCCCTTGTCAAACCAGGTTGTTTTAAGGAGTCATTACAACTATTTATTTTCTCTATGAATTTCAGTGATGGTTCTTTGGAATTCAGCACATAGCTCATCTGTGATTACAAGAACGCTTAATTTTTTTAGAGAAAAACTTAGAGAAATTGCCCAGATGAAGCTTGTTTTTATTTTTGCTTTATGAAAACTCTCCCTAGCCTTATTCAGGCGAGGTTCCTGCTGAAGCATCTGTCAGCAGCACCTTTTCTTATAGCTTTTATTACTGAGCCACAGAGCTGAAATGGGAGCGGGTATCCCAGAGAGGGACATGGGGGAGTGGTCACCTGGAGCTCTACTGATTGTGAGCATATTGATGACTAAGGCCAGGCTCACATCCCGAGTCCTCCTCACCTAGAGTGCTAGGCACTCCCTAAGTGGTTGTTGAACTGAGTAGAATTGAGAGAGGGAAAGACGGTTTCTGCAAGAGATTCCCTGATGTTGGTGCTCCATAGCATTACCTGTGATTTAGCAAAGCAGGAATTGTCATGGCGCAACTATCTAAGGGAAGGCGAACTTGCATAGATTTCTAAAAACATAGTGGAGATTTCTCTTTACAGAATGTCTTGTTGGAAGAGGTTTTGCTTTCACTTTCAATCTTTAAAAATGCTTGTAATTCCCTGAAGCAAATAATATGTTATATGTTAGTAAATAAATTTTTAAAAATGCTTGTAATTTCCTACTGTCATCAGAACAAATTATACAGAATAAATTAAGGGTCACTGTGTACTATTTCAGATTTATTGTATGGGTACTGTGTTAGAGTCTAGGGACACAATGGAGAGAGAAATGGTCTCTACCTACCTGATCCTCACCTTGTGGAGTTTGATGGAGGAAATTAACCTTATTCAGACAGTCATACAAGTAAATGGGGCACGGCAACTATGGTACATTCCCTACGCAGAGTTTAGGTTGCTTTGGTTCTCTGAAAGATGCAAGATGCTATAAACTGATGATGAGGGGTTTGGCCTGGTCATGGAGTGAGCACTATTTCCCCTGAGGGAGAGATGGAGTATGAGTCTGGCTTTGGATATATTGAGTTGCAGTAGCTTTGAGATAGTAAGAGGTGATAGCACTTAGTAGCCAGATATAAGGGACTTTATATGTAGATTAGCTGTCTTCCAAAAGTGGGTCATGTGGTGCTGATGGCCCCTGATATTTACATCTTACAACATTCACCCCACAGAAAGACTAATCTTGCTGTTCCTGGTCCCAAGACCAAAAGTCCCAGGGAAATTTTCTTGCATGTGCCCAACTTGGTCAAAATAGTTGGAAGTAGGTATAGATTGAGTCATGGACTTTCTGGTAGCTTCTATGAGAGTGATAGGCTTTTGGAAGGAGTAATTACCAAGAGGAGATAAAGGAGGACAGATAATATCTTAAAATTCTGCTCTCATTGTGCCAGAAAAATTAGATGCATGAAACTAACTTTGCGGTTGATCTACATTTTGTAGATCTTGGATCTACAAAACCTTGGATTTTCTCAGGAGCTCTGGGGTGTGGGACTACAGAGGGCTCAAAGAAAAGGGAGGCAGCCTCGGGAGATATACAAAAGAACACCCTGCTATGAGTAGTATATTATATTATATTATACTGCATGGCATTATCATTATATATTTGTCTGTCTGTCAACTTTAATAGACTGCAAAATTCCTGAAGACTGGGATCACTTCAAGTTTATTCCTGTGTTCCCAGTGACTAGAAACATATCTGTTTAAAAACTCTTGCTGAGTTAGTTATTGAATGAACAGCTTACTAAAAGCATGTATAAAAAGTTGCAGGTAATATGTCTTTGAACTAGCTCCTTAACCCTCCTAGACTTTAGTTGTTCATCTGTAAAATGTGCTTGTTAATCTGTTCTGTATGTCACAGTTTTAAAATTCTACTATATTGAAACATATTTTTGTTGAATGTTCAACATTTGATGGTCAGTATGGGTGTTGTGCACGTGGCTGATCATTTTAAATTCTGGGTTAATTTCCTTTTTTTTAAAGATTTATTTATTTATGGGTGCCTGGGTGGCTCAGTGGGTTAAAGCCTCTGCCTTCGGCTCAGGTCATGATCTCAGGGTCCTGGGATCGAGCCCCGCATCGGGCTTTCTGCTCAGCAGGGAGCCTGCTTCCCCCCTCTCTCTGCCTGCCTCTCTGCCTACTTGTGATCTCTCTTTTCTCCATCAAATAAATAAATAAAATCTTTTAAAAAAAAGATTTATTTATTTATGAAGAGACAGGGAGTGAATGGCAGGTAGGGGGGAGGGAGAGAATCTCAAGCAGATCCCCTGCTGAGCGTGGAGTCTGATGTGGGGCTCCATCCCACCACTCTGAGATCACGACCTGAGCTGAACTCTAGTCAGGTGGTTATAATGCTTTATATTAATTACTTTTTATTATTATTTTTTTATTATGTTCAGTTAGCCAGCATATATTAGACAAAAGTTAATTTGGAAAAAGAGAAAGAAAAAAAAGAAAATAGCAATAAGCGTTCATTCTTCTGCTTTTGAACGAGACAAGATGGCATCCTTGCTGTACCTGTATCATGAGTAAATGTTTGAATTGAAAAAAAAAAGAGCCAGGTGCTTAACCGACTGAGCCACCCGGGTGCCCTTGGGTTAATTTCTACTCTCCAACTTATTGAAACCTGAAGTGGGGGAGAAAGCGCATGGGGTGTGCATCAAATGCATATGAGTTCAAATTCTAGCTTCTCCACTCACTAGCTCTGTGCCCCTGGGGAGTTTAACATTTATTTAGTTTAGTTGTGTTTTTTTTAAATTTCTAAAATAAGAATGATAATGTCTAAGTTTAAAGACTTTTGTGATGGGTAAAAAGAATGGATTTATAGACATCGAGGCATAGGAGGCCCTAGGGTAGGGTGGTTTATTTTTCTCACCTTTGTGCCTTAGTGTGGATGGGCATTGATTGGGTTGAGCTGTGGTAATAAAACATCTGTCAGTTTTTGTTAAGTTGACCAACTTTGCACTTTTATGTGGTTTGGGATAGTTTAATTCAATTGGCCTTAATGTTTTAACAGAACACCAGTGTTCCACAAGCTAAATCAATAATAATGCCAAATAAAGTCATCTTTTCCCAATGATCAGGGAAAGAATCAAGATGTATTTTTTTTTTCAAGCTTTTACTTTACAAATTTTTTTTAAAATGTTTTTGGACTTCTGCTTGTTAAAACAGCCTATCAAGTTTAACCAAAAACCATTTTTCATGAATTTATGGTCTGTTCGAAAAGATTTCTGGGTACTTACTACACAACGACACTGTGCTGTGTTACTGTCAATGCAAATTTACATCAGACTTGGGTTCTTCCCTTCTGGATTTGATAGTTAAGTGTATGGGGGAGGAGTGAGTAAAGAATTTTTTGAAGTGACAGAGACACTTGTGTCGAGTTTTAAATGTAAAATCTAAGTTAGATGGATGAAGAGGTGGGTGCCGGGCATGCAAGGTGGGAGCAGGCAGGGAGGGTAAGCTACTCTTTTTAGTCACCGTGGTAGCTTTGGTTGTAAACATGTAGTCATTTGTTGTCAATAAAATCATGGTATTACCAGCTTTCAGGACAGATTAAATAGACAATGGTATTCCTAAAGGAGTCCTAGGAGATAAAGAGAGAAGCACAGGTTAAATGGTATCATTCCTGGGTGAGCTTCCAAAAATCTCATTTGTCATGTGCCTAATACTCTGGCATCCTCTTTCAAAGTAGCACTTTCCCGCAGTATCTGAGGGCCGCTGTGATGCCATGTGATGTCATCTTGATGTATTTCCCTTGGCCTTCTGTATGCCTTTTGTTACAGGGAGCATGCGTAAGTTAATACAAAGATGTCTGTGATCTTCACTTTCTTGTGAATTCAAAATAATTCGAATAATCCTGAATTCGATAATTCGAAATAAAATAAAACATATGAACACCAGAATTAGATGGAAAACAAAGGGGAGCTAGATTAGAATACATTCCAGGACAGGGTATAAACAACACTTATAATGAAAATGCTTATTTGTAGTCACTCTGCCAGGCCTTATATCATTTGAGTCTTGCCTTAACTCCATTGATGAGCACCAGTAGTCTTCTCCTTTTACAGATAAGAAGTTGAAGCAGAGAGGTTAAGTGATTTACCCAAGGTGGCACGACTAGCAAGTGGTGGATTTGAACCTAGGCAGCCAGGCTCCAGAGCCAATGTTCTTAATCCCTATTTCTCTACAGTCTCATTGTATTTGAGGGTAATGCTACTTTCAACTTTCACAGCATGAGTTTTTATTAACTAATTGATTAACCTGGTCATGGGCTCAGCTTTCCCTGAACCCTGTTCCTGTGTCAGTCTCTGAGCTATATGCTGGAGCGGTGATCAAGGATGACACGTGCTCTGTTCTCAAGAAGCTCATTCTGGTCGAGGATAGTTCACAAGACATTTTTTTTTTTTTTACCTATGTTATGTTGCTTGAGCTTCAAAGATGGTCAGAAGTAAGAAGAAATAAGAAGAGTAAGAAGCTGAACAGGAAGGCCATGTGATTTCCTTGGAATAGGCTCCAGCAGATAGTAAGTGCCAGAGTTTGAGTCCAAACCCTGGTTTTCTAACCACAAACTGATGTTCTTGGACAATTCCAACAAATAAACTGGTAGTTTGTTTGAATAGATGGGTGATCTTGGTTAAGTCATTTGCCATTTTGGGATCTGTTTTCCCATATATAAAATGAGAGGCTTAAAAACATGATTTAAGGTCTGTTTCGGTTCTGATAATGTTATAATTACAGTCATAGAATGACTATTTATAATAGGACTATTGACAATTTAATTTTGAAATGTTTCGTTAGTTTGTCAATCTAGCACACTTTAGTAAAAACTCAATAGGAATATCTACAGTGAGAGATAAGAAGAGAGAAATGAGTAACCCTTACAAGGATCTCAAAGTCTCCTGGGACTGGGAAATGCAAACTAACTATACCTGGGGTCCAGGTTTGAGTCCATATTTTGAGTACTCCTAGAAACCAAAATCCTAGAGAAGAACTAGTGAACTGCTAATTGGGCTAGCCATGAGGCACCCTGTGTCTTCTAGGGGAATAAATGTTCTTCCCAAGGAAAATTTTAGCTTTGGGACCCAACCCTGACAGTCAGCGTCTAATGAAATCCTGCTCATCGGTTTGTCCATGGCCCATGTCTGAGTCCTGGGGAAGTGGGAGCTACAAGGAAGAAACTAAAGGAACATTTTATCCTTCTACAGTGAAAACTCAACAGTTGAAGAGCAAGGCAACTCTGCTTTAGAACCTGTGGTCAGCAGACAACATAAATGGGGGGGGGTGTTCTGTGTTGTTCACATTCACATAGAAGATATTTTATTAGGCCTAAAAATGGCATCCAAAAAGATATGTCTAAGTCTCAATTCCTGGACCCTGTGAATGTTATCTCCTTTGGAAAAATGATTTTTGGAGATATAATGACATGAAAGATCTTGAGATGAAGAGATCCTTCTGGCTTATCTGAATGGGCCCTAAATCTAATGGCAAGTGTCCTTATAAGAGGAGAAGCCATGCACTGAGGAAGTGATGTGGGGATGAAGCAGAGATATAAGGCAACAAAGTCAAGATATACCAGCAGTGACCAGAAACTGGAAGGGGCAGGGGAACATTCTTCTCCCTCTAGAGCCTCCTGAAGGAGTTCAGCATGTCAACATCTTGATTTTGCACTTACCTTCTAGAACTGTGAGAGAACAAATTCCTGTTCTTTTAAGTGACCCGCTCCACAGTAGTTCATTAGGGCGGCTATAGGAAACTAATATAGACGTTGAAGCCCCAGGAGAATGGGGTGTCCAGGAGATGTAGGAGGACCCAGGAAAAGTAAAATCGGTGCCCACTGGAGGACGCTGTGGTCACCAAAATGATGCTCGTCTGGTGGATTTCCCTTGGTAACTAAAAATAGGAAGCATTCCTTATAAGTCCAAGCATGACTTCATGGGGAGGTGTTTTAACTTTTTATTTTTTAAGAAAGACTGTGAATGTGACCTGAATTATACCCAGCATCTGCTAAAAGCTAGGAAATAGTGGATAATTTTTCTAGAACACAAAGCAAGGTGAACTCTGAACTGTGACCTAGAAGGGCACAGACAATGCAAAAGACTGTAGAAAATGGACCTGCACATGCTTAATATTATAATGTTTAACCTCTCACTGGCCCAAAATTCTATGATTGGGTTTTACTTCATTTTTTAAATTTAAATTCAGTTATCTAACTTATCGTACATCATTAGTTTCAGATGTAGTATTCAATAATTTATCGATTGTGTATAAGACCCAGTGCTCATCACATCATGTGCCTTCCTTAATCTACTTTGTCTTATACTACGTCATCTGGTACATGTTTTCTAGGGTCTCTGAAGCTGGAGAGAGATGTGGAGGAGATACCCTGACTCTCAACTTCCTTTGATCAATAATAAGACACATTACTTTCAATTCTGATCTATTGACCAGAACTAGTTAGATGAGCCCAAACTAACTACAAGAGAGGCTGAGAAATATACACGTTTGGAGAAACAAATGTGTCTTGGGAAGCATTAATGGTCTTTGCCATGTACAAGAGCGAATTGTTAATCTTGATTCATATAATTTTCCACTGAAAGAACTGGGCTCTTGGGCACACAGTGACCTTCATCAGTGATTACTTCTTGACCTAATTGATCCAAATCTAAACTTTACTTCATATTAAAGTTGAATCCATGGTTTCTCTGAGTTCTACAGGATAAAATTCTGATTTCAAGTGTCCACTTTCTTAAATTCTATTGTAATTAAGCAAGAAAGATAATCAATGAACCTTTCAATACAAAAAAATAAAATGAGAAAAATCTCAATAGTTTTAATAAATTTTATACAAAGTTTGTATTTAGGATATCACTTTGGTAGTCTTGATCCCATTTCACAGCAGAGGCCGCTTTTAGAAGAAAGCATTATCATCAGGGCTCTTAAGAAAGGCAGTGCTAGAAAAAAATATGGCTTTTTCCTTAGTTGCAGCCCCTTCCACACAAAGCCTAAGGATTGATCTGGTGGAAATCAAGAAATGCAGGTTTTATGTCTATTACAAAGAAAAAGGAGGAAGAAATTAACATTTCTGCGTCACCTATTGTTGGGGAGGACTGTGGCTAGGTGCTCTGCTTTTAATTATGTCATTGTGTGATCACACCAACCCCACAGAGTGGGTATTATTCTCCCCAGTTACAGCAGAAGAAACTGAGGCACGGAGGTTTTAAATGACCAGGGTCGCACAGCTGGCAAGTAGAAGAGTGAGGCATCAAGTTGGGTCTCTCTGTTTCTCTCTTCTCCCCTAGCACCTTGTCTGCCTTGTTAGGAAACCAATGCCTTGAACTTCACTGGTAGTGGGTGCTGTTGGGAGAGCAGGGTTGCTATTGTTTAAGCACTTCTAACTGCAAAAATGGAACTCAGATCACGAGCTACAAAAAAACCTATCCCCCTTTGGAAGGTCTTTTACAAATAAGCTATTTGTTTTTGTCAAGGACAGGTTTTGGTTTCATGGGATACGACTTTGTTTTCAACGACTCATTAAAGAAAGATGACTTACTGCCCTGTTTTCTAAATCTAGTCACAGACCACAATCATTTGCAGGAAATGGAATGTTTACTTGAGTTTATTATACAAGGCTCTGGATATGAGCTGTGGGATTTTTACACCTCATAGCAACGGTATTACAATTTATTTACAACTTCATGTTGGCAGCTGCACAAACTCTTATGAAAAAGGACAATCACACCTTGGGGACCAGTAATTATAGGCAAAGGTATAAATTGGGCAAAGCAGTGTAAGCATTTGGCACTTAAGTTGAAGAGAATAGAAATGGCTCTGGCAATTGGACAGAAAGCCAGTCTCTTGTTCGTTATGAGGCCATGAACTAATTAAACTGAACTTGTCAGAATGGACGGATGAATACATTGAACTGGATTTTGGCACTGACTGGTCCCATGCTCATGAAAACCAAGTTGTTTTAGTGATGTCATCATTTGGAACTTCTAACTATGATATCACTTTTGACAGAATTAATGTGGAATTAATACCATCTGTACAAGCATTAATAGGTATTGACTTTGAACACTCAGTGATCATTTGAGGTTATCTCCAAAGGAAAACTCCGAGATAGGCCTTCCTAGCGTCTCCCATTATCAAATGTCAAACCCAGATTAGACAAGGATTTCAAGACATTTATTACAATTCCTCCAGGACAAATCCATAGATGTGTTTCTAAAAAATATTTGCACAGGGACATGGTTTAAAACATGTTTCATTTGTAGTAATATTGAATTAGGAGATGAATGGATCTAAAATTAAATTCACAGTTAACTAAAAAGAAATTGCACAGAGTTCTTTTTGTTTTTTTAAATGAAACTTTTGGGTTTTAGTTACAATTAAAATTAAGACATGAAATGTTCCTATTAATCAAACTGGTCCTTATATTTTCTAATTTTCCAGAGTAAATAAACTCTCTTACTTTTCTCACCTATGCAGATACTGTCTTGGTGAAATTTATCTTGTTTACGTTCATCACAACAGGTTCTTCTGAATCTTGGGGGTGAAGTGGATATAGTAGTTTTTATGTGTATTTAATACCTTCTATGTTCTGGGCATTTTTTGGTATCTCTTTAGATTCCTTATAATTAATTACTTACATTTGCATAGAAATTAAATTCTAGAAAGTGTTATTTCATCCATGTAACACCACAATCTGCATGTATATGAGTTAACACCTAAGCAAAAGGACAGAAACTCAAGACGGGACCCTGAATCAATGGGGAAGCTGGGGTTAAGCCAGGTATTCTTTTGGATAGTGTAATATAACTTCTCTAGCAGGATTCTCTGTGG
>CM052899.1:169498012-169521245 GCA_028534135.1 Potos flavus
TACCCTATGACCTTGCAATTGCACTACTGGGTATTTACCCCAAAGATACAGATGTAGTGAAAGAAGGGCCATATGTACCCCAATGTTCATAGCCACAATTGCCAAACTGTGGAAAGAGCCAAGATGCCCTTCAACAGATGAATGGATAAAGAAGATATGGTACATATATGCAATGGAATATTATGCCTCCATCAGAAAGGATGAATACCCAACTTTTGTATCAACATGTACGGGGCTGGAGGAGAAATGCTCAGTGAAATAAGTCAAGCAGAGAAAGTCAATTATCATATGGTTTCACTTACTTGTGGAGTATAAGGAATAACATGGAGGACATTGGGAGGGGGAAAGAAATAGTGAATTGGGGGAAATTGGAGGAGGAGACGAAGCATGAGAGACTGTGGACTCTGAGAAACAAACTGAAGGTTTTGGAAGGGAGGGGGGTGGGGAGTGGGTTAGTCTGGTGGTGAGTGTTGAGGAGGGCACATATTGCATGGAGCACTGGGTGTGGTGCATTGACAATGAATCTTGGAACACTGAAAAAGTAAAATAAAATTAAAAAAAAGAAAATTCAAAGAAAGGCTGTTGAAGACTAAACATGGGTTCATAAGCATATATTAGGGAACGTGATTGAGTGTTACACACTAGAATTAATTTTCTTTAACCTTCAAAGTTATTTAAAAGGCAGAACCTATTACAAAAGAAGCCAATTCTGATTTGGAAGCACTTATTGAGCATTTATTGTGGGTGAGGCGAAGTTGTAAATGTAATTTACTTCCCACTGTGACTCCATGAAGTAGATGTTATGTCCACCACCATTTACAGATGAGGCACAGAGAAGTTAAGCGATTTGCCTGAAGTTACCCAGCTTGTGTGCATCACGAAGCCAGATTTTAAATCTAGGCAGGCTGGCTCCAGAGATGGCTCCCACGTACCGTGTTTACCATCTCCCCCATGGGAAGAGCCACACCCCTGAGAACAAGAGATCAAACTTACTCCCTTGGATTTGCTTCTTATCAGCTTGTGTAACATTGAATGAGATGCTTAGATTCTCCAGGCCTCAGTTTCTTCTATAAAGTGGAGGTTATAATCTACCTCACAGGGGTAGAGTGAGGATTAAATGAGTTAACTCCTATTAAATGCTTAGAACAGTTCCTGGCACACAGTAGGTCCTCAAGGAATGTTAACCACCATATATATGGTAATTATGACTGCTGTGCCTTGGGAGAGATTAAAGCCACTTTGGGACATTAGATAAAGAACTCTAGCCTCATTTGTTGTTATAAGGCCTAGGACCTCTAGTAATATCCAGATATTTCAGCACCAGGACAGCCAGCTTGAACTGGTCTTAGAAATTGGTAACCAGAAAAATATAGTTTCCTATAACGAAACAAAGCTGGAGATTTCTGTGGTAAATCACTTATCTCTCCTTTAGAGACATATTTTCATTGCTTTGTGTAGTTTTACCTGATTGATTCTCTTTAAAAATGTTTTAAGTAATTTTACAGTTGTAAGCATATATTAACATTTACTACATTCTAGGCAATGTTCTAAGCCTTTTGCCTCTATTATTCTCCTTAATTCTTAAAGCAAGTCTGTGAAATAATATTCTTATATTCTGCAGTGAATGGATGAAGAAACTAAGGCACAGAAAGCTTAAATAACTTGCCAAAGCAACTTAGCTGGTAAATGGGAGAGCTAGAGTTTGATCCCTAGAGGTCTAACCCAAGGACCTATTTATATAACCATTCCGATTAAATACATCTGTAGCACTAAGATTCTTATTTGTCTAAGTGAAAATAGCAAATGTATTGGTCTCATTTTATAAAACCCCAATTAATTCTAATTTCTATGCTTGGGTAATTCAAATTTATAATATCAATGGGCTGAATATGTTACCCTCAAAGTACCTGGTATTTAGAAAACCCACAATTTATGAGAGTTTTCTTAGGAAAGAGAGAGACTGAAAGAGAGAGCATGAGAGAGATTTGAAGATGCTAGGCTGTTAGCTTTGAACATGAAGGAAGGGACCATGAGCCAAAGAAAACAAGTTGCCTCAAGAAGCTGGAAAAAGCAAGAGAACAGATTATTTTGTGGAATCTTCAGAAGGAGTGCAGTCCTGTTGACCCATTTTGGATTTCAGTAAAATAAAAAACAAACAAACAAAACTGCATTTTTTTAAACTCCTGAATTTGTGGTAATTTGTTACAGCATCAAAAGAAAGCTCACATACTCTGATATGGAACTATCGTAGTTCCATAGTTTTGGTGCTAACTGTAAGAATTCTCCACTTTTCTCCCCAGCCTCCCACAAGAATTACTTTCTTTGCTCAGAGATAAAGGAGAATGAGACACCAGTCCCACTCTCAGGCATACAAGGAAAAGCAATGAAAATATATGTCTACACAAAAACTTGCACACACATTCTTATAACAACATTATTCATAATAACCAAAATGTGGAAACAACCTAACCATTCTTCAACTGATGAATGGATAAACGAAATACGTTATCTACATAGAATGAGATACTATTCAGCAATCAAAAGAAAGAAAGTACGGATAAAGGCCAAAACATGGATGAATCTTGAAAACATTGCCCTAAGTGAAGGAAGCTAATCCCATGAGACCACACTTGTGTGTTTCAGAGTAAGCAAATCTGTGGAGACAAAAAGCATTTTAGTTGTTTCCAGAGGCTAGCAGTATGGAGTGGGAGGTGGTAAGTGAGGGCTAAGGGGCATGAAGCTTTTTTGCGGAGGGGATGAAAATGTCCCAAACTTAGACCATGGTGATAACTGCATATACTAACAATCACTAGTGTGCTTGCTCTGAAAGAGTGAATTTTATAGCTGTGAGTAACATCTCAATAAAGATGTACAGAAAAAAGGGAAAGAAGGCAGGTATTTATACTCTAAGCACTAGGTACGCCCATGTTTTGCTTGATTGTTGTATTAGTAAGGGTTCTTCAGAGAAAAAGAACCGACAAGAGATATATAGATATGTATCTCCTAAATACTTAACAAATATTTGTTCCTTTCCCTAGTACAGAACAAAGCAATTTAAGCAAGCAATTTCCTGAAACACATGATCTTGGAGAGCCCAGCACTGTAGTTAAAAAAAGACCATCCATATTCTAGAAATACCATTCCTGGTAGTACTGACATGAGCTATACAACTAAGTGCCAATTGCAGTATGGTAAGATGATGCCTTGTTCAAATTAGGATAACCTCCAACTAGGTCTAGAATACATGAAAATCATGTAATCCAAGATTTTACTCACCTGAGGGAACAAAATATTTTTGCTGGCCCCGGTTCACCTTCTTTCACACATTTTACAATGTGTGGTATTTTAATCAATGTCGACCTGCTGCAACTTTCAGAGTAGAGGCTTTGGAAATTCCTAATATCTTTTTTTCTTCCCTTTGCCCTTGGTGGCATTTGACTCTACAAGAAGATATATGCTCCTTTCTTCACTGTCTGCCACACAGTAAATTAAGCATTAATTGAAGAGATTCTTGAAAATTGAGACCTGCACTTAATGCATACATATCCAAAAAACAAGGAAGGAAATTCTAATGTTTAAAACAAAAAGGTATGTCTATACTATGCAGGGATATGAAATTGATTTTGAAAAGAACAGGGAGAAAGATTTAGGTCAGAGTGCTGCGATAGAAAAACAGAGAGAATATATAGTTGTCAATGCTCAGGGGAAAGGGGCCTGGGATGAAAGGTGCCTGCAGCAGCAGAAATTATCTGGGAGATCTTGGAGTTCCAGACTTGTTTTGAGCCTTCTTGTCAACCAAGTCATTGATAGTTTTGGTCTTGGATCTCCCTTTGACCCTACTTCTTAAGTCCACCTTGTCTCAAAAGTGGCCATCCAGCTCCTTGATCTGGAGCTCTGACCATCACCATCTCCTCTGAGGACTAAGAGTTGATGAGTGGGAGTGCTTCTCCACTTTGTATGTGTCCTTCCATGTAGAGAGCATCCATGAGAGTAACACTTCTGGCCTCTCATGTTGCCTCATTCAGCACCTCCTGAGGGCCTTTCTGATTATTGAATTATGATGGAGAAACTGGACACGCATAGCGCCGTTCCATTCTCTCCCCCTTCCTCTCTTGGAAACTAGAGAGCTTTTCTCCTACAGAGAAAGCTTGCTCTCTCTGCTCCAAGCAGGACAGAGTTTGTAGAGATTTGCTTCCCATAAGGTGAGCCAGCACAGCTTGTCGTGGGCTGTAGATGGTTGTGTAATTCTGGGGTTTATTGCGAGGAAGTCTAATTTCTCCTAGACCTAGTTTTTACCAGTAACAAATCTAATATCTTATTTCCCATCTTCCAACATCTTTATTTTATGTATAGTTACTTCACACTGGGGTGGGTAAGAGACATCTTTCCTGGAGGGAAGTCCTGGAAGACATCTACCCCACTCCCTTCTTGTCTTTGATTTGGCTATTCTGGTCTCAGCATATTTATACCTCATAGTGTCCTTTCCTGGCACCTAGATCTGCAAAATAGGATGATGTGCACACTTTTTTTTTTTTTTTTGATGTGCACTCTTTTGAAAGAATCATCTACCAGGCATGTGATCATGAACTTTTTGCTCATTTTCATTCATTTTTATATTTTAAAGATGAAGATTTAAAGAGAAGTCTTGTTCTCATAAAAATTTAAATTTGGAAGATGCATACACTCATCCAGTTGATTATTCTATGAATATGGATATTTATTAAGCACCTACAACATGCCACAAATTGAGAATAGAAAGTTGTTCTGGTCTCCAAAGACCTGCTATTTGAAGGGGAGATATAGTCAACCAAAGACATAGGTTGTAAGCCCAGTGATAGATATATGAAGAATATTCTATCAAAAATGGCTTGGTCAAGATGACATTATGAGATGTTTTTGTTCCAGGAAAAAGCACATTTGGCTTAAAGATATATGTTATTATATTCCATCATAAATCAGAGCAGCCTAATTGTTGACTTGTAAAATATGATCGGAACTGGATGACTGAAGATCTTTAGTATAAGATTTTGTTTTATTGTTTTTGTTTTTTGTTTTTTTGTTTTTTTGTTTTTTGGTGTCCCCTCAGCCTAAAAGCATATCTGGCATATAGTGGGTGTTCAATATATATAATATAACATTAATATAATATATATTTTAAATTTTTATATATATATGTTTCATCAGTTCATCTTCCATCCATCCATCTATTCCACAAATATCTGAGCTTATCCTGAGAAGTGCTGAGTATATATTTTTTTAAAGAATTATTTATTTATTTGAGAGAGAGAGAGAGAGAGAGAGAGCATGTGCCCTGGGGGTGGAGGGGCAGAGGGAGAGGGAGAGAGAACATCTCAGCCAGACTTCCCGCTGAGTGCAGAGCCCACTGCAGGGCTCTATCTCATGACCCTGAGATCATGACCTGAGCTAAAACCAAGAGCAATCCCAATTGCACATAAGATTTTTGAGCCTGCTTGTATCATATTCACCAATATCACATTGTTCCAGAAAAAAAAAAAAAAGGCCCCAATAGGACCATAGTGGGATGTACCATGAAGTTACATAGTATAGATTTGGGAGTGGGGAGAACTGGGATCATTATACTACTCCGCCAAAAGATTGTCTACCCTTACCTGTCCTCTGTCCCATTCTTCAAAACATCCTAGTAATATGATGCCTAAAAAGTATAGTAATGTAACCACAGTGATATTAATTCTTAGGACCTAAAACTCAGAATAACCTTTTAGCCTCTAATCACACAGCCCAGCAAAGACTGCTGTATTTAAAGGGGACCTTAGAGCCTATTTCTTGCCATCTGTTTATGTTACAGATGGGGAAGCCGAAGACAAGAGAGATGGTTGGTGGAAAAGCTGGTATTAGAAAAAGAATTCCAGTCCATTAAACTTTCCACTTGATTTTAAACTGTATGCAGCTCTGTAATGGTTGAAAGAATTAAGACCCCATTATACAGATTGTTAACTAAGGGATGAAGTTATATCCTTGCGGTCAGATAGCAATGCGATGAGCGTGTACATTCCACTCTCCTCCCATCGCAGGGCACTCAGCTAATTTTGAAAGAGGAAGAACTGAATGTTCACTTGGAAGCCACAATGCCGTGAAACTGAGGTATGATATAGAACTTACAAATTAGATATTAGCTTGTAATGTGATCCGGCCGTGAGGAAAGCCAACCCTGCTGAGGCTGGCCTGTGTGAGGAGTCAAGCGGCAGGAAGGGGAATAATCCCCCTTTATATGGCACTGGTGAGACTGCACCTGGAAAACAGGCCCCTGTTCCAAGCCTCGGTACCCAGGCCATGTGGACGGGGAGAAGGAAACCGCATGATTCATTCGTAGCTGGAGGAAATGACCTAGGGGGGAGAGATTAAAGAGCTTAATGGGCTTGACTTCCTCCCCCAGCCAGGGACCCCTGACAGCCGAGAGGCCCACTCACGGGCCCAGAGTACTGAGGTCTTTGGGTCCTTGAAGTAGGGGGTCCTCCAACATCTGGCTCTGTTGTCCCAGTCCCATTGTGTATCCTCTGCCTCCTCCTCTTTATGCTTCTTTTTCCTCTCTGGATTTTTAGCTTCTCAGATTTTCCAAAGTCTTTCCTGCCTTTCTTATCTGTATCTCCTTCCGCCTAGCAGCTGCTTCCTGCCGCCACTTTCAGATATCAGCCGTGATGTCATTCTTCAGGAGCATTCCCTGGCATCGTGGGACCTCCTGTTACCTGCTCTCCTAACACCTGCATATCTCCGCGCCTGTCTCGTCTCGCCCTGAGCGGCTAGCTCCCTGCAGCTCTCTGTGGCACCAGAAGCTGTGTCTCTTTTGTCCGCTGCTTTAGTACATCCCTGGCTCGTTGCAGGGGCCATAACTATCTGCCAAGGAGGAGGAAGAGAGCAGCCAGCAGCTAGTTGTGCGCAGCGCCAGCGCATCGAGTCTGTGTGCCTCGGCTTGGGTCGTACCACTTGCTGTGGATGTCCACTGCTTTTCTTGACCTGTCCAGATGCAGCGGGCACAGCCCTGGACCGGGAGACAGAAAATATGATTCCAGCTCTCTCTCTCCTGCTTATCAGATAGACGATTGGAAGCAAATCACTGACCCTCCCCAAGACTTGGCATCATAGTCTAAAATAAAGAACATAATGCCTTTTCTTCAGGGATGTTGTGAGAATTAAATGCAAAATCCCTTCTTAACCATTGCAATACAAGGGCAACCTCTCCTTTAGTCAAACGTTTGTTCCTTACTATCATGCCATGATTGTCCCGAGCATTTGCTTCCTCTCTTGAGATACAGGATGATCATATCTGTTCAGTATCCAGAGCTGCAGTGGGGGTGGGTGTGGGGAAGGAAATGGGGCAAATGGAACACGGCAGTGAGGGTGTGGGCAGCATAGGCAGGGAGAGTCACACTCTCCCACGAAGCTCTATGCTAACCCTTCCATTATGGTGGCACTGAGCTAGGCAGGGGGGCTCCTCCCCACTGGACTCACATGACCACTATGGTGTGGAGATCCCCATGTGTTCAGGGATGTGGGATGAGTAAATGCACTGAATTAAACTTGAATTGCATCTCTTCAGTGGGGCATATGGGGGCCGGGGGTCTCAGCATCAGCACCTTTCATCACTTTTGCAGCTGCTGGTTACTTACATGCCTGGTAACCTGTCCCCCAGGTACCAGTGCCTTGCACATAGTAACAGTCATCTGTACTTGGCAAGAAGAAAGAAACGAGGGCCATTTAAAACACAAATGGATTCTAGCCTCATTCTGTCCCCTCCGGGAGTGTTCAAATTAACTCGAGTTCAGGAATATCGTTATTCTACTGAGGAAAGCACAATGATGGGTGGGCCAGGCTGAGAAGGAGACCTGTGCATGTTCCCTGCGCCCAGGGATGTGGCTGTGAGCACAGGTGTTGAGTCACGTGGCTGTGGGACTGAGAGCTGGTGCCTCTCTTGGGCAGCTGGGTGCCTGACTCACTTGGTCTGTAGTTTCCTTACCTGTGATTTGGGGATGGGATCCGTACCCAGTCAGTGAGTTCTTGTGGGGATTGACTGGGGTAAATATCTAGAGTATGGAATAGTGCCTGGCATGCAGTGACTGAGCAATAAATGGCAGCTTTTATTTTTAAAGAATTATGATTGATCTTAATTATTTGTGGATTCTGTATTTGCAAATTGACCCATTGCTAAAATTTATCACAGCATCCAAATCCATGTCCATGGTGCTCTCACGGCCACTGTGAACAATGCCACACACATTTTGCTCTGAGACGAAGCAAGGTGCTCTTACTGTAAATGAGCTTGTTTTTCAGTATCTACCTAGTGCTCTGTTTTTTATTCTTGTGCTTTATCTCAGCGCTGTTTTAGATGTTTAAATGGCCCTAGTCCTCGTGCTGAAGTGCTGTCTCATGTCCCCAAGTGCAAGGAGACTGCGATGTGGCTTACGGAGAAAATACATGTGTTAGATTAGCTTTGTTCAGACTCGAGTAATAGTGCTATCAGTAGTGAATTCAAAGTTAATGGGGTAATATGTATTTTTTTTAAAGATTTTATTTATTTATTTGACAGAGAGATAGAGAGAGAGCAGAAGTAGGCAGAGCGGCAGGCAGAGGCAGAGGGAGAAGCAGGCTCCCTGCAGGGAGACTGATGCGGGGCTCGATCCCCGGTCCCTGGGATCATGCCCTGGGCCGAAGGCAGCCATTTAACCAACTGAGCCACCCAGGTGCCCCAATGGGGTAATATGTATTAAGTAAGACATCTTTAATCACAGCCACACATTAAACAAATTTATGTATTGATTGGCTGATAAAAATTTTGTGACCACAGGTTTGTAAAAGCCAAAGCCTACATTTCTCCTAGGAGCCATGGCTCAGTATTCACTAATTCAGTCTTTGCGGTGATTTTATGGCGCATAGCTACTGCAAATAGTGAGAATCTACTGTACTTTCATGTGCATCCTCCCAAGAAAAGGATGGAGTGGTTGGGGTTTGGAAGAGCTAGGAATGTGTAGGAATGATAGCTCTTGCTGTCTCTCTCTCAATATGTAGTTATGTATGGATCCCGAGAACTGATAAGAGCCCATAGAGGAATGCAGACAACATTCTCGCTGGCTGGGAATGGCTCATCCTTGCAGGGAAGTATCTTTACCTTGCTGAGACAGAGATCGGTGCCTTCTGACCAGTAGTGATTTCTCCCAAGCCCCACCTGTGGTCAGAAGTCAACCCATTTCTCCTGGAAAGAAAATGTACCGAGTAGTTTTGTGGTGAATACAGTACTGATATTTTGCTGCTTTTCTGCTATTAATGTAGCTTGATCCACAATCATAGGTTGTGATACAGAATTAGTGAAATGAAAGCAGGTTTCCCCTGTATACTCTTAAGTTGGCTTTAGCACAAAGAGGTGAGGTGAATGTATTCATACTTATAATTCATCACTTCCAACTGGATGACCTAAGGAAAACACTGACTCAGTTCCTTCATTCAGACAAAAGAACAGACCTACTTGTTCTTCTTCTCCCTTCTCCCTTGTGCCCATCCCAGCCTGTACTTCATTTATCCCTCCTTTCCACCTCTGCTGAGCATTTTCTACATAGAAGCTGCTCTACACTGTTGCTGCTAAGGAATCAAAGGCCTACCTTGTAGCAACAATCGTGTTCAGCACACTGATTTTCTCTTGGGTCTCCTACAAGTTTTCTCTTCATCTTTACCCATTCTGAATTCTTCCTCTGCCCTCTCACTTAACAGCTATTTGAGAAGTGTCTATAACGGATCAGAGAGAGGAGGATTCCAGAATGAAAAGTCAGCGATGACAATTTTTCTCTTAAAATAATTCATAGTCTAGTGAGTTTGTGTCTTATTCCCTCCAACTACACCTTAATCTTTGTGCTTTATTCTTTTTAAAAAAGAGTTATTTCTTTATTCTCAAGAGAGGCGGGGGGAAGGGGCAGAGGGAAAGAATCATTAAGCAGATAGCCTGCCTCTCCCCTCCCCTCCGCTGAGTGCAGAGCCCAACACAGGGCTTGATTCCACCACCCTGAGATCATGACCTGAGCTGAAACCAAGAGTCAGACCCTCAACCAACAGAACCACCCACGGGCCCCGTGCTTTATTCTTAAGTCTGCATCTTGGTGTGTGAGGATCGCCTGACTTTGGCCATTACTTCTCATCTCATTTCCCTTTACTCTTTGCATAGGCAATTTCATCTCAAGTCCATGGCTGGCGCTATCGGCATTTTAATCACCACCAGTAACACCCTTGCATCCTGACCCCTCAGTCTCTGCCAAAGCCTGGACATGTGTGTACACATCTCTGTTGTGCATTTTTCCCTGGATAAAACCAACAAATTACTTCATGCTGCACAGCTTGTGAGGAGGGGACTTAGGAAGGAACATATTAACTAAATGACAAACTGAATTCATGATACATGACTTCAAGGAACTGTAGGAAACATACGAATTGAAAAACTCTGGTGCTTTCCATAATATATTTCAGCAATGTAAGCACTTGAGAAGACATTGGAAAACGTGAATTAAAATGAGGTTTTTATGATGAGCGATAGAACCATTGCTGGTATTTTGGTTTTATTAAGTGTGATTACTCTAAGTTAAAGAAGGGGATACATTTGAAAACAAACAAAAACTTTGAACACAAAATTCCTTCCAAAATAAAAATGCAAATTTCAAAGTGAGTACACTAAAGCCTACCATTGTGTATCAGTATATTTCTCTAATCCCACTCTCAGAGAGTTTAGAGTAAATGCTCTTGTTTGATCTAAAGATGTAAAATAAATGACTCAGCGTTTCAACTGAAATCCTCATCCACTCCTACTCCCGTCATCTCATACACACCTGTTCCGCCCCCTCACGGCTTTGGTTGTTGGCACCATAAAAGTAATATGTGCACATTCTTTGAAAAGCCGAATGCCAGTAGTAAGTAAAAAATCAATATCATCCCCCACTCCTACCCTCCTTCCAGAGTCTAACTCCTTGGTAGGATTATTTATGCTTATATTTATTCTATTGTTACTAAAACAATGTTAACCAATTTACTTACGTATTTTTCTTTTGATCCTTTGTGGTGAAAATTAGACCTTCAGATCACATACACTACTCTCCAGTTTTGGTAAATGTTATGTTTAAAATTGTGTTTCTTTTTTCTTTTTTTTAAACTAACATATAATGTATTATTTGTTTCGGGGGTACAGGTCTATGAATCATCAGTCTTAAACAATTCACAGCACTCACCATAGCACATACCCTCCCCAGTGTCCATCACCCAGCCACCCTATCCCTCCCCCTGCCCTCCAGGAACCCTCAGTTTGTTTCCTGAGATTAAGAGTCTCTTATGGTTTGTCTCCCTCCCTGATCTCATCTTGTTTCATTTTTCCCTCCTTTTCCCCCACGAACCTCTGCCCTGCCTCTCAAATTCCTCATATCAGAGAGATCATATGATAATTGTCTTTCTCTGATTGACTTATTTCACTTAGCATAATACCTTCTAGTTCCATCCATGTTGTTGCAAATGGCAAGATAAAATTGTGTTTCTTGTTCCATCAAAGCAAGAGAGGATTTCTTGATGCTCACTATTTATAATGAGAAAATTAGATCCTCAACATGCTCTTGATCTCCCTGCCTCCTTGGATCACGCAAGTGGTGTCAGCTGTATGATTACTTACCCAATATCGGAGTTTTAACATTTATATTTGTTTTGTGATTATATTTGTTTTGTTTTCTTTTTCTAAGATTGATTCTAAAAATCTGAAAGCAAGCAATTAGCCTTTATAGAATTTTTTTTTTAAGATCTTATTTATTTATTTGAGAGAGGGAGAGATCACAAGTAGGCAGAGAGGCAGGCAGAGAGAGAGGGGGAAGCAGGCTTCCCGCTGAGCAGAGAGCCCGATGCGGGGCTCAATCCCAGGACCCCGGGATCATGACCTGAGCCGAAGGCAGAGGCTTTAACCCACTGAGCCACCCAGGCGCCCCTGGAAAACTAACATACCAGAAGTCCTAAACTTTTCTAGAAACATCTGTCCATTTTCTCAAAAGGCAAAGCTCATCCTCTTTAGTATCCGTGGTTTGTAGAATAAGGGACTCCCAAAGTCGTGTGCTTACTAATCCCTGGCCCCTGGGAACATGTTATGTTACGTGAGGCAAGGGGACATTCGGGTAACAGATGGAACAAAGGTTGCTGGTCTTTGACTTTGAAATGGGAAAATTATCTTGGAGTATCCAGGTGAGCGCAATGTAACCACAAAGATTTTTCTAAGTACAAGAGGGAACTGGGGAATGTGGGTAGCATCTGGCAGCTGGGAAAGGCTAGGAAACGGATTCTCCCTTATAGTCTCTGAGGGAACACGTTGTTGCTGACATTCTCTCTTTAGCTTAGTTAGACCTATCTTAGATTTTTGATCTCCAAAACTGTATGATAATAAATGGATGTTGTTTTAAGCCACCAAGGTTGTGGTAATTTGTTATAGCACCACTAGCAAACTGACAGAGTCTCGTATTAATGTTCGACACAGGTGGCTCTTCTCTCCTTTATAAAAACAACTCCTCTCTCAGATGCTGTGCTCTCACACTCTCATGCTTTCCCATTACCTCTCTGGTCTTTTTTGGAGTCCCCTTCTCATGCCCTCTATATATTGAAGGACTCCATGGACAGGAAATGGGCAATTTCCTGGATGGTATCATCCATACCATAATGATTTTAAATATAATCTTTAGATTTAGATATAATCTTTAGGCTGGTGACGCCAAAAAGTTTATCTTGAGCTGAGAACTCATCTATATATTTATGGCATTGTGCGTTCCCTTGCCTAACTGATAATCCTATGTAAGTATTCACAGCTCTCTCGTTTGACATTTCAAAATTAACTCGTAATTTTCCCTTGAGTTTCATGGCTCCTGCCTCACTCAGCTATGGCCACAAGAATACTTCAGAATAAAATACCCTCCAAATTTAGTATCCATACACATATATTATGACATATGACATGCCCAAGTTTAGGGTGGCTGGGGGTAGTTCTTATTCGGGCTACAGCTCAATTATCTAATCTACCTGTATTCCCAGGGTTTTCCTAAGACAATGCCTTCGCACTTAACTTACTGCTCAAGCCACAAATCGCCTTCTCAGTGGCTTCACTAATGGCCTTAACTAAGATTCAGTCTTCCAGTATTTCCCAGAGTAATTTGTTCAGTAACTTTACAGGGGACTCTCAATTTGCACATGTGTATGTATGCATTTACCTGTTTAATTCAATCTCTCTCTTCCAACTAGACCATGTGTAAGATCCATGTTTGTTTCATTCACTCTTGTATACCAATGCCTAATACAACGTCTGGCATGAAAAAGATGTCTAAGCATTCAAAAGATGTTTTTTAGATTGAATATATTTATAAATGGTGGTATTTCAGGCGTTGGAGAAAAAGTATATTGGGGAGCTGTGAATATTATAGAGTTGGGCCTCAAGTCCCAGTGGTGTCTTCTTGGCATCCTTCAAACCACAAAACGCAGGCTTACTGGTAAGCTTAGCCTCATTAGAAGAAATTATTTTGTAATTAGGTAAAACTAGGGCAGGGCAGGGTGAATGACTTGTGTAGGGTAATGCAGGAAAATCACTGTGGAGTTGGGACAAAGCCAGGTCCACAGCACAGGCCTACCCACTGGAGGCCAGGTCTTCACATTTAGTTCCCAATATAGGTCCCACGGGGGCAACTCAACTTTCCAACTACACTGTGACCCACTCACCCAAGAGGGGGCCGGAAAGGGAAAGGCTCCCGCCAAGTTTGAGAGTTTCCAGGCCACTTTGCTTATGGTTTGGCTTGAGGTTCCTGCTTCCCTTCACCATTGCCCCTTGGGCTTCTGACCTTAAATCAAGCTCTCTCAATCTTTTCTTCTGCTCAGAATGAACCAGTGACTTTTAATTGTATTTTTCCATTCAGAGTCTTTGAAATCGGCACTGCTTTGCTTTTGTGGGTTTAACTTGACCTTTAATGTTCTCTTGGCAGATTTCTGTTATTGGAGGGGATAGGATTTTTGATTTGCTAGAGAGAATGGAGTCTAAGCTTGGGACTTCAGACCCTTAAGCTTTCCGTTAAAAACAGAGAGATGACTAATAACTATTTAGTGTGTAATGATGGCTTAGCAGTATTTACCACTGATTTAGGCTCTCTGGCTCCATTACCTAGGATATTTTTCTGACTTAAACATTTCTCAGTTCTTTAGCCAACAGCTGTCCACATTTTTTTTAAGTCCCCAAACCTCCAGAAATTATGATTTCACATTTCTAATAGGCTCCTTTCACTGTTCAATCAAAAAGGCCTCTTGTACTTTATAGCATGTGTCCCAAAGTGAATTTAATACAAATCACAAGTGGAGAACACAAGCAAAGGATAAAGTCCAAATCTTCCCTAATGGGGTTCACGCCCAGCCCTTCTATCCCTGACTGGATCAGAAGCAGGTGTGTAAAGAAGCAAGGGGTAAACACAGATAAAAAAAAACAAAAACACACAAAAAGAAACTACCCTTGAAGGAACAACAATGTATGATTCAACCTCCCTCACCTTCATCAACTTCTGTAGTCTTCTTCCTGGTGAGAGGGAAAAGGAGCCTTCATAAGAATTCAAAGGTAATTATTCCCTTAAGATAATACTTTGAATGAATGCTAAGGCATGGCAGTCATTCATTAAATGTGACATTCGAGAAATATGAATTGATTTGGGGATACAAGGCAACAGAGAAACAGTATCTAGCCTCAGTGCAATATATATTTCTTAAAGCGTATAGTATAGAAAGATAAGGAATGGAAAAAACTCTGGTAGTTCAGAATTGTGGGTTAATAATAATAATAAAAATAATAATTCCAACAATAAGTAACTTGATAATTTATGCCATTGACAGTGTTTCCATGTGATAGGTATTACACTAATTGCTTTACAATAAATGTCCATTTAATTCTTTTTATAAGCAGAAGAGGTAGACAATCCTAGGTCCCCTACAATACAGTAAGACAACTATAGCTCAGCAGGAATTTTTTACATGCTTGTAGCCACAATGATCCAAATCGGTGCATTTCAACCCTGATCTTTCTTACTTTCTATCCTACACTTTCAACTATAATATTAATGGAAGTTTTCAGCGGTGGAGGTTGGGATTGCCAGTGATTTTTCTAGCTTTATTTCTTGATGTACTATAGGAAACTCAGGGAGTATCATTGGAGATTCAGAGAGAACTCATGTTCTGGGCATCAGGCCTTTGGGGCTGCACAGTGGGCAAGTTAGAGCTCTGAGCTTGGGGTCAAAATGCTGGGACGTTGGTCCCAAATCTGCTTGTTACTGGGTGTGAGACCTTGGTTTCTTCTTCTGTAAAGTGGGGATTATCAAACCAAATTTCACTACTTCTGAGCAATTAGAGAGTGGGAGGAATGAGCTAGTGGGTAAGACAATGTTTTAGAAACTATATTGAATCTTGAAGTTGTAAGGAAGTACCATTATTAAACTCATAGTGGACACTACTTGATGCGGCTTCTGGTTCCACGAACTAATAAAGTAATGACAGCTGTCATCCATTGCCTGCATATTATGTGGTAGGCAATGTGTTCAGTACTCAGTGTTTTAATCCTGGAAAGAAATTCTTCAATTCCACATACTATTTCTCCCCATTTTACAGAAACACACAAGCTTATAGAGGCTAAGTAACTAGGTCTTTGGAATGAGACCGTGGGTAAGTTGGGACTCAAATTCAGATCAACCTGATTCCACAATTCCAGCTCTTTCTACTATGCTGCTTTCCTCAGACAGATTAGTTTTAAAACAATACCACCAAATGATAGAACTGGAAGTGTCTTGGAGATCATCAAATCTGTCAAAACATTTACTGAAATTTTTTAGTACACAAATATGAGGCCCAATGCATGCACTCAATTGTAAGTCATGGAGCTTCTGGTCAAGTGGGAAAAGCCCAGCTGTAAACAGAAAAAGGACTCCACTGGTTTGCATAAATGAAAAAGCAGTTTCAGGCATGGCTGAATCAAAGGACTCCATTAGTATCATTACAATTCATTTTCTTTATCTCTGAGTTCTCCTTTCACTTGTTTTGGCTTTTATTTTCTTTTCCATATTCTAGTGATAGCTCATTGCAACTCTAGGCTTAAATCATCCTTGCTGTGGGTAGTCTTAATAGAGTAATTCTCTCTTTAGCCTTTGTAAGATTCTTACCAGCCCCAGGTAGGTTATGTACCCATCACTGGACCAGTTACTGTATTCAGGTGATAGACCATGTGGTTGATTGAGGCCTGGCTCCCATGTCCACTCCAAAACCATATGTACCCAGAGTAGGGGAGAAATTGGGCTGCCTTTACTGGAGTGAGGGGTATGAATGGTGGGCTGACCAAAAAAAAAAATATCTCCCATGCCTATGAAGACCCAAATCGATTTGGGAAGTCATTCAAGTTGTTTCCTTGTTTAGCCTCTATCCAAATTTCCCCTTGGCATCTCACAGGTAGACTCACAGGTAGACTCCATGAATTGTATTTTGACATAGTGCCTCCTGATACCTCCTCTGTGACACACAGTGTGATACCTGGGAATCATGGCGTGCTAAGTCTAAGAGAGATCTCTAGCAGGCGGGTTAGTGGGAAGGTGCACATGACAGACATGTAGAATTAAGAGAAAGCACCGGTTCACTCCTAGCTGGCATTGGTGGACAATGGCAATCACACACACTGGTGACTTAGATATGAGGGAGACTGAAGACCCTCTTTCTACTTAGCCTATTGTATCTCCACAGAGAAGATGCATTGATCCCATTTTCTCTCTTAGAACTCCTGATTTATAGGAAACTCTTGAGTTGTGAAACTGGAAGCATTCTCTAGAGAAATCTAGCCCAACTCCCTTTTTGGACTTTTGACCGAACTGAGTCTGAGTGAACTAAATGACTTTCCTAACCATCGTGCAACTAGTGAGAAGCACGGCTCATCCCAGAACCACAAACTCTTGACTTTACACCTCTCCTCCCCTGTCCCAAAGGACTGTTGGATAATATAGGTCTTCTGGAGCACATGCTATATGAATAAGTAAGAAGTCAGCATCCAGCAAGGAGGGCAATGTCTGCTGAGAACTCACATATCCTTTCTGGCTTTGAATGTTCTCGTAAACTTTGCGGCGCTGGAGGAAGGGTTACAGAACCAGACCTCAATGTTTGTGCTCCTGTTCTGCCTTAGATTAAGTTAAATATTGTTTGTAGATGATACAGATAAATCGGCTCAGCCATGAGCCTGTCTGGATGGTTAAAAGGATGCTGTTTATTTCTCTAAGAGGTTGCTCAGCTGGGTAAGAGGGCTGTTGGACTATTGCCTCATTTCACACACAGCCTTCCTATTTATTTCAGGAATTGACTTCGGAGAATGCACTTAACTGGTTTGCCTGGTTGTCTTCTGTCAAACCTCTATTGGACGTAAGTACTCCGATGGCAGTGAACTTGTCATCTCCCTCTCTCCGGACCTCCACCCCCAGTGCCAAGGACAGTGACGCAATCTGTGGCTGCTGCTTCAATGGAAACTGAACTCAGTGTGTGAAAGACTGATTAATTAAAAAATTGGAAGAGAGTCTCAAGCTTCAACTGCATAAAAGTATAATAGATGAGTGACAGGAAAGAGTTAGTCCCTGTGTCCATCGAGCAAAGAAAACAATGACAAGAGATTTATGTAAAGCTGTTGGAATGCAGATTAGCAATTCAGAAGGATGAACTGGTAACTACTGTGAAAATTCTTGAAATCTTTGGTTGTAGGAAGGATACAAGATTCAAGAATCTGCTTAGCCATTTATTAGCTGTGTAACATTGGACATAATCATTGATCATCTTAGCTTTTCCTCTATAGAGTGCCCTGAGGTGTCAGCTGAATTCATGAGATTGTTGTCAGGATAAAAATTAGGTAATGTATGAAGATGCTGGCACAAAGTTTACATGTAGTAGTTGCTTTCCATACTAGCTCCCACTTTACATGCTTTACATGCCAGCTTTACATGCTAGCTCCCACCTTTTGTTTTTCTTTTCTCACCTTAATATTTACTTTTCTCTGCTTATTCAAATAAAAAAAACAGGCTTCCAAAATTAGGAGATAATGAAGGTTTGAATTAGGTGGTATAAATGGAGAGAGGAAAGTGAGAAGGATTGAGAAATAGTAAGAAAAGTTTGATGGACAAGATTTGGTGTGTGAGTGGATGCAGAAATTAAGAAAGAAGAAATGAGATTCCTAGAGATGGGACATGTTGAGGGAGCAGTGGTGTATCACACTATCCAGACAGACTGACATGCTGATGATCATATAATCAAAGAAAGGATCTATCTTCTCATGTATGAGCTCAAATCATTTTAGAATCACTTTTGCATATTGAAAAACCTTAGCCAGAAGTGAAAAGTTTTTATTGTCCACAACACCATCCACCCTCCCCCAATCCTCATCCTATGAAGCTCTAGTACCATGATCTTCATGTCAGACTTTGCTTCATAATAACCTGAAGTGCTTTATCAATTTATAGCTTCTTGAGCTTTACCTCCAGAAATTCTGATTCACTGGTCTGGGGTGGGGTCTTGGCATCTACTCTTGTAGACAAACTCCAGGAGATGATAATTACACACATCCAAGACTGAAGATTAAAGTCAGAAAGATGGTGTTCACCGCCAATGTTCTACCAACCCAGGTTTTCAAAGCCTGTCGCTGAAGGAACACACTGGGGCACCCTGAGAGTGTTAATTCCCCAAATTTTGCACCTTCCCTTGTGTGTCTTTTGCTTACCTGGTGGCCAGGTCAAACTACTCTTACATTTTCTTCTAGCCCCCAGTATCAAGGTTTGGCATTCCTGGCTTGACCAACTGAATAGGAATCTCACTTTCCTAGTTATGATGATTAAAAGTGCCTCCATCATTGCCAAATGTCTCTTGGCTTTAGAGTGAAGTGAGGGTAGAAAAGGGGGTAATTGCCCTGAAAAAGAATCATGGCACTAGCTGATGACCTTAGAGAATGTTTAAACCCCTGTGGGATTTGATTCTTTCTAACTGTTTAAAATGTGTATAGAGACCCCAACTTATACCATTGTGAAAAGATATAACACATGAACTCATTGGCATACACTTGGTATAAAGCGAGAGAACAATAAAAGCTGCTAGTATTAGTTATTTATCATTACTTATTTATCAAAGACATGAAATATAGTTGGACTATAGAGGTCATGCTGAAATTGGGGAAAAAAAGTTTAAGTTGTTTTCCCTAAATTTTTATAAAAAGCTTGAATCACAGTTAGATTTAGAAAAATCAGATCTATATAGTCTATGGTGTTAATTCGAATAACAGTTCCCAGGTCCTGCACTACTAATACTTGAGGTAAATTTCTGATTTTTAATTCTAATATCTAAACAATGCATTCATATAGACCTTGCATAAAGCCTTAATTTGAATGTAAAACAATGACCAAAAATTTACTTCTCTTAAAAAAGTATCAAATTTCAAGTAATTAAATTCTTAATTCTAAGTATCCATTAAATATACAGCCCATTCAGGAATTCCCTGATTTGTTCCCTTGGAAAATCATCCATAGCCTAAGAGCATGGTCCAAGGGGATCCAAGATAAACTTCACAAGGTATATAAATCTCCTGAAATTACATGAGAAATCTTGAATGTATGTACATTTTGGCAGGTTGCATAACATTAATCCAGTTCTCTAAGGGCTTCGTCACTGCCCTAGAGAACCACGGTTAACCTTGTTGAATTAGAATGAGAAGTCAGTCTGGTTGTCTGCAGAATCCACCATGGACCACCAGTGTGATGATTTATGCTTTCTGGACTTCACTTTTCCCATCTGCAAAATGGGTATGGTTTAACTAAATGATCTCTGTAGTCTCATGTCTTTCTGTCATCTTACAATTTAAAAAGTTAGCTCTTAAAAATCCTACCCCGTTTATAAGACTATATTATTTTAAACTCAGGACCTTACATTATTATAACTTTTCCAAACCTAAATCTCCCCTAGAAACATTTGTTTCTCAGAATTCTCAGGTTCATCATGATAATTATGATAATACTCATCTTTTTAGTTTTTATTTTGCTATGTACAGAAAGTATACAGTCAAGAACTAGATTTATGAAGTGTTTTATCAGGTGACAGGTATCATAAGTAGCAAGAAAGTCAAGACAGCATAAAAAGACCTGTCTTGGCTTGGTGCAGAGTCTTATGGGCTCTTAAGATCCCGGTCTTGATTTTCAGCAGGAAAGAAAGCAATGAAGTAGATGTGCTTTTCACTGCAAAAAGTTTCGTTTGCTCCAAAAGGCACCTCTCTGGAAGAACCCAGTGGGAGTGAAACGATGATACTGACCAAACCCTGTTGCTTTGATCTGAGGAAAACTCATAAAGCATGAATTTCCTCATTTTGGTGGTCCCTCAGTACCCAATAACAGAGACTGTTCTTTTCCCCAAAGAGTAAGTGGTGCACGCATATTTAAAAAAAAAAAAAAAAAGTCGATTCTCAGAGACACATTAAGCTCAATGGTGAAACCTTAGAAGATAATTATTTTTTTTTCTCGAGTATTAAGTGGGAAAATAACTAATTCCTGTTTAAGAAACAATTATCATTATTTAATAAATTATTTTTACCCATAAAAGATTATAGTAGGGGTACTTTTATTTTTATTGTTATTATTTCTATAATAAAACTCAACTTGGGGAAATCAGGAAAACAATTCCAAAAGGCTAACACTACAGGCTTATAGGGAGAATAATGTATTTAGGGGACATGGATTGTTGCTAGCGTCATCAGGTCCTGTGTAATGCAAAGATGAAAACTTATTTTAAAATATTTTTTAAAGATTTTATTTATTTGAGAGAGAGAGAACACAAGCAGGAGGAGGAGCAGAGGGAGAGGGAGAAGCAGACTCTTCCCTGAGCAGGGAGCCTGATACAGGGCTCAATTCCAAGACCCTGGGATCATGACCTGAGCCAACCGACATGACCTGAGCTTAACCAACTGAGCCATCCAAGCATCCCAGATGAAAAGTTTAGATCTATGAACTATTGATCTCATAGTTTATGGTAGTGTGGTTTTACATCAGACTTTGGTAGCTATAGAAAACCAGAGACAATCCAATGTTACCAAGAAACAATTTGTGGTTGAATAATAGAAACTAATTAGAAGTTATAGCAAGGCAGATATCATTTCAATTAAAATTAGAATTTAATAATTTCTGTTGTTCAGCAATAATAGGGTGACTACCCTTTCCAGTTTGGTCAAATCTGAGGGGCTTCTCAGGATGTGGGACTTTCAATTATAAAGCCAGAAAAGTTCTTGGAAAAGAGGACAAGTTGGCTACCCTAACAGTAGGTTGAAAAAGCTTTTGAAGTAACATGTGCTCCATTATTAGAGATGATTAAGTAAAGAGGCTGACCTGTTCTCAGTGATGTGTCAGAGAAGCTTTTGTTTTTTGGGAGGAAGAATGAGCCAATAACCTCAGTGACAGTCATCCAAGTCTGAGGCACTGAGAGAATCTACAAAGAAAAATAGTCTGCGGTAGAGCCAACCTCATTGCTAAATCCTCTGGAATTATAAATCCTTCCATATTTAAATTCCATATTTAGAATTCAAGTGAGATGAATCTCCTAAAATAATCTCTAATCCCCTGGGAGAATTTCTGCAGTGAAGTTATCCATCAAGAAAATATTTTGTACAGAGGCAGACATTCAGCATATTTACAATGAGAAAAGCAAAGACTTTGAAATAAAAGGACTTACTCTTGAGTTCTAAATCTAGCACTCAGTAGATTTAGGCAATTTGCTTAATCTCCTTGATCATTGATTTTCTCACCTCTCAGATAAGGGTAACATCGACTCTGCCCACTTTTGGGGTTGTTGGGAGGATCGTACAAACTAGTGTATATCAAAGCATTGTGAACTACATAGTACATCTGCTTTCATTGAAATTTTTTTTTCACTGACCATTTTTTAAAACAGTTCTCCCTTATCATCCTGAGATATTGACAAGGCTGGTATTTGTTTATAAGCCAAGTAGGTGTGGACAAGTTACATTATTTAAAGCAGGCTAACTTATGGTAACAAAAAATGGCATAATATGTAACAGAGCGATCGCAACTGCAGATTATTACTGGCTGGTATTAATTGTTCAACACAGTAACTCACAGACCCAGGTACCTACCAGCTTGTGACTCTGGAGCTCTCTAGAGTTTCTTTGCCATTCCCATCCAGCTGGCAGGACAGCGAATGAAGGGTATGAAGGCAACATACTTGCTTCTTAAAAGTTATGCCCAGAAATGGTGCCAGTCAAGTCGACTCACCTTCTGTTGGCTTAGTCACATGAACTTGTCACATGGAAAAATCACACAAGAGAGTCTGGAAACTGTAGTCTAATGTGGCACCAAAGGTCACAGCAGGTAGGACATGTCAAATTATTGTGAGCTGTGATGCTCATGCACACAGGTTTTTGATATATGCATTGTGACTCTTACTGCCATCCTGGGAAGTTGAACATGTGTTTTAATTTTAATGAATAATCGACAGTCTCTATCTCAGAATTCCCATGCGTATGCCATGTTTGCAGCTCATGCTTAACTAGTTCTAGTGTTTGGATTTAGTTCTTGGTACCAGCCCAGGCTTATCTGCTCAAATATGCCATAGGAACTGGAAAATGCCTAGATAAAACTAAGAATAAATATTATTTACTAGATCCCTAGTCTCATTTAATTACTTAATTCTGCATTTATAAAGAATTTACCGTATGCCAGGCATGTTGCTAAGTATTAGATACCCAACAATAGAGAAAATGTGGTGCTTACCCTCAAGGAACTCACAGACATTATTGATTTATTTTCCTTGATTTTTCCAAAGATTTTTCCGTCTTCCACTTGGTCTCTGTCAGTTCAATATGCATAAACATTTAAACTGTTCACTTGAACTCTGTGATAAAAATGTGGCTTCACCTTACGAAACCAGCCCATGTTTCTTTGCAATCATAACTCTTGGGCCTTCTCTACTGAGTGAATATCTGCTGCAAGTTGCAATTCAGTGACAGACACTGAACAATGTGTACAAGAAATGCCTAAGGGGATAACAATGGTGAGTTGGGTAATAAACCTGTTTTCTACCTCCTGGTATTAATTACAATTCTTAGCTTGCCACTAACAGAAACCCCTGCCTTAACTAAGCTAAGCAGTAAGAAAAAAGGTAGCATTTCTCATAA
>CM052899.1:169521745-169545298 GCA_028534135.1 Potos flavus
ATCCATGATGGTCCCGTTACTGACTCTGGGTTTATTTTTCTAACTCCTCTCCTGTTTTCTAGTTTGGCTATTATCTCTTCTGTTTTCTCAACTCAATATCCCATTCTGTCTCCAAGCTCTACTCTCCATTTTAAACCCTTTAGGCTGGGCTGGTACATGAATGCAAGCCACAGACGATGCTCACAGGCAGCACTTCACATGGTCTGTCTGTTGAGATAAGTATGATTGTTGTGTTCATGAGGACTACTTACCTGTGTGGATGTGTGAGGTAATAGGATATTGCCTTAAATAAAACAAGCTCTAAGTTTCATGGGTAAAATTCTTTATTAAAGAATTATACCTCCTCCCTTTTGATAAGTCCCACCACAGAATACTCGGAATAATTGATTATTAACTCTACGGTTGCAACTTTATGTTTTAAATCAATTCCAGGGGTACCACAGAAATTTAGCAAGGTCCTCCACTGGAAAATGTAGCTTTGGGCATGAGGGCTCCAGCGTTCTCTGCTTATCCGATCTCAGGTCATGTTTCACTGAGAAAGGCTGGTGTTTCTATGTTGTCTGTGTGCTACACATATTGAGCTGCCACATAACACTTCTTTTGAACAAAGGCTTTCTCTATTTAAAAATAATTTTAAAATGACTCAAACATAATCACTTAGGAGACCGCCTCATTCCTTCTGATCCCAAACTGTTTGTACTAGATCTTATCTCCCTACTTCCAAACTCTTGACTCCACAGGCTGGATCTTTGATCCCACCTTCAGATCTTTGAAAACTGGATATGTGTTCTGACTCCACCTCTTGGCTTTTCACATAGGATTTCTCTTAATATGCAATTGTCCTCCTTTCCCCCACCATCTCCTAAAGAAGACCACTTCTCTGTTATCTCCATTGAGAACCTGTAACTTTGATTATGTCTTTTTCCCGCACCTTCACCGGTTCCTGGTCACAACTGTGCCAGTCCTTTCAGTATCATGGAAAAAGGGACTGAAAACAGACACAATTTCTTTGGATCGATTCTAGGAGATCCTTCGACACGGTTCTAAGGCTTCCTTAAATCCTTGACTGCTTGCAGCAATTCTTATTTCTCTCCCAATTGTGATTCTCTTTGTCTTCTATGCAGAAAATATCCACTTTAAAAAAAGCCAATGCCTTACGTTTCGAAGGCTGACTGCAATTATTTTACTGACTGAAATCTCTACCATGACTACATTTACCTCTTTAAATATGGTAAATATCTTGCCCACAGAATCTGTGGAATTCTTGTCTCTTGAGACAGATGAAATTGAACTGGACTTGGTTCTCAAAAAGATGATTGTTGTGTTGGCAAGGTGTTCCGGGGATGACCTGGAAGGTCTACTCCAGCTCTAATTTTGATGATGTGATTCTAACCAGATGGGGCCAATGGCGCAGTGGACGTCTCTTGATGCTACCTCTGTGCTTTTCATCCTGGGTTTATTCTTCTGGTAACTGTATATTTTCTTTGGCCTCGGCTCTCCATTTGTGATGCACAGCATATGCGTCACAAAAGCCCTTTGTGTCTCACATGGAGCAGGCTGCAAAGGGTTCCTGGAGGAACGGAGCAAATCAGATGTCTGCATCTACATTTTCATGTTCTTGTGGAAACCCTGGGATCTTTCACAGATTGCGGCTTTTAGTGTATTTTATTTATTTGAATATGGCCAAAGACATGACTTCTTAATGTTATGGTGTCATGTCTGTGTCTGAAGAAAAATAATAAACGATAGCACCATATCACACCATGTATGGTTTTTCCTTAATAAGAGAGCAGGAAAGTTATTCAACAGTAATTTAAAGATAGTCAGACAGTCATTAGATAAATATAACTTGCCTAGAGACCAGATCTTTTATGACTTTAGCAATTGTATATTACACATTACCTATTACTTGGAAATATGCACTATCTGTACTTCCATACGCTTCTCTTTCATCTACTTGTGCTACACTGGGAAAAGAGGTGAAAAACGAGATGTAATCTATCGGTAATAAGAGCTGAGGGATTTTTTGGTAGCTCATTTTGGGGTTCATCAACACATGACACTGTATCTCATCACAGACCCTGCTGTGAACTGAATGGGGAGGCTATAGGGGTAAAAGCATTTTTACTTAAAACTGTGCCAGTTGAACCCTGGACATCTGTTATGGTAGAACACATTTGATCTTTCCTATTTTTTTCACATACTGAGAAGTCACCTATGGTACTTATTGATCCATCTATCTTCTAGTGCTTGGGCTTGATGATTCCCCATTGTATAGAAAATAAAAATCACAATTTCTTGGCCTAATATAGAAAGCCTTTTTTAAAGATTTTATTTATATATTTATTTATTTATTTACTTACTTACTTACTTATGAGTGAGAGAGAGAGGCAGAGGCAGAGGGAGAAGCAGGCTCCCACTGAGCAAGGTGCCTGACACGGGGCTCAATCCCGGGACCCTGGGAACATGACCTGAGCCAAAGGCAGACACTTAATGGACTGAGCTACCCATACACCTCTAAAAAGATTTTCTTAATCATACCTCAAATTATCTTTTCTATCCTCATTACACCTTGATATTTCTCCTTGAATGTTAACCTAAAAAACCTAATACCGTTTGTCATTTTCAAATAAACACTTCCTGGCATATCTTGAAGTTTTTTGTCTACTCTTTCCTTGCGAAAGTTTCCCACCCAATTCACTTGCTCCTAGAGATCTCCTGTTCATCCTTCAAAACACAACTAAAATGCCATTATCTTTTGTTCAAACCATGCGTCAGGCATCTCTTAAATCTTGGACACTAAGGTTGTTCTTGCCCTCACAGAGCCAGACTAATCAAGCGGGAAAGATAAACTCAATAAGCAATTACAACACATTAAGTATGCACTTAATGATTGGAGTTGCCCAGGGTGTCTGAGGTGACACACAGTATAATAGTTTTTAAAAATGTTGTTTTGACCCAGTTTTAGGACCCTGGCTATAGGCCAGTTAGTTCCCTTCTTGATCAGCTGATGAAGTCCAGTGCTCAACTGCCTCAATTCTGGGCTTTCACACTGTCGATCACTAGTATACGTGGGTCAGGTGCCAGACAACCAGGGAGAACCCCTGACCCAGATCCTGCTAGAATTGTTCAAATTACCCAATCCTAAATTTGCTCACCCTGCCTTGCCCATTCTTTCTCATGGAAACCACATAAAGGCACTGCCCACAGTTCCCCCTTCTTCATGGCTGACCACGCTGTTTCCCCATGTTGCCCTGCAGTGCATGTTGATGGGAACCGTGAGTATCAAACCTGAAAAACTCTTTCCAGTTTCCCTCCCTTGATCTGCACCTGACCTCACCATAGCTCACCCAAGGTAATATGATTAAAATAAGCAGGGGCACCTATTGCAAACTGGAGAGATCACAGACTGAGACTTGAAAAACAAGTGAGAGTTAAACAGGTGACCGTGTCAGTGGGAATGGGAAGAGTGATGTGGGAAGGTGAGTGGAGGCTTGCAGAGGAAAGAAGGTGTGTGAAGCCTGGAAGAAAGCCTGTCCGAGAGGTCCAGGAGCTTAGAAAATGTCATTGTGGCTGAGTGTGGAGCTTGTGGGTGAGGGAAGAGGGCAGACTATAGAGAGGCAAGTGGAGTCCCATCAAGGAGGGAGTTGGTCGTGGCATGGCCAACAACAGCACCTGGTTTAACGTCTACAAACACATCCTGCACTGTTCTCTTTCTGTGTTAGCATTTTGTCTCTTTGCTAGCCTCAAATTCTTTGAAGAAAGAAGCCGTATCTCATTCATCTTTGTATCTCCAAAATTTGGCTGATACATTTTTGGAATGTGAGTTGAAGGCATTGTTGAATTAAGTTCAATCAAACAGACTCAGTGTCCTGTCGATGATACCAGGTAAGGGATGCAGACAAAGCAGAACTTGGAAGGCAGTTTTCAAAACCTTGGAAAATGGACAGGCCCGAGCCTGACGATGTGAAGCTTTGTTGGGAATTTGGAAGGTTCTAGCCTTTTCTCATGTACTTTCTAGTATGTGATTTCAGGCATGTGGTAGAATCCCCACAGCTTTAGTTCCCTCAGCCATAAAATGGCTATAATAACACTTAGGTCTGTGTAATTTTGTGTGTGTGTGAAGTTAGATATTGAAGGTAAAACATCTAGCGTAATGACTAATAATATTAAGCACTTAAAAGTGTTATTTTCCTTACCTTTCTCCTTCTCGCCCTACCTCGTCCCTACAATGTTCACTAGAGGTGTTTTAAAGCTGTTTGTGCTGACTTGAGATGAAGATAGGAACAAATCCTCCCACTTATTATCTAGTTGCTCCAACTGTAAGGAGAATCAAAGAGCTCCTTGTCCAAATCCCACAATGTATACAGGAGAAAAGTTAAGAGAACACAACTTTTTCTCTTAAAGTTATGATCACAGGCCTGCATCCTAGATTTATTTATTTTGTTTGTTAGATTGCCAGCTCCTTCAGTCAGATATTCATCTTTATTCCTTTATGCCTCACAGAGCATGGCACATAGTAGATGCTCAATAAATGCCAAATAGTGGAAAAGTAATAGGGTAAGTGAATGGATCTCATGAGATTACACGGATTTTTATTTTTTATAGTTGCTTCATGTCCAATTTTGTACCAAGTTGATTTTCTCAGTTATAAGAAATTTAACATAATGTACTAATCCTTTTTTTTAACTAATCCTTTTTTTCAAGTTTAAAGCATTTCCATATAACTGGTAATTACTTCTTGTGAATAATGCCCACACAGTATTTCTTTTTCGCTCTATCCTGAAAATGGAAATAATCACTGGTGCATTAAGAACTTATTGCATGTTTTTCTTTTAACTGAATGAGATTTCTAGCAGATGTTTGAATTATTAATTGTTTTCATCATGACCGTATCAAGCCTGGCAATAAGAATACGAGAAATTTATCACCTATTTCTTTTCTCTGCTGGGGGCTGTAGTATGGGCTTACAGTTATTTCTTCTCATTTTGATCGTATCTACCAACATAATTTTATGTTCAACAATGGAATGATGCTCCTTGAGAAGTAATGGTACCCATTACTGGACATTTGGAGCAATGTTTGGTTCTGTCAGGATATCTTTCATTAGTGGGAATGAAATAACACTCTTCTAATGTCCTTTTTAAAATAATAATAATTAAATAATAAAAATAATATTTTTTAAAGATTTGTTTATTATTTGAGAGGGGTGGGAGGCAGAGGGCAAGGGAGAGAGAAAATCTTAAGCAGACTCCCCAGTGAGCGCAAATCTCAACACAGAGCTCAATCTCACGACCCTCAGGTCATGAGCTGAGCTGAAATCAAGAGTCAGATGCTTAACTGACTGAACCAGCCACCCAGGTGTCCCTAATGTTCTTTTTATATATAAAACTTGGGTGATTCTTGACACTTCGAGGGAGGATGAACTCTTTGCAAAATTCTGTTAGTCGAAAGCCGAGTAAGCCCCAATATTGGCATTCTGGAAAGTATTTAAATGATTTCCTTCTAGTTATTTTGGCAATAATGGAATTCAGCTCAGGAAGTTTATGCTAAATCTAATCTCACTGGAGTTTCAGAGAGCTTTTCACCTCAACTGATGGATGATAAGGAGTCAAGGCTATTGAGCTGAATTATGCCTCTTTTTATACCATCACCATTCTGTTAAAGAGCACATTTCATGTAAATGGAGAGTTTTATTTAGCACAGACCCCAATCCAATTTGAATTGCTTGTTATCAGATTGGAGTACTCAGGAGAAAAAATATACAGTAGTTAATATTTACAAATATTGACTTCAGTCTAGCCCTTGGAACTTAAAAAAATAGTCTCTTGATTTTTCAGCAATAACTCAGAAGGAGATATTTCAGTTGGGCAGTGCCCAGTTCCATATTTATAATCTAAAAGCTGGTTTTTGGGGAGGTGCACAAATATGAATCAAATTATCATTAACATTTTTGCAAATCTCATGAGGTTTTTTAATGACCCCAGATTCAGAAGGGTGGAAAGACTGAGCTGTAATTCTAAGCTTTGCACTCACAATCTTGTTAAATAGTAATAATAAATTCAGTTTGGCCGTGATTGACTAAATGCATCTTGTGCTTATGAAAATCTCTAAGGCATTGCTGGGAATGAAAGAAGTATGGGAGTGTCGAAGAGACAACAGACTATCTATGTAATTCTGGGAAAGTCTTGTAATCCTGCTGCTCCTTAACTGCATGTTCTACTTTGTGAATTCTATAAAATTAATACAAAGATTGAATGTGATGGCATTTGGGTAAGCAACATGTAATCAGAAAAATAATTTAGGTATGACTACTTATTCTGGGGTCAAGGTAGAGAGGATGCGGAAAGCAGGTCTGACCCCAAGGGATAACTCTACTCCAATTGACTGGTCAATAGATTGAGTATCTTTTACTTAACTCTCAATATCAGGGTGTATGTAAACTCATACCACCGCTTGTGTCTTGTCTTTCCCACTTCCTATTTAAGGAATTACCATCTTGGGTCACAATGTCTTGGGAAAGTCATCTCATCTAGTAAACTTATTTAAGCTGAGGTGTTAATGCATGGTGGTGGATAAATACCATGTGTCTTCATCTTTGAACAGGGATGGCAAAGCCTTTAGATGAGACAAATATTAAAATATATACATATATTTATATGTATTACATATAATATACATGGAGAGTCAATTTTATTCATATTGAGAAAATATAATTTTTAATGAAAGAAAATGGCAGTATATCTTGAATATGGAAAACCATAGTTAAATCTAAATATTTAAATTTTATTTTATTTCATTAATTTGTTATTAAATAATTGCATTATTTAATTAATGTAATTAAGTTTTTATTAAACTTATTTAATTTTTAATGAAGATATTTAACATTTAAGTATCTTAAATATTGGAAAGCCCAGTCCATATGAAATTTTAAGAAAAATGGAAACTTTAAATGAGTTTCACACTTATTGTAGGATGCTATGGTTTTGTTTACATATCTCCCAGGGTTCCAAGTAACTTTCTTCTGTTATTTGGGGCACGTCAAAAGAAATGTTTCAAAAACACCAGCTTAAGTGTTTATTCTTTCAAAATAATTTTGTAGAGAGGGTTCTAGAAACCTTGCCTTAATAAATGAGAACTCATAATCACTTGAAAGTTTAGTGGCAAGAGGTAGGCATTCACAGATAATCCATACACATTTCAGAGACACCAAATGCAGAAACAGATGCAGAGACAGAAAAACAGAGATGCAAAAGAGAGTTAAGAAAGAGAACTTTCACATCCCTTCAAACTACATTAATGTGGACAATCATCTGACTTGCTCTTTTTTGCCTAGACTGTGCTCTCCAGAGTGGACTTCCAAATTTTTGTATAGGAGAGTCGTGGCAGGGTCCACTTGTGGAAAGAGGTGATTTAAGCTGAATTGACACGAATATATTTTTCTTGTTCATTAAATGAAATGGGTAGACAAAGACTGGAGGGGGAAATGATGGAGATACTTAAAGCACTTTAGCTCCTTACCTGTTTTGGGCTATTCTGACACTCTGGATATTTTGATACTTTGGGTATCTCTGGGAAGGTTTTGTGGTGCAGCAAGGGATGCAAGCCTTGCTAGGTCATAGAAACCTCTTGGTGTAATTGATACATTTCACATGCTTACCCCCATTCCAGCCTTACCAAGGCAAGATGTCTAGACGGAGGCCTGGAAACATGTATTGTATCAAGTGCTCCAGGTGATTCCTTTACTCAGAAATACAGAGAAAATAGTGGTTTACTAGAAGTAGATAGAAGCTTTGAGCCAGAAAGACCTGCTTAAGCATCCCAGCCACTACATAACTGTGAGTGCATCAGTTCCCATATCTTTAGAATGACAATCATAGTGATGTCTTTTCTATGGGGTTGTACAAAACCATAGAAAACCATCATACCCGTAACATCTGGAAGGCAGCTATGCTCACCACTATACCACCAACGCTATACCCATAACATCTGGTGCAAAGTAGACAAACAATACACATTCAATTTATTTTCCTCCCACTCATCCACATCCAGGAACTCAATATTTGTTTTCTATTTTCCTTCATTTGGTAGCTGCTTAGAACCACTCCATAACTCACAGGAAGACATTTTTTTTTTTCCTTCAGCAGCCATGGGGGTTCAGGCAGCAACAGTATGCACAATGAAAGAAGTGAAGATTCTCTGAGTCCGTTAAAATTCCATAGCAGCCAAACATCTTCACTTACTTTGTTTTTTTTTCCATCCCATCTTTGGAAGGGTTGTTTTGATAAGTAGCAAACATTTCAGTATTCAAATCTTGAGTAGTCCTGTCAAAATGAAACAAACCAAAAACCCCAAACCCCAAAGAAAAACTTGTACTCCACCCCAACCTCCAATTCTTTTTTCCTCATTCTTTTACCAAAGCTCTAAACTGAAAGAGGGGAAGTATTAGCCCCTGGAAAGAAGTGTAGAAAGAGGGTTGAATGTTTACACAATATTACAATAAAATGCATATGGTTATCCCATGGACAAGGTAATTTCTCAAATGGATAGATCAGTTGTGGATTCAATATACATTCCGTAAACATCTATTAGGTACTATTGTGTAGTAGGCACTGCTAGGGGATACAAGATTAATGAGACACAGATCTTGCCTTCAAGAATTTCACAAACTAGTAGAGAAAACAGATGTATAAAGGCAAACGTGCCAAAAACATGTTATATTAATGGCATGAGCATTTTTAACAATTTTTTTTTTAATTTTATAGGTCTATACTAACTTGTGTTAACTTCCAGACAACTTTAGAATCAAAAGTCTCTTGCCCAGATATATTGGAATGGTAATCAATAATCTCATTCAATCTCAACAACACTATTGGAATCACATTACAATCGACTTTACTAGTCTATGTGAAAGACATAACAGTTTTTATTGACTTTGCCAATATATTTCATGGCAGCCTCTGTCATTAACTCACTATGTACTTCTAGCTCTTATGAAGTTCTTGTTCATTAATAGATTGTGATGGTCTTCTATCCCCCACAGGAAAAAAAAAAAGGAGATTGATATGTATTGAACATATCAACATAATCAACATAAGTGTCAAGTTCATGACACTAGTTTTCCATACACAGGTCTACAGTTCCTTGCTTTCTAAGGACTTGGGAACAAGAACAATAAGATTACTTTCCAAAATCTAAGTTGCAAAGTCAGCAAATGGTGAGGGAAATTAACCAACCCTAAAAGAAGCAGCTTAAAATAACAGTGGGAATGACTCAAGAGCTTATTCCAGTCTGGAGGTAGCTAGCAAAGTTCAGGCTATAAGAGCATGATAAAGTTGAGTCATAAACAATGGTATTAATAATATGAAGAGAGAGAAAAAAGTGCCAACTGAAGTTAATCAGAATAGTACATCCAAAAGACAGAAGTAGATAAAGGCATGGTCAATACGTTCCAACGCTGCCTGGGGGAGATGACGTCTTGGTCAATGGAAGTTGAGTAGGCCATTCCTAATTCGCCAAGATCATTGCTTATTTTGTAAAAATCCAGAAGCTGTCTTACAAAAGAGTGTTTCTTAAGATCATTATATTCTTGGGGTGCCCGGGCGGCTCAATAGGTTGAGCGTTTGACTCTTGATCTCCGTTCAGGTTTTGATCTCTGGGTTGTGAGTTCAAGCGTGGCGTTGGGCTCCACACTGGGTGTGGAGGCTCCTTAAAAAAAAAAAAAAAATCATTACATTCTTACAGTTTGACTTTCCACTCATCTGAGCAAACTTCTGATTAAGACAGATTCCCAAGGAGAGTGATGGCAGAGAGAGAAGGCACTCAAAGATTTCAAATAATCTCGTTCTTCGGATACATTGTTTTCCCTCTTTGAAAACATTGCATGCTTATCTATCCCTTAAATTCTGGATGAGGTCGTCTCAATCCCCCATTCCATGTCTTTGTGGAAAAGTTCAATGTTCTTCCTAATATTTCTGAGAGTTTTCTATGGTGGGGCAGAGAGGGTATGTTCACAGTCTTGGGGTCACTTTTGTCCCTAATCTGCTATCAGTGCTCATCTGGGGTTTTGTGGCTGTTCCTTTATCTTTCCTCTGCCATTGATCCAGGAAACTCAATCTCTCCTTCATAACAACAAAAAATGTACAATATATACAAGGCCAGAGTAGGCATGGAAACATTCCCTGCAGTTTTGAGATAACAGCACTTTAGATCAGTGCAAACAGCTTTAAGGTAAACCTTAGATATCCTTGTCTTCTTCTAGCATCCTAGTCATTTCTCTCTTTGCCATCCTTCTTCCCCATTCCCCACTCTTTCTGAAAACAACCCACCAATCTACCTGGACACACACATACACACACACACACACACACACACACACACACACACACACACTTTTCCATTTTATTTTAAGGAGATCTCAGTTTTCTCTAGTGCCTAATCACAATTCAGTTAACGTTTTGCAATAACTACCAGTGTAGACCTACTTCCATCTTTAGATAAATAACTATGCAACTTCCCAATGTAGTTTTAAGATAGAGTTCAAGTTCAGATTTCCAGTTATAGAAGCATTCTGTGATCTACCTCCATCTGCCGTGCATTTTCGTTGGGTTCTCTGAAGCTAATCCCCTCTGGGGCTGCCATGACTAGGTCACTGGGCTTTCAGAGCAGGAACTTAGACCCAGGAGTGGAGGTTACTCAGCTTTAGCTAGACTGTCAGTCATAGCACAGTCTTTCTTCTCTCTGTGGTAAGTCCTTATATTTACACTTGCAGTCATCTCTAAGGCTCTAGTTTCCAAGACAAGTAGTAGTGTAGATAATGTCCTTTAATTATTATGGCTACTCCAGGCACTAAAATTATTAGTATTCTAATTTTATAGCTGAGATAACTGAGGCTTAGTGGAGTTTAAGGTTATTGCTCAAATTTACACAGCACGTGACAGAGCTGGAATTTATCTTGAGCTCCAACTTCCATCCTTATGCTCTTTCTGCAACATCAACAAAGCTCATATTTTACTTACAGCCTATTTATATGTCTAACTTGTAAGATATTCCTTCAACTAAAATACAAACCCTTTTACACAAAGTTCTTTCTACTGTTCTGATTAAATATTACTCTATTGTGGGATCTTTAAAATTATTGTTCTTCAGGAATTTGAGGAGTCATCCTTTGCAAAAGAGCTAACAAAATTGTCTTCTCTTGTCTATTTCACTTCCAGGACATATAATGCAAATACACTGACTGCCATTGTCCCATTTTCCCAGAGTGGGCATGAGGTCAGGTATGTATAATTATTTGAAGTAGATGTCATAAACTGGAACATAATAATTATGTGCACATGTATACAGTTCGGCCCCAAGAGATGCGATGCAGCTGAACTTATGCTTTCAAGAGAAGTTGGAGAAAACTGAGCTCAAACTACGAATTAGGATGCACAGAAGATCTTTGGCTGCTTTTATTTTATATGCTTCAAATTGCTCTATTCAGTCGTATCTATGGCTCTGACTTAAATTGCAAATTATCTTGATAAAGACCCGGCTACATTTGAGCAGCAGGAATAATTGCATATATTTAGGAATGTGGTCAGTGTACACTGCACCTTCAGAGGGTTAGCTCTCTCTAAGTATGTGTGTCACAGAGTCTGAGGTCAATAAATGTCTAAAGAATGAGCCTTCAGTTAGAAATTTAGAGGAAATCTAACATCTTGTAGGAAACGAAAGAAATGCATATCTTATCCCTATTCTACAGAGATGCTATAAATATAGATCCAGTTGTAAGGGATTTCAATGAAGCCTTCACTTACTATACCTTCCCTCCACAAATTGTGATGTGCCTTTTTTTTTTTTAAGATTTTTAAATTTAGTTTTTAGAGAGAGAAAGAGAGGAGGGGCAGAAGGAAAGGGAGAGAGAGGGAATTCAAGCAGACTCCCTGTTGAGCACAAAGACCAATGCGGGGCTTGATCTTATGACCCATAGAATCATGACCTGAGCTGAAATCACGAGTTGGGGCTTAATTGACTGAGCCACCCAAGTGTCCCTGAGTTGAATTTTAAAGAAGTCTGAGTTATCACATAGCATGAGCAGAGGAAAGAGGAGCATGGAAAGTAGGATATATGGCAAGATCAAAGACATGTGGTTATTGGAAGGGAAGCCTCCGAAGAGCGGTGGAAAATTCATAAGAGGAGGGAAATATATCAGAGACAGAGCCGTGAGGGGGAATGATAAGAGATAAGATTTGAGAGGTAGGTAAGGATCAGACCATTGAGGCCTTGAGTGTTATGCAAAACAGTGTGGGCCTTATGCTGTAGGTAACATCTAGAGGTGAACTAAGCAGAGTTCCTTTTACTACTAATCAGAGAGGTAGAATAAACAAATAATTGGAAAATATTAGGGAGGGATATAAAAACAAAATAGGTTGATGTTAAAAAAACACAGTTGTTGGAGCCAGAACGACCACATTCAGATCTCAGGTCTACTACTTATCAACAGTGTGAGCTTAGAGAAAGCACGAGTTTCTTCTGATAACAAAGGAATAATTCCAGGGCTGCTTTAAGAAATAGACAGTGGATCTCCATGTGCTTGTCAATTACTGGTCCTGTAAAAGTTGCCCAAAATGGCATCCGCTGAAGGATCTGGATAGTGAAGCCAAGAATAAGAAGTACATGTGAATGGACTGAGCAGTTGCTTTTGCTGGAACAACAACAACATCAATAATAATACTAGCTAATATATTTTGAACATTTTTTATATACAGACTATCCCAGAAGCACTTTACATGCATCTGCAGCCCTATGAAGAACATATTGCTATTATCTTCCTTTTGCAGATGAGAAAACTTCAGCACAGAGAGGTAAGTGCCTTGGCTGGATGCGTGCACCCAGCAAGAAGCAGAACTAGCATTCTAGGTGGTCTGCCTCCCATACTTACACATCTAATCACAACCTAATACTGCTTTATATTAGTGCATTATAGCTTGTGACACAGAAAAAATATTCTATTAAAATTTGCTTAATATGTATATCCAGGATCTATATGGAACTTTATCTCTTGGATAAACACATAACACTTTACATATCACTTCATTTTGTGGGTATGTTGAGGCTCAGTTTGGTTAAATGACCCCCAAAGTCCCCCAAACTAGTAAATAGTGGAACCAGGTCAGGAAGCCAGATCTCCTAAACTCCAGTCTAGAGTCAAGTCACCTCTTGCTTAGGGTAGGGGGGCAGCTGAGAACTGTATTCTCAGCCAAAGGGTAAGCTTCTTTGGCCCCTGGCCTGTAGTGGTTCTAAATCCCATTTTCAGAACCATCCATTTTGGACACTGGAGATTTAAGGTAGCTTAAAATCACAAAAATATGATGATAGTACTAGTTATTCACAATACTACTAGCATTTATTACATGTGAGTGGCACTATATAGTTCACAAAACTGTTTTGCAAATATTCTCATATAACTCTAGACTTTAAAACTGGGTTGATTCTTCTAGAAACACACCTCTATAAACATCTAATATATATAAGAAAATATACAATGCTACTAAATAGCTGTAGTTACAAGTAATCACATAGGACTTTCTCCTTCCTACTTCATCACATTATCTTTGGGTCGATTTCATCCCCTTAGTGCTAACTTTTGTTTCCATCTCCATCCCATCCAAAAATGCCTTTCTCTGTGCTTGGCACTGAGACCTCCACTCTCCTGCTGGATTTTGTTTAATCCACATGGGCGTCTTGAATGCTCACATATCACAAGAATAAAGACCATGATTCGGGCATCATCTTCCTCAAAGCTGGTGATCCATGACCAGGAAGATACTGCAGGTCTGCTTCAGAACCAGCCTGTGAAGCAAGGGTTGCTATGTTTCTTAGATGAAGAAGTAGGCTCAGAAAGTCCACGTAACTTGCTTAAGGTTTTAGCAGAGCCTACTGGTTGTCCCCAAAATTCATCTTCTCATTATTCTTTGCCAATGTGACTTGAGATTTTTAGTTGGCCGCATGGTCTGAAATAAGACTACATTTCCCAGTCTTCCTTGCAGGTTCCCATGTCACATGACCAAGTTCTAACCAATGGGAGATAAGTAGAAGGCAAATATGGCAGCATGGAGGACAGCTGTTATGTACCCTCTGTTCCCTTTTTTCTTCATCTTTTCTTCCTTTGTGATGACTGGAATGTGAACTGGATGGATGAAGTCCAAACAGTTCTCTTAAAGTAAGAAGTGGAAGTCACATGTTAAGGATGGTGAAATAATAAAAGATTAAGCCTCACCCTACCAGCCTTGGATGGTAAATTTCTGGATTCTGTTATATGACAGATAAATTGACCTGAACCGCTATTATTTTAGGTTTTTGTTTTTGTTTTTGTCTCTCAGAGTTCACATAAACCTTAACTGATTTAAGACACATGGTTGGTTACTAGCACCACTGAACTTTACACTCAGTTGTCTTGATTCTAAATGCAGTTGTTTTTATTTTTTTACCCCATTACAACTGGCATCTCCAACTGCCTCACTTTCAGGGCTTCTGTGAGGACAAAATGAGGAAACAGGTGAGAGAGCACTTTGTAAACTGCAAGTCTTCATTTATATGTGAGCAGAAGCAGGATTTGCATTTGTGGAGAGCCGTGGAAAAATACTTAATGTCTTAGCTTGCTTGTTGGTTGAACAGGTAGGGGAAGAAAAAAAAAAAGTCAAAAGCCATGTTGTGCAAGAGTCCTGGATCCCAAGTGAACCGGAAACTCCTTTGGCTAATTCCAAGGCCAAAAGATGCCTTTCAAGTGGGGAAGGATGAGTTAGTCTGAGCGTCCAGGACCTCTCTGACTAGCTGTGGTTTAATACTGCCCAAACCTTTGTGTAAATACACCTACAGCTTAAGTAAAATAGGAAGGGTTGGGGGTCAGAATTGGCCTAGTTGGGATATTCTCTGTGTCCAACATCTCTTCATGAAGGAAATTGTATTAGTAATAAGTCAGATTTCCAGTGTTGGAATTTGAGCTGCTTCAGGAGTGAGTGGCCAGGTTTGCAGAGGCTTGTTTGCTTTATGGAGTATTGGGGTCAGTCTTTGCTGGCCAGAGGTCTCTAACCAGAGACAGGTTTTCACACAGGGCTTTTCATATTTTCTGCCTTGAGCCAGGCTCAAATACCAAGAAATCTCTCAGGGGTATTTTTGCAAGTTCGCTCTTTTTCCTTTAGCAACTGTCAAAGGGCAGCTAAAGCCAGTGCTTAGAAGGTATGCATATGCCCTAACACTTTGTTCAGCCTTCTTTGAAAGGTGTTGGGTTGCGTCCCAAAGCAAACATTGTTTTGGAATATTCTGGAGATGCTTTCAGTCCTTATTGCATAATTCAAGACTGATGATGCCCTATTGTGAAAAGATAGGGCAAAATATAGTCTTAGCTCAAGAGACAAGTCAAGGAACAGGCAGTATTAGGGGTACGGTGAGGAAATTGTAATTATAACAACATCTAACACTCATTGAGAATGTTTATGCCCCAGGCACTGTGCTAGCCCTTTATATATGTTGTATTACTTAATCCTCTTAGCAATTTTATGTGTCAGAATGATTAAAAATATTTAACAGCAAGTAGTACACAGCATAAATAGGTGAGAACTGATGTTGCTTTAGTTCTGGGTGTGGGTCCTGGAAGCTCCTTGCTGCCTCAGGTATTAACACCTTAGTTTCTGGATTGTGTTACAGGGGGAGGATGAGACAGGGTTCTCACCTCTCCAACCACACCCCTTCTCTCCGCTCTGCTTTCTGTTTCCTTTGTTCTTCTCCCCTTTTCTTCTAATCTAGTGTCCTGGAAAGTGAGAGACTGATTCTCCCTTACAGGGCTATACTAGCAGGGACTTAGAATTACGATTTTGAAATAAAGAATAGAAAATGGAATTAAAACAAATTGGATTCAAAGAGCAAGGGGACAGGTAAAGAAAGATTATCAGTGATTGTTTATCTTTCTATTTTTAAAAAAATTTATTTATTTGAGAGAGAGAGAGAGAGCACATGCTCGGGGAAAGGCAGAGGGAGAGGGAGAGAGAATCTCAAGCAGACTTCCTGCTGAGTGGGAGCTGATGCAGGGCTCCATCTCATAACCCTGAGATCATGACCTGACCCGAAATCGAGTCGATGCTCAACCGACTGAGCTACCGAGGTGCCCCTCAGTGATTGTTTAGATTAGCAGTTCTCAAACTATGATCTCAGGTTCTCTTTTAGTATTAACAATATTGAGAACCCCCTAGAGATGTTAATTTTGTATTTATAGTTATTTAACATATGTATATACACTGAAAAAAACTAAAATGTTTATTAATTCATTTAAAAGTAATAATAAATTATGAAATGCTAACATACGTACTTTTGTGAAAAACCACTGTATTTGAAAACAAAATATACTTAATGAGAAGAATGTCATTGTTTTACTTTTTTGCAAACTTTTTAATGTTTGGTTAATAGAGAACAGGTCCTCTTCTATCTGCTTCTGCTTTCAGTTCTTATAATATATTGAAATATTTATTTCAGTTGAAATATATACAGATAATCCAGTCTCACATAGGTGTATAATCAAAGAAAGAGCACCCTAATCAGCTTTTCAAATAATTGTGGATTTCTTCCTGGATATTATAATAAAGCTGCCAAGTGGTTGTTTCTAACAGGGCAATTGCAATGTGTAATCTGAAACCATATTGATAACTGGGTTTTCTATTACACTAAAATCCATCGGTCCATCTTGACCTATTTTGTAACATTGTGTAATGGTCATTTGAAAAAATATTAGGTCATTGAATTATCCAGATCTAAAGTAATACTAAGATTTGCATTTGTTAATATCACCACCAATCTTTTTTTTTTTAAAAGATTTTATTTATTTATTTGTCAGAGAGAGTGAGAGAGAGATCACAAGTAGGCAGAGAGGCAGGCAGAGGCAGAGGGAGAAGCAGGCTCCCTGCCGAGCAAGGAGCCCAACGTGGGACTCGATCTCAGGACCCTGGGATCATGACCAGAGCCGAAGGCAGCCACTTAACCAACTGAGCCACCCAGGCGTCCCTATCACCACCAATCTTATCAGAAAAGTCTATGAATCAAGAAGCTGTCAATCTCGTGGTGAAGGATACAAGATTTCCAAAATCCTAATTTTCAATTTTAAGCTTGAATTTTATCCTTGGCAGCAAAAACTGCACTATGTTGTTTTTCTTGACTAGAGAGCCTCACTTCATTAATGTTCAAGGAAATGTTTGTCTAATGATCAAGTTTAAATAAACATAGTTTGTCAGTTATTGTTTCAAATAAAAATGGTATTTCGGTATTTCATGAAAAAGCAAAAAAAAAAAAAAAAAAAAAACACCAAATAATGGGTTAACTTTGAATTCAATCAATTGCACCAGTATTTGTCCTGGAGATAACCATTAGACTTAGCTCTGAACCAGAGGCGCTATATAGTTATGACCCATTCCACCACATGAAATATTAAAACATGGCTTGTCATCAAGACCTAGATTTAATAACATTAGTAACTTTTAGGGCTTTACTACAGATGTTCTTAAGTAATACTGACTTTTCGTGCAAGACCATAATGGTGCACAACAGCTTAAGTTCAATTCTTCGGTGGAGATATTAACTCAGTCTTCATATTTGCAGCTACGTCTTTTATTTGACAAGTTACTGTATCATTGAAGGTGGCAGTGTTATTTTTTTTACTGACTTCATTTGGCAGATATTGGGCAATGTCAACTCAGCAAGGTATTATTTTTGTTTTTATTTTTATTTATTAATTTATTTTTAATTTTTTAAAAGATTTTATTTATTTGAGAGAGAAAGAGTGAGCAAGCATGAGTGGGGGGAGGAGCAAAGGTGGAGGGATAGGGATAAGCAGATTCCTCACTCAGTGTGGAGCCTGAGGCGGGGCTCAATACCAGGACATGGAGATCATGACTTGAGCCAAAACGAAGAGTTGGATGTTTAACCCACTGAACCACCCAGGCATCCCTCAGCAAGGTATTATTAAGCTCTTAGCTATTGACTGCCCTTCTTAAGCCAAGGCAGTATATAAGATACTTTGATGGTTTTTTCACTGTACCAAACAATTGTAGTCTTGAAGGGCTCATTGTGCCTTTATTTGAAATATTCAATTTCTTCTTCTCAAACTCTGGATGTTTAATTTCAGAATAACATCTCAATTTAACTGGCAGTATAACACTATTAAAAAATGTTGTATGGCATAAGATGTGGTCAAGTAAAATTTTTTTCACACTCTCTTCTTAGAGCTTTCTACATGATTTCATCATAGTACAGTTTTCAGCATATTTTTTCAGCAAATTGTTCAGCATATTTAGATGTTAATGGTGCAGATATAGGGTGAGAAGTGTTCCAATTTCCCTTTTTTAGCTAATGATTTATTCTAAGATACAAGTGTAAAAATAAGTACAACAAAGTATACTTATTTCTTTTTGTTTTTATGTTGGTATAAGGGAAATTTTGGAATTTCAAAGAAATGATTTTTGAACAAAATGGATTACAGAGATTTAAGCAGGTATTTTCAAAGAAAGTTAAAAGCATAGTAGAAGTACTAAGAATAAGTCTGAGTTAATCTCAGAAAATGCACATACTTATTCTCTAAAACTAGAACATTAGAAAATTCTAGAAAAACATGACAATACTCACTCATTCTATCATCAGATGGCTGATGTCATCACATATTGTAAAGAATATGGGAAAGTCCATTGTATAGTCATGAAAAAATAAGAGTGAAAAAAGCAAATAACTCCTGATATTTTTAGGAAAATAATGTTCACTTTACAGATTCCTTAAAAGGGTCTTGCAGGTTCCTTATGAAGGTCTTTCAGACTGGAGGACTGTGCTTTGAGAACTGCTAATTATGAGCATTTAAGGCCAAAATATTTTTATAGACTGGAAGAAGCGTGATATATGAATAGATTGGTGTAATGAGTTGAATTGTTTCCTCCCAAACACATGTTGAAGTCCTAGCCCCTAGCATCAGAGAATGGAACTTTATTTGGAAACAGGATTATTGCAGATGTAGTTAGTGAAGGGGAGATCATCCCGGAGTAGGGTCGTGTCCTTATTAAAGAGGGGAGGGACAAACAGGGAAAAGCATGTGACAGCAGAGGTAGAGATTATGAAGTGCTTTATCTTGCAAAGATTGCCTGTTGTCACCAGAAGCTAGAAGAGAGGCATGGAGCTGATTGTGCTGTTTGAGCCACCCACTGTGTGGTACTTTTTTCTGGAAACTCTAGGAAACTACTACACCAAGCTTGTTCTAAAGACACAGAGGTGGGATAGACATTAATTTCTATTGTAAATCCAGGAAAGGTGGTTCTCCTGTAATAATTAAAGAACTTCTGCCAAACAAAGCATCTCCTAGCCCGTTACAATGCATGGCATTTAGAAATCTGGAAATTGATTCCCATCAATCAGGAGTTCTTAGAATCTTCCACTATCAGATGTTACTGTTGCTGGAGCCCCAGCAAATAGTTCACCCTACGGAGTGCTGGGGCTGTTTAAGAAAAGATAAAGTCTTGTCTCACTCACAGGGACTTAGACTACTGCACTGATGTCTGGGAGTTGACCTGGATAATATGGAATGAAGGCATTGGGAATAGGGCATGTTTTGTCTCCAGCTTAGCTCCAAAGTAGACATTCGTAGGGTAGAGCAGGGAAAAAAATAGCATTAATTTTCGTTCTCACCCTGAGACTTGCATCCTAAACTCAAATGCGTTTGTTTTAGGAAGTCTCCTTTCGTATTCTCCTTGGAAATCTTTCATATCCTATGATATCCAGTTTGACATTTTCGGGTTTGCTTTACTCCCCTCTCTCCAACTTCCATTGATTACATCAAAATTTCATAGATACCACCTATCACTAAATGGAAAAGTGAAGGCAAATTACTCTTAGGAAAAGTGAGCTGCAGATTATCACAAGTTGGCTCTGTTTAATAGATAAGGAAATTCAGATGACAGAGAAAGACAATTACATTGATTAATACTGGAGCACAGAGAGAAAGAAGTATTAACCAGAAAGGCTTTGACGTCCAATCCCTACTATTTCCCCAACCTTGCTCCTCTGACAAAAAAAAAAAAAAAATGTCCATCATTTCTATTGAAGCTGTTTTCAACAGCAGACCTCTCAATGACTTTAACTTCAGAAGTTTGGCGCTTTTTCCCCCCTTGTTTAACCTAATTCATGGTCGTACATGTGGGTTACTCTGGTTTTACTCCGTCGGTACCGACACAAACTATTTTGCCACAATTAATGTTTTGGTCAACAATGTGCAGACTTAAAGCCCTGAGTTATATGACTAGGCAAATAAAAGCAGACCACAAAATTCGGTCTCCTCTGGTTGGCTATGATTCACCCACAGGGACAAGCCAGCAGTCTTGCTGCTTTCCCCAAAACCCCAGGAAAATCAGACTGTCATGTTATACTTTGTCCCTTTAAACAGACACAGAGTTAGTCTGCCGAAATTGTGGGGCTCAAATATTTAATTTGTTTAATGCAGTGGAACAATTTCAACAGGTAGTGATTAGTCGAGTATCCAAAGTGAAAAACATTCACACATCACTCAGAGATGCATGAAGTTCTGGTCATTCTTGCAGGAAAGCAGCCGCCTGGCAGTCCATGAGATTTACAGATTCCAAAATATTTGATATAATAGGTCTTTTTTTTAATGAAGGGGTTCAAGCTAAAAAATAAAAATTATTGATTTTATGAATATATATATTTTCTTAAATGATTTAGAAACCTCTGTTTATTCATTTACTGACAGTGTTTAGAATATATAGTAGTCAGTATGTCTGCAGATATATTTATGTTGGACTGTTTGGCTTGGCTTCACCTCTGTAATAATTTATAACAGTTTCAATGTAAACCCACCACTGAGCAGGTCATAAAGGTCCTGGATTTTAACCATCGTTGTTGCCGATAAACCCACAGCGCTGGTTCCTACCACAGAGCTTGAGCTCATCCCTAGCAGGCCTGTGGAAATTCTTCCCTTAGGCAAGTTTAAATGCTAAGCAGTTTCAATTCAGTTTCTTGTCTCTCAGCTTTGGGATCCTTTTCAAAAGAGGGGCTTTTTATTTATTTATTTATTTTAGTGTCTTTCTATTTTTATTTATTTTGGGGAGTTAAAGATATTTACTGCATTATAGTGTGGATTTTATTTATTTATATATCTTTTCTTTATATTATATTATACATTTTTATGTATTATACAATATTTTATATGTTATATTACTTTACATAGCTTATATTTATATATAATAGATTATATGTTTATATGTGTATATTATACAATTATATACATTATACAATATTATACATCATATTATGTAGGTATATATATTGTAGAATTATATGCATTATACAATATTATATACATCATATAATGGAATTTAAGAAACAGAACAAACGAGCAAACAGAAAAAAAAAGGAACAAACCAAAAAAACCCAGACCCTTAAATACAGAGAACAAACTGGATTTTATTTATTTTAAAGAAATATATCTTTAGAAATTAAAAATTACATTCTCTCATATTTTTAAAAAAACTGATGAAGATCAACCTTCATGTGGGTATTTATGCTGCCATCATGTAACTGACAGATACTGGCAAAAAATGGGGAAAATAATCCTGATGCTGAGGTATTTCTTAATAGGTATCCATTTCAATCAGCTGATGAGAGGTATCAATGTTTGGGCTATAGCTTCACTTTCGAATTTTTCTAAATTTTCTAGATTTTATAGAAGTTTTCCAGATATTTTATATCAGATTTGGATATCTTTCTAGATGTTATATTGACAGAGTCTTAACATCAAAACATCCTTATTGTTAATGTATTATATGCCAGTTACGAAATTAATGAAATGTTTTAAATAAAATTTAGTATATTAGTTTTAACTACTTATGTATTTAATGTTTATTATTTTGGCAAGTAAAGGAAGTAGTATTTTTTCTATATTAAAAATAAACACCTTTTAAAAGAGTTTATAGTATGCATTTGAGAAAGAATGAACATTTCTGAGAGAGAGATCAAAGTGATAAAAAACCACTTAGTGGCGAGTGAAATGTATACAGTTCTATAGCTTATGATGAATTATCCCTGTAAAGGATGTTTTATAATTAGGAACCACTTACTCTGCTAGTACATTGACAAAAATGGTCATCAGACACTGTTTAGCTAATGTTTATTATCTATATACATACATAGGTGTGTGCGTGTGTGGATCGTACTACACTTATGGAAGTAGGGCCACACTGCAAATTTTTAATCAAAACTGGGATATGAGCCAAGGGCATAATTTTAGTGGCTGGAAAATCCTGGATGTATAGGTGCAGCACTATTTAGTTAACTGATTTCATGTTGATAAGCATTAGCTTCAAGAAGCATCCTCATACAATTGCTCACTTATGAAGAAAGTAAGCATCATAAGAATGCATTTTAGAAATGAGATTGCTAAATCAAAGTGTATTCCATTTTTAACTTTTTCATAAAACAAATTGCTTTCTAGAAAAGTTGTATAAATGTATACTTTCAGAGAGTGAGTACCTGTTTTCTGGTCGACACTGAATTTCTCTATTTTATTTTATTTTTTAATTTAATTTAATTTTTTCAGTGTTCCAAAATTCATTGTTCATGCACCACACCCAGTGCTCCTTGCAATACCTGCCCCCCTTATTACGTACCACCAGGTTCACTCATCCCCCCACCCCCTCCTTTCCAAAACCCTCAGCTTGTTTCTCAGAGTCCACAGTCTCTCATGGTTTGCCTCCCCCTCCAATTTCCCCCAGTTCACTTTTCCTTTCCTTCCTCTAATGTCCTCCATGTTGTTCCTTATGCTCCACAAGTAAGTGAAACCATATTATAATTGACTTTCTCTGCTTGACTTATTTCACTCAGCATAATCTCCTCTAGTCCCGTCCATGTTGATACGAAAGTTGAGTATTCATCTTTTCTGATGGAGGCATAATATTCCATTGTATGTATGGACCATATCTTCTTTACCCATTCATCTGTTGAAAGGCATCTCTGCTCTTTCCACAGTTTGGTGATTGCGGCCATTGCTGCTATGAACATTGGGGTACATATGGCTCTTCTTTTGACTGCAGCTGTATCTTTGGGGTAAATACCCAGTAGTGCAATTGCAGGGTCATAGGGTAGCTCTATTTTTAATTTCTTGAGGAATCTCCACACTGTTTTCCAAAGTGGCTGCACCAACTTGCATTCCCACCAACAGTGTAAGAGGGTTCCCCTTTCTCCACATCCTCTCCAACACTTGTTGTTTACTGTCTTGTTGATTTTGGCCATTCTAACTGGCATAAGGTGGTATCTGAATGTGGTTTTGATTTGAGTCTCTCTGATGGCTAATGATGATGAACATTTTTTCATGTGTCTGTTAGCCATTTGCATGTCTTCTTTGGAGAAGTGTCTGTTCATGTCTTCTGCCCATTTTTTGACATGATTATCTGTTTTTTGAGTGTTGAGTTTGAGGAGTTCTTTATAGATCTTAGATACCAGCCCTTTGTCTATAGTGTCATTTGTGAATATCTT
>CM052899.1:169545798-169582303 GCA_028534135.1 Potos flavus
CCATGATCCAATAATCTCACCACTGAGTATTTACCCCCCAAAAATACAAAAACACTAATGCAAAGAGATAAAAGTACTCCTATGTTCATCAAAGCATTATTTACAATAGTCAAATTATGGAAGCAGCTCAAGTGTCTGTTGATAGATGAATGGATAAGGAAGAAGTGGTGTATATACACGGTGGAATATTATTAACCCATAAAAACAGTGAAATCATGCCATTTGCAATGACATGTTTGGAGCTAGAGAGTATAATGCTAAGTGAAAGTCAGGGAAAAACAAATACCATATGATTTCATTCGTAGGTAGAATTTAAGAAACAAAAACAAATCAGCAAAGGGATGGAAAATGAGAGAAAGAGAGACAAACCAAGAAGCATACTCTTGAATATAAAGAACAAACTAATGGTTACCAGACGGGAGGGGGTTGGGGAGTGGTTATATAGGTGATGGGGGTTAAGGAGTGCACTTGTCCTGATGAGTATTGGGTGATGAATGGGAATGTTGAATCATTATATTTTACATGTGAAACTAATATAACACTCTCTGTCAACCACACTGGAATAAAAAAAAAAAAGAGTTGGTTTGCCTTTATTAGGTTCTTGTCTTTAATCAATTAAGTAGAAAATTAAGGAGGTTATTCAAGTATCTATCATAAGAAGAACACTCTGGAGATCGTAGAAGACCTATGTCCTGCTTTGGGAAACAAATGATCTGCCTATGTGTCTACAAAATGACTCTTTAGGTAAAAGATTTTGCCCTTTGCAAGAAAAGCAATATCAAGGCTAATTATGACAGTGGTATGATTGGGTTAAAAGATAACATTTAGCACCATTCAGTGATAGGTTCCATTCCAAAGTTATGAACTAGAATTCAGAATTCCCACTTCTGGAAAAATGAGAATAATAATATCTATAATTATTACAATTATAGTTCTCCCTTCCTCTAAGCAGTGGTTCTTCATTGGGAGGAGCACTGTCCCCTTAAAGGGCATTTGGAAATGCAGAGGGTGTTTTCTTTGTTGGTCTCAGTGACAAAGGATGCTGCTGGCATTAAGTATTTGGAGAGAGCATTGACACCATCCTGCAATGTGGGGACAGTTATGCTTAAGAAATAACTAGCCATCCAAAATGCCTATAGTCCTCTCACTGTGAAATATTAAATGCCATAGATTTTTTTTTTTAAAAGGTTTTGCTCACTCCTGGCTCTGCATTTTTCCATCTAACAGCTGCTTTTTCCATCTCGTGCTTTGCCCTGCCGTGCTCAGTTCTAATGTGGGCTACCAGTCATTTTGCTAGTCATTACAGTGGCTGTTAATGGCGCGGTGGACCCTGCACAGCACTTGGAATCGGGAATTTTGGAGTATAATCCCCAATTCTGCCACTCCTTAGCTCCATGCCCCTTAGAATGTCACCTATGTACTCTGAGTTTTAAATCACTCTTTGAGAGAATACGTTTACCATCATCTTCTTTGTCTTGAATTCTTTTAGGATTAAGGTAGAATATACACATATTTAAAATAATTCCTCCCTCATAGAGCATTTACAAGAATTAAGAAAGATAAGGTCAACAAAAAGCTTCACATAGAAAATGGCACATGGCTGACTTTATTTATTTATTATATGTTTATTTATTTATTTATTTTTATCACATCTTTTTAAATTTTATTTTCTTTTTTCAGTGTTCCAAGATTCACTGTTTATGCACCACAACCAGTGCTCCATGCAATACGTGCCCTCCTTAATACCCACCACCAGGCTCACCCATCCCTCCATCCCCTTCCCTTCCAAAACCCTCAGTTTGTTTCTCAGAGTCCACAGTCTCTCATGCTTCATCTCTCCCTCTGATTTCTCCCAATTCACTTTTCCTTTCCTTCTCCTAATGTCCTCCATGTTATTGCAGATGACATGATACTTTATATGGAAAACTCAAAATATTCCACCCCCAAACTACTAGAACTCATACAGCAATTCAGTATTGTGGCAGGAAGCAAAATTAATGCAGAGAAATCAGTTGCTTTCTTATACACTAACAATGAAAAAATAGAAAGAGAAAATTGAGAATCGATTCCACTTACTATAACACCAAGAGCCACAAGATACCTTGGAATAAACCTAACCAAAGAGGTAAAAGATCTGTACTTGAGGAACTACAGAGCACTCATGAAAGAAATTGAAGAAGACACAAAAAGCTGGAAAAGAATTCCACGCTCATGGATCGGAAGAATAAACATCATTAAAATGTCTCTACTGTCCCAGAGCAATCTATACTTTCAATGCCATCCCGATCAAAATTCCACCAGCATTTTTAAAAGTGCTGGAACATGGCTGACATTTATTAAATGGTGGCTACTATTTTCTTCTGAACAGTGAATATCTTTGCTATTGCATGCAGAAGTGAGACACTGGACGATTCATCCTCAGAATATCTAGCAGATCCCAATATCTAAGGGGATAGAATATCTAGCAACAGTTTGCAAACTTTTGGCAGCAAGAGCAGGCAAATAAGTTAAATTTTATAATATGAATAGTGAAATCATTTTCAAGGCGACTGAAGGTTAAGAGTTGGGTTGGGGAGGAAATGTTATTCTATCTGAATGTGTTCACCTAATCATGCACATTCTAGGATAATACCAAGTTGTGTTCTCCTGAATAGGATTTCATGCCTGATTTCCACCTCTCGCTTTCAAGAGAATGGCCTCCTATGTAACAGCCCACTGTGCTGTCCGACCTGAATGGAGAACTCTAAGGATGGAGCATGCAGCCTTTATTTGAACTTCCTAGATTAAGCAAGCTTGCCAAGCCCCAATGTTGCTGGAGCATATTTGAGTGTTGATTTCAACAAAGTACAACTCTTCTGAAATAATTGACTGGCCCTAAAATATTTAATCTCCCAGTTAGACTTTTGTAATTCTTGAAGCAGGAAATAGTTCTCTGTAAATATTTAGAAATGGTGTGGAAACACTGAAGTTCACATCCATGGCAACCCTTCGGCATGCTGGTTGTACAAGGCATCATGCCTTCCTTAATAAAATTATTTAATTCTTAAGTATTTGTCATCAGTTAAAATATGGAGGCTGACATAGAAGAGGCAAGCTCTTCCAGTTCAGCTTGAGACCCTGGTTGACATCTGACCCCACAGTCCATAAACAGCAGCAGAAATTCCCCTTCCACTTAAACTGCTTCTACTGGGCAAGGTTTTAATAAAGCAGCAATTCATGGAAAGGTTTCCTCTTATTGCAAGTGTCAAAGTTCTCCTTGTTGAAGTTAACTGTTGGCAAAATGTGCCTGGCCTCAGCTGTGAACTTTGCCTTGTTGCCTCACCTCTCCTTGACAGAAATAGACTTCATAACCAATTATAGGATGTATCAAAGTTCTATATTCATATGAAGATGATATGAAATGGAAAGGAAATATATATATTTACATATTTAATATTTATTTATTTTAAAGAGAGAGAGAGAGCGAGCACATGAGAAGTGGGGTGGCAGAGGAAGAGGGAGAGAAAAATCTCAAGCAGACACCTTGCTGAGTGTGGAGCCCATTGTGGGGGTCAATCCCAGGACCCTGAGATCAAAAGTCAGCCACCTAACCGAATGTACCACCCAGATGCCCTGGAATTATACAGTCTGTAATACAGTCTATAATGTCACTGAAATTAATTTCATCACATAACAATAAATGTTCTTTGAGAAGTTGCATTTGCATATATTTACCTAAGTAAAGATACATTACAAGATAGGTACAAAAATAAATATATAAAGAAAAACCATTTGATTTCAAATCAAGAAGGCATGAGTCTTGGATTTAAATTCCATCTTTGATTCTTCACTTGTTGGAAAATTGCAGATAAATGACTTAGGCCAAAGATAACTTATAGGTTTTTCCCTGTGTCATTCAGAAGACAGATGGCAGAGCAATTTTTTAAGTTGGGGAGCCCAGGAGGAGGAAAGCAAGGACACAGAAGAGGAGGAGCTCATTCTTGTGAGGAAGGCAATTATCATAGTTTGGCACTTACTGAGTTTGAGATCCTAATAGGGTGTGTTTTGGTGAAGCTGAATATAGTCATGTGATGCTCAAACGGGAAGCATAATTTGGATATCATCAATGTTTAGATGAGAGTTGAGGCACAGATGTGGATGCATTGATCAAGGGCATTAAACATTAAAGCAGAGAAGACCACTGTGGAAGGGTGACTGAGAATACTTGCCATGCAGTGAAGCTGGCAAACTGGGAAAGATGCGTCAAGAGAAATATTCCAAGGAGAAAGTAATCATGCCTGTCAGATGTATCCACGGAGTTCAGTAAGGTAGGAACCGAAATCTGTTCGCGGGATTCATTATTTTTAAGTTCATTGGTAGCCATGGTGAGAAATTTCAGTGAAGGTAGAAACCAGGCTGGAGTAAAATGAGAAATGGAGTTATTTAGCCCAGACAGAAGAAGAATTATGGCTGTAAGCCTCCTATCCTCAAATATTTGAAGACTTCTTATAGAAAGTAGGGAAAAGTTCCCATTTATTTTGCTTCCACAGAGCAAAGTAATGAATAATGCAAGGTCACTTAGGGTTATATTTTAGTAGGCATATCTAGCAATTAAAATGATTTGATTTAATATTTATAACATTAGAAAGTGGTAAGATCCCATCACAGGAGTTATTTAGCAGTGGATAAAAAAACCACCAGTGAAAGAAAACATAGAGATGGTTCATTTGCAATTTTATCTCTTGCATTCTGTGAGTCTATTCTAAAACTATCTAGCACAGGGGCTCATTGTCTTTGCAACCTGGGGTAGACAGCAGCTCACAAACCTACCTATCTTTCCCAGGCCACAGGGGAAATAAGACTGGTCATTATCTTTTCCTATAATGCCCACTGTCAATGAGACAAAATTCACTGGGAAGGCCTTATGGTGAGCTGTTGAATTTTGAGCTCAGAGTTGAGAAATCCCAGGGCTGTCTCAAACTTTGCCCAGACTCACCAGGGATCCTCCAGACTTCTCTAACCTCATCCCACTGGTGCTTTGGGAGAAGGCCCTCGGCATTTCTGTAACATCTGTATTGCCTCACTAATTGATTAAAAGAAAAATAAACACTTCTGGGGTAAGTGTCTACCTTTTACTTGAGACCAGACTACATCTAGCTTCTGGGTTTCTGAGTGGGTATCTTAGAGGTAGCTTGCTAGTTGTTGTCCTTACAAAAATTTTCCAGGCTATGAGAGCTTCTCATGGTAGGCATCACTAGAGTTCAGATTAGTCCTTTTATGGCAAAAAGAGCCCAAACACTCCAATTCAAAGGGTAAAGGAAGCAGGAGCCAATGAAAGAAGCACATGGAGGGTTGGCGAGAGTAAGAACTTCAGGGGCCACAAGGACCAAAACACTATGGGGCCCCATTACCTTCCTCTCATATGTAATTAATAAACAACCCAAAGCCTTATGATAATTTTGAAAACAACAAATAAACTTCTTATTTTTCTAATGATAATGATTCTTATCCTTTTTAAGCACTTTCGAAATCTTTAAATAATAGTATTCATACACTGTTTGCTTGTGACCAAAGCAACACATTATTGGATGTTCCTATGTGTGCTTAGCACAGGGTTGTATGTTTAGACACCAAAAACTGTAGGAGCAGTTGTGACAGTAAAGGGTGATGTATCTTGCAAAATTAATTTAATTGCTAAATTAACTGTTCAGTAATTAAGCAGTCATTATACACCAGTACTAGATGGAGAGATGAGAGGTGAACAAGACAGTCAATATCACTTCCTCCAAAGACACACTTTATCTTTACATGACTTTATTTCTTTGTGTATACAACAGACAAGAAAAGGTCTCCACTTCTTGCTTCCTTGAGTTATTCTGAGTGTCAGATAATCTTTTGGAAGAATTAAAAATTATCGAATTTGGGATATAGCAATGATATCTCTGGTGGCTGTTTTAAATATAGTCAGCTCGTGGATATGCAAGCAAATCTGGCAAATAAAGAATGCCAGAAAAAAGCTTATTTAGTATAGTAAAACCTTGATGTTCACGTGAAATAAGTAATTTCCCATACATCTCCAAGTTTGCCACTACTACCATACGTAGCTCATAATATCAACCATCACATTTGGTAAAAAAGAAAATAAATATAAATAAATAAATAAATAAGAAAAATATATAACTGTAGGTAAATTTCCATATTAATATGTATATACATGTGTATGTAACTGTGTGTACAGGAAGAAACCTCTTTAGAGAACAATAAATATCAACCAAACTGTGGAGATGAGTTACTTCTTTTAATTCCTCTGCTATGGACTGACTAATTCATGTATTCAAGCCCTAATCCCCAATGTGATGATATTTAGAGGTTGGGCTTTTAGAGGGTGCTTAGATCATGAGGGTGGAACCCTTATCAGAAAAGAGAGATGATTTCTCTCTTTCACCCATGTGACAATACAGAGAGAAGGTGACCATCTGCAAACCAGGAAGAGAGCTCTCATCAGACACTAAATTTGCTGGCACCCCAATTTCAGACTTTGCACCCTTTAGTACTATGATCAATGGTATTTGTCATAGCAGCCTGTGATGACCCAAGGCAATAATTTGTACTAAGAGTGGGGTGCTGCTGTAACAAATACCTAAAATTGTGAAGGCAGCTTTGGAACTGGGTGAGAGGTAGTAGCTGGAAGGATTTTGTGGAGCATGATAGAGAAAGCCAGGTCGTCATGAAGGGACTGTGTAAAGAGATCCTGGTGGGAACTTAGCAAGGAAAGAGGAGAGCTGCAAGAAAACATTCATCTCCTGAGAGAATGCATGAATGATCATGAACAGAATGTTGGTAGAAATACAGATGGCCAAGGCCATTCTGGTGAGGTCTCAAATGGGAACGAGGAGCATGTTACTGGACAATGGAAAAAAAAAAAATCCTTGTCATAAAGCAACAAATAACCTCACTGAATTGTTTGTGTTCTACTGTTTTATGGAAGGTGGATCTTGAGACCAATGAAACTGGATATTTAACTGAAGAGATTTCTAAGCAAAGTTTTGAAGAAGCAGCTCATGCCATTTAAAAGGGCTCTGCCATCATGACCTAATCACTTCTCAAGGTCCCATCTCCCAATACCTTCACACTGGGTATTAGGGCTTCCATTCGTGGATTTTTGGGGGGGACACAAACATTCAGTGAACAGCATTCTTTCCCTTGTCCCCTAAAATTCATGTCATTCTGTATGCAAAATACATTTCTTTTATCCCAACAGCTCAAAAGTCTTAACTCATTCTAGCATCAACTTTTAAGTCCCAAGTCTCACCTAAATTCTAAGTATCATATAAATCAGATATGGGCGAGACTCAAGGTAGGATTCATCCTGAGGTAAAATTCCTTTCTAACTGTGAACCTGTGAAACCAAGCAAGTTATGTGCTTCCAAAACACAATGGTGGGACAGGTATAGGATAGACATCCTCACTCTCACTGTGTCACATGTAGGTATAAGGAGAAACCTCTAGAACTGTGGGAAATAAATTGTTGTTTAAGCCGCCCAGTCTATGATCATTTATTATAGCAGCTAGAACTGATTAAGACAAGTCCGTAAGAACATTATGAACAAAATCTTGAATGAGATAAAAAGCAGGAAATAAGCAAAGGACAAAAATAAATTCAATAGGGCTGTAACAAAAACAAAGTATAGGTACCCCTGAACCTTCCCACATCTTCCCTACCATCATCCCACTGAGTTTTAAATTGGATTTCTGAGAGTCCATCAGAGTACAGACAGGAAAACATATATAACTTAAGAGATGTTGTAAAACTACAGCTGAATAAATTTTAAAACAATTTTGATATAATACATTTTAATAAAAATTTAGGCACTGAAAACATGCATGCTGGCCTTCATTTTGAAATTCATGCCTGACTTTTTGAAGACAGGGCAAAGAATAACACAAGGTGACTCAAGATGACAGAACAAAAAAGGATCCAACTTGACTGCATGAACATTGGTCAAATGCAATTTAACAGCCACATATTAGGAAATACTTAAGCTCTCTCTGTTCACTTCCCTTTTCTCTGTGTCATGAAGCCTCAGCTGATAGCGTCATGGAGGTGCTGACAGGCGCCCGACTGTGGTATGATTAACTCAATGTGCTGCTACAATTAGCCCATCAAAGTTGTCCTGGACTCGCATTTCTCCCAGGGTCACAAGGCAAAAATGAGCTGGTCTGTCAGTCCTGGTCTGGCTGGAGTCCAGCACTGATGTGGGGGATGTCACAAAGCAAATGGTCACTGCGTCTTTAAGCAATGAGAGCAAACAGGTCTCAGCCTGTGAAACTGAGAGCATATTAAGCTAGGCTGCCCAGTACTTGACTTGGAGCAGGGCGTCCTTTCCTGTGTACATTCATTTCATTTTATGGCCATGTAAAAGCAACTCCGTGGCGCTGGCTGCTGTGTGAAAATCAACAACAACACTATAGAACAACCCACAACCGAAAGCAACCAAAAAAGAAAACATCGAGAGAAAAATATGGAGCCAGATGCCTCCGTTGCCTCAGCAAGCAATGGCCATGTCAAAAGAGAGAATAATTGATTTTGACAGAGAGGAAAGTAGTAATTGGAATGAAACTTGTTTGAATAACAGCTTAAATGTTTCTTTCCCTGCTTTCCAGATTACATGCACTGTAAAGCCAGATTGCTTTCTCCTGGCTAGTTCACAGAGGACATTCTGTGTCCAAGGGGCTTGTGAAAGAAGAGAAAAAAATATCTTGTGAATTTGCCTCTCTCTGGATGACTGTTGAGCCTGCGTTCCAGGTTCACATAGACAATTTATTAATACTTAATCCCCAGTCTTGCCTGCTGTGAGCATCCCTTTATAGACCATTGTTAATCTATCCAGAGGCCGGATGGTGTCTGGGTGAGGGCGCCTCAGCCACTCAGCTGGCTAACAAAACTGAAATTAGAACTTTCCCTCAATCTTGTTCCTTTTCACTAGTTTCCAATTATACGAGTACAATAGACTGAATGCTTGTATCCCCTTAAATTCATATGTTGAAATTCTAACCTTGAATATGATGGCATTAGGAGCAGGGCCAATTTAAACCTTCGGAAAGCAATTAGGTCATGAGAGTGGAGTCCTCATGAATAAGGTTAGTGTCCTTGCAAAAGAAACCCCAGAGAGCTCCCTTACCCTCTCTACCATGTGAGGACAGAGAGAAGACTGCTGTCTATGAGGAAGCGGGCTCTCACCAGACACCAAATCTGTCAGCATATTGATTTTGGACTTCTCAGCCTCCACAACTGTGAAAAAAAATTTCCTGTTGCTTAGAAGCCACCCATAGGATTGCATTTTTTTATAGCAGCAAGATTGAGTTAAGACAATGGGTGGAAGTCCTGATTCCACAGTGCAGCACCTTTAGTTCTTCACGATCTAGCCTTGCTGCCAGCTTCCCCACTCTATGTCCCGCCACGTCAAATATTCCTAGGTCTCACATGGTCGGTCCACTTCCTGTTGCTTTGATCCTTTACTCATGAGCTCCAGCTGTGTGGACCTTCGACTTATTCCTTGAATCTTCCAAGTTTGCTCTAGTCTCTGGGAATTTGCTCTCATTACCCCGTTTTCCTGGAGTGTTCTCCCTCATCTTAACATGGCTGAATCCCTCCTAACATTTGAGTTCAACTGTCAGGGTCAGGAGACACTTTCCTCGATCCCCTCTCCAAATAAAACAGGTCTCCTGGAGCTATCTCATTAGCCCATTTTATTTTCTAAATTGTGCTTGTTGGTTTCTCATAATATCTTTATCATTTATTTTTTTATTGTCTGTGCTCCCTCTCCTGCATAACCGTAGTGGAGTCTTCCTAAGAGCAGAGACTTTCTCTACAATGCAGTCTGATATCTTTTTCTAGGGCAGGAGCTCAACAGACATAAATAAATCATTTTTGACACACAGTGTGCTCACCCATGCCTCCTTTCCTTTGGCCACTCAGTCAACATTCCCTTTCCATATAGTCACCTTGTTCACTGAGCCCTTTCTCTGGCTTCAAAGACTTAGTTCATTTGTTCTCTCTCTGCAGAGCCTTCCTCCATGTCCTGGGGCATAACAAGGCATTCTTTCTGCATTTGCCTGGTTTCTGGTATGTTCATCCTTTATGGTGACAACCATGTTGTATTCTAGTTGTGTGTTTATGGATACAGCTGGCCTGAAAGTGTAAGATATTTGAACTTAAGAGGTTATCTCTTTATCTATGAACAAACAAGTTTAATGCAATGAATGCACCTAGTAGGTGTTTTAAAATGTTGAGTAAATTTGTAGTCATTACTTTAGATGACTAGGCTTCAAAAATACGGCATCTTTTTGTGGCTCTGTTGTCGTCGTTCTTAGGCTCCATGTTTATAGCTTTTTTTTTTCTCATACAAATCTCTTAGATATACCCCCACCATTTATAGCATCAGTGTCCTTTGGAGGACCTTATCCCTGGCCGATTACAAAAGCTTTCTAACTCGTTTCCCTGTCTCTAGCTTCTTCCCTCCAACACTTAAAAGAAGGAAAACCTTACATTTCCATGTCACTGATCTCCTTTAATTTCCAGATAAAGAAGAGGGAATCATTAATATGATTGGTCAAATTAGCAGAAATTCTTTTTGGATTCCTGTCATACCTCTCAAATTCCTCTACCACTCTCTTTTACTGTGTTTCTCTGTCTCACTGTCTCGCTTTCTCTGCTTCTCCAAAACCAAGGAAATGAACTCTGGAGCTTCTACAAATTTTTCTCTCTTTGCTGTTGGCCAAAGATGGTAAAATCCCAAGGCTTAGATCTCATGGGGGCTGGGTGATCAGAGGTTTGGCTTCAGCCTTGTGCTTCATCCACAGGCTCGTAAGGACCCTTCAACAGGGCTCTGTAATGAGTTGTCAGTTGCTGACTTTGCTATTAATAAAGTAGCAGCTTGACATCAATTTTGCTGTTGGCCTTTGTGTGTATAATAAGTGACTTTTGCATATCCCCTCTATGTATTCTTGAAGGGAAGACCCTCTCTTATATTCATCTTTATTCCTAGCAGATTACACCCTAGGCCATCAACATGTTTATTGAATTCGATCAAGAAATAAAGCCAAGTTACTTTCTCCCTTTCTATGAGTACAGTGATGAGCCTCTAATATATATTTAATAAGCATCTGTCAAGTGCATCATGAATTATTCAATACCATTTCATCTTTCATCTTTCTGAGTTGTTAACTCAACTCCACCTCCATCTCTGCTCCAGAGACCTGTAGAACTATGGTCTGTGCTAATATACTCTTTAGACTCTATAAGACAGCCCTAAAGGTTTGGCTGTGAGTATTAAGAATCCACTTGGATCTTATCATTTCATTGAGAATCTGTAGTACCTTCAATTTGCTCAGTTGAAATTAAAGGCACTTGCCTTCACATGCAGTAGCAGAAAATTTGGGTAGTTTTTTGAGTTTATATTATAATCAACCAAACAGCATTTTGAACTTCAGCTTTTAAACAAGAGTGGATTTTTATTGGCTAAAAATAAGGAGATGCTTGTTATTAGCAAGTTGGATGGGGTAAAATAACTTCTGACATGTCCAAGATATCCCAGCCAGCATCAGGGATATTAGAGGAGATGATGATCGATTTCCACACTGACTAACATCATGCTCTGGCATGTCATGGTAATGGCCAGAAGACATCCTTCTTGCCTTTTAAAACACCTTGGTAAGAAATAAGAATGCAGATTAATTGAGCTGCTTTTTCTACATATGCAATCTTCCTAGGTTTTATAAGTTAATTCAAATTATGTTTTGAGATACTATCCAATCCAATCAAAGTGCTCACAGACCTAGCATTTTAGAACTGAAAGCAAAGTAAAATCAACTTCGGTTTGGATTCTTCAATGTTCCAGGTATTTTCACATTTATTATCTTACCATGTCCTCATAGCCACATTGTGATTTCAGTATGTTACCCACATTTTTATAAAAGAATAAATAAAATCTCCAAGGAGCTAAGAGACCTGCCTGACATCACATAGCTAGACAGTGATAAAATCAGGACTTAGATTCAGACAATTCTGCTCCAAGTTCAGGAACCTTATAACTGTAGCACATTGCCTTAGAGATAATCCTCTCCAATCCTCCCTTTTGCAGATGAAAAATTAAGTTTAAGAATGACGGGTGCCTTCCTAATGACCTTACAGGTGGCAGTGAGATCTCTACGGAAATTTGGGTTGCTAGATCCAAAGAACAGTTAAGTTCCTGTTAACAAAATACTCATTGATGGGCTTTAACACTCCTCTGAAAATGCAGAATTTTAAAAGAAAACAAAAAAAAAAGAGAGAGAGAGAGAACGAGAAGAAGCTCAAAATTGTGACTCACTTGCCGTGGAATGTAAACACAGTATTTCCTGAATTTATGGGGCTGACGGTAATACGATGTGTTTTTGCTACCTGGCACATAAAAAGTAACAGGTGATTCCATACACTGTTATAAATATCATTCACTCAGTGTGTATTTTTTTGAAATTTTATTTATTTATATTGAGAGAGTGTGCAGGAGTGGGGGAAGGTGTAGAGGGAGAGAGAGACTCTCAAGTAGACTCCATGCAGAGCACAGAACCTGAAGCAGGGCTCAATCTCACCACCCTAAGATCATGACCTGAGCTGAAATCAAGAATTGGATGCTTAACTGACTGAGACACCTAGGCTCCCCACACTATATTATTTTAATAGGGCTGCCATAACAAGCTATCACAGATTAAGTGGCTCAAATAACAAAAATTTATTTCCTCACAATTCTGGAGACCAGAAGTCCCAGATCAAGGTGTTGGCATCTTTGCCTCCTTCTGGGGACCATGAGGAAGGGTTTGTTCCAAGCCTCTTTCCTTGGCTTATTTGCGGCTGTGTTCTCTGTGTCTTTACACCATTTTCTCTGTTGTGTCTGTGTCCCTATTTCCTTTTCTTGTAAGGACATTGGCTGTATTGAATTAGGGCCCACTCACTCTAAAGACTTCATTTTAATTTAATTATCTCTTTAAAGACCTTCTCTAAATACATTTTAATTCTGGGGCTTATGAATTTTGAGGAACACAATTCACTCTGTAACACACACGCACACACACACACACACACACACACACAGAGTTAAGCCTCAGTAGGGAGATGTTTCTGAATTTATTATTTAGGAAGTAAAAATCTAATTTTCCTAAGCACAATATGTACTTCTGGTGATCTTTAAACTCTTTCTTTGAAGGTGCTTTTTGTGAGCCAAGACTTTGCAAGGAAACGTAGAAGTAGAAGGAAAGAAAAAAAATGTACCAGAAACTATAGGCTCTTTTTTATACTTGCCAGGCTGCCAGGAAGAGACCAGGGCATGGAATCCTAAGGCCCAGACTTGTGTTAGGATCCATCAGTTACCAGCCGAGATGCTGACTGCTGTGTAAGCTTGCCTTGTTTTCTTTCATCTGTGAAGTAATAATCCAGACATCATATGATTTTTGTGAGGATTAAATGAGATAATGAGTATAAAATCACTTTGTACACTGTAGAGAAGAGTTGGACTTTGTTTTTAATGGAAACCTTTCTTTAATGGCAATCTTAGAGCAGAAACCTAATATCTGAAAGAGGTGAAAGCAAACCCAACTTAGCTTGAAGAGAAAGTGAGGAGTAGGGCAGGACTGGTGTTGAAATCGTTCACCAAGACCCATCCTCCACTAGCTAACGTCCTGTCAATTCTTGGGGCTACTACGGAGCGTATTTTAAAAATCACTACCCTTAGGACCTATATAAGTATTAGTTATTACTTTATTTTTTTTATTGTTTCATCAGCCCTGTGAGGTAGAATGACATATTGCTTTCAGTTTTTAAAAGTGGGGAAGCTAAAACCCAGCATGCTTAAGCAATTGCCTGATCTCCTAGAGCCCTGTATTTCTCAAATGAGCTGCAATAAAGGATTTATATTTAAAATTTTTGAATTGGTCAGGACTGATGTTTCTGGAAAATGAAATAAACATGAGTTATGAGAAAAATTCCATAAAAAGAAAGCTTATAAGATACAAACTTGATTTTTTAAATTAGATTCAAAAGACATAAAGCCATTCTGTCCAGTTGTGATAAAACTTCTATAGTCTACTCTCACTGCATTTGAGTAGAAGCGTCTGTGACCCACACTTGGGTGGTGCTGCTCTAAATAGAGTATGGATGGGCCAGGGCTCGAGAACATATTCTGTGACCCTAGCGTTAGTCTTCCTTCACCTTTATAGCACTGCTTTTTAGATCTAATATCCCTGACCCCAGTTTCTTTACCTATTAAATGCACATATTAACCCAGGTTCCTGCCTCCATCATAGGATTCTTACGACATTCAGAAGACATCAAGTAGACATCTGAAAGCTGGAAAGAATAAGCACTAATAATTTTAGCATAGAAATGTTTAAATAAGCTATAACCAGTCATACTAAAAAAACCCTTAGACTTTATATATGCCACTATCCTGGTGAAGTATCCCAAACAAAGTAGTTGCAAAACTTATGCCCTGGGAAAGAAATCAAATGACTGCCTGAATGTTGAGTTTTTAGTTGTATCCAGGGTGACCTATGCCCAGTTTGCCCTGGGAAGCCCTGGTGTATCCTTATTCTAAATAGTGACTCTTTTTCCTCTTAAACGTGTCTAAATTGTGCAAGGCAGATTAATCAAGGGAGAGGATGAGCAAAGGCCCTAAGAATACAAAAGGGTGAGGAGGTGGGATCTTGTGATGAGTGAACTGGCTTCGGTAAGATCAGAAAGCTGCACTCAGTGTTTTGTCTGTTTCCTTACATTTCATGTCTCCTCAGTTTTTAAGGAAATCCCATCTGTCTCAGCTGTAAGAAAATCTATTTGAGTCATTTCATGCTTGAGGCAATAGTGAAAAAGGAGAGCTGGTATCTACTCAGGAGACCAAGTAAGTCCGGTCACGTAGAAGGAATTCAGAGAGAGAGAAAGAGAGAGACTGGAAAAAGTGAGCCTTTTTCTGAGTCAGAACCTCATCAACCAGCAGGTTTTGGCACTGAGTCAGGTTTGGCTGAGTCAGAACCTCACCAACCAGCAGGTTTTGGCACTTACCATCTGTTGCCTAATGATGCAATGACTTCTGTCCTATCTTCCAACCTCTATTCTTCTCCCTCCGAATCCCTTGTTACAAATTATCAAAGAGATCTATCTGGTCATGTCAATCCCTTACTTAAAACCCATCAATGGCAATCAATTTTTCATAGGATCTCTCCAACATTTAAACATGCCAAGGTCCTTCCAAACATATACAAAGTCTCCATGTAAATATGATTAAGAGCAGTCAAGGGTCAGCATCTGATCATGTTCAACCTATTAGGGAGATGGAAGGGCTTGCAGTTTTCCAAAAGGAACACTGCTGTGTCAGATACCCTGCATTTGCACATGTGGTTCCTTCAGTGTTCATTAACCCGACAGATACGTATTAAGTACATAGAATGTGCTCTGTCTCTTCCAGGAGGTTGGGGAAACAGAGGTGTATAAATATACACAGAGACCCTGCCTCTTTGCATTGTAGTGAGGGAGGTGGACAACGAACACCTGAATAGAAACAGTAATATCGGGGTGCCTGGGTGGCTCAGTCATTAAGCGTCTGCCTTCGGCTCAGGTCATGATCTCAGGGTCCTGGGATCGAGCCCCGCATCGGGTTCTGTGCTCAGTCGGAAGCCTGCTTCTTCCTCTCCCACTCCCCCTGCTTGTGTTCCCCCTCTCTCTCTCAAATAAATAAATAAAATCTTAAAAAAAAAAAAAAGAAACAGTAATATCAGGTGAGTGATAAGAGCTATTAAGAGAAACAAGCAGGGTGGAGAATAGAGGAGAGTAGAGGAAGGAGTGCAAGTTATAGTTCTGTGCTCAGAGCTCCCATCCTCTCCATCCCCATTCCCCAGTGTTGTTCATTCTTAACAGTCTGCTAGAGTATCACCTCTTTCACGTGGTGGTTGCTCCCCACTTCGCGACATACCATCCAGACACAACGGGGTTTATTAACCTCACCTAGAAGATCATTAGCCTTCTAGAGGCTGATATCATGATGTCCTCTAATCCCTAAATGTGGTGCAATTGGAAGAACATAGATTCAAATTCAGACCTATGTTGAGTCCAGGTACCTCCTTTTATTGGAGCTTTGGTTTGCACCACTGCACAGTTAAAATGCAAATACTCTTTTTTTGCCTCAAGAGGTTTCTGTCTCAAATGTGAAAGCACTTTGAGAATTACAAATTACATTGCTAATTTTAAAGTGCTGTATAAATGTAACTGGGTATTATTGCGATGTCACTAAATGATCAACCAATGATACTTCCAAGAGAAGCCAGATCATCCCGATAGCTTCCCAACAGTAAAAAAATAGCTTATAACTAAAGGAGCCAGTCATTCAAAAAGAAATTATTGCATATGTTCTATGTGGCAGACATTGTTCTATGTGAAGGGCACAAAAATCACTTTTTTTCGTAGAACTCATTTATATTTTATTTGGGGGAAAATAATCTGAAAAATACAGACTACTATAGTAGATATTGCTAAACAGCCTGGCATGATAATTTCTAAACTCAATTTGACTTTCCCTAAGCCTTTCTTTTACATTAGCAATAGTATGTAAGGTTTTCCACCAATTAAATCTATCTGAAATCACCAAGTATTAAATTATATGGCCTCAGGAGATATAAACATAAGTAGTTTAATAAAAAAAAAAAGTCATGGTAAAAAATAACAAAGAATGATCCCCAGGAGAAGTGTCAACTTTTCCACAAGGTTAATTAATCACTGCAAATGAATGTAACTGGAACAAGCTACAGATTGATGTTGACTGCAAAGTTACAACTTTGAAAATCCCAAGCAAATAACAATTTAGCAGTCATAATCACAACACACTCATAATCAGTAAATCTTTAAGAATACATATGGATTGAAGAAAAGGAAAGCAACATAAACATCTAATTTATGCGCTGAAAATCTTTGTTATCTGAATGTATTGCTCCACGTTGAATCAAGTTTGTACAATTAAATAACATATTTCATAATACTTTCAACATGGACATTTTTATTTTCTATTCCAGAGAAGTTATGGGGAAGTGTATATCAAATTTTGTGGCCCAAACTCCAGCTTCATTTTTAAATTATGCACAAAGACTTACTCTGAGAGATTAGTCCTTTTACCTTAAAAAAATCAGGGAATAAAAATGATCATTGAAATGGAAATGCTGTACACGTGGGCTATTATTGGTAATATCCCCCAGTGCTGACACATTTTTCCTCAATGACCCAATTTAATCAAATACTAATGAAACTTACCCATTTACCTGTGTAAGCAACGCTTAGACAAGGGATAGGTATTCCATTGGAGGTCTAACCTCTCTGAAAAATCCATTAAAAAATGTGAGACATTTTTTTGGGGGAACTCCATGGAAACAATTCAATTTAGTCAATTCTGTATTATTAAGGACCCAATTCTGCATGGTCTAGTGGCAAAAATTAGAGATTTAAAATTAGAAGATGGGCAGAGAGTCCCTAACATGTCACTTTCAGTACCTGTAAAATGTAGATGATGCGAAGATGATTATAGTCATTTATGCTTTTTCTACTTGACAGGGATGCTCATTTATTCTTTAACAAAATACTGTTGCCACCAAAAGATACATGTGATACAACTATCATATGCTGGATCTTGAGATAGGAATGCAAAGCTAAATAAAATGTAGGGTCTGAACTCAGGGTTATAGCCAGGTAGAAATGTGGATAAAGACAATCAGGGCAGAGTTGGATAAGAGCTATGTTGGAGGTTCTAAAGAAGCCTATCAAGACACACTTAAAAATCAGATTTAGGGGTGAAGGCATCATGGAAGTTCTCATAAAGGAAGTGATCATGCTTCTCCATGGGCTTTAGATTTTCTCTAAGTACTAGTCAGTCTACTTGACATCTCCACTTCATTAACTCATGGGCAACTCAAACTTAACACAAACACAAGAGACCCCGCCCCCTTCCCACGTAATCTGTCTTTCACTCTGTCCATCATAATAAATAAAACCTACATGTAAAAACAAAACAAAACAAAACAAAACAAAAAAACCTGTATGTTTCCAACTACCACAGCTGAAAAAAATCAGGTGTCATTTTTCTCTTTCCCTTCTATTTTTCATTTGATTCAATGGCATGGAGTACCTCTAAAACATACTCTGAATTTGCTCACTCCTTAGCATCTCCAAAGCTCCAGCCTCAGAGCAAGCCACCCTTCTCTCTCCTAGCTAACTGCAGGGACCTGCAACCAGTCTCCGTACTTCCACTCTCCACATAACTAACAGAATTCTCTTTATAAAGGTACATCAGATTACCATGTTCTCCTGCTTAAAACCCCAAATGGTTCCTTTTCACACCAAGCAAAATAAACCACCTATAATCCAAAGTTTCCTGTTAAGCCCCTTCACAGCTCTCCCAGGAAGACTTCTCTGAATGCCATCAAGAGAACTGGGTCAAGTGTCCCCTCCCCAATTCCCTGCTCCCACAATGTTGTATGCACACCACACTCACTACACTTTCCACACTGCATGCAATGATCCATGTGTATTCCCAACAGGCTGCAAGCTCCTTGCATATTTTATACCTGGGGAGATTTATGAAGGTAGATGCCACATTATTTCTTTTATATCCCTTGTACCAGCATAATTTATAAAACAAAGAGTGATTATTATTTCTGTACCTATATATTTGTGAGAGTTTTAAATTATCTCTAACAGGTCACGGTTTCCTTGAGTAAAACTCAATAGCTCCTTCACTCTCCACAAAAACCTGTGATTAATATTTTCATCTGATAAAGAAAGTTAAGGAAAATCTTTTCCACAGGCTAACTAAGTGCTCATTCTTTACTCCTTTTTTCTTGCTCATCTCCACTCTAGAAAGAAAAACTCAATTTCCTGCCTCCCTTGCAGCTAGGAGAAGCTATTACACACAAATCTAGCCAAAAAAATGAGATCTATATTCTGCTACGTGTGTCCATGACCTCCATCCATTCCTATTCTTTAGGAAGATAAGACACACAAATACACTGAAGCAACAGGGGATTTGGTGGAAATTAATTCTGAGTTCAAAATGCTCTGTAAATCTCAGAAGGCAAATACCTCAGTAAAAAGAACCAGAAAATACTGATTAAAGGACCAGGATGGAATCTCAGCCATGAGAGGTATGAGAAGAGAGAAGGATAGGAGGAACTCAAAAGCCTTAAAATTTTGCTTTCGCCTCTGTGAAGAGGATGGAGGCATATCAGAAGGGACAATGCTTATTTAAAAAACAGATAGCAACATATATTCAAAACTAAAGATTGAGGATACATACTTCTTCTAAAGTATTCATCATGGTGAGTCTTAATATACAAAGCTTCTCTGTTGAAGGGTCCCTCTAACTTCTGACCTTCAGAGTTTTTGTCTCTTTCAGACACTGAGTTTGTTTGCCTGAAAGCAGAACCTGATCCAGGGATTTGTATGCAGGCAGTTTATTTGGAAAGTTCTCTCAGGGAACGGGAATGAGGATGTAGGGAAACTGAATCAGCAGGAATGAAAGCTGATAGGAGGGGTGTTTCTGCTGTAAGCAGAGGGGTTTTGGTTTGGGGGGACCTCTGGAGAGTCAATACATCCCAGAATTTCTGCCTGAAGGAAGGGAAGCTGGGGTCATGTATCCATTGGCTCCCATCTTGTGTTGGTTGAGGGTTGTCTCTGGGGCATTAACAAATCTGGCCTTCTGGGCTACACTTTTGCATAGGTGTCTCTGACTCCCACAGCTTCAGAAAAGTCTATCTTCCAAGGCAGAAAGTGGCAAGCCTGGCATTAGACATGGGCTCTGTCATCGTTTGAGTGTGAGCTCATGTAGGACTGTCCAGCACCGTGGGTGAACTCAGAGGTGGGCTGAAGGGGCGTGCTGTGAGACACAGAGGCCATCTGCTACAGGCAGAAGTTCTTACCCTTCAGATGCTACCAAACTTCTTTTCTAGTTTCTGGCCTCTGGTACTCCCTAACACATGGGCAGTTCAAAAAAGCATTCTGTCTTTCACACATGTGACTTCATCAAATCTTCAAATGTCTTTCTCCTAATACTGTTTGTTCCTGCAAGGGAGACACAATCAGTGGTTGAATATCAGCAGTTCTGACACTGAGCCCCTGTCCTCCTCAAGCCCCTTAAAGTGAGTTGGGGACTGGAACCTTCCCCTTGACTCACTTCCTGCCCCCAGAGAGCTCCCGCTTTCATCGTAATCATCGTCTGCCTGGAACTTTTCATGTTCCAGATGCCATGCTAAGTGATTTGTAGACATGGCCTTATTTCATTCTTACAGCGGCCTTTATAGGGCAGTCATCGTGGTCCCCATTTCTTGGCCAGGAACTGAATCTCAAAAGGAAACTGTGCAAGTTGATAGGTGGCAGAGTTAGGGTTTGAATCCGGTTCATGAAAACTCCCCAAACTGTGGTCTCAACAACTATACCCTCCAGACTCTATGTTTATCTCCACCCTGCCACCACCAATGTCACCCCACTCGGCCTTCACACCGGACCCTAGAGTGTGCTCCACTACTGAAGTCGAGGGCTGGTTACACTGAGGTCACTGAGGTCTGTTAGAGTCACCCTCACTTTCCCTCTGGAATTCCCTCCCCTGTGATAGATGTGTATCTGCTCTCTGTCTTGACTGTCCCCAATTAGAGTGACTTCATGGCTTCTCTTAGTAGTGTGTTCCATTGCCTAACTGCTCCCAGTGGTCTAACGTTTTCCCTGATATTTAGCTTAGATATTCCTCATTGCAGCTTACAGCTTTTTAATTCTCATTCTGCCCTTGTTGATTAATACGAAGACTGATCCCTGCCCTTCTCACAATATCTTTTTATGAATGTGTCGGCAGAATGATGGCTCCCTTCAGCGGCCGTTCCTCCAGCCTGAGCTGTTCCAGTTCTATTAACCTCCCCACAGAGGTCTCTCTCTCCAAGCCTGGGACTATTTGTGTCCCTCTCCTCTCAACTGTGTCAATTAGCCTATGTCCTTGGATAATTTATAGTGTCCAAAAGGGAGGCCAGGCTTGGAGAGGCAGCCAACTCCAGGCAGAGACAGGCATGATGCTGTTGAAATTCACTTACTCCTTTTGCAAAATGATATCTTAATTATTTTTTCCCTGAGGCAGACAGCCAAGATTTCTCCCTCTCAATGTCCTTTTTATGAACTTGAAATTATAGACTGTGGGAGCTGATTTAGACTCTCTGGATCATCTCCCTTATTTGGAAGCGAACAAATTGAGGTGTAGAGGAAATGAGGAGAGTACCCACGGCCACTCAGAGGTTTAGTGGTGGAACGAGAATGAGGACCAGCTCTGCAGTCTTCCTGGTCAATATTCATTTCAGTGCAACCTTCAGACTGGGTTTGTGAAAATATGATACACCTGACTCCACCAAAAGAAATAAGACTTAGAAGTGTGGTGTCACTGCAGACAATGGAGCAAAGAGGTGCATGGAGAAGAGAGGTATATGGCATCAAAAGCTGAGGAAAGCAAGGATGGATGTGACCAGTGGAGTTGGCAGTGGAGGATCTCATGATGGTGTGAGGAGCACTTTTTGTGGAGAAATGGGGACATGGATGGATGATGTTGATTTGAGAAGATAAGGAGTACTAATGGAAAGTTATGCAGACTTCTGAGAGGGCTTTTTGCGAAAACATTTTAAGATGGTGATGTAATAAAATATAATGGTTCACAGTCTCTCTTGGTTCTTCACCCCTCCGATTTCCTCCAATTCATCCCTCCCCTCCCTCTCACAATGTCCTCCATGTTTTTCCTTACGCTCCACACGTAAGTGAGACCATATGATAATTGACTTTCTCCGCTTGACTTATTTCACAACAAGGGACTGAGAGTTTTGGAGGGGGTGGGTGAGGGGATGGGCGAGCCTGGTGGTGGGTATTGAGGAGGGCACGTATTGCATGGAGCACTGGGTGTGGTACATAAACAATGAATCTTGTAACACTGAAAAAATAAAATAAAAGTATTTGGGGGAAAAAATACATAAAAAAAAAATATAATGGTTAAGACAACAGACTTTGGAATAAACAGACCATGATTTGATTCCATGGTCTCCTATCTACTAGGTATGTGTGCTTAGTCAGTTTACCTAACCTCTCTGAGCTTGTTCACTCGTCCATAAAAAATAATAACAAAACAAAAATAAACATTATATATATTACATAATATAACATATGTCTATGCATTATACATTTATTATGTTATATATACCATATGATATCATAGGCTATATTATGTTATATATATATTATAATATTAAATAATAATAAAAGTTAATAAATAATAATGAGATCTACTTTCTAGGGCTTATGTGATAGTTAAATGTGATAGTGAGTCCAAAAATTCTCAGTATTGTGTCTGGCACATGGTAAATGCATAACAAATATTAGCTGCAACAATCGGTATTTATTCATCCTTTTATAATTGTCATCATCATTACCCCAGTGAAGCTAATGCAAACCCTGAGTTCATTTCTGGAGTTTTCTACCTGGCCACACACCTTCTTGCTTTTGCTCTCTTCTCTCCCCTCCCTCCATTTTTCAGAGAAAACACAGATCATCAGATGGTAAATAATTCAGTTTGCCCTCCTTATAACAGACAGCTTCACTAATTTTCATGCATTCCTTTTAACTTAATTCCATGGGAATATTTTTTAAAAAGTTCTCTCTAAGTTTAAATCTTTTGACACTTACTCCAGTCTCAGTGCTTTTTCTGTGATGCTGCTTTGCTTCATGATAGCTTCCATCTTTCATGCTTTATGCTGCTGCAAGCTATCTTTTTCTCCAGGACATGCTTTCCCAATAGTGAATGCCCTAAATTTAGTATCTTTTGCAATATGAATAGACTGATAATGTCCCAAACCAAATCTTGTTTCCTTTTTTCTTATCAGTTTCTCCCTCAGTTTATCTCTCTTCACTTTCATTTCACTGTAAGCAGCAGGAAGAAACCAGGCCACACCTTCAATATGTCGCTTAGAAATCTCCTCAGCTAAATATCCAAGTTCATCAGTTCATCGCTTACATGTTCTGTTTCCCACACAGCTGTAGGACACAATTCCATGAAGTTTTCTGCTCCGAGTAACAGGGAGTGCCTTTTATCTGGATTACAGTAACACAATCCTCATTGTCTTCCGAGACCTCATCATCAGTGTCTTTATTCCTCATATTTCTACCAATAGTATGTTTAAGGCAATTTAGTTTTTTTTTTCCTATTATACATCTCAAGCCTCTTACAGTCTCTACCCATTTCCAATTTCAAAGCCAATTCCACATTTTTGGATATTTGCTGTAACAGCACCACACGCTTTTGCACCAAAATCTGTATTAGATTGTTGTGGCTGCTGTAACAAATTGATGGCTTAAAACAACAAAAATTTATTCTTAGAATAAATTAGAGGTCAGAAGTAAGAAATCCACACCAGATGAACCAGAATCGATGTGTCCTTAAGGCTGCACACTTCCACAAGCATGAGGGAAAAATCTGTCCCATGATTCTCATCTTCTGGTGGCCACCATCATTCCTTGGCTTGTGGCTCCTTCATTCCAGTTTTGTTTCCATGATCACATTGCCTTATCCTCTTCTGTGTGTGTCACATCTCTCTACTTCCTTCTTATAAGGACACTTATTATTGCATTTAAAGCCCACCTAGATAATCCAAGATAATATCCCCATCTCAAGGTCCTTAATGTAATCATGTCTGCAAAGATGCTTTTCCCATATAAGGGAACATCTGAAGTTTCTTGATGTCTTTGGGACAATTATTCAGCCTATTATACAACCATACCCATCATCAATGCATACGATTTTTTTTCAATTTTTTTTCATCTCACAACATTTTTAAAAAGAAGTCGATAACAGCTATTGACACGAACACATAAAATTGCTAAGCACTGTGGCTATGCACTAGACATCAGATGTGAATGAACTCATTTGATCCTTGGAATAGGCACTTCTTGGTTATATTATTTTACCCATTCCATGGTTAAAGGCAAAGAATGATAAATCATATAACTAACACGTGGTAGACCAGTAGTGAAACTGAGGTTCGTCTGATTCTAAAGTCTGAGTTTTCCTTGTGCCTAATCTACTCTGCTTGCTCTGTGAGCTTTGGTAGTAGGGCCTTTTGGAGGTTTGAGAGATGTCATACACTAAGAAAACAAAGAAGCCTTACAAGTGTGAGACTTAAGAATGATGAACATTTTTTATTTAGCTTCTTTCAACAATGATGCTGCTGTCATTCATTCTTGGCAGTCTGTTACATGTGTGTGGCCATGGGTGTGCTTTCAGCTGACCACATTGGTCACTGGGCTGTGACCACACAATTCACACATGGAGTTAGAAGCTCAAAGAAGGCTTCATACACACAGGGCCTTCTCAGAAATATTCTCAGTGACCACACCCTATCTATCTTCTTAGGTTTAATGAGCTGAGTTTAGGAAACATCTTGGTCTGGCTCTAGCTTTCCATTACTGCTTAATCGTTCAATTTTCCTAACCTAATTGTCCTGAAAAATAGGGACACATGTCTTGGCTTATGTCTAGAATAAAGGTAAACCACGTTCATATTTAAATAAAACACAAGTATAAAGCCTTAAGAGTGCCAGGATAGGTAGAGGTGAAGGGGTATGATGGGGTAAGAAAAAAGCGGATAGGATTTTTAGTTCTATTGGTAGGTTTAAAAAGGAAGTGGTGGATATAGTTGGTCTGTAAATATAAGTAAGATTTGGCTGTGTAAGGACTATAACATATGTGGAAAGGAAAAGATACTTTGGCTAGATTGAAGGGCAAGAATGTGTAGTATCTTGAAGAGTAAAAGTGACTTCATTTGACTTAAGTAAAGTGTCAGGAAGGAAAGAAGGGAGAATTAAGTTTAGGTGTGTAGGTTCAGGATTGTCAGGTTGTCTTTTGAACTTTGGGCTTCATTCTGTTTGAAATGTAGAGTGGCAGATGAGTCACATCATCAAGAATATTCTTACTGCAATAAAAATCTGACAACTGTTGGTGGAATGGGTTAGACAGGAAGAGATTACTGGCAAGGAGACAGTTTAAGAAGCTATTATAATAATTTAGGCAGGAGGTAATGATGACTTACACCATGGCAACAATAAGAAGAGGTGAGACAAGGGAATGAGGACCCAGCATACTGCAAAACTAAAACTCACAGGATGTGGCAACTGATTGATTATGTGGGTTAAGGAAAGAAGAATGTGTTCAGAGTTCTAGGTTAGTCGATACAAATATACCAGCTAAGTTTCTTTGCAAGTGACAAGACATACATTTACTCGCTTTAACAAAATGTATTTTTTAATAAAATATTTATTTAAAGTATTTAAAGATGACTCATAGATTGAAAGGACACATTAAAGACAAGGACTTAGGACAGAAATGAGAAGACTCTAGGAATAAAAGTGCAGCTTACTGAGATTGTATCCTTTAGGGTGGATCAGTTTGAACCATTTAACACACTTGATCATTCCATTAAAGATCTGAATTCAAGGGGCATCTGGGTGGCTCAGTCAGTTAAGTCATAGACTCATAATTTCAGCTCAGGTCATGATCTCATGGATCATGAGATCGAGCCCTGCATCAGTTTACCTGCTCAGCAGGGAGTCTGCTTGAGATTTTCTCTCTTGCCCTCTCCCTCTCACCCTCCCCCACCATTCTCTCTCTCTCTCTCTCAAATAAATAAATAAGTCTTTAAAAAAAAAAGTCCAAATTCCACAGAATTAGGGGAGAAGGCGTGGGGAGTTAGATTGGTTGATTGTATACCTACTCTTTGGCCAGGAAGATGGCAAGACAGCTTGGCTAATATGCCCATCAACACTGCATGCAATAGGTAAGAGTAGTTTCTTAAAGGAAGCTTGAAGTGTTACTATTAGAAGCATAGAAGAATGCTGAAGTTGAAAACCAAGGATATACACTTCTGAGAGATAAAAGTCATACAGAAAGATCAGATTTTGGAATCAGGATGTATGAAAATTACTTAAGTTCTCACCATACAGATCATTAAGAACAAATGCACATAATAATAGCACTATAGTAGTTTGCCTCCTGTCCCATTTTAGGAGAAATGCCTCTATTGGTTGGGGTAAATTATATTAAGGAAGCATCCTTTTATTCCTAGTTTACTAAAGTTGTTTTCTGAAATGGTCACGAAACACTGCCAAATATATATTTGACAATGTTGTATTATTCTTTACCATACTGTGAGCTATATTTGCTAGAATTTTAGAAAATTGGCATGACATTCATTAAGTGACAATATCTATACTTGGATTTTTTTTCATCCGTAATTACAGGCTCACTTTGTTATATTTCATATCCCACATTATTTTGGTTTAGCCTGATAAATTTAGCAGTACTTTTCTTTATATTCTCTGAACCAGTTTAAATGATGTATAAATAATCTATTACTTTAACCTGAAAGCACAGGGGCATAAAATTATATGAAATTTGAACCATTTGAGTAGCAATTTGTTTTATGCTTTTTCCCCCTCTTATTTCATGGTTGTTGGGCATGTTAGGCTTTCTAAATTTTCTTGGGTAAGTTTTGATAATTTACAATTCTTTCAGGGAAAGCATGCATTTTACCAAGGTGTACCAAACTATTAGCATAGAGTCATTTGGATATAAAATAGGGAGAACATTTAGGAAAAAAACTTGAAAATGTATAAAATTTGTGCATGTGTGTATGCACGTGTGTGTGAAATCTGTAGTGTTTGGATGAGACTGGCAAGACCTGGGATGAAACAGCAGGCAGGAGAAAGTAACTGAGTTAAGTTAGGATCTGACAATAGAATAAAAATAATAGTAAAAGAGAAACACTAAGAATAAAGGCAAGAAATAGGAGATTGCACATCAGCATTAAATGCAATCAAGGAGATCAGAAGCCAAGAAAGAATGGGTCCTGGTATGATGGGCAGAATGACAGGTGATCAAGAACCAAGATTCTGGATGCTGAGAAGTTTCCAGAGGAATATTTCAATGTCCTGTGCTTCAGATGAACACAGAGAAATATATTAGTCATGGATCTTTTGATTAAAAAAAAAACAAAAAACAAAACCAAAACAAATGAACAAAAAACACAAGCCTGCCGGGTTAACCAAAGAAAATGGATTATGACTCAAAGCTATACAACGGTTAAGACTATCTGGGACAAAACTCGTCTCCTCCTTTTCATTTTTTATCTCTGCTTTTAATTCTGTTGGCTCCCATTTTAAGTAGACCAACTCTATGCAGTGTTAAAGATAGCTCTAGAAGTTCCAGGCTTTCTTGGAACTTTGTGTCTGTGTAATATCAGAGACTGTGGCTATGCCTTCTACAGATTGTTGTACAAAATTCTCAAGGAGATTTTGATCTGCTTTGTCATGTTATCACCCTTGCATTAATGCTGTGGCCAGGAAGATGGGTTTATTCTGCTTGGCCAGGTCTGGTTCCCATGTCTAACACTGAAGTGGGAAAAGGACTAACTCCAAGAATAAAGAATGAAGGAGATGAGCCTCCACAAAAAATAAGTATTTCTCTCCAAATAATTTTAACTCTTTTTATGTATAATTATATATTCATATATAAATGGGAAAGAAAATAGACGGAGTACAGGAAATACCAGAGAAATTTTGTAAATTGATTAGTTGAGGGTTTAACTGGGACAGAGTAATTCATAAATAATTCACAGCTAGGAAGTTAAGCCCTATCATAGAATTTCTTGAATTTCCTGACAAAGGTGTTTGGTTTTATTATTTAAGCAACCAAGCACCATTGAAGATATTTGAAAAGGCGAATATGTTACATAATAGCTTATCTAGAAAGATGGCCACCAGTAATTCCTCCCATTCCAGTATATGCATGCTGTTCCTCTCATTAAAAGGTAGAGTCTACTTTCCGACCACTTGAATCTATCTGACCTTGTGATTTGCTCTAGTTCATATACTATGGTAGAAGTGAAGTTCTGGGTCTTCCAAGCATACATCTTCAGAGGACTTAGAGTCTTTAGTTTTGCCGGGAGTGAGACCCATGTGCTATGAAAAATGGTTCAAGATATCCTGCTGGGGAGATAAACCACAAGAGAGAGCTAGACCAGGAGGTAAGGAACCAAGGCATTTCTGCCAACATCTAGAACCAAAACGATAGGTGTGAGGACAGCTGTCTTGGGTTTTCCAGGCCCAGTCAAGTTACTCCAGGTGACACCTTGAAAAGAGAGAGATCAAGTTTTTCAGGTCAGTCCCAAGCCATTCATTTCAGCTAAAGCATCAGCTATCATGAAGAAGAGATGAGCCTGCCTGCTGAGCTTTGCTTGAATTCCCGACCCAGAATGGTAAACAAAGAAAATAGCTTTTGATTTAAGCCACTAAGTTTAGAGTTTCGTTTTGCAGAAATAGATAAATGATATACCATGTGGAAAAAAAAAGGCTCATTAATCAAAATACAACCTGGTTCATTCATTAGAAGGGGAGAGAACGAAGGTAGGGAAATAGGACATTTGATTGTCATAGCCAAATGTTAGGTGATGAAGTCCTGAACTGGGGCAATATTATGGAGAAGTGAACTAAATGAACTTAGTTCTTGCTTGCAAGAATGTAACCAAGCTCTTGTCCATCTCTGGATTTTTAATGGCACATCATGTTGCCTGGGAGATAGTAGGTGACTTGTACAGTGGAACAAACTAATGAATGAAATTCGTTACCTTTTTCTATCCATTTCAGTATCTTCTAATGGCTGAGAATAAAAAAAAAGTTAAACACAAATGTACACACATGTACACTTACATTTGCTGCTTAAGAGTAGTAATTATTCTTGTAAATGTTTTAGTAGGAGTAGATTAAAATTTATGGCAAAAATAAATATAGTAGCTGGATTTGTGGGCTACTAATGTCTAAATTATATCTAGCTCCTGGGAAACATGTGCACTATGGGAACATTGGTGGAAGGATTTAGATCTGAGTCCATACATCTACTTTCTCACTAACTATGTGACTTTAGATAAGTCACTTAACTTCTCTGTAGCTCATTGACATGATAATTCTGTGTTTCGTGGGATTGTTGACAGCATACAATGAAATGCATTGATAAATGAAACTGGAGATGCCTGGCACATTGCTGGCACCTAAAATATACTAGTAGAATGAAATAGGGATTTAAAAATGATATTTTTTGATGTCTAAATTATTATTATAAGTCCCTGTTTTATTAATTACATTGCCAAATGCATTCTTTTCGTTTCACCCTTTTACTTTTTAATTAGCTTTTTTCTCTTTATTAGCAAGCAAAAGAACCTATTTTTAATTAATTCTTCTGACTACATTTCCAGGGTTACCTTAAGTAGCTGAGTAGAATCTTAGACATATGAAATAATGACCCAATTTAAATTGCTGTGTTTTTGTAAAGCACTGGAAAAGAGGAAAGCACTTCAAAGTAATTAACATGAACATGCTCAATTACGTTTCTGTATAGAATGCCAACACCACTGCCTGGAAATTCTGAAATTAGGAACCTCAGAATCCCCCATCTCTAGCACAATGCGGTCCTAAGGTATCCCCCTCTTTTCTGTCAAGATGGTCTTTTAGGGAATTATTAAGTATTAAAAGGTTAAAAACTAAGAAAACAGTAGCAAAGAGGGGTAAAAAAGTTCTCCCATCAGGCCAATGGGTGGAAGGGTAGGGTCACTGAATGTAGCCTTATTTCTGCTGGCCATGTTTCTTTCCTACCCAAGCTCCAAAGTAAGCGGACTGTGTAAGCAGGAATGAAATACACAACCCCCTTGTGACTGTGAGCAGCAAAGCATTCTCCGTTTGTGGTTTTCTTCAAATGAGGCTGCTTGGAATATGTGTTTGAAAACACTGAGACTCTTTATTAATCAAGCACTTCACTCACCCTGCCAGCATAACGTTTCATTGATGTCAAAACTCCCTTAAAAATGGTTTTGGAGCCACTTCTTGTACACAGACTTCAACAGAAGAAATATTTTTGGAATTGTAAATAGAATAATTGAGGCAAATATTTGCCCATTTGGAAAGCTTCTGTAATGGCTTTAATTTTCAGTTGCATTTTAAATATGGAGATCTGGGCATTGGTGGTAGGTACAAGAGGCAAGAATGAAGGACACCCCAAGAACTGGACTTCCCTCAGAGATTTAAGCTGTAAAATGGATAGACAACTGGGTCAGACGAGAGATATGAAAAATTGCTTTGAAAAGGTAGATTAGATCTCAGGCAGTTACAAGCAGTGATTAAAGGGGTTAACCTATCCAGAAAAAGGATTTGCCAATCAGAAAGGAGTTTGCTTAGTAGGAAATAAAGAAAAGGAGAGTCATAGAGACAAACATTGCTGAGCTGCACCGCGTAGAACATGCCCAGGCCCTGAGACACAACCTACCAGGACCTAGGAGTTGGTCATCGTAATTATATAGATGGTCACATGAGGATATTATCCCCAGATAAGCTGAAATATTTGAATTATGTAGGAAATACCCATATTCTGATTCTGTATACTTGCCTCCTTACAAAAAGGCTTACATCTGTTTCTGGGATTCTCATATGAATTAAGGTGGATAATCTCCTTGTCTATGAGTAAACCTCTTATGTTTCAACAGTTCCTGTGAGCTCGTAAGTGTGTCTATCCAAAGAGATGGATCTACCTTCTGTGTGTTTGCAAGTCATGATTCTAGGCCTGCGAGTTGAGGGCTAGAACTTGGGCAGTAGTAAAGTCACCCAGGTAGCCAATTATCTATGAAGGCTTCTGAAATAAAGGAGGTGGGTTTGATTTTCATGACTTTTGCTCCAGAAGTGTACCGTTAAGTTAACCTCTCATTTTCTCAGGCTTATTTTTCTCGGCCTACTAGAAAGGTACTCAGTTTTCAAGGCCATTGCGTTTGAGGCACTATTGGTGACTGACATGCTTCCGAAGCCTGTTTCTGTTCTGAAGTTGTATTATGTTCTCCATGAACATCTTTGGGATGTCTACAAGCCTATGATCTTTCTCTGACAACAGTCTACCTTTCAGTCACAGGGTTGACTCCTGCAGCTGTGTTTGTGTTCTTTGATTCCTTTTATCTATAGATGAGGATTCGGGTTCATCAATTTATTTCACCCATAAGTATTGTGTGGGCCACAATGGCTCTAGCCACCTTCTATGGAGTATCTTTAACTGGTAGGATGTGTAGGCTAGGTGCCCGTTTTCACATTTGTAAGCCACATACAAAGAGAGATGAATAGATCAAGAAACAGAGATTAAAAAAAAAAAGAAAAAAATTAAAACAACAATAACAAATCATATGGTGGCAGAAGGTAGAGGTACAGGTCTCAATCAATCAATCCTGAAAGTATTCCCTTTTGTGCCCTCAGTGGCTTATGAGGCCCAGTTACATTCTCTATCCTTATTTTCCATAAGATATTGTTGCTGTTCCAGTAATTCCAACAACCTCCCAACCCCCATGACTTGAAACTAGTGCAAGTGGGTTTTTGTTACATGGCAACCAACAGATCTCTGTCCTTTGATCTCAGATCTGAAACTACAAGAGGCAAGGCAACCATCATACCCTGCGTGTAAAGTCATAGAGGAAGGACAGGGTTATCGGCTTGTGGAAAAGAGCTGGTAAGTGGTCTCTCTTCATCAGAAGGCTGGCAACTTGCTTCCAGACACTGCCTCTCAGAAGTCATGTCTCTTCAAACACATTTTTTTTTTTAAAGATTTTATTTATTTATTTGTCAGAGAGAGAGTACAAGCAGGCAGAGTGGCAGGCAGAGGCAGAGGCAGAGGCAGAGGGAGAAGCAGGCTCCCCGCTGAGCAAGGAGCCCGATATGGGACTCGATCCCAGGACCCTGGGATCATGACCTGAGCCTAAGGCAGACGCTTAACCGACTGAGCCACCCAGGTGTCCCTTCAAACACATTTTTGAGGAGCTGCTGAAAAACCCAAGTGTTGGGCTATTGGTACCTTTGAAAAAGGCCAGTGGTGCTCTAACAGGTACAGCTGAAGTTTGCCTCTCCACGGCAGACGCATTTGTTGTTTTTCTTCCATCAAACACTTCACACCAGGGTGGGGAGAGGTGTTCTCCATCCCCTGATGCTTGTTCAGGTGTGTTTTTGCAGAGACCAACACTCTGAGCCTGGCTGTGACCTGATGATGTGATGACACCAAGCTCCCTCAATTGTCAGGGCCCTCTGAAAAGGGCCCTCAGGCCAGGAGCTCCGTGTGGAAAGGATGAGCTTGTGGTAGGGAAATCTACAACCAGCACTGTCACATCTAGTGCAGCAGTAGAGAACGTCCTCACTGCAAGCGACAAGCTCTGTCTTCCTAGGCTTTTCCCAACTAACATGGTAAGAGCTCTATCTAAGACCTTCCTTTCAGACGTCTCTGTAAGGAGACAACATGGTGCGTTGGAATGAGGGCTGGGTAGGAGACCCAGGAACGGGGTTGAGGTCCATAACTAATGGACTAATCTAATCATGGGAAAGATGGTTAACACCTTCCAGCTTTGATAACCTCAGCTATCAAGCAGGAACACTGTGGTGAGGATTAAGTAAGAAATAGAAAGAATAAAGGGTGATATAAATTACAGCTATGTAATACTTTTCAACTGTCCCTTTAATTGCTCTGTTTTGCTCTATTAGTAAGTAATCCACAATTGGCTTTCTGGTAGAGAATAAGATTGTCTTTTGATGGTCATTGCTGTTTTATAAATATGGTCTCAGAGGGTTTCTGATATTTTTGTTATGATAAACTAGATGTCTGTTCTTATGTTCTTTTGCATGCCTTTTGAGAGTCCATCTGCTCCCTTAATTCTAATGCAGTGTAGATCTTGGGATGAGATCATAATAATAATTGCTCTTATTTATTGAATTTCTACTAGATACTAGACAAAATTCTTTCTTTTTTTAAAGATTTTATTCACCTATATGACACAGAGAGAGAGATCACAAGTAGGCAGAGAGGCAGGCAGAGAGAGAGGGGGAAGCAGGCTCCCTGCTGAGCAGAGACCCTGATGCGGGGCTCGATCCCAGGACCCTGAGATCATGACCGGAGCCAAAGGCAGAGGCTTTAACCCACTGAGCCACCCAGGCGCCCCGATACTAGACAAAATTCTTGCATCATTACTAATCCTCCCAGCAGCCCTTTGGGAAGGCTACTATTGTTATCCGTGTTTATTTTTTTCATTAAAGAGAAAAGAAAAAAAAAGAAGCCACAGAGCAGGTCTGTAACTTGTCTTGGATCACAAGGATACTAGATAAAACACATAAGACTTAATCCAGTGGGGGACAGAGAGTGAGACTTGGAGAAGTTTGTCAAAATGTACAAACTTCCAGGTATAAGATGAATAAGTACTAGGAATGGAATGGGCCGCATGATGACTATAGCTAACACTGCTGGACGGTATGTTGGGAAGTAAAAGAGTAGATCCTGAGAGTTCTCATCACAAGGAGATGTTGTTTTTGTCATATGAATATGAAATGATGGGTGTCAACTAAACCTACTGTGGCAGTCATTTCACAATACATGTAAATCAGAGCATCATGCTGTGCACCTTAAAGGTAATGGTGATGTGTGTCAATTATTTCTCAATAAAACTAAGTGGAGGGATACTTGAACAAGTACATCTCAACTCTAAGTAACCAATTCACTTCATTGCTGAATCAACTGCAGTGGAGATTGTGCCATTTTGGGGATATCAGATACATGAAATATTCAGTTAGGGAAACATGATGGTAAATGGCAATGGGGATGGGAAGACATATGAGGTAGCAGAACAAAGCATTGTTGAATGGGTTCAGAAAGTGGGTTCTTCTGCAGTACAGCTCTGCAGTTAGTTTTAAGCCAGGGTCCAAAGGCTGTCCCAAGATCAGAAGTGGGGTAGTGAGTGTAGGGGTCTAACCCAACAGATAGATTACATAAACAAAATCTTCCTGGTTGTCAGTACTGAGGCAGAGCCATGTTGGGGTACTGAGAGATGTGTCCCAGCAGGACACCATTTGGCAGCAAGGCACATGAAGACCATAATTTAGTTCTTTGGAAAGGTAAACAGGGAAATAGCAAAGATCTGATGGTCATGAAAGTCTTATACAGTAGGGGGGTATTGGGTCCATGACAGAGTAACTTAACAGACTATAAGGTCTTTGGATCTACTGGCGCCATAAAAACTCTACTCTTGGAGGGACATCCCCCTACCACCATTACTTCCTGCCAATAGATGAAGACCTTACCACCACTATTCCTTCTAACTCAGAAAAAAGGGATTTGGATGGAAATTTTAGTTCAATTCAGTACAACAAATATTTATGGAGCACCCTTCTGTGCCAGGCACCATGCTAGGCACAGGAATACAAAGATGAATAAGACAGTCCTTACCAGGAATGGCAAATACATGGCGTATGTGCTGCCACTTCCTCCTCCTTCCCTGAGGCAATGATCAATCACCACACTGCTTCCTGCTGAGTCTGCACCTGGCCTCAATTGCTCCTCAACAGGCAGCAACTATCCATCAGTAGGAGATGTTGAGGGGGTTGAAATGAATTGGCACTCACTCCTGCTTCAAGAAGGTTTTAGTACTGGGAAGGGAGAGAGACCAAGATGTTGCCTTACATAGAGTATATTAGCCTTCATGGTTCGGTTTCAAGGTAATAGAAAAGAAGCTTGAGGAAGCTTGAGATCTTAAAAAAAGTGTTCACATTTTCTACACATATTTTACTTATTTTAAAGAGGGGGATTTGTGTTGGTAAAGACATGGCATCTTAGGGAAGCATTGTCCCGTTAAGTGCAGAGTTATTCGCATCAGAGAGGACTTCTTTTAACATACAGCTCGAGGCAAAATTAAAATCCAGAAACACAAAGAGAGTATAAACTCCTGCTAGAACTGCAATGTATCTACCCCAGGGGTCATAAGAATCTGCTAGCCCCTCACTGACAGTTCTTATGCGGCCAAAAAAATCAAGCAGCTAAGAACTCCTTGGGGAAGGCAGGGTGGTGAATGGGGACCTATTATAAAACACACACCTTCAAGAGAACAAGAATTACAGGTAACTTCCCTCTTCTCTAAAGCAAGTGGTGGTAATAGAACTCCTCTCTGTGGATACTAAGAAGGCCTTGCTTGTTCTGTGGCTTTGGCCATTTATACTTAATTTATGTTTTTAATTTTCTGGAAAGAGCACAGAGGAGCCCACTGCCTGATGGAGTGTGTGATACAGGTTTGGTAAACAAAATAAAATAAAATAAAATAAAATAAAATAAAATAAAATAAAATAAAATTTCGAAAAATGCTCTAGTGTCTCTGTCCATATCCAAAAACAAAATTAAGAGACTCTAAATCCTAGGGTAAGAATGATCCTTCAGTTTATCTTAAAAGGCAAAGTGTAATGGAAGAAAGGCAGGCAAAGGAAGAAATGGGAGGAGGGCATTAAAATGACAGGATATAGCATTAGGCATGGTTGCACTAGACTTAACTTTTGGCCCTGCCAGCCTTCCTGCAAAGGCAACATTATAGCCATGCAAAATCTGGATTTTACAGTGAGAAGAAATCAAACATAACACTTCTCATGCTGAATCACTACACCCAAAAGAGGGTTTTGAACTGAGACCTTCGTTACCACCAATAACTGAGTTTACCTAAATAATCTCTACCACTTTGGAAAGGGGTAAGGCTGCTGCTGTTTGGCAGATAAAAAAAAACAAAAACAAAAAAAAAGCAGGGACAGTATTCTAAAGAAACCTCTTTTTCCCTTGAACTTTTTCAGAATTCTTTCCAACTTCAGCCCCTCATCTCTAGAAAAATCCATCATGCAAGGAGTAGAATATGGAGCCATGGAAATGTTGGCTTGTTAACATGTTTTTGCTCGGCATTACCCATGCACTACATGCAGACCTTCATTCTTAGAAAGGGTGAGGCAAGATGCTTAAACCTACTACAATTCAGGTTATACCCATAGAGACATCCTAAACCCTCAAGAAACTTGCATCTATTTTCAAGGAGTTGCATTTAAAGAAATAGGGGACATGTAGAATCCCATTTGAATGGCTCCACATTTGGTTAGCAATTGTTTCTTTCTTTCTTTTTTTTTTTGTGCATCTTTTTTTTTCCCCAATTACTTTTATTTTATTTTTTCAGTGTTCCAAGATTCATTGTTCATGTACCACACCCAGTGCTCCATGCAATATGTGCCCTCCTCAATACCCACCACCAGGCTCATGCAACCCCCTCCCTCCCCTCCAAAACCTTCAGTTTGTTACTCAGAGTCCACAGTCTCTCATGGTTCCTCTCCCCCTCCGATTTCCCCCCATTCACCCTTCCTTTCCTTCTCACAATGTCCTCCATGTTTTTCCTTATGCTGCACACGTAAGTGAAACCATATGATAATTGACTCTCTGCTTGACTTATTTCACTCAGCATAATCTCTTCCAGTCCCGTCCATGCTGATACAAAAGTTGGGTATTCATCCTTTCTGATGGAGGCATAATATTCCATTG
>CM052899.1:169582803-169625105 GCA_028534135.1 Potos flavus
TTGTGTGTAGGATCCCAAATTGATACTCTGACTCCAGTTGTGCAGTAGATTTACACAGTCAACAATAAATAATATTCAACAGGCTCTGGGTGCATTTCTGTTTATACAATTATAATAATTACAATAAAAGCAAACACTTTAAAAGTTCTCAGAATGCTCCAGCCTCTGTCTTATGTATTTTACTTGTGTTAACTAATTTGATACAACAATCTCAGATGGCTATTGTATGAGTTTCCTAATACAAATTGTCACGAACTGGTTAAATTAAAATGAGAGAAATCTATTTTTGCACAGTTGTGGGGTCCAGAAGTCTAAAATCAAGGTGTCGGCAGTACTGGTTCCTGAAGAGACTCAGATGGGGAATCCATCTCATGCCTCTCTCCTAGCTTCTGATGTTCACCAGCAATCCTTGCATTTCTTGACTAGTGGCTGCACTCTGATCTCTGTTTCTGTCCTCACATGGGCTTTCTCTCTGTGTCTCTGTTGTTTCCTTTTCTGCATCTTAAAGGACAGTTATCATTCCATCACTGGATTTAGGGCCACCTTAGTCTGGGATGATCTCACCCAGAGATCCTTATCGTAACTACATCTGAAAAATGCTTATCCCAGATAAGGTCACATTCTTAGGTTTCAGAAGGTGAATACATATTTGGGGGACCCACTATTCTACTCACTAAAATTAATGCCCTCATTCCATAGATGAAGAAACAAAATCTGCTTAACTAGATCACAGAGATTATGTAGCAAGTAACAGAGAAAATCAAACCTCGAGGCCAAGTACTTGAAACCGGAGACACTGGTCTTCAGAACCACTCTATTGATCACTCTGTTATGCTCTACCCTCTTTCTCCTCTATGCTTCATTGTGGGGAAACAGACCACCAGATATGGTGACCAACCAAAGTCCACAGTTCACTGCAACATGATGTAATGAACCCAATGTGAGAATTAAATGAATCTGAATGATGCAAGGGGTGGGTTGTACTGATGCTGTTGGTGCCAATCAGGTACCTCCCTTTAACCAGTTTGGTTACTGTGCTCATGCTTCAGGTGCTATGGGTGTTTCAGCTAATAGCTCACACCTGCAACCTCCTCTGGGAGATTACTCATCAGTGATGGAAGTCACCTTGGCCATAAGAGTCTGGATGCTAAGCCCTTCTTGTCCACCATCTAATGAACACTGACTGGCTGGGGCAGAAGTACAAAAGCCCTGTCCTCTTATCTCAAGGCAGGACAGACTTTGTGGTGCAGTTTACATTCCAAAGCTACCCGGGGATTTGGGCTGAAGCTAGACTTCACCTGGACCACCTTTTTTCATAGCTCCATCCCTTTCTCTGTCCTGCTGCTCTCCCTCCTCTCCCAGTTTCTCCAAGGCTAGCTCCATGAGAAAATCACAGTGTACACGAATCCCAAATCAAGTTGTGCTGCTTAAATCTAACGACATTTTCCATATGTCATTTCATTTAGTCCCCACAGTAACCTCCAAAGTAGCTTTAATGATCTCTACTTCAGATCAGAAAACAGAAGCTCGGAGAAGTTAAGGGACATGCCCAGTGTTGCTCAGGAGATGTTGATAAGTTGGGGTTCAAAGCTGGGCTTTCTACCACCCCCCACTTTTTATTAAACCCTCTTCCCTGCTTACTAAAGCACTCAGGATCAAGACCAATGTGTCCTTGCAAGTTGGTCTGATCTAATGATAGATTTTTGAGTTGTGAAATCAGAAACAATTGGGTACTTAATAAACAGTAGGCATTTCTTGAAAATAATATACACGTTTGAAACTTTGTGTTGTTTTTTGGATTTTTTCCTATTTTCTAAGACTGTGAGAAATGTTTGGGGTAATATATATAATATATATAAAGTGTTTAGCACCACACTTGGCACATAAAACACACTCAGAAGAGTTAGGTGTTGTTAATGTCACTCCTGTCCAGTGCCACAGCTCCACCATTGTTGGTTCCCAGCATCCTGAAGGGGCATTTTATGGTGACACTTTAGCCTTTTAAGTCACCTGACATTATGACACAGCCACTTTGACACAGTTATGAACAGAGGTGTCAATCTGACCTCAAAGATGAAGGTAAGGGGGTCTTCTGTGAGAGACTGAAACATACCTGAAAAAGAGAGAGAAGTGGCTAGGGTCAGGGGGTGAATTTCACTCTGTGTGATACCCTGGCTGAAATACTATCCCACAGCGCCCGCAGGTGAGCAATTAGAGAAAGTGGTTAAAATTGCTTCCATGTTGGTTTTTTAGTTCCTTCTTCTAAAAATATCTGCACTGTGATTGTTGACCTGTGTGTGTGTGTGTGTGTGTGTGTCTGTATATGTGTGTGTCTGTGTATATGTTTGTATATGCAGGTATGTATATATGAATGTGTGTATCTATACATGTCTCTCTGTGTATGTACACATGTGCATGTCGGTATGTGCACACATATGTGAGTGTGTGTCTGTACATGTCTGTGTGTGTGCTCACACTTGTGCATGCCCACATGCTAAAGTTGGAGTTCTCATTCAGAACTCATAATGGTTTTGTTAGATGTCTCTCTCTTTCTTGCATGTCTCTTCCTGCTATTCAAACTCTATATTGCAATGAGAATGACATTTCTCTGCCTATCATTTCATGTATTCTCATTTGTTTAGACACACCTTATCATGAGACTCTGTTTATAATTTATTCATCTCCCTTCTTTTATAAAAAATATGTCCTCTTCCTCAAAGATCCAGTTCTTCCATCATCTCCATCATCTCCTCCACCCAGAGTTTTCTCAACTCTTTCACACAGGGTGAGTTAACCCTTTCCTTCTCTGGCATCTTGTGGACCCTTCTTTAGAAGCTGCTGCCTCACACTGCAGTGATGTGTCTGTAAGTCTGCTTCTCCCACTGTATACACCGTGGGATCCTTTAAGATGGGGACTGTGTCGGGAATGTCTGTTTTAGCAGGTTTGGCAATATGACCTGGAACAGTATAGTTTTTAGTAGAAATAAAAATAAGTTAATCGATGAAGAAATGAAAGGATGAAGCATTACACTTAACAATTCTATATGCAGAATTTTATATCTAAAATGGCAATGATAAAGATAGCCAATTGTGGTAGATGAATCAATTGATCCCATTTTTTTACTCTTTCTTTCTGTACCATTGTGGGCAGAAGTTTGGGCATGTGACTTGCTTTGGCCAATGGCATGTGAGTGGAAGGGAGGTTGTGCCAGTTTCAAGCCTAGCAGTACTCCTGGGTACCTGTTCCTCCTCTCCCTATGGTCTGGATTGCAGTCTGGAGATATACCAGCAGAACTGCTCCCGTTGACCCTAGACCTGTTGTAATAAGGAGAACTTCCCAGAAAAGCTCAGCCTAGAGCAATAGACACAACCTAGCCAATCCACTGACCTGAGATGATAAATGATAGTGAGCTTAAACCACTGAGTTTTGGGGTGATTTGTTACACAGCATTGTGGTGGTAATAGCTGATACCTCAAACTCATTTGGTTTTCATCATGATTAAATCAAATAATTCTTGTTAAGTGCTTAGCACAGACCTTAGAACATGAAAAGGACAGATATTAGGTATCACTATTATTAATGTTCCATATTTACTATTTTTATAAAGCTAAGCTTTTGGAAAAGAAAAGTTGACAGGAAAAGAAAGCAAGAATCTATCAAAGTCGATGAGGCTTTCCCAGCTCAATTTGGCAATTTCTTTGATATTTGTTAAAAGGCTTTGGTAGAATATGAAACAGGATGATGTGCCTAGTTTGGAAAGGTCTCAGAGGATTCACACTTAAGTAGAAAAAAGCAGAGTTGGCGCAGTGGCTCTCTGGCATGGAGGCTTATATAACTGTCCCTGTCATCAAGGTGATGATCCGCTAGCTTTCCTATGGCGTTTCCATTTTGCAAAGCACTTTGTTTGACAACCACTCATGTTAACCATTCCTTGGGGCTAATCTGTACACACAAGCAGACAGCTAAGTCCTAGAAAGTGCCAAAGAACAGGGTTCATAAGGCTCAAGCCATTAGTCTTCTCTTTGTTTGTTGATGGGTCCCATATTTCCATCTTCAGCCCAACTTCGCATCTGATCTCCAGAGTAAGGTATCTAACTGCTGAAGGACATGCCCACCATGGGCGCCCAGGTTTGTGTCACACTTAAGATGTCAAAAATGAAGCTCATCATCTTCTGTCCATATTACCTCTTCCCTCAATTTTGCCCCGAATATGGTTCCAACTAAGCCCTTCTCTCAGTGAATCTACCCAGTTTCCTAAAGCAGAGCCCTGTGGCATCCATCATCCTTCTCCCACTCCCTCTTTGCCCAGACATCCATGTACTCATTGTTTCTCAAATCACTCTGCCTCACTCTATCCTCACAGCTATTACTACCTCTTTCCTGGTTTATGGTAAAAACCTCTCCATATGGCTCCTCGCTGCTTCAGCCTCTCCTATCACTTCTCTGTTCTCCAGGCTGATCTCTTTTATCTGGATGTAGGCATGCACATGCGTGTGCATGCACGCCTGTGTGAGTCTTCCTGTATACACCTCATGCCCCCTATTGGCTTGTATGTTTCTTGTCTTTCAGAGTCATGCTTAGAATTTTGTTCATTCTCAAGTTATGTTTGGGTATCTGTTTAGATTAATTAATTCATTCTGATTAGATTGATTTTTAACCAAACTGCATAAATGTCTCTATATCCATTCCCATCTGTTAAAGCAGAACCCTCTCAAGGAGGAAAGACAATTGAATCCACAACAGATATCAGCCTACCAGCAATCAGCTGAACCCCAGTACAGAGTAAATCTTTTTGTAAAAAGTATTGCTGGGAAGACTCTTGCTAGGAATAGAAGGGCTGAAAGAGGTAGCAGAAAATATGGTGAAAGAGGAGAAGAGCCTAACATACCAAATCAATGCAGAGTCCCAAGTGCTGCTTTTCTGATTTTATCTCCTTCATATGGTTTATCTTCTGAGGCTGGGAGGCAGGGAGAGGGGGCAGCAGGGATTTGAATGCTGGGATCTATTTACGAAGGTCCATATCTTTCACCACCATTTGCTAGCTATATTTTCAGCTTCTTTATAATTCAATTATATAATGGGTAATACAGGGATGATTATAACAGTTCTTATCTTTAAGGATGCTGTGAGAAATAAATGAAATAAAACCTTACACAGTCTCATACAACCCTTGGTGCCACTGTTTAGAGGGTGGAGAAGAAATCAGCCAGAACAGTCTGGCCATTCATCCAAGTTAGTAATAAATAAGGTTGGGAATCCAGTCCCTTCTGAGTCTAAAGTCTCAGTAAAAAGTAAAAATGTACTTTCTACCTTCCTGATATTCTTTCTTTTGAGGGATGGAGTGGGGTGGGTAGGGAAGACCTCTAGGAGCTTCCTTATCACTCATGATCTTGCTCTACCCTGAACACCTTTCTCCATGCCTTCTATCTGTTTTGTCTAACTAAATGTTTTCTCTTCTTAAAGGACCAACGGAAATATTGCTTCTATGATTATGTTAGATAAATTAGCGGTGCTGCCACCTGGGCTCCAACTCAGACCCTGATTTCCATCATTGTTTTTCCAGTGTATGAGATGCCAGTACGTCTTTGTCAGAAGTCAAAACACCATTTGCCCCAAAGGGTTACCACAAGGACAAAATAATGTTTTCAAACATTCTGTCATGCAACGTTTTTCACAGAGGATGTTAGGGATTGTAGTGACAGTGTGCATGAGTGGAAAGAACTGGATGCCCTTAGCAAAGAACCGAATCTGCTCTGAGTTTGGAGAGGGAAGACAAGGATGCTCCCCGATGTGTGAGTGGGCTGACTAAGGAAGAGAATAGTGGAGCCATAAATATTCTTCAGGTGTCCAGTGCATTACTTTCTCCAAGAAAGAGGACATTTTGTTTATGGTGTGGCTTTAGGAGGATTAGCTTGGGCAGGCAGAGCACACAAAAAAATCCTCTGAAGCTGCATCCCCTCCAAGGCCCCTTGTTTCCCACTTTCTGACAGCACTGGCTGTGACCTCGCTCTTATCACCTGTCTGATCTTTCACCCTGGGACAGAAACAAAGGGGATGAAATTGAGGGCTCAGCAAAGGAGTCTGGCTTTTCACCTCCCAGGTGTGAGGAAGAAAGGGCTGGTGTGGGGGAAGGGATCACAGGAATGGGCCTCACTCTACAGGTCACTCACTCCAGGGAAGACAACCTGCAACGGCCATGAGGAGTCACAGGCGCTGCCCCACATGGCGGGTTTATGGGTCAGCGAGGGGAAGGGGCACTTTAATGAATGCAGCTGGCCGTCATTTTAGCTCTTAGTGGAAGAAGAAAAGCTGCAGACAAAATAAGCTGTCGGGACTAACCACTAGGTGGATTAGTAATGCCTGAACTTGACGGAGAAGCCAGCACTAGGGGTCAAAGGATAAACTGATTGGTGGGACCTTTTTGATGCCTGAATTTTAGTGAAGCTATTAGTGCCAATTAGAATGACACCAGAGAAGAGGCTGGAAAGCTGGGGGCCCCTCAGCGCATCAGGAGAAGGGGTTTGACGGCTGAGACGCAAAGAAAGATGGGTGATTAGGAAGCATAATTTAGTCAATTACTTGCGATTTGGCAGAAGTTGGTTTTTAGGACTGTTTTTGTAACCTGAAAATGGGGGCCTTGGAAGCCTTTGAAATGAGGGCGAGGCATGTAGAGTGAAATAATTTCAACTCAGGGCAGACTTTAAGAACATAAGAACTGCCATGCTAGGCTGGGATCACCACGGGCCCAGGCCATCATTTCGTCTGTGACAGGAGTACTCGGGGAGGTGTGTATGGACAGGACTGAGCTGGCAAACGTAAGAGCTAAGGAAGGACCTGAAGATTCCTTTAGCCATCTGCCATGGATTTTCATCTAGATTCACCCCTGAGACCATCTGAAACTATCAGCATGTCTTTCCAGTCTTCTGGAGTAACATGGTGGTGTGTTGATCTCAGCCCTTACTAGCTGTGTAAACTCTGGCAAGGTGCTTTAATTTTGGAGTTTCAGTGAAAAGTTCATCTCACGAAGGGATCTCTGAAGGCTTGGGTTGGTCACATCTGGTAATCTACTGGGAGTATTAGACTGGTTTAACTATTCATCTACATCAGGGTTGCTCAGACTCAGCACTATCGACCTTCTGGGCTAGACAGTTCTTTGCTATGGGGGCTGTCCTGTGAACTGTAGGCTATTTAGCAACATTGCTGATCTTAACCCCAGTAGATGCCAATGCCACTCCCAGCATTCTCACAACCAGAAATATTTTCAGACATTGACAAACGGCTCCTGTTGGGGTAAAATACCCCTTATTAAGAATCATTGTTTTGTATTTTTATGAGGAATAAGCAAGCTTTTTTTCTAGGGGACATATAGCAAATGTTCTAGGCTTTGAGACCCCTATAGACTCTACCATTGTTACTCAACTCTCATTATTGTGCAAAAGCAAGTGTAGTCAGTATGTAAACAAACAAGAGTGTTTGTGATCCAATAAAAGTTCATTTACAAAAATAGATAGTAGACTGGATGTGACCTGTGAGCCAGAATGTGCTGACTGCTGATTTATGCCACTGTGAACTAATACAGCATCATATGAAACAATATGATGCTCAGTACTGAGTGAAAAAGGACACTTCCATTCCAGAATAGGATGAATATCATTGATGGCACCACCCATACCGATGTGTACACATGTGCATACAAACTCTTTGCCTAAGGACAGAAATTTGAAATTTTACTATGTATGTAAAATTTTGTATGCTAATGTTTTTCTTTTCTTCCTTTTAAAAAAACTTTTAAATTTAAATTCAATTTTGTTAGCATATTGTGTATTATTAGTTTCAGAGGTAGAATTCAGTGATTCTTCAGTCGCATGTAGTACCCACTGCTTATTCTATCACGTGCCCTCCCTGATGCCCAACCCCCAGTTGCCCCAGCCTCCCACCCACCTCCCCTGATAATGTTTTTCTTTTTTTCTTTTTTTTTTCTGATAATGTTTTTCATACATTATTTATAACATAATTTTTGGTGTTACACATTCTTTAAAAACATTACTATTACCGGCTATATAATCATCCATTTTATTGATATATAAAGACTTATTCATTATCCTCTGTAACTGAATATTTCTATTTTTTCCTTTTTTCCTGCAATGTGAATAATAGTATAATGAATAGCTTTATACATATATCTTTGTTAATTTCTACAGGATGGATTTCTAACAGTAGATTAGCTCATTTAAAGAGTAAGAATATTTTTAAATGCTCTTGATCATACATCACAAATCGGCCTCCCGAAATTTCCTGCTGGTTTTTATTCTTATCAGAGAATTATGTATCCTGAATCAACTTTCATGCTTTACTTGGCTCCCAGAGCCCCTAGCACAATGTCTGCCCCATGATGGCTACTTAACTGCCCACATGTGGAGTTAGACACAGAATTTTTAGACTGGGGTGCTTGATATTGCAATGAATTTGCAGCATAACTCCAAATCTTCGTAATGACTCCAACGTGCAGCCGCTGGGAGTGCCTGGTCACACAAAGAATAACCCCACAAGTTTGGGACAAGCGGTAAAGGCAACACTCTGAGCACCCACCTTGCTTAAGTTGACAGTCACAGGTTGAGTGGGTGTAAAAAAATGACATAGGACTCACATAGTGAAGCTATTGGCATGAAAGGAAGACCAGGAGGGGTCCCGTTTCCCTGCACAATTCTAGGGTTTGTGTCCTTCAAATGCGCGGAATATTACCATTAGGAAAATATCATTTATGTGGATCATTGGATTTCCTGTTTTTAATCCCTGCAAGCGTTCTGGCAATCTTCAGAGCTAGCAGAAACCACAATCGTGCTGCACAGAAACCCCAGCTCGCACAGGCCACCCAACCCTGAGGGGAAATTTCTTATAACCGGTTCTTTCTCACCCCTCCTCCAGGCCCAGGTGAGACAGCTAACCAGACTACAGATCTGGGCTCCGCCGAAGGAATGAGAAACTGAAATCCCTCACGTCTTGTGTTTTATCCTCCGGGGCTGAGTCTAACCTGGGATGGGATGCCTGAGCCACACACATTTTTCCAGAGCAAAACTGGAGAGAACTAGTGCTTTGCTTCTGAGCGCTTATTTTCTATGGGTCTTTGGCAGTACACCCCGGGCTCCTTTCATCAGGACAGATTGACTGTGTTGACCTGGCCGTCAGTGCCCTCTATGCTTCCAATCTCAGCAAGTCACATATGCAAATGTGTTTGAAAAACCAAAGATTACAAAGAAGTAACAGATTAACCTGATATTTTCAACATTCACCTTAATCTCCTGCTTTTAAAATGTTTTAGGCACAGATCTTTTGGTCATGAAATGAGCACAGTCTTCAAAGATCTTTAGCATCTTTAGCCCTCAAGGACACTGGCCACTGGATGAGCACCGAGAACAGGTCAGAAAGGGCTGTGACCATTTTCCAGGTGAAAGTGGGTAAATATCACCTGGACACTGGGAAGGACACACATTCCCATGTCTGGCTCTCTACTATGGCTTCATGCTGTTGGCAGTGCCTTATGGCACTTGCTGCTTGTCGCGGAGAAGATTGGACACGTGATTAAAGACCTCACTTCGGTCACATACTTATGTAAATGCCAGTCTTCCCCATGAGGCACCTCCGGCTGCTCCAGCTGGAATTGCAGTCTGTAACCCAAACTGGCACTGTTCCCTTTCTTGTGTTTATCACCTTAGCACTGACCACTCCTCAACAGACTATCTATGCGCTTACCCTGTGTATGTCTGTCTTCCCCACTGAACTGTAAGCTTTGCCAGGGTAGGTTTCATACATTTGTGTGTGTGTGTGTGTGTGTGTGTGTGTCTATGTGTGTGTGTCTGTGTGTTTCTATTTTTATTTGCTGTTTGGACCTCTTTGCCTAAAAACAGTTGACATATCTTTGAAGGCATCACCCAGTGGCTAAACCTCCCTTTTAACTAATTTAGGAGATTCTGAGCACAGTCACTATCTGTAGTGTTTAGTGAGTGCTTCATATATATTCGGGGATTTAATCAGATAGTCACTACTCTGGTATCTAGAGGGGAGAATAATGATTAATAACTGAAGTTTCTAGCTTTTCGCTAAGCAGATCTGCTCTTAAATGGGAAGGGGGTCACACACTCTAATATGCCATATGCACCTGGCACTCAGTACCTGTCAGCCATCGGTTTATTTTCACGGTGGTCCTGTAAGGTTGGTTTAATTGCTATTTCCATCTTAACCAGTTAAGAATGGGGCTGAGAGTCCATTAGATGCCAAAATTAGCAAATAACTACCCTGGAATATGGATGTGGAGCTCTTTGAGTGCCAAACTCAAGATCTTTCCCCTATTTGAGGCTGGTTTGTGAGATTCTTCAACACACCTTGGGAAATGTGACACAGGGGTGAGATAGGAGTTACCCTGCCTTTGTGATGAAGTCCCAGAGGCATACAATTGCCTTGGGACATCACGATTGTCTTTAGAGGTAAAAACACTTTTTTATTCATCAAATTTTTTTTTTTTTTTTTTTGAGAGAGAGAGAAAGAGAGAGAGAGAATGAGCAGGGGAGGGGTAAAAGGAGAGGGAGAGAGAGAATCTTAAGCAGACTCCATGATCAGCACAGAGCCAGACTTGGAGCTCGATCTCACGACACTGAGATCATGACTTGAGCTGAAATCAAGAGTCAGACACTTAACCAACTGAACCACCCAGGTATCCCTTGCTTCTGACAATTTTTATTGAATTAGTACATAATAACAACATGAAATTTTTATGGGAATTTCCTCTTAGAAACCTATAGCACTTAAAATATGTTAATTAATTCTCAAAACTCACAAGATAGGTAGCAAATTATTTTGAGAGGAGATTGAATTTTTTTTTATTGTGTTATGTTAGTCACCATACAGTACATCATTAGTTTTTGATGTTGTGTTCCAAGATTCATTGTTTACGTATAACCCAGTGATCCTTGCAATACATGCCCTCCTTAATACTCACCACCAGGCTCACCCATCCCCCAACCCCCTCCCCTCTAAAACCCTCAGTTTGTTTTTCAGAGTCCACAGTCTCTCATGGTTCGTCTCCAACTCTGATTTCCACCCCCCTTCACTTCTTCTTTCCTTCTCCAAATGTTCTCCATGTTATTCCTCATGTTGCCCAAGTAAGTGAAACCATAAGATGATTGACTTTCTCTGCTTGACTTATTTCACTCAGCATAATCTCCTCCAGTCCTGTTCATGTTGATGCAAAAGTTGAGTATTCATCCTTTCTGATGGCTGAGTAAAATTCCATTGTATATATGGACCACATCTTCTTTATCCATTCATCTGTTGGAGGGTATTTCGGCTCTTTCCACATTTTGGTTATTGTGGACATTGCTGCTATGAACGTTGGGGTACATATGGCCCTTCTTTTCCCTACATCTGTATCTTTGGGGTAAATACCCAGTAGTACAATTGCCAGTTCATAGGGTAGCTCTATTTTTAATTTTTTGAGGAATCTCCACACTGTTTTCCAAAGTGGCTGCACCAACTTGCATTCCCACCAACAGTGTAAGAGGGTTCCCTTTCTCCACATCCTCTCCAACATTTGTTGTTTCTTGCCTTGTTGATTTTGGCCATTATAACTGGTGTAAGGTGGTATCGCAATGTGGTTTTGATTTGAATTTCCCTGATAGCTAATGATGATGAACATTTTTTCATGTATCTGTTAGCCATTTGGATGTTTTCATTGGAGAAGTATCTGTTCATGTCTTCTGCCCATTTTTTTTACTTGATTATCTGTTTTTTAGGTGTTGAGTTTGAGAAGTTCTTTATAGATCTTAGATATCATCCCTTTGTCTGTAGTGTCATTTGTGAATATCTTCTGTTCTGTGGGTTGCCTTTGTTTTATTGACTATTTCCTTATAAAAAGAATATGGTAACACGTAAAATATCAGAGACTTGTCTTAGGAAAAGCATAAAGACTCCCATATATTTCTTAAGTTAGAAGGGAGGGTATTTATTAAAGCAAAGTGGGGCAGGGACAAAATTTGAGAAGTTTTAGGGTCTCCTGCCAGAGATGAAAAGCTTTAGGGTAGCAATGGGTTTTGTGCTATGTTTAGTATAGTTAATTATTGATCCTCAAAAAACATCGTGTCTCCAGAAATATTGTTTCCCTGAATATTTAGCTCAAGAATTGTGTATATGATTCAGTTCAACATTTATTTTATACTAGCTTTATAAAAAACATAGGATGAGATCTGGCTATTTATTAAAACATTATTTATTGTCTACTCCTGTGTAGGCATTTGCATAGAGAATGCAGAGACAAATGCTCCTTTTTCTGTGATTCTAGGTCATCCCATCTCTTCTATATTAATAGCAATATTTATTGAAAAGCAGATTTGTCTTTTCACCTAATCTGAAATGAAGGTTTGAGAATAACTCCGAATAGAATCTTTGAGTTCTACACATCTAAGGAACACTTACCATTTGTCTATTATCAACCGGTAACTAGCCTATGCCTTGAATATTGAAGGATTGCTAACTTGTAAGGATGGTCTGGTGCAGAAGATAGGTGTATTTATTGGAGTAAAATCAAAACATGTAGAGATAAATGACTATCAGAGTTCCCACAGCTGGAAGCTGGTGGAAGTGAGATTCACTCTCTGACCTCTGATGCAAAGCCGGTGATCTTTCTGATTCATCCTCCAATGGAGAAAATGGCTTTGATTTTGTTTTCTCTCCAGCTATCTTTCTGTGTGAATCACAACTGCTGCTTCCTTAAGCATTCTTAAGCGTTCCTTAAGTGTTCTCCTGAACCTTGGCACATGATTCACTTTGTCTTTCAAGGGATCTCATGACCTGAGGTTTGGGATTTATGGTTGTAGACTCCAGCTGGAGTTTTAGCCTACCAGTGCTGCATGACAAGGTACCACAGACTGGGTCACTTAAACAACAGAAAGCTATTGTCTCACAATTCTGGAGGCTGGAAGTCTGAGTCTTAGTGTTTTGGAGACTTCTCCTTTTGGCCAGGAGATACCTATCTTTTCCTTGTGTCTTCACATGGTCTTGTCTCTGTGTATCTGCTCTAATGTCTCTTCTTTATAAGGACTCCAGTCATATTGGATTAGGATCCCCCCCCCAATAACCTCATTTTAACGTTACCTCTTTAAAGACCCCCCTCTCCAAACACAGTCACATTCTGAGGTACTGGGGGTCAGGACTTCAACACATGAATGATTTTTGGTGAGGGGCACACAATTCAGCTCATAACACTGGATATATAGAAGCAGTAAGGTAGGTGACCTGGAAGCAAAATGATGCCTCTAAAATAAAGACGCTTTTATTCAAGCTCTACTATATGTGAGGGAATTTACAAGCTTGATTTCACGTTAGTGTCATAACAGTATAGCAAATTATGTCTTAGAGGGCTTGTTTTCTAGGTTAGAAGGCTAAGCGAGGTTAAGTAATTTCCCGAAGGTCACAGAGCTAGTAACTGGCATGGGCCTTCATTTTGACCTCCAAAGGTCCTGAGCTTGCTCCCAAACTGGATTCAAGTGCTGTAGCATCCTCAAGGAGGCACTGTTGCTGAAACACAGCAAAAAGATTTTCCTTAGAGCCTGGTGGTGGTTTTTAACCCACAAGGGTAGGAGCCCTTGTGGTGATGAGAAACATCTGAGGCCAGAGGCACTTTAGGTCCCAATGGAGCATCAGAAGTCTGTCATGAAGGGCCACTTAGCTGGGCCCAAGAAGGCTGGAGGATGTTTAAGTACTGCATGTTCTTACATGCAGACAGCAACGGCTCTCCACCAGCCAGACTTGAAATCAAAAAGCCCAATGCCATTGCCTCTCTGAGGGGCAGCCTGTCTCCCAGGAATGTGGCCATGATAAACGAGAAATATGTATAAAGTGTGAGCCCTTGCCCCAAAGGGTGCTGAATAAATGCTGGGTATTATACTATTGTTTATTTGGGCTACCCAAGTGCATTGGACTGAACAAGAGTATTTCTTTCACTGACAACCGTGGTCATTGTGGTGAAAAGATTTATGTTATGACATATGAATGATGCCTCTGTGTACATGCGTGTGTGTGTGTGTGTGTGTGTGTGTGTGTTAATATTTGGTGTGCTGTGTAGGGAGATGGGGACTGCATTTATCCTGGAAAACAAGCTGGAAATTTCAGGAAGGTTTTGGTTACCCACAATTCCCCTTTGACAGACTTTCCAAAGTTTCTGACTTAATCATGGAATCTTTAATTTGAAGGGGAGCTCAGGGATCACCTAATTCTAGTCTCTACTTAGTTTCAAATGCTTCACTGTAACATACAAGAGATGTGGTTAACCAACTTCTGGTTGAACACTTCTGTTGATGGGGAACTCACCACCCCGGGAACTGCATTTGCTCTTGTTGCGAACAGTGTAAGGGAAAGGCAGGAAATAGCATTTATAGGGCTTTTTGGATGTTTTAGGCACTGTGCCTGAAACTTGATATATGTCACTTTATTTACCCCTCATCATAACACATGGAGGTAAGTTCTACTGCTATTGTTATTGTTAATAATTACCACACTCAAACTCACTATGGACTGGGCACTCTTCTTTGTGCTTTAGATATACTAAGTCATTTAACCTTTTTAAACAGCCTATGGAGTGGCTACACTTATTTCTCCTTTCTATGGTGGATGAAACTGGTTCTCAGAGAAGTTAAAGAATTCACTCAAGTTCACACAGCTGCAAAGTAGATTTGAATACAGGGCATTGGATCCAGAATCCACACTCTTTACTGCTATGTTCTGCTGCCTCTTAACATCCTGAATTTAATGACAAGAAAATCAGGTCCCAGAGAGTTTTAGTGACTGGTCATGGGTCACATCCTGGTGATTTGAACTTGGCTCTGTCTGACTGCAAATTCTGGTTGTTTACATGAGGGCATGTGGTTTTCAATTATGTGATGAAGTACTCTCTATACCAATTGTGACAAAATCACCCCATTCAATTGTGTGTACAGAAGCAGGTTCTACTTTAGAGTCACCCCACAGTCAACTTGCAGGTTTGTAAGCTGCTCACGTTGCCCTTAAATCTAAATACGCACATTTCTTTTAGTGAGTCTTTTTCTCATTTCTACTTCTTCTACTCTTGTCTAGATTTTTTTTGGTCCCCTTTCAACTAAAGAAGGAATTGTAAAGTAGGATAGCCATTCCTGAGCCCCAATTAATTGGAGTGGCCTAGATGGGCCAAAATGAACAGAATTATAATCTTCCCCTTTCGCATATTCGGTTAGTCCATTAGTTGATAAGTAAACAAAAATGTGTTCAATAATCTGTTACACATCAATGCTCAGCTACCTGTCATATGCCCAATTACACATATCCACATCTACACCATATATCCAGGCCTATTACCTGACTACGAGATGCCGATCTATTTAGCCATTCACTCTTATCTTATATTTTAATAGCTATACCTTTATAAAAATATTAATATCTGGTTACTAAGTTCCCTTCCTTCTTCATTTTGAAAATATTCTTGGTTATCTTGGATTTAAATTTCCCTATTAATTTTAGGATTAATTTTTTAAATTTTCTTAAAACTTCCATTGATATTTTTATGTAATTGCATTTAAAATATGCCTGCATATATATATATCATGAAGTTTCATGACAACTTCATGATATTTAATCTTTTAACTTGTGGTCATGGCTCTCTCCATCAAAGTTTTATTTTTTTTATATTTGTATAAATTTAACAATAATCTATGTAAAGGCCTTAGACACAGTTTTGTTAGATTTATTCCAAGGCATTTTACATCTTTGATATTGTAAATGTTGTTTTATAATATTATTCCTTACCATAATTTTTGAGCATTTGAATAATTTTTTACACTTTAATTACATATTGAAAATCAGGAATTTTCACAGTATGTTCTGTGGAGCCTTGGAGTTGTGGGAAGGTGTAGCAACTCTGGGAGCTTTGTGTTGGGGTGAATACTAGTATAGAGGGAACCGGCTTTAGGACCCATGTCCCCTACACGATGTGGACTTTGGAATTTGTATTTTGTCCCATGAGAAATGGGAAGTCTTTGGAATATTCTGAGTAAATTATGTTCTCTGGCTGCTGAATGGAAAATGTGGCAGAAAAGCAAGAGTCAACACAAGGAGATCATTCTGGAGTCTTTTTCGGTGACATTGACTGGTAAAAATCACTGTTTGAACCTCATGGAATATGCCACTCTGCTTCTAGTGGAGGTGGGCAAGGAAATTAATATAGGATGTGTTTTGTAAATACAATTGACAGGATTTACTGATGGATAGATATTGGCCATAAGTGGAATAGAAGGATCAAGGATTATGCTTAGACTTTTGCTTTAAACATTTTGGTGGATGGTGACTTTGATTAAATCTGGGAAGAATAGGAGGGAAGGAAGTAGGGGTGTGTGTGTGTGTGTGTGTGTGTGTGTGTGTGTGTGTGTAGGATAGAGAGGCAGTGAGAACAAGAGCATGAGGATTGGATATTTAAGTCAAGTGTAGGAAGATGTCAGAGATATAGGGACAGTGCAAAGAGGCAGACATGTACACAGGCAAATATTTTGAAATTTTCTGAGTGTTAACAAATTGGTACAGAATTTGGACTATGTGTTACTTAGATAGTGGAGAAGTTATGGTACTGAAGACTAAGTCGGTACCTGTTAACATCATTTTAATGGCTTGTTGACCAGGCGAAACTATTAAAAGACTTTTTATTTTAACATAATAGTTTATTACTTGCATATAATCATTTTATTATGTTTTAGAAAATTGTGGGCTTGAGATTAATACATAACACATTATAATTTTTTCTATTTAAAATAATGGCTAATAGCTTCCAGTTAATATTATTGTTTCTGGTTTTCAGGAAGGAGAAACATTATTATATTAAATGGAAGGTGCCTCTGGAGGGTATTTAAATTTGTGTGACTGTTGCCGTTGCTTGGGAGATTGTGTGGACATGGAAGAGAAAGGGGCTTAGGATCTCAACCCAGAGGCACTCCTGCTTTTAAAGAACATCCTGAAGAGAAGGAGAAACTCACAAGGAATAAATAAAGAAGTTGTGGCCAGTTAGGTGGGAGAAGAACCAAGTCAATGTCATAAGGTGGAAGGAAAGGGAAGAAACTATTTCTACAAAAAAGGAGTAAAATGATGGTGAACTTTGGTAGCAGAACACAGGAGTCATTGTTGATCTTCACAAGAGTCATTTCTAGGGAGAGGTGGGAATGATATTGAAATAGCAGTGACAGCCAACTTTAGAAAGTTTCCTGCTCAGGTAAGGAGCAGACAGTTGGTGTCAGAGCTACAGAGGAATATGGCACTAAGGAAGGGTTATTTTAAAGTAAAATATAAGAGATCATGAGTGTCATCTAACTAAACTTCCTGTAAAGAGAGAGAAACAAAGGAAATTTTCAAGTACAAAGTCTTTGGTTGGACGATGGGGGTGGAGGGTGCAGGCTTAGAAAGGAGCAGCTGGTATATACAATGGGAGAAAAACAAGCAGGATATATCAATAAAGATAAGGTAGGCTTGTAGCCTTTGTCGTGGATTTTGTTGAATAAATTAATGAATGTATATATACATTATTTATAAGATTATGGACTAAAGTATAGAGCATGGTCAGTAATTGTCTCAGCATGAGTAGAAGCTAATAAAGAAGACATCAGACGGAAATTAAAATTTGGGCAGAGAATTTAAAAAATAATACTGACAACAATATTATTAATAATACAGGAAGAAGAGGATGAATTTGAACCAAGAGGAGGAAGAATGATGTAGAAGACCACATTTTGGTGAACATTTTATATTTATATTCCCTGTCTCACTGAATTCTCAAACAGCACTGAGAGGTAAGTATTATCCATTTGTGCACAGCGTGAGGCACAGAGAGCTTAGGTAAGTTGCCCAAGGTCACACAGGTTCTAAGTGTAGAAACCATATGATTTGAACCCAAGACTGTCTGGCCACAGAGGCTGAATTCTTGAGTGCTCTGTAATTACAGAGTATGGCCACACAGACGTGAGGGGGAGAGGCTTCCCAGTTGGGGGAAACAGCATCAGCACGGGCAAAGAAGCATAAAGATGCCTGAGCAATAAGATTAGTCCAGAGTTACTGGAACACAGGATATGTCTGTATGTTCCCTGAAAACAGACTCTGAACAGAGAAATTGTGTTTAAGTAATTTTTTTTTTAAAGAGAAACAAGACGGGAAGGAAATAAAGCCAAGTAAAGGTGAAAGCTTGGGTAAAATTCCCACTTAGTGTAGGATGATCCTGATGGGCGATTCCGGAGTGCAGGTTATACCTCAGATTTGCACCAATATGAGATCAGGGATCTTGGTTGTCCCACTCTTTCACCCAGTGGTTATTGGTCAGAGATGGAATAGGGAGAAACACAGAAATGGATTCAAAAGATGCAGGGAGATTGGGTTGGGCCAACATTACTTCCCATTGCCAGGTGATTAGAAAGGAGTGGAAAGAGCTGAGAATCAAGATAAATACATGAGCAATCTACTCAGGGAGGTCCAATGCCATGCTGGAGAGTTTGGAATTTACTCTCTACTAATCAGTTATTGCTGACAAGCATTATTCTTATTTTTAATGAAGGATCTGTGTGGTTATGGAAAAAGAAATATCAACACACTATAATAATAGTATATAACAAACCACTGTAAATAAGGGATGCTTAACATCTCTCTCCTGGGTTGAGCTAGACAGATTTGGGTTTGAGTCTTGGTTAGGGCTGAAAAAACTAGAAATACTAGAAATACTAGAAGAAACTAGAAATACTCTTTCTATCAATCATTTTTATCTGTAGACTAGTGTTTTAAGTAGGATAATTTGTCTGCAAGTAATAGGAAACTGCTCTTCAGCTCGTTTAAATAATATAGAGGCAATACAGTGTAGGACAGATCCAATTTGATAAAATGAAGCCAGCAAACAGCATCACTAAGATCATCAATTTCCACTTTTCTGTTCTGACAGTCTCAGTATGTTCTTTTAGCCCTTTTCATGATCTTAAGACGGCTGTCACATTTGTAAACACAATATGCAGAAACAACAATGTCTAGTGGAAGAAGTGGAGAAGTGGAATATCATTCTATTTCAGTTGTCTCTATTAGTTTTAAAGAAAACCTTTTCCCAGAAGTCCCCTCAGTTGACCACCTCTCACATCTTATTGGCCAGAATTGCAACCTCTTCCCTCTATAATCCAATCACTGGCAAAGCAAGGAGTCTACAGTATTTTGCTTAAAGCAAATAAAATTGATCCCCTTGGGGCTGGTGAAACTACTGACCTTCTCTGAAGGGCATGACTACATGGCGGAGGATAAAATAATCAGAACAAATCTAGATTTTGTTAGAAAAGAAGAGAAGCTAATGGTTTTATGTTATGATATTCGCTTTGACCAGGGGATCATGAACAACAGAGATGAACTCAAGGAAGTTCAAGAAAGCTCTTTTTAAGAAGTATGCTCTGGGTTCCAAGAGAATCTAAGTTTAAGAATTCTTGTATGTGTAGTCAGTTATTGGGAGCTGTAAATGGCAAGCAGGTAAGAAATAATCTATTTCTCTCTTTCCCTCTTGCCTCTCTTTTTCTCTCACCCTTCCTCTCCCTCTCTCTCTCTCTCTCCTGCCATGGCCTCTCTCCCAAGCTCCCAAAGCATCCTATTTATCTATATGTATTCATTATCTCCTCCCTGTAAAATAAATTTTCTTTTATTTGCATCAGGTTGGTTGTTGTCACCCTGGTCCCAATTGTATGTGGCTTTCTGGCTCCAGCTGGCTCCATTCTTTTCTTGGTTTCCTAATTCTAAAGTTCCTAAAAGCTTATGACGATTGGCTTAACTCCTATTTTTTTTTTTCCAGCTGTAGGATGGTAGTCGGTCTTTGGATAAGCTGAACTTGAGTAAATGCCCACCCTGATCCAATTGTTTGTGACAGCAGGCACCATGGGTTAGGGCAATTCACCTTTAGCAAGTTTTATGGACAGGAAGTGTGAAGGACAGTCACCTGCAAAACATGTCTCATACAATTATGTTCTTTTAAGCTTGTGCAGATTTTTATAAGAAAAATATTTATAAAGTGAACACTCAATAAATTTTAATTTCTTTCTTTCCTTCTTCATTCAACAACCTTTTATGAAATATTCAGTTTCTTCTAGACATTGAAGATTCACAGATGAAAAAGACACAATCCTTAAAAGAAGTCAAAGCTAGTCACGAAAGCATTCTTCAGCAGTCAGTCCGGAACACTGAAAGGATAAACAGAAGATGAACAGCTAATAGATAACTCAACCTCAAGCCAACACTTGATCTGCATCTTAAAGTTAACCAGACAAACACGAATGAGGGAGGAAGGGCGTCAGAAACTAATGGAATCAAATGGCCTCTAAAGTCTCATTAACATTTTATTCTGTGTGACTCTGGATTTGTGCATTGTAGCAGTGATGTGGAAAATAGCAAGAAGTTTTATTTTAGTGGATTTTGATAACGATAAGGATTGGGTAGCAAGGTGGGTTAAGTGTCTAACTCTAGGTTTCCACTCAGGTCATGATCTTCAGCATTGTGAGATAGGGCCCTACATTGGGCTCCGTGCTCAGTGCTGAGTCTGCTTGAGATTCTCTCTCTCTCTCTGCCCCTCCTGCTCTTGCTCTCTCTCTCTAAAATAAATACATAAATAAATCTTAAAAAAAAAGGATTGGGGCTAGAGAAGTAGGCAAAGGCTAGACATAGAAGGACATTTTGGAAGGTCTTAAGGAAAATATTTTTTTTTTAATTGGAATAATGCAGGAGTTTCAGAAATGGGTAAGATGGAGTAAACCCACACCACATTTACTATCCCACAGAATGCAGTTATAAAATCTAGACAGAATGCATGAGAAGTTTTTTTGTTTGTTTGTTTTTTGTTTTTTTGCAGATTCTAAGAAATAAATAGTAGCGGAAGAGTTGAGGAACATGGCTGGAATACAAAGTACCATTGAACTATCAGTGAGTTTTTCATTCTTTTTCCCTCAGTATCCCTGAGCCTGGATGCAAAAGAGCCCAGAACCTGGAAGTGGGGACTGGTGTGGGCAGAGAGAACTCCAGGAGAAGCTCTCTAGTTCTGACTCAAGTCATAAGAACTAATTTTGTAATGGCCAGAGAGAATGGAGTAAACGTCCCACTAAAAAATAAACTCAACTCTCTCCTATTGCGGTCTACAGCTGCCCACAAACACCTAAAATACATATGTTCTGTCACATATGTTCTGTCACAAGAAGGCAATGGATGAAATAAATAAAGTCTTTCGAGTTGGAAGACTAAAAAGGGGAGTTCTAGAAAATAAAGAGGCTATGAGCAGAATTCAGAGGGGGAACAGTTTCAGAAAACTTGTTTGTGAATTCCTAGTCACACCCTGGGCTGTGCATGCAAGGATACACTGAAACTAAAATATTAAAAATGTCCATATGACTTAAATAAGACCTAGCATCTCATAACACAATATTCAAAATATCCAGAATACAATAAAATAATTATCCAATATATAAAGAAGCAGAAAAATAATAACTCGCATGGGAACAATCAATAGGTGCTAAAGTAAATGTTGGAATTGTCTGACAGACTTTAAAGCAGCTGTTTTGAAAATGCTTCAATAAGTTAAGGTGAACATTCTTGAAAGAAGTGGGAATACAGAAAGTCTCAGCAAAGAAATAAAAGATGTAAAGAAGAGCGAAATAGAAATTTAGGACAAAAAGACAGCTAAAATAAAAGTATAGAATGGGCTCAACAGCAGAATAGAGATGATAGGAAGAAGAGTCTATACACTTGAATGAGATCAATAGAAATTATTCAGTCTGAGAAACACAGAAGAAAGACTGAGAGAAAAATGAACAGGGGCCTGTGGTACATACCAAAATATTTGGCATTTTATGACATGAAAGTCTCAGAAGGAGATGAGAAATAGTCTGCAGGAAAAAAAAGTTGAATAATGGTAAAAAACCTCCCAAATTTGGCTAAAACCATAAACTCATAAATTAAAAAAAAATTGAGCAAACCCCAAAAAGGAAACAAACAAATGAGGAAATGCACACCCAGACACACTATAGCCAAATTTGTGGAAACTAAAAACGAAGAAAAAATGTTGAAGACAGAGGAAAATGATGCATTACTTAGGGAAACAACCATTTCAATGGCTGTAGATTTCTCACTGGAAAGCAAGGAGGCCAGAAAGAAGTGAACCATTTTAAAGGGCTGAAAGAAACAAACAGTCAATCCAGAATTCTCTATTAAGTGAAAAGTTCCTGTAGAAATAGTACTGAAATAAAGTCATCCTCAGATGAAGGAGAATTAACAATTTGTTGCCAGCAGATCTACTCTAAAATAATCTCTAAAGAAAAATTTTGAGACAGAATATAAGCAACTATATTCTGTCTATATGAAACTCATTTCAAATACAATGTCAAAATTAAAATAAAGTGGAAGGATGGGAAAAGATATACCATGTGAACATTAATCAAAAGAACATTAATCAAATCAAAGTAGATCTTGGAGCAAAGAATATTACCAGGGATAAACTGTGACATGAAACGATAATAAAGCCAATTCATCAAAAATCATAAAGAAGTTAAAATGTGTAAATTAATGTGTAAAATAAATCATCACGATAGAACTTAAAAATACATGAAACATTTTTACAAAACTGAAAGGAGTAGTATACAAATCCACAATTATACATTTAGATATATAACCTCTGCTCTCAGTAATTCAACTGCTGCTCTGTGTAATCAATAAAATTAGTGGACAGGAAGTCTATAAGGATATAAAAGAATGGAAAAACAGCATCAGTCAACTGGATTTTTTTTAAATCTATACAGGATTCCAATCAATACAAAAGAATACACATTATTTTCAAGTAGATATAGAATATTCACCAAGATAGAGAGTATTTTTGGTTATAAAACAAAGTGAAAAATTCAAAATACTTGAAATAATACAGAATTTAATCTTTTACCATAATAGATTAAGCTAAAATTAACAGCAGAGATTACAAGAGAATCTTCAAACACTTGAAAATTAAATAAGATGCTTCTAAATAATCCATAGTCAAACAAAAGTCTCAAGGGAATTATGATACTATTTTAAACTAAGGAAAAATGAAAATATAAGATATCAAAATTTGTGGGATGCAGTTAAAGTAGCTCATAGAGAAAAAACAATCATGCCATTAAATACTTATATTAAAAAGATCTCAAAACAATAATCTAAATTCACACTTCAAGAAACCAGAAAAAGAAAAGCAAAATGCACCCAAACAAGAAAGAAAGAAAAAAAATAATAAAGGGCAGAAAGCAATGAAATTTTAAACAAAACAGTAAATATAATAAAACAAAAAACAGTTTTAAAAAATCAGTGGAGATGGTATATCTCTGTCAAGACTGAAAAAGGAAAAACAGGTATAAGACATTTACTGATCAAGAATGAAAACTGAGGTATCGTTTACAAAGTTTCTAAATATTAAGAGCATTATAAAGGATTCTGTGGACAACTCTATGAACGTAAGTTCTATAACTTAAGTTGGATGAGGTTCTCCAATTCCTCAGAAACCATAACTACCAAACTTCACCCAAGATACCATAGATACCTCAAAAAGTGCAATAATTATTAATAAATTGAATTTATTTATAAAAAAATTTTCCAAAAAAGAAGTCTCTGGGTCCAGATAGATACATTGGTGAATTCTACCATACACATAGAGAAGAAATAATTCCAACTCAAGACAATCTCTTCTAGAAAATAGAGGGGCAAACATTTCTTATTCTATCAGGAGAATACCAAAACCAGACAAATATACTAAAAAAAAGAAATCAACAAACAAAATCCCTCACGTACATGGACACAAAAATCAACAAAATATTAGTCAATCTGTACAATATATTATGATCAAATGGAATTTTTCCAGAGTGCATGGCTGATTCAATATTTGGAAATCTGTCAAGGTAATCCACTATATGAACAGCTTAAAAAAGAAAAAAAGTACGATCATATCAATATGTGCAGGAGAAACATTTGACAAAATACAGCATCAATCATAATAAAAATTCTCAGTCAACTGAGAATAGATGGTAAGTTCCTTAAGCCTGTAAAGAACATCTACAAAAAAACTGAGAGCTAACATCATACTTAATGTTTCTAAAATTATGATAGAAAGGCAAATGAACTAGAATTGTCCAATTGTAGAATAAATTTGGAATACTTACATTACCTGATTTTAAGGCTTACTATAAAGCTGCACTGAACATGGATAGCATTGTGGTATTGAAGAGATTGGTGCATAAATTAATGGAACAGAAGAGAATCTATAAATAGACCCACACATACGTAGCCAATTGATTTTTAACAAAGAAGCAAAGGCAATTCAATAGAGAAAGGATAGGTTTTTCAATAAACTGGTTTGGAAAAAAATGAATGCCCACATGCAAGATAATGAGCCATAACCTAAATCTCACGCTTTACAAAGTATTAACTCAAAATGGATCACAGACCTAAATGTAAAATATTAAGCAATAAACTTTTGAAAAGTTTTGTGACCAAGGTTAAGCAAGAAGTTACTAGGTATTGTCCTTGAAGCATAACCCATGACATTTTTCAAAAATATAAACTGGGTTTAAAAATTATTTTAAAGATTTATTTACTTATTTGCAAGAGCGAGAGTATAAGCAAGAGGCGCAGAGGGAGAGGGAGAGAGAATCTTAAGCAGACTCCACACCAAGGGCAGAGACTGCCACAGGGCTCGATTCCAGGATCCCGAGATCACAACCTGAGCTGAAACCAAGAGTTGGAGGCTTAACTGACTGCACCACACAGGCAGCCCATTTTTTTTTTTTTAATTACTCTTTGAAAGATCCTGTTAATAGAATGAAAAGACGAGTCATAGACTGGAAAAAATATTTAAAAGTCACATATCTGACAAATGACTTGTATAGAATATATTTAAAATTCTCCAAAGTCAACAGTGAGAAAACAATAACCAATTTAAAAAAATGGGCAAAATATCTGCACAGGCTCTTAACCAAGGAGGGTATACAAAAGACAAGTAAGTGCACTGAAAGATGCTCAATGTCACAAGCCACTAGGAAACAGTAGGTAATGATTAGAATACCTAAAACACACTGACAATATGAAGCTTTGGACTGCATGCTGAACTAGAATGCTCATACATTACTGTGGGGAATGCAACATGGTAGAGCTGCTGTGGAAAAAAATATGGGCATTTTGTTATAAAGTTAAACTTACACTTATCATATGACACAGCAATCCTATTTCTAGACATTTATCCTAGATTCATGAAACCTTATGTTCACACAAAACACCTACATATGAATGTTTATTCTAGCTCTACTTAAAATTGTCCCACACTGGAAATTCAAATATCTTTCAATGGCTGAATTATAAAAACAAACAAACAAACAAACTGTGATACATTCATATAATGGGATAGATTTCCTCAGTAAAAAAGAAGGGACTCTAAACACTTTATTGTGATGGTGGTTATAAGAATCTATACAACTATCACAATTCATAACACAGTATACCAAAAATAAAGTCAAAACTAAAGAAAAAAATATGTTGAAGATGGATTAAAGGGGAGCAAGACAGGGGCATTTTAACCCTCCAGATTGCTAGAATTGCACTGAACGACTTCAGATTTTTCAGCAGGGAGTTTGAAAATCTGTAGGAACTTTTCATGGAACGTGCTTTCCTTCTGTGCAGAGACGTGCAGTCTCTGGGAGGAAATTTCCCTGGCTGGAAACTCTCTTAGGCAGCCTTCCTCCTTGAGCATGATTTCCATCTTTGCCCAGGAACTTGTCCCTCCACTTCCCCTACCCCCAGCCTTCCGAGCAATGGTGAGTGAAACCAGCTCAAAGTTGTATGAACAGGGAGGACGAGAACTTGGCCGGACTCAGAGCAATAAACGATATAGACTCCAGGTGTTTTGTAAAGCAGTGACACGTCAGTTAGTGAAAGACACAACGCAGTGGGCCTCGGAGCCGGCCCATGCACACGGAGACGTGATTGTGTTTTATGGACTGAAAAACAGCGTTGCAAACTGGGCGGGGTGGGGGGAGGTCAGGAAGAATTAGACGTTTGGTTGGATCAGCTCCACAGTCTTAAGAGAGACCAAGTGGACAATGATAGCTTTTGTGTGGCGTTTTCTTAAGCCATATGAACTGTAAGATGTGATGTGTGTTTTCTGAAGTAATTAGCATTGTATTTATTTACTCGCCTGTCATTTAATGAGCCGGTCCCCTGAGTGAGGTGGCCGTGTGACAGACACGGAGAACAGAAGGCAATTGGACCACGAAGCAGCTCGGCCCTACCAGGCTAGAATCTTGAAGGATCTCAGGGACCAGAGGAACGAATCATTCCATCTAAGCCAAAAGGAAAGTGGGACCACTTCCCCAGAGAGAAGAGGCAGCTTGTTCCACAGTAACAGATAAATTCCCTGTCTTCCATAGGTAGTCAGTAAGCATGGTGGTCATGGTCATGAACTCCAGAGCTACGCAGTCTGGATTTGAATCCCTGCCCTGCTAATCACTCCCTGTGTGATTTTGGGTAGGGAACTTAACCTCTCTGTGCCTTAGTTTCCTCATCTGTAAAAAGGGCATAACGCTTGTTCTCACTGCACAAAACTCAGTCAGGATAAAAATAGAGAATGTCAGGCATGGGTACATGGTAGACGACACACGCCCGGCACGGCGAACATTCAACGAGTGTTCTCCAGCTCAGTGATCTTGCACTAAAAAGCAACTTCTTTGGAACCATTCTCACATTTAATTCCAGATTTGCTCAGTTTAGGTAAATAAGGAAACTGGCTTTATAGCGCTGACTTTCTCCTGTCCTCATCCCGTGAATTAAGAAAGCACTGTTCGCCTCTGGGCCTTGATTTCTATAAGCGTAGAAAAAGAGAGGTCAGAGGCTTGACCCAGATGGACACCGAGGTCCCCTTAAACTCCAGTATTTTACACTCCAGGAAGGGGGAAATGATGCAGGCCATGGCTCCTGTGATTCTTACCAATTGCGTCAAACTGAGTACTCAGTAAAAAGACCAACATTTCCCTCTAGTGGTGAGTTTGGAGCAGTGACCTGCCTGGCATGTGGGATTCTGTTGGGGTGCTTTCAACGGGAGATTTATATAGGCGGACAACACAATAAAATGATTCTAGTTGGGAGACCCACAGCATTTCTGAATTTTAGTATGGATAATTTAAATTTAACATGTATTAGAAGAAACTTCGCATGAAGGAGTGCATCAAATTTAGTGACTGCTTGGATATTGTTTGTTCTTAAAAAGTAAAGAAATGAGGCAATTTAAAAAAGGTTAACTAATATATTTCAGCTTTCAGTAAATAGAGATGGTAAAAGTCATACAGAGGAAGCTTAGAAAATAGTAGTTTTAATTTAATTTTACTTTTATCAAGGGAAACATGTATGTGTTTGAAAACATCAAATAGTTATACAAGACTTCTTAAGAAAAATAGCAATCATGCCCCGCCCTAGATAACCATCTTGTTCCCAGAGGCAACTGCTTATAAATTTGTTAACTAATTCTTTGGTATTTGCATCTATACTTTCCAGTGGTATGGTTGTATTTCTAGATCTTTCTGTTTTAGACATTACACGTTGACTTCCCAATACAGAAGATGGGATTTTGCTTTCTTTTATCCACCCTCCTCTACCACTACCCCATCTTTATTTCTCTTACTCTCCCCCATATTTCCTATAGCTCCATCCCATGCTTATATAAGCATCCTATGCTTAGCTAGCAATTTTGTTTATTTCAATATTCACTATTACATTATTATCACTATGCATACGCTACCCTTAGTTGACCCATATAATGTAATGTGATTGTCTATACTTTCTTGTAAAACATGAAGTCAGTGAGTTTCATTTGCTTAATTTTGATTAACTCAACTCTGAACTCTTCCCCAGTTGTGCAAACCTCTTTTGAATACACACAAATACACAAATACCTTAAGCATGTGAAAATGTCATCTTCCGAGAGTAAGCCCTTCTTGCCTGCCCTTCCCTGGCCCGCTGCACAGATAACCCCATTCTTTTCTTCACTCTGGGGATCTATTTTGTCTCTCCTTTGTAGTGGGTCACCTATTTGGATCCTGGATTCTATTGTTTCCTCTCTCCTCCTGGTTTAAATGCCCTTTTTCAGAGAAAGCAAATCAAATCTGTCAGATGGTTTCTGAGAAAGAATACATGACTGGAAACTAAGACCTTGCCTATAAGAATATCCTTATGGTGTCTTCATATGAAATCAATACATTGCACAGCGAGATCTTAGGGCACAAATCATCCCCCTCCCAATATTCTTAATGCTTTTTTCCCTTGATTTCTAGCTTCCTATGTTGCTGTGGAGAAGCATAGTGATTTCTTGATCCTGCATGTAAAACTGACTCCCTCCCCTGTAATACCTGGCCCCTTGTGCGGAAGCTTGTGGAATGTTGTTGGTTTTTGTTTCCCCCCATCCAATATTCTGAAACTTTCTGATGGTGTGTCTTGATGTAGGATTGTTTCCATGTCTATGCTAAACCCTTTGAAACAGAAACGTATGTGCTTCAGACTTGGGAAACCTTTAGTTATTTCTCTGGTGAATGCTTTACCTCCAAATTTTCTAATTTTTCTGACAGCAATTCCTAATATTGGATATTGCATCTCTTGGATATGTCACATTTTCTGTCTGTTCCATTCATTTTGCATCTCTATTATTCTGCTCTACTTTCTATGAGATTTATTGAATTTTATTCTGAAAAGTTTCTGTTGGCTTCTTTTCATTTCTTCTCCTATATTTTTGCAATTTCTCTATATTCATTCATATTTCCAATAATTTTGTTGTTCTTTGGGAGTTCCTATTTCATAGCTTTCTGTTCTTGTTTTGTAGGTTACATATATTACCTTACTTTTTGGAAGATACCAAAGATTGTATTTTTATTAAGTTCTCTTCTTTCTGTGTGGTTCTTGTTTCTTTCAACTTCTCCTTCTCTCTCTCATCTCTAAATTTTATATTAGATGCTCCTTTTCAATGTCAGGCGACCTTAGCTCATTGCTGATTTATAAGGATGGGCACTGATATCTGATTAGAAGTTTCATCTGTGTCAGTTGGCTTTTTCACCATAGGGAGACTTAGCTGGCTATTTTCATCAGGAACTCCTGAAGCCAGTACTTTGAGGTCTGTTCTCTGGAATTAGTCCAGTTCTCTAGAGAGGAATCTTATGATCTTCAGGATGTAAGTGGCTGCCAGCCCTCCAAAAGCTGTGTTGGGAGACAGCAAGGAAGTCTCCATGACTCAACACTGAGTACGTAAACTTGCACTTGTGTTTCCTGTTTTTACTACAGCACTCCCATCCCCATGCCCAACTATGGCTGGTATCTGTCCATCTGTCTTCATTTTACCATTTTTTTTTTTTTGAATAAGTCTTCCTTTTTCTACTGGGTGAGTAGAGTGCTATATAAAAAAGGGGTAGAGATCTAATGATCTGATTGTTTTTCAACAGCGTTTCAACCTGTTCTTCTTGCATTTTGCCCCACCTTCTCTCCCATCCTCAGAGGTATGTGATGCTGCCAACTTCTGAGCCTTTTAGGAGTTCTGTGGTATAAATCAAGTTGCTTCTTGGATTCCTTCACTGCCAGCTTAATAATCTATTTTTGTGGGTCTGCTAAGTTAGTTACTACAAATCAGGCATCTGCTTTCCAGCTTCTAAAATTGTGCTATTCTCTCCTCTTTGTCTTTACAAATGTATGCCTTTAAAAATAATTTACCTGTCCTTTTAGTGTTTTCATTTTTTTGAGGGAAGGATTAGGTTGGGGAGGGAGATGGAGCATGCACTGCATGTATAGTGCATGTTTGTGGGTATGTGTCTGTGTTCTATCTTATTCCTTTAACTGGAAGTCTCACAACAGTTATTTTTTGGGATCCCTCTCTCATTCTCTGGCAAAACATTTTAAGTAGGAATCCTTTTACAGTGTGACTAAAAATAAAAGAAAAAAATATTTGAAAGGCAGCAGTTGCATGAAATTTCTCTGGGTGTTCTATGAAAAATGCCTGACTGTTTGGGGCTGAAGTGTGATGATCAGAGCTCAATGGAGTCATAGGAGGAGAAAAGGATATTTTAGATTCCCCACCATGTGCCAGGCACTGTGCTCCACTCCTTAGCAAATGTTATCACATTTCATTTTAATGCAGCAGCGATTCCATGAAGTAGATGTTGTTATCCTTGTTTTACAAAGAAGGAAACAGAGGGTAACGCATAGGCTAAAGAAATACATGGCATGTGAATAAAAAATAAAGATTCAGCTAAGGTTTTTTTGCAAGTGAAGCTCATAGTCTCTTCACTCTAGCAAATTTAATTCATTGTGTGGCCGAAGCATGGCAAGGTGACTAAATAGTGCCCGGTTATTTACAATTATCCAAATTCTTTCTTGTCACAAACTCATGCTTGACTTAAAAGAAGGAAAGAGATCGCCAGGAGTGTGGTCTCTGATTGAGAACAAGGCTAACTCATTTTGTGACCTTGGGCACATTGCTTCACTCTCAGAGCCACGATTTCTACATCAGTAAAACAAGGTCATCAGAATAAATGGTCTGTTACATTCTGATGATCTATCTTGCAGATGGTGAGCTGGAGGTGCTGAGAGCTTCAAGTCAGATGGGAAGTCCAATGCTCGGCCACCCTCTAACTCTCTGTTTATACTCTTTGCAAGAAACTTCCCAACAGATAGTTGGACGGCCTTCCAAATGCCAGTGGGCATGAAATATGGTTTTCTCCCAAGTCCCTCTTTAGAACTGAATCTCTCCACATCCCCTTCAGGGACTGCAGGGTCTCCTCTAAGCTTAAGGTAAATAAATACTCTAAAATGTGGAATGGAAATGGAAGTCAAAGGAGTGATTGGGGAAAGGAGGCAGCGAACCTTGGGCCTTTTACCATATGGCCTCAACACTTGATTATTTTATGAATGCATGAGGTGACACATTGGTTTCTTCAAAGCCATTCTTGTACATGCCTTTCAGAGTTATAATCCATGTGCATTTAGATAATGAGGTAATTGGATTTAATGACTGAAGTAGTGATTCAAGAAGGAGAAGAATTCAAATTATTTATAATAATAATTGTTACTGATACTAGTATGATATTACTAAAGCAACATTAAATTGGTAATAACTTCCATTTGAGAGATGGAAGCAACCATACATATAATTTTGTTCAAGCCTCTTGTGTCCAGATGAGGAATCTAAGACCCAGAGACACAATGTGACTTGAACAAAAATTTGTCTGAAGTTATGCTACTTATTAATTCAATGCTTTTCCCATAATACTTCACTTTTCCACTGTTGGTTAGTATTAGCCCCTCTCCCTCTACAAATGTCATAGTGCTGATTTAGAATTATGACCGATATCTATGTGATTGGATTTTTATTGATTTTCTGATTACTTGGATTAATAATGATGTTCCAAGCAAAGTTAGTCTTAGGTCATTAATAGGGAAAATAGATCAAAAAAGACATGATGGGGCAGGTGGGTGGCTCAGTCGGTTGAGCATTTGCTTTCAGCTCAGGTCATGATTGCAGGGTCCAGGGATCGAGCCCGGCATCAGGCTCCTGTTCTACAGGGGAGTCTGCTTCTCCCTTTCCCTCTGTCTCTTCCCCCCGCTCGTGCTCTCTCTTGCTCTCTGAAATAAACAAATAAAATCTTAAAAAAAAAAGCATGGTGATATAATCCTATTTTTAACATAAAAAATTGTCCAACCACAATTGTGATGGTATTAGTAAATGAACTAAGGCCTTTTATGTCATGGCATACATATATTACTTTTTTTTTAAGTTTGCTTTCATTCAATAATTTCATTTTACTTTTTCCAGGTATATTATATGTCAGATATTTTCTGTATGCTTTGGAAGGATTATCTCATAAATCATCATAATGTGAAATGAAGTAGTTATAATTATTATACCCATTCCGTGGAGCTCAAAGAGGTAGGTGGGTCTCTTAAAGTCTACACATGGTATTTGGCAGAGTTGGGATACAAACTCAGGCAGACCTACCCTCAAACTCAGGGTCTGTATTGCTGAATGATAGCACCAAAACTTTCCCCCAAATTGAGAAATTTTACATGAAGAAATTTTACATGAAGAAAAAGATCACACGTATTTAAGGCGTGCCATATTATTGCAATTTTTCCAACTTTCTCACACTGTTTAATCCAAGCCAAAGTTTTCATTCATTTTGGTGGCCAGTTATTTAAGGGGTCTTTTTCAGTATCTTGATCTCTACTTTTTACATTTTTTGTCCTGTTGACACCAGAGTGAGACTTTGTAGGAGAGTCATTTGTGAACATATTAAGAAACAACTTATTCCAAACCAGCTTATCCCAAACAATAGCACATTGTAATATCTTATTGATATCTTATCCTTTCATATTTTTTATATCTTATATAAATTTTTATATCTTAATTTTTATCTTAATTTTATATCTTAATTTTTTATCTTAATTTTTATATCTTAAAAATTGACTTCTCTCATCTTTCATCTTTCAGTTTCTTCACAAGAGAGAAAAGGTCAAAACTCTGTTTTTTGAGACTTGTGAAAGTAGGTAAATTCTTCAACTTCTTTGTATTTCAGTTTAATTAGTTCAAAATAGATAAAAATAAGATCAAATAAAATAATTCATTCTTTTCTTCAATAACTATTGATCATTTGCACAGCTAATTACAATTAAACATTCACCAAGTTAATAAATTAATTACTTAGAGTCAGAAAGGCAAGGGCTCAAATGTTGACTTTGCCTCTTTATTAAATTATTTGGGGCAAGTTTTCTTATCATAATTTTAAAGAAGTAGAACTATTATCACCACCAACCCCCCAGAGTAGCTGGGTAAAATACCACACATGAAGAAGGATAAGCCTCAATAAAGCCCTGTCACATAATTGGTGATAAATAATTGTTTCTTATTCATTGATCTAAGCTATTCGCCCCCAAGACTGCCTATGTCTAGTATCTAGAAAGACTGCTTCTTTCTAGACCTTGTTACTAAGCAAGCAGATTGCTTACACAAGGTAAGCATTTCCAACTGTATTGAAATCATTTGCCTGAAATGTTTTCTTTCCCATTCAACATTGCTTATTTACATGGTGTCGGATCAAATGGAAGAGAGAAGAACAATGTGATTCATGATCTTCCTCCAAGGAGGCAGCTGCAACATAAATGATGTCTCAGGAAACAGGATAATCTGTTTGTGTGGCCACAACTCTGTGATCCCTGACCTGTCTTAATCTTCAGTAGTGGTTATATGTATGGCACTTTTGTCCCCAGGTGGAACTGAATGTTGAAAAAGAAAAAAAAAAAACAAAAAAAAACACTATTCATCTGGATATTTTTCTTCTATCATTGTAGATAGTTTAAAAACTATTGGTAGAGGTCGTAAATCTTTTTTTTTTTCCATTGGGCTCAAAAATTCATATCTCCTGTTTTCTAAAAGTAATAAGGATCTTCCTGAAATCCCATCTCTCTTGAGGATTTGGGATGCTCTTGGGTATCTGCCACAGTAAGAAAACAAGCTGAAGGAATGTGGAAATGTGAAGCCATCTGGCTGCTGGTCCACTTTCACACCGGCTCTAGGGGTCACTGAGAGCCCCCCAAGGGCTGTTGAGACCCAGCTCCGACAGGAAACATTTGATCTCATTCCAGCAGTGCCCAGACATGTGGACTCAGATACGTGGATTGTCTCTAAACACAGTGGTTGGAGAATATTTTAATTGGGGAATTTGAAGAGGGTGTTTGGAAACTGACTTCAGCCCCCTAGAACTATCAAAATCCCAAGTCCCAAGCACTTTGACTAATAACCACATTTCATTATATGTCAACCTTTTTTTTTCTTGAGTGTGTGTCATTGGAAATTGTGAGCATTCAGTGTGGGAGGGACTTTGCTGAATGTTAGAGGCATAACAATGAGTGAATGACATGTAGTCCCTGTCTTCCCGGTAAGTCAGCAAATGAACAAGCACTGGCAATACGGGGTGATGTATTAAGACAGATTCCAGCAGAGACGGGTTAACATTCATTCAGCAAGTAATGAGCACCTAACTCTGTGCCATATCCTGTGTGCTAGTTTCTGGTGACCTGTCTTAAGGGGTGTATTGGTGTGTTAGGGGTTCCATATCAAAATTTTATAGACTGAGGGGCTTATTTTCTCAGAACTTTATTTTCTCACAGTTCAAGAGCCTGGAAAGTCCAAGATCAAGGTGCTGGCAAGGTAGGTTTTGTTCTGAGCCTTCTTCTGTTGCTCTGTGGGCCATCTCACTGTGTGCTCACGTGACCTCTACATGTGCATGGAGACAGAGGGAAAGGGAGAGCTCTCTGGTGTCTCTTTTTATAAGGACACTAATCCTATCTGTTGAGGGCACTATTCTTCTGACCTAATTTAACCTTATTTATTTTCTTAGAGACCCCATCTCCAAGTATAGTAACACTAGGTATTAGGGTTCCAACATATGAATTTGGGCAGGAACACACACATTCAGCCCATAATAAGAGGTGAAGAGGATTTATTTATTTAAAGTGCATGGAAGTGGCAAATGAGAATTCTAGACATAATAGCATCTGTATATCATTGAGGGGTTAGAATAGCATTGTCAGATAAAATACAGGGCATCTGTTAAATTTGGATTTCAGATTAACAACAAATAACTTGTTTTAGTATAAGCATGTCCCAAATATGACATGGGGTATACTTATGCTAAGAAAAAAAAACAAAAAACAATTCATTGTTTATCTGTAATTCAAATGTATTTTGAGTATTTTATATTTTATTATATTTTTATTATATTTATTACATATTTTATTATATTTTATTTGCTAAATTGATCAGCCCTCAACTGGAGCACTTTTATATTTAGGGAACTGTGTAGCATAGCAAACCTGGCACATTGGGCAGGAGACATAAGGATCCTGGAGAAACAGTCAGAAGGGCCTTGTTACAGTTTAAGGAGAGTTAGGTTGTGACTCGTTACAGTGAACAAGCCCCTTAACCTCTCCTAGCAGAGGATATGGTGAAGCACACTCATTTCTTTCAACTTTGTTGCCTAGATAGTCACAAAGACCATCCACAATCCAGAGCAAAGTGAGATACTCATTTTTGTTCCGTCCTATAGTTAGGGGCTGAATTTTGTCACCCTAAATATTCATATGTCAAATTTTAAACCCTAAGCTTCAGAATGAGACTGGACTATATATTGACATATGGTTTTTAAAGAGGTACTTAAACTGTGGTTATTAGGGTGGGCCCTTTTCCAATATGACTGGTGTCATAGAAGAAGAGAAGATTTGGACACAGGGAAAATGACCTTGAGAGATGACAGTTATCAACAAGCCACTCAGATAGGCCTTGATCAGACCTTTCCCTTTTGCCCTCAGAAGGAACCAACACCTTGATCCTGGATGCCTGGCCTCCAGAACTATGAGAAAATAAACTTCTGTTGTTTAAACCACCCGGTCTGCCGTATTTTGTCATGGCACCCCTAGCAAACTAATATGCCTACCTCAAAAACATTTTTTAACTGGAAAAAAAAAAAAAGAACCCTATCATTTCATTCAGTATAAGTATAAAGTACAATGTGAACCCACAGAAGGTCCAACCTGAGCTTCTGATTTCAGGATGAGAAGGCTGAGGACCACAGGGTTAAGGTTTGGTCTAAGAGTGCATTCTTGGTCCAAAAGAGAATGTGAAGAGCAGATACATTTATAGATCAGGAATTCTGGAATATAGTAATGTTTACTCACAGGGTGAGGAGCAGAGTGGATTACACTTCTAGTGACGAGACTGAATTTGCATGTCTATAGACAACAATTAGTTTACATTGCTAGAGGTTATCTACAATTTACAGAATTGCAAAGAGCTTGAAGACTAGGGTGATCTAGAACCAGAGCCTGTAAGAGCAAGCTCTATAAGCAAAGCGTCTTTGTTTTCTACTGAAATACATTTTCCCTATACCAGGATTTCTGGGCATCAAACAACATTTGGAAGCAGAAATTCATTTTGTGTTTTCAGCACAGAACTTCAATGTGCATATTCAGGTGTCAGGAAAGCGGTCAAGAATGTAAAGAGACAAGGGCATGCAAGACTCTAAACAGATGGTGGAAGGCCAGGAAGGAAGACATCTTTTCTCTGACCAGATTGTATTGGAGAATTTATAGAATTGAACAATACTAGGGCTGGTGGAGTCTGCAATATTGTCTAACCTAATTGTTTTATGGAAAAGGAGGGATCTGTTGTGGAGGCAGGATGGTCCAGTCACCTGGCGCTGGGCTGAGATGTATGGGCTGCTGAAGCCGTTAAGATGTTTCTGCCATGACATTCTGCTGCTTTGGTGCCTGTTACATGTTCCTATACCTCTTCAAAGTGGTGCACAAAATGGGCTTTAACCTGGAAAGATCAAGTGAAAAAAATGACGGGAAAGTAGTTGAGCCACCCCTATGTCCTGGGCACTTATAATCCGGGACCTGGAATGCTGTAGGTGCTTATTAAATGCTCTTAGAGTGAATGACACTGGTGGGGCACCTGGGTGGCTAAGTCAGTTAAGCACCCAACTCTTGGTTTCAGCTCAGATCATGATCTTGTGGTTGTGGGATCCAGCCTCATGTTAGGCTTTGCTCTCAGTGTAGTCTGCTTCAGATTCTTTCTCCCTCTTCTTCTGCCCCTCCTTTCTCTATTTCTTTCTCAAACAAATAAATAAATAAATATAAATAAATAAAATCTTTTAAGAAAAAAAGAATGAATGACACTCAGGAGTATTTCATTACATATCTTTAACATTTTTCAAGAGCTTGGGCTCTTGTTGGTGTCTAGTGGTGGCCTTGAAGGTGTAGGTGGGAGGGAATGGTGAAGGAGTCGGGGCACAGTTCAAGAGCCAGATGACACCTCTCCCTCCTCTGACCACTGTCATCCTTTAGTTCTCCTGCTGTGGCAGGGGTTCATCTCTGCATTTCACCTTCATGTTGCATTTTAGCTTCTACTTGAACTGCATCCATTTCCTTAAACTGAGCTAGTATTTCGCTTTCCTTAAATGGAAACCATACTATTATATTTTAAATGTTTCTTACCCTGAATACTTAAGTTTATATGCTACTTAAATGAAATCAATGCTCAACCTAAGCACAGAACTCTACTTAACCTGAATCAATGCAACAATTCTCATGCACTTAAATTATTCACAGTATGGCTAATTTTTCTCTTTTTTCAATGGAAAAGCCCAGCCCTGTGGCCCTTTAACTGACATCAGGAGATCATAGAGTTGCCCATGACCCTGAGGGTTTGATGAAATAAAGCTGGGTGGAAAACAGTTCTCTTGTGGACTTTACATAAGTTACCCTTAAGATGACATGATAGCCCATGAGACTGGTGCCATTTCTCTTATTTTACATATGTTGGACCAGGCTCAGAGCATGTGAATGGCCTGCCCAAGACCAACCTACTGAGTATAGGAGGCAAGGTTTGAAGTCAGGGCTGTCTGACTCATGTCTCTGACGGTTCGTTCTGCTGCCCCTCCTGTTTCCCCAGCTCTGAAAACTTGTCCATGTGTTTGTCCTGTGCGAACAGGCTGTGAGTGAACTAAGTCAGTAAATGACAGAGAGAGAAAAAATGACACAGATGCAACTTCTGAGCCCTAGAACAACATCTTTATCCAATCCCTCTCTGAAAATTGCAGTAGAGGCCAGAGGCTTGTCCAAAGCATCTACCAAAGCAAAAGGGTAATAGGGCCTCCTGTAGGATGCTTTTTTATTTTTTCTTAAGATTTTATTTATTTATTTGAGAGAGAGAGAGAGAAGGAGCAGGGAGAGGGAGAAGCAGATTCCCCACAGAGCAGGAAGCCCAATGTGGGGCTCAAACCCAGGACTCTGGGACCATGACCTGGGCCAAAGGCAGACACTTAACCAATTGAGCCACCCAGAAGCCCCTTTTGGATGGTTTTGAGTAACCCATTCCCATCACTCTGACCAGGTGGGTCACATATTCTCCTTGTTCAACAGGTAAGGACCCCGATACTTAACTACAACGACAATCCTAGCTACTATTTTTTAACTGTTTACTCTGGGCCAGGCACCATTACAAACACTCTCCTTGTGTTAACACATTTAATCTTCTGTGGGACTAGATGCCATTATTATCCTGCCTTTATGGATGAGGAAGCTGACACACAGAATGGTCACTTCAATTGTCCAAGGTTTCAATAACTGGTGAGCAGAAGTGGGGGAGCCAACTCCGGTTGGCCAGCTCCAGAGCTCATGCCCATTACCACCATGCAGAAATGTTGAATGACTTGGTTGGGGTGGAGAGGTTGGTGCAAAACGAGTGGTAGAGATGGTCAGAGTCAAGGCTCTGGCTTCAAAGTCTATGTATTTTTTAATGTGTAACCACCTAGATCACATAAGAATACAAGTTTGGAGTCAGACTGGTTTACTATTTGGCCCCTGTGTGGCCCCAGACAAGTTTCTTGATCTCTCTTTGCCGAATTTCCTCATTTGTTAAATGAAAACGATCATGATTCCTATTTCATTATGTTCTTTAAAGATTAAGTGTGGTGCACTACATCTGCGACTAATGAAGTACTATATGTTGGCTAATTGAATTAAAAAGAAAGCTTAAATGTGATGCTGTGTGTGAAGGCTTGGTAAACTACCCGCTATATAAAACAGTAAATTTTAACTGCAATCATTTTTTAAAGTTTCAATTTACATTGCAACATTAGTGTTTGTTAAGTCATAGCTATTTTCATGAAAATATGAGGTATCTCAGTGTAGTGGAAAGTGTCATGGGAACTAGCAGGTCTGGGTTTACTCCTGGCTCTGAGAAGGGTGTGTGGAAAAGTCTAATTTTTTTTTTTTTTTGGAAGAAATAGGAAACTCTAAAAAGCTATGTTTGTGGAGGAAGGTAAAACAAAAGCCAGACAGATCATCTGGGGCACTTGTTAAATGTCAGAGGCTAGACAGAGCAGATGCATCGAGATGCTGGGGAGGGGTCGGTGCGATTAACCAGGTAAGAGTAGAATACTCAGGACAGATGAGAGAGGAACAAATGCACACTAGCTTGACAGAAGAAGAGTTGCTTGAGATTTCCAAGCTTTCCAAGATAAAAACTATATGGAAATGTGAGGAAGACATGTTGACAGAAATAGGCATTGCTTATCAAGTCTCTTACGCGTACATTTTTTTGAGGCACTAGGAAAGGCAATTTATATAAATGGCTGCTCCTGATATAATATTCATTACTGTACTTATTAGCACGAAAAGCAAAAGTTTTCCTGAAGCCAGCTATGATGGGTCAGTTTGCTTAAGCACCAGTTGCTTCATTTGCAAAGCGGTAATAATAACTTATTTTGTGGATTGTCCGTTGAGATAATAATAGAAAGCACAGTTTCAGGGATGTCGTAGGTGCTCAAAAACAGTAGTATCATTTTTACTATAGTGATTGTTTTCTAGATAATAACCATCCCCAATGTCCACCAAGTGGTTTGTCATGATGAAACCTGCTGCAGCTTGGGTAGATGCAAAACCCAAACGACTCTTGTCAACAAGACCTGAGATGATAAATTAAGATGAAGCCAGTGGGTCTGGTGTGATGGCTTCTTGGGGGCTCATCTTGAAGTGCTTCGGTGAGGTCTGTTTTGTTTTGCTCTGCTTGGGATCATTTCTTTTGCCACTCCAGCTATGTAAAGATAATAATCGCACCAATAGAACCGGTGACCTTTCACCCTCTCTCCCTTTGATAAAGTCTCATTTTCTAGGAGAACTATGACAAACGTCTCTTCCTTCATCCTCAGTAAACTAGCAGATAATCTGTCTATTATCCTTAATATCCTCTTACTCCACAAGTCATTGGTATTTGGTTTGGGTTCCTCTGAATGGGATGAACATTATATCTCTAACCTATGAAAAGGCTTTGCTCCTTTGCAATGTTGGTGGAGCTAAATTTGTTTTCACAGCTGGTTGTACTTGGAGAAGGGGTTAGCCGCCGTCTTGAAGGTTCTACCACAGCAGTTCATCACCAAGCTGCTGTGTGGTGGGGACTTAACGGGAGGCATGGAGGGAAGTCTAAATTAATCATTTATGATTTATTTATTCTTTTTCCGTCATGGAGTAAAATGAGCAGATGCCAACATTTCTAGGGCCAAGACTGTCTAGATGATGTGATGTTTGATAACTGACTCCTAATATTTATCTGCCAACGGGACCAATCTGCAGGACTAATAACAAAACCATATACTTACAGACCACTTCACAATTTACAGCTCGGTTTTCCTATTCTTGGCCTCGATGGATTCCTGTAAAAATCCACTGAGTTAGAGGCTGCATTCTTTTACATCACCATTTTACAGGTGAAGATAAAGAAGCCCAGAAGTGGCTATGTGGCTTGCTTGAGGTCACACAGCTTGTAAATAGCAGGTGATCCTCTTGAGCTCCTATCTCCAAACCCTAAGACCTATACTATTTCCATGACTACACGGAAGAAGAGACACATATGGAGGCCCTCTGTGCCACTGAGGTGTTACTTAAATTCCCTGCCCCCACCTTCCAGCAAGGCTCGCTATCCTGCCATCCAGTGCCACTTTTGATGCAAAAATTTCAGTCGACCTAATAAGCACCTGTATTGCACTGGAAACACTCAGTACTCAAGATATGGAGATAAACTAAGACAGAGAAACTGCCTCCAATGGAGGAACATTCCCTCTAGAGCTATCTATCCAGAATGATGGCCACTAGCCACAACTTGTCTGGAGTATAGTTTAAAAGTTAGAAAATAGCCTTATATATATTGAAGAAGGAAAGAGTGACTAGCCAGAGTTAGGAGTTTGAACTTATCATAAGGCAATAGAAAACTTCTAAGGTAAAAACTTTAAAGTAGGAGTATGGCATAATCTGGTTTATAATATAAGGGGTGACTCTGCCTCAAATATGAAGAATGTATTATAACAGGGCAAGAGTGAAGACAGGAAAAGTAGTTGGTAGACTATTATAGCAGTTCAGGTGATTAAAAAAAATGGTAATATAGACCAGGGAGCAGCCATGAAGGATGTAGAAAGTCAGTTTGGGGATATGCTTTAGAAGTAGAGTCAATCAGATACACTGATGGATTAGATATAAGAGAAAGAGAGAATAGATGTTAGATGTTGAGCTTGAGCAATGAGGCAGATAGTGGAGTCATCTACTATGAGTAGGAAGATTGGTGGATGCACTAAAAGTGAGGATCTAAGGAACAGTCAAGAGAGAATAGAGTTGTTTCAGGTGGACATTAAGCAACCAGATAAAGATAGCAAATAGTAGTTGTATATGTGAATTTGGGAAATAATTCAGGGCTGGAAGAAACGCTTTTTTTGTTTTTGTTTTTATTTTGTTTTGATATACCAATGGTGTTTAAAACTAAAACACTGGGTGAATGAGAGAGTAAATGTTGAGGAGAAGTGAAATCTCCAGACTGAGTCTAAGGTCAGTCCAATCTTTAGAGGGCAAAGAGTCAGCAAAGAAGAGCTCCAGTGAGGTAAGGGGAGAAACCAGAAGCATATGGTGTCACTCAAGTCAAGGGAAGAGAGAATTTCAGAAAGGATGGAGTCATCCATAGTGTCCAATAATATTAAGATCAAAACTAATAAAAGCGGAATCATGGTCATAGAATTTTGAAAGACAGAGGTCATTTGAAACCTTGTTTTTGAGGTCTTGGTGTATTTCTGCTCAGGAAACTGGCTGAAGGTCCTACAGGAGAGAGTGTAAGGTGAGTAAGTGGAAGAGGCCACAATAGGAAACACTCTCAAGATTTTTTCTTAAAAAGAACAGAGAAAAGAAACAGCAACAGAAACCCATCTATCCAAAATGTCATCATATACATCACAACATGCAATCAACTTGAAAAATCAATGAGATAATTTATATTTTTTAATTGAACAAGTGTTCAGAATCTGTTGTATATTTTATTCACAGCACATCTCAATTCGAACCAACTATAATTCAAGCACTCAATAATCATATGTGCCTGGTTGCTACCATATTGGATAGCACATATATAGGGAACCGGAATGCCTGCTCCAAGTGCTGTGATGGCTAGAGTGAGAGCTGAGATCACCTTAAGAATCTTCTCTTGCTGAGAGTATTATTATTATTCTTTTAATAGATCGCAATGTGCTGTCTCATACAATTTCTTCAGAATTTTTAAAATTATTTTAATATCTTTCATATATTATTTTCTCTCTTTCAGACACGTGCTCAGAAG
>CM052899.1:169625605-169645410 GCA_028534135.1 Potos flavus
AAGGGGAAAGAATCCGGCATCTGCCGGACTCCTGGTTTTATACACCAGTTTACATGTTTGTATAAACCTCTCCCCTTAAGTGTGAGCAGGATCTGTGATTTGTTTATAATGAATGGAATATAGTGAAGGTGATGGAATGTCACTTCTGTGATTATTACATTATATGAGACTTTTGTTGCTAGTAGACTTACTCTTGAGACTTTCTCTCTAGATGACTTTTGAGAAATAAAGAGCAAATTTGGGAGTCCTATATCACAAGAAGATAAGGGTGCTTTACGGTTGACAGCCCTCAATGGGCTGTATCCCTCAGTCCTACAACTATAAGCAAATGAATTCAGCCAACAATTCTGCCCAAAGGAAAGACACCCCTGGAAAAGGATACAAAATCTGATCCAACGGAGACCTCTCTCTTAGTTCTGCTGTTATGAAGGCCTACATATCTAGCCACCTTCTGCTTCAGAGTGCTATTTTGTTTTTCTTTAGCCTTGATTCTGATACCCATCTTTTTGTCACTCAGAGCATATGTTGAGTTGTCCAAATGGTTTTCTGAAGCTTACTTTATTTAATTTAAATTTTAGGCTGGGCATGTTAGTAAGAGACACACCCTACCCCTTAGAGAAAGGAGAAGAAAAGCACTATACTCCAGGAATAGCACTCTCCTAGAGGTTCCTGTTACTAATGCAGTCTTTATCTTGAATTCTTCTTCCTTCCTCCCTCTTTTTCTCTCCCTCCCTCCTTCCTTCTACTCTCTCTCTCTCATTCTCTCTCTCCTTCTCCCTCTCCTTCACCATCATCATCTTGGATTCTTCCTCTGTATATTGTCTTATATGTCCTGGCGGTAGGTAATAGGCTGATGGCAAGTTTAGGGGCACCGTTTTTGCAGGTTCTGCACACATGATTTTCAGCTTGGGGGGCTTAGTTGAAAGACAGAAATAGAGCAAGTCTATTTTACTGACTTTTTTTTTTTTTTTTTGAGAGCGCAGGGAGGAGCCAAGGGAGAGGGAGAGAGAGAATCTTAAGCAGGCTCCACAACCAGCTCGGAGCCCAAGGTTCATGACCCTGACATCATGACCTGGGCCGAAATCAAGAGTCTGACGCTCAGTTGACTGAGCCGTGCAGGTGCCCCATCTATTTTACTTTTTCTTTATCCAGTATAAATTTTGGAACAAGTTGCTTTTCTTCTGATCATCAGTTGTGTCATCCATAGGATGGGAGTAATAATAATACCAGCCTGTCAGTATTGTTAAGAGAGTTTCTGAGATCATGAACCTGGCAATGAGCAAATGCACAGTAACTCTTCACTCTTGGGAGTGGTCAATTTTGCCCCTGGGTTGCTCTACAAAGAAGTTAAAATCTTAGATTAAAAGGGGGAACCCTGAGTTCAAATCTCGACTCTGCTACGTACCAGCTTATTAATGATGTACTGTTTATAATCTATCCTGTCATGATTTTCTCATCTGAAGATGGGGATAATAATAGGATTTCCCAAGTAGGGTTATTGTCATGCATAAATGAAAAAATGCATGTAAGTACTTAGCCAGCACCTGCCACATATAAAATGTTTGGTAATACTAGCTGCTGTTAATAGGAATACAATAATAATTAGTTACATAAATACCAACACAATATATCCTGGGATGTTTTATACAAAATGATCACTCACTTTCCCAAGATAAAAATGTGTAGTGATACAATTTTTGTGCAGAAATGTATTTTATTTGTCTTAAAGTACTGTACACTAGGAGGCTTATAAACAACAGGAATGTATTTTTCACAGTTCTTGAGGCTGAAGTCCAAGGTCAAGGCACCGGCAGGTTAGATGACTGGCAAGGGCCTGTTTCCTTGTTCATAGATAGACAGCCATCCTTTTACTGTGTACTCACATGGCAGAAGGGGCTAGATATCTCTCCAAGGGTTTCTGTCATAAGAGCGTTAATTTCATTTGTAACAGCTATGCCCTGTTGATCTAGTCACTTCCCAGAGGCTCCACCTCCTAATACCATCACATTGGGGGTTTCGGTTTCAACATATGATATTTTTGGAGGGGAGCATATTTAGTCTACAGCATTCCTCCCTTGTCTCCCAAAATTAATGTCTTGCTCACATGCAAAATACATCCATTCCATCCCAACAATCCTAACATCTCAATTTGTTCCAGTATCAATTCTGGTATAAAATCCAAAGTCTCATCTGATAAACCACCAATCTGGATTTCTAACCCAACTTTTTAACTGTCCCAAACTGTAGACCAACTCAACAAATAGTGAATGCATATTTCCATGGACAATCGAAGCTCCAGATGTCCATGTTTTTGGTTATTATCTTTGCTCCATTATGTTATTTATCTTAAAGTCCCAACATAAAGCAAATACCATGCACTCAGTCATTCAAGATTTAAGCATGGAGCTACCCTAGGCTACACCTCTGGCTCAGTCTCCACATGTAATCAGCAACAGAGAACAAGAGTTCCATCCCTTTACTATTTCTGGTATCCATTCTTCCCATCCCACTTGCACTTCCTTAATTCATACTTTCATCATCTTTGTGCTGCACAGAGGATAGGTAGCCTCCTCGGTCGCCTGCTCACCTCCATTCATCCTCAGAAAGTCCATCTTTCCTGTTGCAGCCACAGTGAACTCTGTAAAATGAAAATCAGATCATAGCATTTTCCTCTTTTTTCATTAATTAATTAACTAATAGGCTCTGTGTTCATCATGGAGCCCAACATGGGGCTTGAACTCAAGACTCTGATATCAAAACCTCAGAGCAGATCAAGAGTTGAGTGCTCAATCCTGTTTTGTTCATATTAGAGCCTCCTTTTGACCACTATGAGCTGCTCTTATTTACCTCTTCAATTTCTCCTCCACCACCTCTTTCACCTCCTCCTTTCCTCAAACACGGTGATTCAGGCATACCTCAGTATTTTCAGTTCCCATATAATAGATTTTCCATATCTCTATGACTTTGTTCAAGAATGTCCTTCATTGGAAGCTACATAATGAAAAGCTCTCACCTCCCATGACTGAGCAAGCATTAATCTTTTATGAAGGTTTTCCTGCTTACCCCAGCCTCACGTGTGATTACCTCATTCTTTGTGTCTTAGGAGATCTCATAGCTGCTTTTGATCTAAAGTCTTGCATTTTGATTGCATGCCCATTTTTCCCATTAGACTGTGAAGACAATCAAGGCAGGGTTATAAATGGCTCATCCATATATTCCCAGTGCCCTTCACAAAATTAGACACACGGTGGGCACACACTGAGTTAACAGAGGAGCAAGTGAATAAATCAGTGGATGAATGGATGAATCTACCACACTGAGATAGAAACCCTCACCCTATGTTCTTCTCATGGTTTATATGTTGACGAAATGAGATGATGAGTATCAAAATGCCTAAATGTAAACCCTAAAGAATTGCAAACTACTACAGAGTAAATAATCATATGCCTAGTTTGAAAGGAAATCCCTCCTTCATATTGCCATTTTTACCCTACAATTTTCACTTTAGTATGTTCTTTGGGATAATCCCTAACAAGGTGAGAATTGAACAAGAGTTCACAGAAGACTTTTCATCATATCTCTTTCGTGTCTGCTAGGCTGGAGCAGAAACGTGATTGAATTAGGAGGCAGGAGATCTGAAATCTTCCGGGACCTTGAACAATTTACTTGCATTTTCTCTGCCTCAGTTAGAAGGTAAGTCTTAGAACTGACTGAAACATTATATATGTTGTTTGTTTTCCCATTTCACAGATGGAGAAACTGAAGCTTGGAGAGGTGAAATGAGCTTAGATTAGAGCCAGGACTGCAGCATGTTGCCTGGATTTGGGGTCCAACTCCTAACTGTATGGTACACTGCCTTTAGTGGAGTTCATATCTCTTATAGAAGAAATGCTAAGAGAAACAGTGAGATAATAGTCTAATTTTTTAATTAAAAATTGAATTATGTAGAAAACCAACAGTTGCAGTCAGGTTATTTTCTTAAAAGTAAAATTACTGGGATGTCTGGTTGACTCAGTTGGTTAAGCGTCTGCTCTCAGCTCCGGTCATGATCCCAGAGTTCTGGGATCGAGTCCTGTGTTGTACTCCCTGCTCAGTGGGAAGTCTGCTTCTCCCTCTGCCTGCTGCTCCCCCTGCTTGTGTTCTTTCTCTCTCTGACAAATAAATAATATCTTAAAAAAAAAGAGAAATAAAATTATTATATTCCTCTAGGTCCTGATCTTAGCCTGAGTTGCTCAAAAAAAGTCCGAGATAAGAGCTTGATACAGGGGATTATTTTTAGAAAGAAACTCCAGGGAAGGAACGAGAAGCTGGGAAGTAAAGAACAGAGGAGAAAAGCCCATTTGAGGGTGTGTTGTCAGATTGATCACAGTTGGGCAACAGGGCTAATCTCGCTGGGGACTCTGATTAGCATTATCCCCAGCTCTCAATCTCTTATATGATGAATTTCCGAAGGGGTTGGCTCTCCAGCCTCCCAAGGTGATGGATGTATCAGAACAGCTGATCGTATTTCTGGGGGCAACCAAAGGTGCTTAGAAGTTCTGGGGCAAGACTTACACAGCGCAACAGAAGCAAGGTACGGTCAGGTCACACCTGTCCACAGCTGATTGCTGTGAAAAAGGTAGGTGAAAGAGGAAAGAGGATATGAGACAGAATACAGCAGGTATGTGCTGCACTCCTTTTAAACATTTTAACAATGGAGTCTGGAAGATTCCAGAGGGATGTCCCATCTGCCTGTGCAGTAGTGGGTTGCTTCGTAGTAGTGTAGATAGAAGAAGTAATAGGAAAGCTTGACCTTGAGTGATGCCAGCACATTGTGTCTACACATTCACCATACCCAGGTGTGTTAGATAATGTATGAGATACATTGAGAACCTCTGGCCAAGCTGTTTAAGGAGGATTGAATTATCTGGGAACTGAGCCCTGTCCAGTAGATACTTTCTCCTTCTTGCTGCCTGGAATGCAGGCATAGCAGATGGAGCTGCAGTGATTATTCTGTGACCATGAAGCACCAGTGAGAATGCAAGTCACTTGTTAAGAATGGTGAGGATGATGAAGAATAATAGAGGTTGCTTGGGTCTCTGATGCTATCTTTGATTTGCCATCGACACCAGCCCTTTCTGTTTCTAAGCTTACTTTTTCTAAAACAAACAAACAAACAAACAAAAAACACACCTTAACTTTTATTTAAGATACTCTTACATGCAGCCAAACTAAATCCTCAGTGATATAGTTCAGTTCTTGGTATTTGATACATTCATGTCCCTCCAAACAATGATGGTTGACTTATCCTCTACTAGACTTTGTTTGGAACAAAAGAAATAAGCTCAGTGATTTTCGCTTAAATTAGAAGTAATGCATTATCTAAAACTAGATTATGAGCAGAGCTTCAAGAGATATAGCCCACATGAAGTAAAGAATATCTGCTATGGGCAAGATATGTCCAGTGTCTCCCAACATGGGATCTTTTTTATCATATATGTCCAGTTATCCTGAGTCTGGCATGTGGTTTGTGAAGAATACTAGGTAGGAAATCGGAACTAGCTTTTAGGTGGGAAAGTGGCAGTGACCAAAGATCCCTGACTCTGGAGAACAATCTGGTTTATTTTCTTAGTTCAGTTTCTATAGGACTGTAAATAACTGGATATAGCTCCTATAACATCAAGACAATATGAATAGTGTGGAGGCATTAGTCCAAGGCTGGAGTAACATGGCTGGAAGTTCTGGGATGGCTGCTAGCCACGCAAAACCACTTGTCATCACAAGAGGACAGTCACTAAAATTGGCCTTGTCTTCCAAGAGCAGAGGGATCAAGAGAAGCCATATACTGCCAATATTTGGGGGGAATGAATATCAAATCATACATGGTTGTGAAACCTTGGGAGAAGCCGTTTTTAAAATGGTGATGTGGTATATATATACATATATATATATATGCTGTCTTTGATGTGCCATTTATAGTATATATGTGCCATATATGTATATGTATATATAATGGAATATTACTCAGCCATCATAAAAGAATGAAATATTGCCATCTGCAATGACATGGATGGAACTGGAGGGTTTTATGCTAAGTGAAGTTAAGTTAGTCAGAGAAAGACAAATACCATATTTTTCACTCATATGTGGAATTTAAGAAACAAAACAGATGAACATAGGGGAAGGGAAGGAAAAATAAGATAAACAGAGAGGGAAGCAAGCCATAAGAGAATCTTAACTATAGAAAACAAACTGAGGGTTGCTGGAGGGGAGGCAGGTGAGGAGATGGGGTAACTGGGGGATGGGCATTAAGGAGGGCACGTCATGGAATGAGCACTGCGTGTTGTATGCAACTTATGTATCACTAAACTCTACCCCGAAACTAATACTATGCTATATTTTAACTCACTTGAACTTAAATATAGTCTTGAAAAAATATATACATTTTTTGGGGGCGCCTGGGTGGCTGAGTTGGTTAAGCACCTGCCTTTGGCGCAGGTCATGATCTCAGAATCCTGAGATTGAGTCCGATAGCTGGCTCCTTGCTCAGCAGGGAGCGTGCTTCTCCCTCTGCCTGCTGCTCCCCTGCTTGTGCTCTCTCTCTCCCTCTCTGACAAATAAATACATAAAATCTTAAAAAAAAAAGAAAAAGAAAAGACATATATACATTTTTCAAAAAAATAAATGGCAAATAGCAAGCTGACATGTTTATGTGAAGGTGTTGACATTTGAAAAAAGCTTCATGGAACACCGTAAACATAAAGTGGATTAGTATACAGAATTAATTTGATGAATTAGAAATGTCTCTTAGGGAAGTATTTTTCAGCCACAGTATATAATCACTGTTTTTTTATCTACTGAAATAAAAGAAAATAAAAAATAACTAATATTTACTACCTGCTGATTTTCTGCCAGTCCTTGGCATGTTTTATGTTTATTATTTCATTATGTAAGATTCTCTGTAGCCCTGTGGGACAAGTCCTCTAACGATTCCCATTTTACATAGCAGGGGGCAAGGAGAGCTTTGACTAGTTTCCCCAAAATTCACACAGCTAGATTCTGGAAAAGTCTGATTTTGAACTTGGGTAGTAGGTAGTTTGACTAACAGACTGTGTGTCCTCTGCTGTGAGCACAAACACAAGCACAGTGCTTCCACCCTCACACAATGTGCTTTTTAGGTGCAGTGCGTTGGTGTGGGACCTGTGCAGTAACTAAGAGGTGGGTATTCGTCAGAGTGTTGTGTTATGATGCTTCCAACACCTTGACTCTTCTCTTCTCATAAAACACTTGTCCTACTTGCACTAATAGACTTCTTCCTGTCCTTCTTCCTTCCTTCCCTCCTTTCCTCCCTCCTTCCATACATATTGGGTATATATATAGCCGATTCTCAATATTCATAGTAGCTATGTTCTGTAGTCACCGTGAACACTAAATTAGCCAGTACTGAGCCATTGCTCCTAGGGGAAATACAGATTTAGCTTCCTGCAAGCTCTGGTCATAACATCTTCACCAACCAATCAATACATAATCTTGTTTTATGTGCATTTTTGTTTAAAGACATCTTAATTAATTTACATTGTTGATGCATTAGTATTGAACTCAGAGCCAGCAGCACTATAGATCATGTCTGAATGGAGCTTATCTAATACGTGCATTTTCTCTGTAAAGTACATCACAGCCTTCTTGCACTTAGAAACCTTAGACAGCATTTTAGCACTACACTCGGGGGCCATTTAAATTGTGAAATTCATCAGTGAAACACGCAAAATGGGGAAACATGCAGCATTAAGTAGACTGTGAAAGGATACCTGTTTACAGTATGAAAGCCGGAACAGTGTAAGAGCTACCCTATGGAGAGAAGGCAGGGAGGTCACCTTGTCTGAACTTAGCTGGGAACATGTGTATCAGGTGCTCACATTTTTTACTGCTTTGTGCATGTCCATTACTGACTAGGAAAATGGCATTAATATTGATTTAATTTTAGTGAATTGGCAAATTTGCAAATGCAGAATCTATGGATAATAAGAACCAACTGTTTTCTGTTCCAAGGACTGTGTGAGGCATTGGGGATCCAATAGTAAGTAAATAACAGAAACTGTCTCTTCTCACTAGCAGCGCAGTATCTAAAGGGAAGTTGTTATTAATGAACAGTCACATAAATATAAAGAATAACTCTTATTAGTACCATATTATATTACATTCCTTAATTGATCAGTTTACTAATTCATCTAATTATTAATTTATTTGAAAGGACATTAAAGCATGTTTGCTATATATTAAGCACTATGTTAAATAGCCAAATGCATTATCACTGTCCACTTACTTATTTGATCTTGTCAGCCCCTAAAGATGTTAGCCTCTTGAGGACAGGAAGAGGGTCTTACACATTTTTACATTTCTTTGTGCATAGATAATTGTTTAATGGATTTGAGATCAGGCGTCCACCAGGGTTCTGCTATTTTACTGGTAAAATAAGGAAGTTTGACTAGATAGTCTCCATAGGCCCATTGAAGTCTGAGTCTATATGAATCACTCAATAAATATTTGCTGAATTGATTTATGGGAAATTCTCTCCTAGTGGTTTCAGATAAGAAATGCAGTGGCAAACTCTGATACCTCAAGTAGAAAAGGCATGAATGAAGAGGGATAGAGTCAAACACTTGGCTCTGAAGAGCAAACTCTAACTTTGGCTGCTGTGGGGCTCCATGACTGCAAGTAAATAATAAAGATGCTATGTAAGCAGAGCAAGCGGTTCTCACAGCGAACATGAAAGCCCAGGAGCCAGATTCTAGCACATTGTGGGTAGTTTATGGAGCACATCAGTTCATAACGTGAGACAAATTGGTACCGGGGACTCCGATGGCTGCAGTCCAAGTGGACCACCAAGGAAGAAACATGAAGGGATTGCCAGCAAGAGAAGGTCTTCGTGTCTTCTCCTTACAGCTGAAGATTCTAATTCCTCAAAGTGTTCCTTTAACAAAAGTCCTAATCACTTTATAGTTTCTGGCTCTTGAAATAAGACATGTAGGCATTCATTTGTTCACTCAGTCACTTATTCATTTATCATTCGACAAGCAAGGATTTGAGCCCCTAAAAAATGCCAGGCAATGTGGCATGCTTGGGAGTTACGGGGGTGAAGGAAATTCTTTATGTCTCTGCCCAAATGGAGTTTAAAATCTAGTGGGAAAGATCCATGCTGGGAGAGAGCATGGTGCTATGGGAGCACAATCTGGGAGGACTAACCTTCTTCTATGGGGCCTCCTCCTTGATGGGTTAGAGTCAAAATTGGCATGATGAGTGATGGTATAAGGGTGAGGAGGGCTGGTTGGGGGAAAAAAAAGACCTAGGCACAGTGTGTGTCTCTATGAAGAAAACACTCGGCCCTGTAGAGTATTAGAAGGCAACGCTTGAGTCCAGAGAGGTAGCAGGAGTTTGTGATGTAGCTGGGGAAGGGGGTGGAGTCCAGGGTCTCCAAAGCCTCATAAGCAATGGCAGTAAAAAATACACATCTCACATTTACCATACAATAGGAAGCTATTGTGGGGGATGTTAAGTCGGTGGGGGAAGACATGATCAAGAGGGAGGACATGATCAGATTTGCATCCTAAGATGTGCTTTGCTATACTGGGTGAAAATAGATTGTGGCCATGTCAAAGCATAAATGGAGAAACCAGTGGGGGCTGTCGTCATAATCCGAACAAGGGGTGTCACTGTCTGGTGCTTGGGTAGCAGTTGAGAAGCTGGAGAGACACACCTGTATTCCTAACAGGAGGTAAATTTGGTAGGACTTGACAATTAATTAGCTATAGAGGCAAGAAAGAGAAAAAAAAGAAAGACAAGACTGCATTTCAAGTGTCTATGCAGAGCAATGGAGTGATTTTTCAGGAAGGATGCTTCTTTACTGAGCTATGGTACACTGTATGGCAAAGTGCTTTAGAAGGGCATTGGTGGCTGAGTTTTGAAATAATGACTTTAAGGGGATGGTGAAAAATCCATACAGGAATGCCACTGGAAAATATTGGTGAAAGGGTTTCGGAGGTCAGGCAAGGGGCCCGGATTGGAGATGGAGATTAAGGTAACAAGGAAGGCTTTGGAAAGCCTGTGATCTTCCAGGGAAGGAGGGTGAAGAGCAAAGGAAGGGAGACAAATAGAGGGGACTCCCAAGTTTTAAGGGTTAAGGAAGTTAGAACACATGTTAAGAAGCTGTGGAGGACTATCCAGGGAGGGTGCTGGCACACTAGGGTAATTTCTTCTGCTTGCATGGAGACCTGTGGCGAGAAATATCTACCCAAGTCTATGTTTACTGTGACAATGTCATGCAAGAGTCTGACCCATGATACTACCCAGAATTAAAAATTAGAGATTCTCAGCTTTGGTAAATAGAAAAGTTGTACTTCTAAGCAAAACTGGCTTATTTCTACATTATGGAGAATTGGCATATTATAATACACAGACATTGCCCTTTTTATGTGGATGTGAGGAAGATCTGAGATATAAGTTCAGCCAGCGTTTTATTGTTAGGAAGAACTTTAATAACTTTGGGTAGGTATCTCAGATCATAGCTCTCTTTTGCTTCATTTTTCCATTTAACTCTTATTTTTTCTTACTTTCATTTATTTTAATCTATTTTTCCTCCTACCAAATACTTTATATTCTCATGACCCACCTAATTCCATTTTTGAAATGAGGTGGGATATATATTCACTACATTAAGATATTCTCATATAATAACAATGTTTTTGACTGTCATTGGATTTATTATTAGATTCAGTTAACCAAAAAACAAATAAAGGAAACTCATAAAACCGTATTTCGTTGAAAATTTTCTTTTGAAATTATTTAGGTTGTCTCACAGAACTTTTTACCATTCTGTTGTCACTGGAAAATGGAATCAAATGACTAATAAATAACTCATTCTGGGTAGAAACTTGTAATACAATTTTACTATAGGTGCATATTTACATCAGGATTTATTATTTGCTGCTAAAATGTCATTTGAGCTACAGACAAGACTCTAATGCAATTGTTATGTGCAAATGGAATATAGTGATTGAAAATTTGAAAGAAAAAAATATAGGCAGCAGAGGGTTGCTTTGAAGGGCACTATTATGTCCCTGCAAACTCTCTGAGGTAGAAAAGTCGAGGAAATTGAAGACGATGACACAAAGACCATTGGCATAGAGATCTACAGCTAAAGCTCACCATATTTGAGTAGGAATCCCTCTCCCTCCTTTTTGTCTTATGGTAAAGGGGCAGTAGAGAGGGTAGTGGTGGGGAGTGGGTGGTGGAGCACAGCAGCAGCTTCAAAACTTTCCTTACTATAGTTGTTCTTGTAAAGCATTCTTTTCTCGGCCAACATTCCTCTCTATAGTGGGAAGCACTGCCCCAGGTTCAATGATGGCAATGGTTAATTGTTTTGAGATCTACAGTAAATGGATAATAGATCTTAAAGATTTCTCGAATCATTCCATATGAAATTATATGCTGAACTGTGTGAAACTTATCAACACAAAGAGGTAAGTCAGATGTATTTTAGCTCTGGATCAGAGCATGCGGCAACAAGTCAAACAAGCTTCTATTCAAACGTCAATACCCAGACATAGTGCTCTTTCTTTGTGAAGACTTTTCTAACTTTCCCCAAATGCACAATAACATGTTTATCCCAGAAGCTAACTCATGTGTGTGTGGGGGGGTGCAGTGTTGACTAAAGGATCATTTGCCCTTGGGCTTAAATTTAGACTTGTGACATGATCTCCAAATGAATTTCTTTATATTATCACAGAAATACACCAATAAGATTGAAAAAAGACATTAATCACACATTTAGATTTTCATTGTATTTCAGTTCCAATCCAAATTGCTTATTATTAGCTTTACATGTTTACATTTACATTAATAAATCCTGGATTTATTTTGTAAATACTACAATTATGTGACTTTGCTTTTTTCTTTTTGGAATTTTAATTTAGCTTCTTTAGTTTTTAGTGTACTGAGAACCCAAAGACACACACAGATATGACCTTGGGCCCCTCTAGATTTTTGAGAGATCCTGATTCATTTTTCTATTATAAATTTTATTATCATATTTAATGATGGCCATTCTTATCCATTCCCTGAATATACTCTGAACTTCTACATGGCAGGGTCTATGCTTTACACAGATAGTCCCCAACTTATGATGGTTTGATTTATGATTTTTCAACTTTATGATGGTGTGAAAGCAAAGCCTTTCATTAGAAACTGTACTTGAAATTTTAAATTCTGATCTTTTCCCAAAACAGTGACCTGCAGTATGGTCCCTTTCCATGATGCTGGGCAGCAGCAGAGAGCTGTAACTCCTAATCAGGGATGTGATCACAAGGTTAAACAGTGGATACATTTACAATGATTCTGCACCCATACAACCATCCTGTGTTGAATCACTAAATTGTACATCTGAAACTAATAGTACACTGTATGTTAATTAAGTCTAATTTAAATTTAAAATCATAATAAAAAAAAGAAAAAAGAACCATCCTGCTTTTCACTTTCAGTACAATATTCAATAAATTACCTGAGATATTCAACACTTTTTTATAATATAGGCTTTGTGATAGATGATTTTGCCCAACTTTTGGCTAAGGTAAGAGTTCTGAGCACATTTAATATATCGTAGGCTAAACAATAACGTTTGGTTGGGTGTATTCAGTGCATTTTCAACTAATGATATTTTCAACTATGATGGGTTGATCAGGATATAACCCCATCATAACTCAATGAAAATCTGTATTCTTCTTCTCATAAAAATACTTGTCAAAGTGAACTGAAGTAACAGTGGTGTTTAAACTATGATATGCATAAAGAAATACCTTGGAAAACTCGAAAATCCATAACCCTGAGCCTTAACTCTAGAAGCTTGGATTCACTAGGATTTTGCTGGGGCTCAAGGGTTGCAGTTTTTAGTAAGGTCTCCAGGTTACCCTAATGTGGTAATTTATGGACTGCACTTTCTTAATTTAGACCCAGGTGTTAGATATACTTGACCCCTTACGCAAATGCTTATCAGTGGTCATGGTGCTATCCAGGGAAGTTTTAAGAAGAATTAAAGGGCTGCACTGAGTTTTAATGGGAAAGAATTCTAAACCAGAGAAACAGATTGGAGTCAGAATGAACATTTGCTATGCATTGTCAGCATTGATTTAAACCAAGAAACAAGAAGGGAACTAACACTTATTCAATGTCTTCTATGAGTCAAAACCTACGCTGGATACTTACCTACAAAATTATTTATCTCGTCTCAGTCCAGTGAATCAGGGAGGAACAGAGAAGCTAATTGGGTTGAGGTCTTACAGGCAGATAGTGGTATTGGGATTTAACTGCTCCTCAGTATTACTCCAGGTCTTTTCATAGAAAAAATGGGAAGCTTTTCTTTTCATAGAAAAATTGGGAAGCTTATTAATGACTAACTGATGATGAATTATTTCTAGACCAAGAACTCTGATACGCGAAGTCAGGTTGACTATCTACAATACTAGGTATTTTATGGTTTTTTTAATGAATTTGTCAAGGACTTGCCCTGTTATTATTCTGGTTGACTGATGAACTACCTGCCTGGGGCTGGATGTCTGAATTGATAGATGGTTTTGCCTGGAGCCTGTGCACTGTTAGGGCTCAAAGCACTTTTATGTTTTTCTAAAAGTCAGTTTCAATGTAAAAAAAAAGTAACGTATTTTCAAATATCCTGTGTCAACCTGTGTAATATAACTTTGAAAAATTAGACATTGAATTTGGTTATTTTGTGTTTTAATTCCTATAACAAAAATATTTCAAAACAGTTTTTAAAAAGTAAATGTGACCTTTATGAGTAACTGCATGAAGTCTGTGAGTATGCTTGACATTATTTACTTGTGTTGGCTATTTGTTAGGTAAAGAAAACAAATAAAATATATTGAGAAATCAGTTTCACTTACGTTGAAACCATCTAACGGCTCAGATAAAACTTGAAATAATTCAACAACAATGACAAGTGCACACATGTATTCACACAAATAAACACAAAATAATTAGACCAGCTTATAAATATGGCATGGGATAGGGATAGATTTCAATCATTCCCTGGAAGTCAGATGACAGACTTATAGAAATTTATTAATTCAACTGAATGTACTGTATGCCAAGAATTATCCCAGGCATTGTGAATAATCAGTTATGTAAGACATGATTCTCTGCCTTCACAGAGAACATTATCATATTATAGAAAATACGTAAACCTATGGGTCACACTCTTTACTTGGGAACACCGGGGCTGAGAGGTGGAGAATCTAAAGCAGATTTGGGGGTGTGGGAAATCCTCCCAGTAGAGGTGATGCTTGAGTTGACAAAAAAAAGGGGGAAAGGAAAGAGCCTCTCAAATAAAGTATCAGCATGTGAGAAAATGCAGAGACATGAGATGGAGAATACATTGGCCAGGCCAGAATAGAAGTGGTAAGAGTTGGAAAATAAGATTTAGGGATCAGGTAAGGACTCCCTGATCAAGTAGATGGGTGAGCACTAACTTCAAATCTCCGGTCCATTGTTTCTATGCATTTATAATTATATGGAGAGTGAATGAAATGGTCTGATTCTATATTCACTCATTCAACAAATAGATATTAAAAATTTGTGTACTAAGCACAGTTCTAAGCACTTGGGATCTACCAGTGATTATTATTATTAGGCTCTTGGGTGGCCTAATCAGTTAAGGGTCTGCCTTTGGCTCAGGTCATGATCTCAGGGTCCTGGGATCAAGCCCTGCATCAGGTCCCTGCTCAGAGAAGAGTCTGCTTTTCCTTGTTCCCCTGCTCCTCCCCCTGCTTGTGCTCTCTCTCTCAAATAAATAAACTCTTAAAAAAAAAAAAGAATCACAAAGTCCCTAGTTTCATTAAGCTGATATTCTTGGGGACTTTACATATTAAATACATAAGTGTAAATCATTTAGTATGTAAAAAATGGTAAGTGCAATGTATAAAGGAAAAATAGAACAGGAGGGAGAATGGTGAAGATTCTAAATTTAAAAAGGTGGCCATGAAGAATAAGATGAACCAACACACCCTGATTTCAAGACTCATACAGCTATAGTAATTAGGTCAATGTGGTATTGACATGAAGATAGAAAATACATAATGGGATGGGGTCCAGAAATATATCCACACATAAGTGGACAACTGATTCTTGATATAGATGCAAAGGCAACTTTATGGAGAAAAGATGATCTTTTCAACTAATAGTGATGGGAGGAATTGTTATCTATGTGCAAAAAAAAAAAATATTTGTATCATATTAAGGAAAAAAACCCTCAGAATGCATCATAGGCTTAAATCTAAAACTTAAAACAACAACAAAAAAGCTTACCTAACAAAACAAGAGAAAATTATTGTTACTTTGAAGTTAGTAAAGATTTCTTACATATGATAACAAGAGCATAACCCAAAAAAGAACAAACTGATAAATTAGATTTCATCAAAAATTTTTTTTGAATCTATGTTTCAAAAGAAATTGCAAAGAGAATGAAAAGATAAGCCACAGACTGGGAGAAAATTTTGCAAATCATATATCTAGTAGCCAGAATATATAATGAAATCTTAAAACTCAATAATAAGAAATTAAATAACCCAACTATTTTACCAAAAAAGACATGTGGATAACACATAAGCACATGAAAAAATACTCAACATCATTAGTCATTAGAGAAATGTACATTAAACCCACAGTGAGATAATAGTATACATCTATTAGAAGGGCTAAAATTAGAGCGACTAATGATACCAAATGTTGATAAGGATGTAGGGAAGATAGAACTCATATACTTCTGGTTGTGAATGCTGGAATGCTGGAATGTGAAATGGTATAACCACTCTGAAGAACAATTTAGCAGTTTCTTAAAAAAGTCAACATCCATATACCATATGTTTCCACCATTCCACTCCTAGGTGTTTGCCTAAAAGTAAAGTAAACAAATGTCCACAAAAAGACTTGCACACAAATGTTTATAGCAGTCTTTTGGGTTTTTTTGTTTTTGTGTTTGTAATAGCCCAAAACTGGAAAGAACTCAAATGTTCATCAACAGGTCAATGGATAAAGAAGTTGTGGCATATTAACGGAGTGGAATACTGTGCAACAATATAAAGAGATTGATATACAATAACATGGAAGAATCTCAAAATAATTAACTCAGTAAAGGCAGTCAGACAAAAAAGTACATAATGTATTATTTGTTTATATAAAACTCCAGAAAATACAAATCAATTTATTGTTAAAGCAATTCATTGCCTGAAGATAGAAAGGAAAATCAGGGAGGAGTGGGAGGAGCTGAAGGGTGAAATTAGAAAGGGGCATGAGGAAACTTTGGGGTTGGTGGATACGCTGTTTTGTTTCTGGTGATGACTTACCAGGTCTATTCATATTTCAGACCATCTAATTCTATACTATAAATATATGCAGTTTATTACATGTCAATTAGATCTCCACAAAGCTGTCAGAAAAAAACAAAACAAAACCAGTCAGACTAGATTTAATTGAGAAGATGTCATTTGACCAACATCTTGGTGGAATGAAGAAATTCATTACTTGGATATTTAGAGGATGAGCAAAACACTAGGTTGGGAACATGTCTGGCAAGCTTGAAGAATAGAAAAGAATCTAAACCGAGCAAGCAAGAATAGAGAATAGGGCATGGGATCAAAAAAATTATGGGGCTCACACAATCTATTAGAGACATTGAGGGGTTTGTTCTAATAATGTTGGCTTTTATTCTGAATAAAATAAGGATTCACTGCACATCATGAGTCGATTTCTTTTTCTTTCTTACTTTCTTTCTTTCTATTTGAAAAGTTAGCTTATATTATAAAAGGACAGATCTAGGTGCTGTTCTGAAAATACTGTAGAGGTGTGAGAGTTGAATCTTGGGGGCCAGTAAGAACACAACCTTAATAATTTAGAAGAGAGATGAGGGATGCCTGGGTGGCTCAGTCGGTTAAGCCTCTGCCTTCAGCTCAGGTCATGATCCCAGGGTCCGGGGATTGAGTCCCACGTAGGTCTCCTTGCTCAGAAGGAAGCCTGCTTCTCCCCTGCTTGCCACTCCCCCTGCTCGTGCTCTCTCTCTTTCTCTGTCTATCTTTCTCTCTCACCCTCGGACAAACAAGTAAATAAAAATTTAAAAAAAAAAGTAAAAAGAAGGGAGATGATAGTTTCTAGCACCACAGGATAGTTATAAATGTAGGAAGAAGTAGCAAGATTATGGATATCTTTTGGAGATAGACATTATAGATTTCCTAATGGAAATTTGGTTGAAAGGTGAAGGAGAAAGAGAGTGGTTAAGAATGACTTCATGTTTTTTTTTTGGTTTGTGTGTGTGTGTGTGTGTGTGTGTGTGTGTGTGTGTGTGTTTTAACCTGAGCAACTAAAAATAAAGTGTTGCCATCAACTGAGATGAGGAAAACTATAGATAGAACAGGTTTGGGGATGGCCAAGCCTCTGTCTTCATGGGGTTTACATTCTTGAGTGAGAAATCAGGTAATAAACATATATATGTGCTATTTCTAGACCCTGGGTTGATAAAAGGAAGAGTGGGAAAGAAGCAAGTCATCTCTGGCATTATCTTCTGTAAAATGTAACCTTTTAAAGGACACTTAGAAGATGATGCACTGAATGTGTTTTCACCTTCTCTTGTTCCAACTTACTTTTATGCCTGTCCTGAGTCAAGGAATCTAGGGGTAACTAGGAATGAGTAAATTCTTTGGTTTGCTGATAGTCTGGTGGGGAGAGCTGGAGCAAAACATCTTAAACTTAGAGCAGATAAAGCCCAAGGAACAATGAAAGGCCCTAGATCAAGAACTGAATGCTGAAAATCCAGGGAAGAGCCTGGTCCACAGAGATCCAAAGAATATTATGAAATAAATAAACATCTGCCTCATGTTAGCGTACTTCGTCATTCATGATATGGAGAAGAAGCTCATTTAGGTGGGCTGAGCCTCTTTATCCTGAGGCTGGTGGAGTTAAAGAATACCAGAGAGCAGGGAGACTGCCCTTTAGGGTCCTCGTAGGAGACTTGTCGCAACCTTGCTACTACCCACTCCAGGCATGGGAACCTTTCATTACTACTACTTAGAATCAACAGCAAATCCCAATAAATTCCATAAAGGAAAACTACACCTTTAGGAGGGCCCAACTATCAGAGAGAGGAACCTGTGCTCCAGCAGTTCAGGAACAGGGCAAAATAGAATGTTTGCAGACAGCCCCAAACTTGAATAAACCAATAAGAGCATTTCGGGATTGTCGTATGGCAAAACTGTCCAAAGATATGGAAGTCATAAAAGGAAATGATAAGAGATATGAAGGATCTAAGTGGCAAATAATAGGATTTCTACGTGGCATCCAATAAACATATGGAGAACAGGAAATAATCACATACATGATATGAAAAAAAATTTCTTGAGTTGGAAGAATGTGCAGAACGAAAGAGATGTTTAATGGAAAAAGATGCATACCTAGACATACCCTACTAAATTCATGAATTTCAAGGATAAAGAATGAATACCAGACATAAAATTTATCTACAAAGGAAAACTGTGTGATAAATGGACAACTTAGGTGAAAGAGTGGAAAACAGAAGATGGTGGAATAACATCTACAAGTATCATTAAGAGATACAGTTAATCATATATTTGTAACGCACCGATAGAGTAAGAAAAGATATTTGCAGCTGTTAAGAGATTCAGAGCCTACAACCTACTCATATCATTAAATAAATTACTAAAGGAAAAACTTTGACCAAACAACAGAGCTGGAAGAGAGATCTCAAAGTTGTAGTTGATGAAGAGGAGGAGACAAGGCTGAGCAAGGGGGTCTAGAAAATACGGCTTTCTTAGGCAAATAGAAGCATGAATACTTACCTAATATTACAAAATGCTGTCATTTTTTACATATACTGAATTCCTTAAATGCAGAGTTTATACCAGTGTTCTTCCTTGTGCCTCTAGCGGCCTTGGCCAATGTTGGTTTCATTTTTTATTGAACAACTTGCTTATCTAATTAAAATACACAGAGTATGTATGATATATTAGGCATGGTTCTTAACCTACTTCTTTCTAGCAAGAATTCTCAGATATAGATATTATTATTATCTCAAAGTTACAGATGAGATGATGTAAATACAGAGAAGTTATAAAACTGATCAATGTCGTAACTCTGAGTAAATGGCAGAGCCAGTATTCCAGCCCAACTTGTCTGGCTCTGAACTTCATGCTCTTATCCACAATCCTGTGCCAAAGAAAGTAAGGCTGAAGTAATCAAGTAATGTTAAGGTACACTGAAAAATTTTGTTAGAAGTCCTCTTGGTTAAAAGAGGGGCCAGTTTATCATTTTCTGAATCTCCATATCATACATGAGGAGGCTGAGGTTCTAAGACATTTGGCAACTTTCTAAATGTACTGAGCCAGAGGTGGTAGAAGAAAAACTCACACCAGCAGTATTTGACTCAAGATCCAAGGACATACTACATTTTTGTTGTTGTTGTTATCTTTACTGCAAGATTACTTTAACTATGCCAGTTAAAGAAAAAAAATATATACATTCTAAAGCTGTTGGAAAGTAATAGAAAGGAATCAGGTAGACATTTGCCAAAATATCACTTCTATAAATAATAAAACTTATCTAAGAGAAAATGACCTCTCTGTGGGGGCAAATTACTCTCCGATGCTAAACCTCCACTTCAGGCGGGTTCACTGCCCAGCAGCGTAAGGGCTGATAGGAACTCATGCTCTGAGGATGGACGGTGGACAGAAGTCTCCAAAGCAGCAAGTAGGAGGAAG
>CM052899.1:169645910-169694810 GCA_028534135.1 Potos flavus
GAGTGATGATAAGTTTTAAGAAAACGAAGGAAACAATTACGAACATCTCTTCAAAGAGCAGCTGCCTTTCTTATTTTAAAGGGAAAAAAAAGATCATATCTATGAAAAGAAATCTTAGACTTCACACTTCCCCATTTGAGGATTCAGAGGCACCGAATAAGGAGTAAAGTGGATACACACAAAATGATTGATCAATTGGTTGGAATGTCTAATGTGCGTCGTTATCTGTAAAATGTCAAGAAATGAATGACATCTGATTTAAAAGACTGACACATTCTGTGACTCTTTCCTCATCTTTTTTCTTCACCCATCTTCACATGAGGGAAAAAAAATCTCTCTTTTTCCAGATGGTAGCATAAATTTTCAGGTCAAGTGATATTAAAAATAGATAATAGCCAGGACCCCATGAGTCTCTACAGAAAGACTAAACAGTCACAATGGGAGCTATCATTGTTTTGGTTTTCTTTATGGGCTTTTATGTACTCAGCTGCTTCTCAGGCAGGCTTTTACTGCAGTGGGACCTGCATCATTCCGAATTCCGGTTCCACATCACTTCCCATCCTTTACACTGAGCTCCTTGCCACACAAGTCAAGGGAAAAAGCCTTCCAGCTGCACTCAGATTCTGAATGGTGCTCTCCCCCAAGGAGCTGGCTTGGTTTGGCTCCGGGAGTCAGAATTCTATACCTCTCATCTCTCGCTGCTGATGTTTATACATACTGCGCTGTCTTCAGGAACTTGTTCTGATGGAAAAAATGTAAAAAGGAAAACCAAGTTATTTCAAATCAAGTTAAAAGGTTCAGCTAGTTTTGTTTAAAAATTATGGTGATTATAATTGATTCAGGTTAATAATTATTCTTGGCTGGTATGCTCAATACTCATCTCAAATGCTACTCTTTTCAGGAAGCGTTCTCCAACTCCCCCAACTCCTAAGTGATCACATTGTTTGCACTTTCTAGAGTTCCATCCCTTCATCCGCTTGTGTTCCTAAGCCACGAAGCACTTGCTCCCTAGAACATTCTGTAAGTAATTCTTAGTGTCCTTTTCAGTGGCCGGCCATGAAGAAAGAAGGCACTCAATTTATATCTGCTAAATGTTATTGATATAATCTATGATATGTTCAGAATTTTGATACTATACATCTAAAATTGAATTATTAATGTCAAATAACTGCCTTTTTATAATTTAATTAAAATCAACTTTTCTTTTATTATCAATATTTATATAGCTCATACTCAGAATTACTGGAAAAACCAAAAGAGTAAGTAAAACATTAGTTTCATAAAAGTTCAAACTAAGAGGGGCCATCAAGATATCATGTAGAATCCTCTCCTCTTATTTCATAGATGAGAAATACGAGGCTTGAGTTGTGTGAGTTATGCCAGATCGCACAGTGAATCAGTGATCGACTCTAGGCTAAACTGAGGTTTTAAGAGAAGCATTACCTAATGCACTCTGACAGGTGTGGGTTTTCTTGAAGCTTCGTTTCAATTGTGTAACTTGGACAAATTGCTCAAACTCCCAAAGATTAACTTTGATACTGTGATTTATAGTAAGAAATATATATTTGGTCTTCATCCTCCTTTTTGGCGGGGAGCTCCTAAATCCCTTGGAATTTCCTTAAGTGTGAGAGCGATAAACATCTCTTTTGTTATGTTAATGAGGTGGCTTTAGGAAAGCACCTAAGGATGGGGCTGGTTCCCAGGGGAGCCAACACTGTGATTAGAGGATTGGAATTTTCAGTCCTCCCTACACCCCGCGTCCAGGAAGGGGGGAGGGGTGGGGCTGGAGGTTGAATTGTTTGCTAATGGCCAATGATTTAATCAATCATGCCTGTGTAATGAAGCCTCCTTAAAAACCCATAGAAAGAAAGATCCAGGTTGGGAATCAAAGGATGCTTCGGAGGGAGTAGTTTCTGCACCCTTTCCCCAGTCCTTGCCCTGAACATGTCTGCCATCAGGCTGTTCCTATGCTATACCTTTTATAATAAACCAGTGATCTAGTAGGTAAAATGTTTGTCTGAGTTCGGTGAGCCTCTCTAGCAAATTAATGAACCCAGGGATAGGGTCAATCTACAGCAGGTCTGTCAGAAGCACAGGTGATAACCTGAGTTTGCATTTGCATCTGAAGGGGCAAGGGCAATGGTGGTGGTCTCGTGGGATGGAGCCCTTAATCTGTGGGAGGTGATGCTATCTCCAAGTAGAGAATATCAGAACTGAGTTGAATTGTAGGACTCCTAGCGGGGTGCCTGATAATCGCCCTCTGGTATGAGGAAAACCTCTCCCGCTCCCATGAATCAGAATTGGTGACTAGAACCTTCACTGACTCCTGAATTTGTGACGTAGGCAATAATGTCAACTTTGAAACATTTGTATGAGGATGAAATGACACAAGATGTAGGAGAATATCTGGTTCTCCGTAGCAAATGCTTGGCAACTGTTAATTGCTGTTAAAAGGCTAGTATCTCACATAATTAAGTGAACTGCCATGTATGTAATTTCTGGTATTCAATAACAAGTGCTTCTCTACTCCTTTCTTAGTGTTTGATACCTTATGGTCAAACAATAGCGTTTTATCAAGTTAGTATGGCTCTTTTCCTCTAAGAAGTATGTGCTGCAGGAGTGTCAATTGCTAACTCTAGTAGACAATGAAGAGACTCGGGAGGGGCTCCCCTATAATACACATATAACTTATACTGCCATTGATTGTACTATGGGTGACACTGGCCCAACCTGGCCAATGACATCTGTGGAATTTTCCCTAAACAACGAAGAACAGTGACACGGAGAGAATGAGCGGATGGCAATGGCGGACCCTTGTACTAAGAAGTCATGTAGCGTACGCCCAGTTTTGGCAGTGCCCCAAGTTAAAGCCTCAGAGAGGGCCTTGGGAGAAGAGAAGCTGTGCGTGCAACAGAGAAAGCCAGCTGCAGACCAAGCGGGGAGCGGAGGACGGGAAGGAGAGATGCAAGAGAAGTAAGGGTATAGTCCCTGGAACACTGACATTGGTTTGGACCTGTGAGATGGCTCCGTGGTGTCTTCATGGTAAAGCAGGCTTCACTTATGCTAGCCTGAGCACATCCTCCTGCTGGCAATCAAAATCCCATGCCCAGAACTGTGTGCAGATAACTTTTCAAGCTGAAGGGGAAGAGACATGACTCATTCCAAATACCAGAAATCTACTGGCAGTGTTCACGGTAATTCAGAATGTTTACTTCAGTCTCTTTCCAATGTGACATCATGTATCTTCCTTGTAGTTTACAGGGTTTTGGCACAAGGGACTACTCTTCCACCCTCCCTGCCCCAGCGCAGGCCCCTTCTTATTCCCTCTCTGAATTCTTGAATGGTGACCATGTGAGCTGCCACCCAAATGTGTGGTCTGAGCTGGCCTTTGAAGATTGCCATAATGATCTTTGCTGACTTCTGGCCTGTGCTTTTATTTGGAACCCCCGGTTGGCTGTTTGCTTTCCTAAATATTAGCAGACTCTGAGCTGATGAGTTTTAAGTGCCTGCAGTGATCAACACCAGGTCCTTCTTGATTAGTGACTTTCAGTTTTGTGTTTATATGTCAAAAAATGGAAAATGTCAAGATAGAGAACATCCCGTGTCCCTACCTTCCTTCCCTCCTTCCTTCTTTCCTTCTTTCTTCCCCTTCACTTTCATTTTCCCTCTCTTCTGCTATCTCTCAGTTTTGAACATAACGTTGTGATAATAATAAAAATGTTTTTTTCTCCAAGGTTTCAATTTTATATTCATTATAGAAAATTTGAAAATAAAGAGAATGTAAAGAAAAATACCAAAATCCTACCACACTGAACAATTAAAATTAACTTTCTGATTTATTTATTTTTCTTCCCAGTTTTATCTCAGATACATAGATCGATTGATAGATGGATAGATAGATTGATAGACAATAGAGAGACACAGAGAAAGAGCAGTATAGCATTATATATATATATATATATATTGTTTTCTGTGTTTATCTCTTCACACATCATAAGCATATTTTTTGAAGTTAAATGTATCTTGGGAATCATTATCTTTTTAATTTTTTTAAGTTTTTATTTTAATTCCAGTTAGTTAACATACGGTGTAATATTAGTTGCAGGTGTGCAGAAATCATTATCTTTAATGGCTGAATGTATTGTCATATAGATACACCATAATATATTTAAATAATTCTTACTTCAACTAATAAGGTTGTTTTATTTTTTCAGATATATGAAAAAGGTATAATGAACATTTTTCATATCTTTGTAAACAAAAATTAAATGCATAATCGATCTTCTCTAGGATAAATTAATAATAAACAAATTTATACAGTTGCATGGTATAAACTTCTTAAGGGATCTTGATATACATCCTGAGACTATCTTCCAGAAAGTTTATTCTAAGCTAAATTTAAAGAATCCATTAAACAAATACATACCTAAAATGTACAATAATTAAATATAGTCATTAATATTAATTTATTCTGATAAACTTTGAATGTGAACAAATGAACATGAGAAAATATCATGCCCCTATAGGACTCCAGTGAAATACACCCTCAGGGCAATTATAAAACAGTAGAGAGAGTTTTATTCTTGAAAAGTAGTTCCACGACACAAGAGGTGATTTGTGCGATGGATTTAACGATCAATACCAAATCAAGAAAAACCCAATTTCAGAACAATTTTGTCCATTAAAGATATGCAACAATAATATTCATGCATTTGGGTGCTAAGAGTGAATGAGCTCAGGCCTTGAAGTCACATGAACAGGGAGATCCATATTATTTGAAGGTAAAGAAAGAATATTGCCTTCCAGTTAACAATGTCAGCATAAGCAGAGGCATTAACTTACAGAAGCTGAGTCTTCATCCTAAATCAGAAAATGTATGGTCACGTTCATCAGTACATGTAAAGTAAGAGTTGTAAAGATAATTACATGAATGATCTTTAAACATACTTAGAGTTTTCAGATTGATAAGAGCAAAGGCTTCTGCTTACAGCAATATGGAGCACTGTGCACTTTGAACATTTCTCCCAACAGAAAACCAAGCTGCATACATATGGAAACTATAGGTATAGAACTATAGTTTTATATATATCATTATAGATGTGTTTTAAAGGTTTGAATCCCTCGCTGAGCTAGCATGAAAGGAATCGACAGGGGCCATAAAATAAGCAAAAGTGAGAACTCTGGAGTTAAAGGAATTACCTTTCTGCCAAGGATTCTTGCCGGATTCTACAGGTCCTGGGGATCCTTAGTAACGGCAGCCCTGGATGTACTGAACAGATACGAATAGAGGACTATAATAGACGATCCATGTACAAAGCTGGGACCCAATGACAGTGCGTGCAATATAAAGGTAAATGCTAACTAATAGACCATATAAAAACACGAATGAGATAATTTGCCTTACTTAATACTTTGTAAATTGGTGACTACCAGATGAAGACTCTTGGGTTGGGGCAGGGTGGGGGCGGGGTAGAGGGACGAATTCATGCTATCTATGGGTCCAAACCTCAGCCAGGTAATTTAAAGTGTAATGAAGCGATACATGCATACAATGGAATATTATTCAGCTTTAAAAAGAAAGGAAATCCTGGCTTGTGTTACAACACGGTGATCCTGGCAAACACTGGGCTAAGTGACGTAAGCCGGTCATAAGAAGACAAATACTTCATGATTCCACCTGTATGAGATACCTGGAATAGTCAAATTCATAGAAACAGAAAGAATGTGATTGGCAGGGTCTGGGGGAGGAGGAATGGGGAGTCTTTGTTTCTTGGGGATCATGTCAATTTTGCAAGATGGAAACAGTTCTGGATGTTGGTTGTGCAACAATGTGAATGTACTTAACACCACTGAAATGCATGCTTAAAATGGTTATGCTGGTAAGTTCTACATAGATTATACCATAATGAAAAATTGTTTTAAAAGAACAGAAAACAGTATAATTGAAGAGAGAATTTTTTTTAAAGATTTTATTTATTTCAGAGTGAGAGAGAGCAAGTACACAGGAAGGGGCAGGGGGAGAGAGGGGCAGAGAGAGAGAGGGAGAAGCAGGCTCCCTGACAAGCACGGAGCCTGATGCAGGACTTGATCCCAGGACCCTGAGATCATGACCTGAGCTGAAAGTAGACGCTTAACTGACTGACCCACCCAGGTGTCTCAAAGAGAGAAATATTAAAGTGAAGCACGGAGTTAAGACATTGCCTACAATATAGCATAGAGAATCTAAGACAGGGAGAGATTTGAAAACTGTGAAGAGAAGTTAAGAGACACAGAGGATAAGAAGTTTTACCATGTTCTGATCAGAGTTACAGAAGGACATCATGAGGAGACTAGGGAAGAGGCAACAGTCAAAACGGGAAAGGTTGAAAACATTGCAGAATTGTTGACAAATACCGTATCTTCAGATCCCAGAAGCACAAGCAAACACTGAGCAGAGAAAGTGGCATGAAATCCTCACCTAGAAACATTTACACACCATGAAAGAGATCTTTAAAGCAGCCAGGGGAAAAGAGATCAAACACCTAGAAGGGATTGCTGGAAGACAGAGAATGGGTTTGTTAACAGCAATAATTACAAACAGGAGACTAGAATAATTTTTGAGTATGCTGAGAAAAATAATGCTTGTGGAGCTGGAATCGTTTACAAATGTAAGTGATCTTTTATGAATGAGAGAGAAATGAAGGTGTTACAGGCATAAAAATGACCATTTACCAGCCACTATAGGAAATTCTGAAAGATGCAGTATTTCAGGCCGAGAGGCAGTGATCCCAAGTGTACAATCTCAAATACAGAAGGAGATGGCAAGAAAATACGTTGGTAATATTGTGGGTGACTTTAGACAAATATTGACTGCATGAAACAATGACAATATCTAATGTCTGGAAAAATAAATACAAAATAAAATTAAAATACTAAGCAAAAATATATATAATTTATAAATAGTCAATGTATAAAAAGTAATATAAGGTTTACTGCTATTATTAACTGTCACTGTTATTATTATTGTTTTGGAGGAGAGTGAAAATACTGATTAATTTTATTTCTTATTTTTTATCTTTTTAAAATACTGATTGATTTTAAACTTGTTAAGTCAAGGATACCTGGTCAAATAATTCCTCTAACCACTAAAATGACATTCATAGAGTACATTATTTCCAAACAAGTAGAGGGGAAAAATGAAGGAAGAAAAAGAAAAAAAAAAAGTTAATCCCAAAAAGGGGAGGAAAGAATAACAGAAAAGAATAAAATTGAGCAGAAAGAAAGCATATAATGAAATAGCCCAGATACACACAGATAAAATAGTGACCATAAAAAGTGTGCAGGGACACAACTGTCTAGCTAAGGGCAAAATTGTCAGTGTGCCTTAAAATCATAATCCAACTTCATGTTGTTTAGAGGAAACGTACAAAATATACAGAATAAAAGGGTTTGAATTCAAAAGATGGAAAAATATTTGCCACGTCAACACCCAGGAAAAAAAAGTTGATTTAACCATATTAATATCAGGTGAAACATACTTAGAAACAAAGGATAAGATATTAAGAACTTTATGGAGTTCATAGGTAGGATATATATATGTATAAAATATATGTATATATACCTGTATCTATCATCTATCATTTATCTATCTATCTAGCATCATCATCTATCTCCATATATTCCACATATATCTATTTCACAATTCATATATATACAATATGAAGGAAAAACAAGGAAATTATTAGAATGAAATTTAGATTAGATATTAACTCTGGTTGAAACAACTGGGGGAATCCAGCTGGGGAGGGATGTGAACAGACTTCTAGCATAATGATAGTCTACTTTTTTAGTCAACAGTGTATATGAAATGAGAATTTATTATTTCTACTCAAAATTGGTGTTTATATTTTATTCATTTTTATGTATGTTTAAACATAAAAAATAATTTGTGAAAGGATAGCATTTTTCTTTAGAATGGTACAAGGAAGCTATAAAATATATATTGGTACATTTGGGAAAGAAGCAATAGACAGCCTTGGAATTGGGAATATATGTAATGATGATGGGATTAGGGTATCTGACGCTAGAACTGAAAACCTAAATGCAACACAGATACATAAGAAGACAACAAATAGGGGCGCCTGGGTGGCTCAGTGGGTTAAGCCTCTGCCTTCGGCTCAGGTCATGATCTCAGGGTCCTGGGATCGAGCCCCGCATCGGGCTCTCTGCTCAGCAGGGAGCCTGCTTCCCCCTCTCTCTCTGCCTGCCTCTCTGCCTACTTGTGATCTCTCTCTCTCTCTCTCTGTCAAATAAATAAGTAAAATCTTTAAAAAAAAAAAAAGACAAAAAATATTAAAGACCCTCAAGAACATGTAATATAACTTAGAAAAACTCTATCACACCTCTGCTGGATGGTTTGGGGAGAGAGATAAGCTTTAAGTCTGCACACTGAAAAGTGTCCATACTTTTCCAAGTATGGAAAGAAATAATTTTTAAAAACACATATTAAATGCATCATATTATGTTGTGGAACCATAAAAATAAAGGCAGATTCCAAACAATCTAAGAGAATACACTCATAAATTTTGTACAGAGGAGTTGATTCAGATGGATGATAGACTTCCCTTGAACAAAGATAGATGACTGAAGACACAGGTTATTGTGAATCAAGTAATCAGAGTAAATTACTACTGTGCTATGATTCTAAAATTTCAAGAGCAAGATGGAAGAAAATCATGTTAGAGGTACAAAGAATAATAGAGAATGATCCCCCACAGATTTTTATTGAAAAAGAAAATGAAAGGATGGTCTTAGCAGGAATAAAAATGGGTACATTTTATATTTAAGTGGTCAATCTCTCAGAAAGATACAATGCTAAGTTTGTATCCTCCAAATAATTTGGGTTTGTAATGTACGAAGCAGAAATTAATAGAACGAAGAGGAAAAATACACACAATTGCAAGTTTGCTAATTCTGTCACGTACATCTTTAATATTCCTGCTGGATTTTGACTTCTCTGCCTATCAGGCACCGAAAGACAAAGATTGAAATTTCTCATTTCAGTGGGAATTTGAATTGCACTTTTATGTATCTTCCAGGGTATACCCTATGACCTCACAATAATAACCAGCAGAAATGCTTACATATATACACCCCCAAAAAGTGTTGGAGAATGTTCCAAACAGCCTTATTTGTAAGGTCTGCATACTGGAGATACCCAAGTGTCTATTCACAGTAGAAGGGATAAACTGATTTTGGTACATTCCTGTAATAGAATACTATATACCAGTAGAAAGAAATTTCATTTATTTATCTTTCCCGTGTTTGCATATATAATGTTGAACAAAAGAAAGTAAGTTGTGTATGATTTTGTTTATATTCAGTACAAACGCAGGCTGAACTAATCTCTGAGAGTCAGAGGAGAGGTTATCTTTTTTTTTTAAGATTTTATTCATTTATTTGAGAGAGAGCACGAGCTAGGGAGCACAAGCAAGGGGAGCAGTAGAGGGAGAGGGAGAAGCAGACTCCTCGCTGACCAGGGAGACTGATATGGGGCTCGATCCCATGACCCTGAGATCATGACCTGAGCCGAAGGCAGACGCTTCACTGAGCCACCAGGTGCCCCAAGAGAAGGGGTTATGTTTGAGAAGGAAGAGTGAGTGACTGGGTAAGAGAATGAAGAAGCACCTGGTGCCTTCATCTGACTGGTGGTCACTCTGGCACACTTACTTTGTGAAAATTCATCAAGTCATAGCCGCAAGCCTGGGTAATTTTCTATATGTTTGATATCAGCAAAGCAAAATATTTTCTTAAAAAATACATGTACATGGTTTAAACAATGAACTAATTTTGTAAGTTCCTGTGGGTATATATGTATTTTTTTTTTTACAAAACGGCACCTGTGGTCTTCCACTTCCAGCTTCGCCCTTTCGGCGCCTTGACCCCTGTAAGCCGATGACTTGGGCGTTAACCTGTAGGTCTCAAGATAACATGTTTATCGCTACTTCACCTTGTTCAGGATTAAGCATCGTTTTTGCCTCTCAAGAAATAGTGGTTCCTGGAGTGAAGTCCAGGCTTTGTGTATTGCTTTCTCTTTTATTCTTCGTTGTTTCTAACTGAAACATAGATGGAGAGATTTATAAACGTATTACTAAGACATGTATCGGTCATAACACAGCCCATTAAAAGACCATTGTATCTTGAATTCTTCAGTATTGGAGATAAGCCACAAGCATGTGGTCGCCATTTGAGGGTGAGCGCCACTATATACACATACGCTGCTTGGAACCAACTGCACCGACTATGATTTCATAGAATTATCTGTATCGGGCACGCTTAAATGCATTTTCCCCCAAATTCTCTAAGTCACCCGCGTGTGCTGGTGACTGGGAGGGGTATGCAGAGAGAAAGACAAGGCCCTGCGCTTGTTAAATAGTGAGAAAGGGACAGAGCACTGGGCGATGACAGCACAGTCCCCCCCAGAGGGGTGTGACAGAGCCTCGGACAGAGTTCTGAGAGTATAGGAGTGGGGCCTCCTGGTGGGCAGGCTGAGCCGCAAAACTCTTCTTGGAGGACAAGGAACTCCCTCTGGTCCTGGAAAGATGAATCATTCAGCAAGGGAGAAGAAACAAGAAGGGCTTTCAGACCGATGGAGCCAACGCAGAAATCAGGGTGGTATGCTTTCAGATCTGTTTGGGGAGCAGAGTGCAAAAAGCGGGAGGGGGTCTCTGGGGAGGGAGGTCGGGGACGGCAGCCATGCCTAGGTGCCGGAAGGGCTCTCTGTCCCTTTAGCCAGGCTTGCTCTCCAGGGAGGCTGACCCTTCCTTGCAGGTTTGGTCCAGCGCCAGGTTGTGCAGGATAGGAAGCCATGGCAGATTCCAACAAACATGCCACGGTGGGAAGCTAATTTTGCTCCATGAGATTGAAGCACCGCTGATCCTGGACAATGTGGGAGCTAGAGGCACCGTTGAAAATCCATGTATAACTTTTGACTCTCCCCCCAGACTTAATTAATAACCTACTGTTGACCAGAATCCTTACCGATAACATTTAGTCCATTGACACATATTTTGTATGTCATCTGTGCCACATACTGTATACTTACAATAAAGTAAACTAGAGGAAAGAAAATGTTATTAAGAAATCATAAGAAAGAGAAAATACCAATGCTCTACCATCTTTATCAAACAAAACCCTTCCTGTTTAGGGGTGACCATCTGGCTCAGTGGGTAGAGTATGTGACTCTTCATCTCTGGGTTGTGAGTTTCAGCCCCACCTTGGCTGTAGAGATTACTTACAAATAAAATCTTAGGGGCATCTGGGTGGCTCAGTCAGCGAAGCGTCTGCCTTCAGCTCAGGTCATGATCCCAGGGTCCTGGGATTGAGCCCCACATCCAGCTCCCTGCTCAGCGGGGAGCCTGCTTCTCCCTCTCCCTCTCCTGTTCCCCCTGCTTGTGCTCTCTCTTTCTCTCTCTCTGTGTCAAATAAATAAATTAAATCTTAAAAAAAATAAAATCTTTAAAAAAAAGTCCACATTTAAGTGGATCCACACAGTTCAAACCTGGGCTGTTCAAAGGCCACCTATACTTAGAACCCAGTTTTAAGGATGTGCAGGTTAAGAAACACAAAACAGAAGCTGGAAGGGAAGAGAACGCCCTGTAGTTCATGTCTGCTGTGTGCCAGAAACCAGGACAGACTCCTTTGCATACATTATCTCATTTCTTCTTTGCAAAGAACAAGCAACACCTGGACACGACTCTGTCCATTTCACGGATGGGGACACCGAGCCTAACAAGAGTTGATCGAGGTCACACGGCTGGTTGAACAGAGTGGCCAGGATGTCTGGGGGTTCCAAGCTGAGGATGTTTTGGCTTAATTGGTTCTGGGGGTGAAAATCAGTTGCTGTGGGTAGCACAGCAAGATTTAGTACTTTCCTGACATCTGAAATGGAGTCTATGCACCGGGGGATGACTAAACATTGAAGTCCTCGCCCGCTATTAACTCTCCGGGCAAGGAAACACGCGTCTCCATTTATACTGCGAGTCTTGGCGGTCATGGCGGAGCATGTGTTTCTCCGTGGCCGTGGCAGGAGGCCACACGCCATGCCTAGATGCACGGTAACATGACATAAATGTTAATGTCCTGTTCTAAAACCAAAGCCTGCGGGAGAGAGGAAATTCCACCCCCGCCATAGCCAGGGCCCATGTTTGGATACTGCAGTCTATATTTTGACTCCAGAGTGTGATGACTATGTAACTTTTCACAAGGATTTCATTTTTTCCCTGTCAAGCCACATTATTTTAAGGGTGACAATAACTTGGCTGCAAATGAGCTGAAACCATCAAGGTGATAAATGAGTTTCTGGGGGAGGGAGGCATCGGCCTGGCCTCTACTTTGCAGGACCACACACCTCTGTCCCTCTTCCACCTTCTTAGCAGAACAATGTGTCACAGATCTGCCCTCTCTGCATCTCCCAGGGCCCCCCTCACTCCCAGCCTCCCGCTTCGTAAGGCAATAGAGAACTGTGAGCACTTGCCTTTGGAAAATATACCCTATTTCCCAGAGTCTGGGAAGTGGGGGCGGCAGGGAAGAAAGATTTGACATTTTCCTCTGACTCTTAGCAAGGATCTGATTTATAAAACTGCCTTTGAGACAACTCCTCACCCTGTTTATTTTCTCTGTCAGCCAGGTCTGTCTCTGAAGTGGGGTTGCCCATGGTCAGCTCAGTGGTCAGCCTGCGTTTCTGAATTGAAACCTTAGAGTTCTATTCGGAAGGGCCTGGGGGGCTGGTGAGCTGGATTTCTTGTCAAGAAAGATGACCTTCATTCCTATTTTACTGGATCAGTTAGGAAGTAAGGGGACAGGTCACATGAGTTTTAGATACATTACCTCATTTAAATTATTCTCATTTTACTCATTTAACCTACCTAGGTTAAGCGATTTACTTAAGGGTTCTTCCTGAGATTTTTAGCTGCCAGGATTTGAACCAAGAGCTGTTGTGCTTTGAAGCATCTTTCCCTGCCTTCCCCTAGTTTTGTTACGTGAGATAACACTCACATCACTGGGGAGTCCTGGCAAAAACTGGGCTCACCACTGCCTTGCACATTCAAGAGGGAGGATACACTCAGGAGTAAGGTTTTGTTGTGCTAAGAGTAAGTAAATCATGGCTTCAAGCTCTACGCCTTTTATTTGCTGTTATTATCTTGCTCGTATTTGCCATTTGCTATTTGCGTTTGCCTATATATGATGATGTCTTGAGGGTGGGAAGGAAAAAGGGCGACAGGGAGTGGGTCGACTTCACCTCACCAAGGGAAGTAAGAGACGTCAAGCTGGTGAAAAACTTTAGTGCCTCATGAGTAAACTCCATGCCCGGGAGAGCAAAAAGAGGCAATTGTTTAATTTCGACTTTAATCTCGGCAAAGGGATGGCCTCTCTCTAAGGACGGTGGGCTACGAAGACAGAGTTCCAGTGTGTCATGAAGACGAGAAGACATGCAGTCTACTGTCTCCCTTTGCCTCTTATTTTGCTATTGTTTTCAAGGCTGCATGGAGGTTATGTTACAGGTTGAAGTTAAAATGCACGGGTAGAATGTATTTAGTGCAATGATTTGTTTATATCATGGAACACATTCTACAGGTGTAAAATGGCTGGAGGGCGTGGCTTTTGTCTTATTTTGTTGTGTTTCCCCAGAGTTTTGCACACATGCTCAGTGAGGATTGAGGGGTGGTCCATGATGGGCGAGGGAGATAAATCTCATCTTCCTGAATTGTAGAAATAAAAATGCCAGCTTGATGGGCCCGCTGTGAACATCCAAGAAGAGCATTTGTGAGCAAGATGTGGTGTGAAGGACAATATTATTTTTGAGAATATATTTTAGAATACTTAATATATAACAAAATTAATTTGTTAATAATTGTACTATATACATAAGTAATCCAAAAATCAATCTCTGTCTCTGCCTGGTCTTCTCCATGTGGTTATTTGAAGCCTCCTAAAATTTACAAAACAGAAGGTTCCATTTTCCATAGGCCCAAATTCCTCTTCCTTAGGCTTCGAATCTTAGGAAATGTCACCAACATTCTCCCAGTTGCTCAGACCAAAACATTCGGAAACATCTTTAACTTGTCTCTTTTTTCATATCCATAGCATTATCAGCATTTTATTTTTTAGCTTCAAATTTACTATATTTGCTGATCTTTTGCAAGCTCTGGGCTTTTAGTTATATTAAGGCTTTCTCCATCCTAATTTTTAAAGTTATTTATTTTTCTACTAGTGTTATTTTGATTGGGGGGGGGATGTCAAAGTTGTCAAACCATGTGGAGTTTATTGTGATGCAAGGGTTGGGGTAGGGGTACAATTTGATGGTTTTTCCAGATGCTAATAAGGTGTCCCATCCACGGAATCCATGGATGTACAATGTCACATTTGTCATATTCTAAATTCCCGTATATGTGTGAGTCTCTCTTTGAATGTCTCTTCTGTTGACTTGTCTCTACATGTGCCATTACTACTCTCTATGAGCTTTTGTTACGTGATTTAATATCCTGTGGGAATTATCCACTTCATCACCATCCTCCTGGCACACTGTTCCTGGTTCTTTTGAAGAGAAGCTTGCTAGATAAACTTCTAGACTCTGAAATCAGATTGAGTTCAAATGCAGTCTTTGCCACGTACTAGCTGTGTGGCTTTGGGTAAGTTACTTAACTTCTCTGTTGCTTAAAATTGCCATCTGTAAATGTGGGAATAAAATAATGCTTTTCTCCTACAAATGTTGATGAAAGTCTATCATTTAACATATGTACAATGCTTTAAAAAGCACCTGGTACATCATTAATAGTTCATTTTTTTATGTTTCTTATTTGTTTTTCCACATGAAGTTATATTCATATTGTCTGGGTCCTAAAAATATCGATGTTTTGTTGTAATTTTATTAAGTTTATAGATTAATTTAGAAAAAAAACTACACCTCTATGATCCTGGATCTTCCTCTCCAACCACAAGATGTGCCTTTTTATTTCTTGCAATCTTCTTCTGAGTCTTTCAGTAGCTTTTTAGCATTTCCTCATATAGATCTTGCTAATTTTAAAGAAAGATTTAGCCGTCGGTATTTTATCTTTTTTTTCTTGTTGCTGTAATGTACTATTTCCTTCACCAGATTTTTAACCGGTTGTTATTTTTATATAGGAAAGCTGTTATTGCATACATTAATTTTATTTCCAGCTACCTCTAATATTTACTAAGTGACTATACTATGGTCTGAATGTTCATGTCTCCGCAGAAGTCCTATGTTGAATCCTATCCCTCAAGGTGATGGTATTAACAGGCAGAACTTTAGAGAAATGTTTAGGTCATGGGGGTGAAACTCTCATAAAAGGGATTTGTGCCCTTATAAAAGTAGCCTGAGCAAGATCCTTGCCCCTTCTGCCATGTGACATAGAGAAAACACGAGGGGTTCACCCATGAATCAGGGAGTGGGTCCTCACCAGACACTGAATCTGCTGGCTTCTTGGTCTCAGACTTCCAGCCTCCAAACCTGTAATAAATAAATTTCTGATGTTTATAAGTCCCCCAGTGTCCAGTATTTTGTTATAGCAGCCCCAATGGACTAAGACAACCCTAAAAAGTGAATTGGACACGATGATATTTACAGTAATAAAATATTTGAAATATTTCCTTTATTTTTCCTAAGGAAATGTAAACTTTCACTTGTAAAATCTTGCACTGAGATAAATGGGATGAAATCAGCAACTGTCTTATTGTAAATTATGCTTCCTTAAATTTTCCTGACAAATGACTTTTTTTAACTACAAAGTTAGATGGAAACAACAAAGGTGCCACTATGTATTTATTAGAAGGGCTAAAATCCAAAACATCGTTCATCGTTGGTGGGATGCAAAATGTTACAGTGGCCTCAGAAGATGATGGTTTGGCAGTTTTGTTGTTGTTGTTGTTTTAATTGATGTATGCTTGACACACAATGTTACCTTAGTTTCAGTTGTACAACATAGTGATTCCACAAGTCTATACCCTATGCTGTGCTCACCACCAGCATAGCTGCCATCTGTCACCGCTCGACACTATGACAATCCCACTGACTATATTCCCTTTGCTGTACCTTTCATCCCCGTAACTTACTCCTTCTGTACCTGGAAGCCTGTGCCTCCCACTCCCCTTCACCCATTCTGTCCGTATCCCAACATCCTTCCCTCTGGCAACCATCAGTTTGTTCTCTGCATGTATGGATCTCTTCCTGATTTCTGTCTGTTCATTTATCTATTTGTTTTGTTTTTTAGAGTCCACATATAAGTGATATTGAATGGTATTTGCCTTGCTCCAGCTGACTTATTTTACTTAGCATAATATTCTCTAGGTCTACCCATTTTGTCAGTTTCTTACACCATTAAGCATACTCTCATCATATGACCCGGTAATCACACTCCTAGGTATTTGCCTGAAGGAACTGGAAGTTTATGTCCACAGAAAAATCTGTACAAGGATATTTATAGCAGCTTCATTCGTAATTGCCAAAATTTGGAAGTATCAAGAAGATGTCCTTCAGTAGGTGAATGGATAGAAACACTGTGGTACATCCAGACAATGGAATATTATTGAGAGATAAAAACAAATGAAATATCAAGCCATCAAAAGATATGGAGGAATCTTAAACACATATTCTTAAGCAAAAGAAACCACCTGAGAAGCCAATATCCTATGTGATTTCAACTAAATGGCATTCTGGAAAAGGAAAAATTACAGGGATCGTAAAAAAGATAAAATGGCTGGCAGGAGTTCATGGAAAGAGAGGGATACACAGATGGAAGTACAGAGGATTTTTAAAGCAGTGAATCTATTCCATCTGATACTATAAGGGTAGATACATACCATTCATCTAAACCCATCAAAGACAGATCATCAAGAGTGAAATGTAATGTAAACTGTGGACTTCGGGTGATAATAACACATCAACAACGTAGGTTCGTGGATTGTAACGAGGGTACCACTCTGGTGGAGGATGTTGGTAGTGGGGAAGGCTGTACACGGGTGGAGGGCAGGGGACAAATGGGAACTCTCAGTACTTTCTAGTCTGTTTTGCTGTGAACCTACAAGGGGTCTAAAAAATAAAGTCTGTTAACAATTTATATCGTATTCAAAAGGGATACTTAACATTATCACGCAGAGATGGTAGACGTCTACAAACCCATGGGTGCACTTGATTAATTCAACAAGCATTTGCCAAATCCATTCTGTTCCATCCACAGTTGCACATACTAGGGTTCAGTCTGAGGGGTGCTACAGTTTTAGCAACAATAGCAGACTGGCAAAGGAATAGTTATTAACACAGCCTGATAAGTGCTATGAGAAAAGTGAGCATTCTCTCTTAATCTTTCTGTTCCTGGCTTCCTGTAAATTCACACAGTAAAGGTTAGAAGACAAAGAAGCTGACCTGGTATTTGTTTTGATTTCTCTTCAATGCTGCACCTGTGACCTCAAAGTTCTAGATGACTAGCGTTGGCCACGAGAGAAGCTGAACTGACTTGCCCTGACCTTTCGTGACCTACCTTCCGGCTAAATCTGCGCCTGGAGGAACAGACACTGGTGTGGACAGAGCCCTGGTTCAGCTGTGTTTATCAAGAGCAGATCACGGGGTGTCTTTCTTCGAGGCAACCTTCTCTCTGTGCATTCCATTTTTACAACGCTTGGAATTATTAACGCATTTATTGCTTCTACGCTAATCCATCATTTAGAACAGTGCATGTCTTAGTGTCTGATGATAGGACCTGACTCTGCCCTAGCAATTATCCTACAGTAAGTGAGAGTGGGAAAGGGAACATAATCTATTGACAATATTTCCCAAAATCACTCGGTGTGGTCAGCTGGCCCTATCAAAGTGGATAAGCTGTGAGTTCTGATCACAGGTAAATGGAAGAGGAGGGAGCCGAGAACTCTGAAGTCTACTTTTGGATTCACCCTTCACTCACAGGCCATAGCACCCAATGGCTAGTGATCTGTCATGGCACTTAGTATTACCCTACGTAAGACACTTCCTTTTTCTGAATCTCATTTCCTCAAATGCGAAATGAGAATCTTAGTCGACATCAGTGGTCTTCAACCCTGGCTGCCCATCCCAATCCTCGAAGAGGCTTATGAAAATAATAATCCCTCGACTTTATCTCAGATCAATTGAATTCAAATGTTTGGGGGCTTGGGTATTGGCACTGGTGTTTCTTTGTTTGGTTTAGTTTTCCACCTGTCCCAGAGAACTCTAACATGCAGCCTGCATGGGGAACCTGTTGGAAAGAGCATTTCCAAGGCCCTTCTATCTCCCAGAATCTCTGAATCTATGAGGTTTTTCAAAGGCTAACTCTTCTCCCAAAAATGGGCTTTCTCTTGATCAAATAAAAAAAAATCAATTTATTTTAAACTTAAATTCACTTAAACAGGTACAGATTGAGGATGTGTTGTGTGTAGGGCAGGTATGGTGGGAAAAATGCTCATTCTCCAGTCTCCTCACAGAGCTTCTGAGTCGGAATCTTCAATCTGAGGCTCAGAAGCAGAAATGACTACATAATTTATGGGACCCAGTGAAAAATACCCATGAGGACCGCTTGCGAAAATTATTCAGAATTTCAAGATGGTGGCAGCAGAATATTGAACCCAGTGCAGGGAACTTCTGAGCCTGGGGCCCACCGAGACCACCACAGTCTGCATGCTCATGAAGATAGCTGTGTGCAGGAGTTTGTGATTAAAAAAAATTCCTCAAGTCATTTTGATGGGTCACCTAATTTGGGAACCCCTGTGGTAGGGAATTGAAAGATAAATAATCCACAGTATTTATCCTAATGCCATGGGGAGAGCAGGCCAACACGTTATGGGGCTGATCATATCCTTCGCATAAAAGGATTAGAGATTCACTCAAGATTTTATTGAAAATCTTCAAAAGGTACTTGAGGGGAGAGGAGACTTTTAGAGGGAGAAAGAAGCTCTAGTGCAGAAAATCTGATATTCCCTAAAACTGACCAAGGGAAGCTGTTTGGGATCCAAGGAGCTCTTCAAACTGATGGCGGCATCAGTTAGAACTCCGCTGTTAGCAAGAGACAGAAACCCCAATCCACTTACATACAAAGAAAATTGCATTAGCTCACATAACAGAAAAGCTCGTTTGTGGGACTGGTTTCAGACATTCTTGGCAAAGGACCTGGTTTTCTCCATTCTTGACTTGGTTCTTTTATCATTTTATTGGCTTCTTTCTGGGACAGATGTTCTCCATAGTGTGAAAATGCTGCTGCAGATACTGGTGACTTTCTGTCTGGTGGGGAGGAGGGCAGCTTCTTTCCCCAAGGATGGAACTGTCTTCTAGTTAGCAGTGACCCCAATTATTCCCCATGCTAATTCCTTATCCAATTGAGGGGGACTGGCAGATGGGATATATTAATTAGTATAGGTCAGTAAGAGCCCATTGAGAGAAAGTTGTTCTTCTCTCCTTTTCATGGATGAGGAAATTGAAGGAGAGAGAGTCATAGCTTGCCAAGGTCATAAAGTTAGTACCAATGAAGCTTAGAATTTAAACCTATGCACCTGACTTCAAGACCCACTTTATTAACCACTTAGCTATCTTAAAATTTTTGATTATACAGACTTCTTATTTTTCATGGTTTCTTCTTACTTATAAATTCAGCTGTCTTATAATTTCAGCAAGCCCATGGCCCCTCATGACTTACTTTCTACCCTCTGATATTTTGGTGGAAATGCCATTGCTGCTAACTCCCTAATTTCCTGTTTTTTTCTGTTTCAGATCTCTGACTGAGATAATATAATTGACCTGGTTTGACCTTGTCTGAGTAGAGTTTTAAATGTCAAGCTTCTTCATTGGCCACTGGCCACCATATTGTGGTAGGTCGGGGGTCTCCTCTTGGTCTAACGCCCTTGTTAAGTGAAGCTGACCACAATGACATGATATACAGGCTGAATCTTCTTCTTTTTCTCCTTGCCTATGAATTCATACATCCAAGTGGAGCTTGGAAAGTGGCTATTTCCCTTAGAAGTAGATACTGGGATTGATATATGACATATACACTTGTACACTGTACTATGAGGCAGAGTAAATGCATGTCTTAAGGCAGCCCAAACCCAGGGCTGTGAGACTGAAGAAAGGAGAGGTCTCATTTGGCATGGGCTTTGGAGATGTGGCCACAGGGACGGTCAGTCATGTGAAGTGGACAGCTATAACAAGGCACAGAGTCTGATGGCTATAGACATTGTGATTAGTCACTTCCTCACTTAAGAGACATATGTTAAACAACTACTATAGTCCCAAGAAGATTATATAAGATATATATATATACATGTAAAACCTCAGACTTCAGACTTCTGGAAGCTGACAGTTTGGTTGGGAAAGGAAGGTCAGTTTCCACATATAAAGCTCTTACTGCTACGAGCCAGAGGAATTGCCACATTAGTTCTGAAGTCCTACAATATACGCTTAGGCACCCTTTGTAAGTGTCTTTGCTTCTCCCCAAGGAAAGTTGGCCAATCCTCCTGCGTGTGAGTTCAGGTCTTGTGAGAAGCAGACACCATGATGGAAGATATTTATTGGAAGCAATGTCAATGAACGATAAGTAGGGTGAGAGCAGGAGAAAGTTGAGGAGAGTCTTCAGACCATGCTGCAGGCCTAGCACCTGAAGTATACAGTAATGCGATTCTCACTTACAGAAGGGGAAACAGAAGTTTAGGGGTGTCAAATCGGTCTTGCCTAGGCTTCATTTTAGTAAGGGGAACTCACAGGATTCAGATTCAATTCGGTATGGAGTCTGTGCTACTCCCCAGTACACTGGCTTTCCAGGTATGAGCAAGCAGTTAGGAGACCCCAAGAATTGAACTTGCTCCTGAGTTCTCTGAGGGTATTTCCGAGATCCCAAGAAGCTGCTTGAGGGTGTTCTAATCCTAAATAGCAGGAATCAGAAAATACCAATCCCGAGAGGGAAGGATTAGGATTGAGGAGATACTATTCCTCTTTTGTTAGGATGCTCTGCCCTCTGCTGGTTGCTTTTAGTGCTTTTTAACACACCTGGGTCATTTAATATACCATGTATCCACACTTTTTTTTTTAAGATCCCTTTGATGGTAACCATGTTATTTCAAATAAGAATATTTCATAACATGTGTAACAGTTTATAAATAAGTATCAGTGACTACTTGCAAGGATGTGTGTGTGCGCACACATACACCCCTCACCCACAAAGCTATGAAGCGTTGCACAATGCCTGTCTCCGGATAGGTGACAAATAAATATTCCATGAATGAAGGACTGGAAGCTCACACACAGGAAGAACAGGAAAATTAAAGAGTTGGATCAAGTATAGGATTAAAGCAATAGAAGAAACCTGGCATAGCTACAAGGTACCTTAATATATTAGTTTGTTGTAGTGCAGTGAAAAATAAACTCTTATTACCGTCATTGTGCTACTAAGCGAATGGCAGCACAGGAGCCTAAACAGCTTGATCAAAACCTCACTCAAATGAGTGGCCAGCATGTTTTCCAACTCAAATACCCAAGTTCAAGTTGGCAAATCAACCCAGCTCTGCCCTAGCCTGATAAGGACTTTGACCCCCCAAACCTGAAATGAGTAGTGAGGTCCTAGGGGGTCCAGAAAGTATGGAAGGAAGTGGGGGTTTGGATTTGCTGAAGAGTAACATGCGCGGGTATAGACGGATGTGAACAGACACAGGAAAGAGATTGGTGAAGTCGTCACACTGCTGGAAAGCTTGATAGAAGTCTGTCATGCTGATGCAAGGCTGGCGAATATTGTTCGTCCAGGTGCCCGAAAAACTAAGGTGTAGAGTTTTTTCTCACTGTTTTTACATTTAAAAAAAAAAAAAGGAGGCTCAAAAAGGGCTCAGAGATTGAAATTTTCACAGTTACCTCTGTCTCAGGAATTGAAAAGAAGTGGCCCCCCTGTGCCAGGCCTGGGGGCCCAGAATGGCAGCATCCGGAAAAGGCAGGTACTACAACATGTCTGTGATGATCTTGCTGGATCTTAGCATCTTGTTTAAGGCAGTGTTTCTCAAAGTTTAACGTGCACACAAAGAGCGGGGCATTTTCTTGAAATGCAGGCTTGGATTCCTTACTTCTGGAGTGGGGCTTGAAATTACGCTCTTCATTTTCTTCTTCTTTTTTTTTTTTTAAAGGTTTTATATATTTATTTGAGAGACAGAGGGTAAGCAGGGGGAGGAGCAGAGGGAGAGGCCAGGCAGACTCCCCACAAGTGTGGAGTCCCATATGGGGCTTAATCGCATCACCCTGAGATCATGACCTGAGCTGAAATCAGGAGTCGGATGCTTAACCAGCTGAGCCACCCACATACCCTGCAATTGTGCTCTTCTGACAAACTCATAGGTGATGCTAGTTGTTCTGGTTCATGAGCCATGCTTCCATAGCAAGAATCTACGTTGTCTCTAAGTGCTCAGCTTGCCATCTGGCGAAAAATTGGTGCTCCATGTTTCTTCAGTGAATGCATGCATGCATGAATGAATGAATTGGTGGATGGATGAATTGCTCAATTAGCCAGTGTTGACATTTTCGCAATTACAATAGAATCATAAGTCAACAATGTGTGTCCTCTTTTGAACCTAAAATCAGTTTAATTCACAAAGTTGCTTTTCCTTATTTTGCCTCTTGACAGTCACACTGAGATCTTTGCATCTTCCGCCTTCTGGTTAAGAAAAGTCATCAGCATGGTGAGAGAGAGCACTCCTTCCCAGGCTGGGAGATTTTGGAGACAACACTTTTAAGTAAGAATATCATGATGTATTACTGAAAAATTCTGACACTCTGAGTTTAGGGATTTTCTCACTGATCTCCTTCCTCTCCACCCTGCTTTTCACTTACTTTTCCTTCTTTTAAGCAAAAAACGAATGTGAAATGCCTAGATTTTGTGATTTCTATTTTCTCTTGTTTTCCTTCTCTGTCTGCAGCACTCTCAAGGACATGAGCACTCTTGTGAACACAGCAGCAAGTGGGGAAGATGCTAGACCTCCTTTCCCCACCTCATCCCTCTCAAACCCCAAATGTAGAGGAATTATTTGGGGAATGATTCTGGCACTTTCCCCATGGCAGTGCCAAATAACTCACTATTTCTAGACTGGGTATGCAAATTCATCACGGAGATCAGCAAAACCAGGAGGCCATGCATGGGTACACGGATTTAGTGAGTATTTTATTACCTTCAAAGCAGTGCTATGTGGCTTGCCCAGTTAGCATTTTGCTGAACACTGCTCAGAACTGTTGATATCAGCCCAAACCTCAGCTGATCATTACCAGAGGCTTCACTCTCCAGTTCTCTGGGGAAAACAGAAAAGTGTTGGAGGAAGGGGGACGAGGCCATGGTCAGAAGTGATGGCATCTGCTTTTCTGAATTTAAAGTTGGAGTCATTCGGATTCTAAGTAAAAGGCATCAGAGAAATCAGGAAAATTGTCTCAATGCCATACTGAGAGTGTTTTTCTCTAAATTCAAATCCTGAGGTGAAAAATAGGTATATATACACACATATATGCACATATTTTTATATATGTATATATACATTTTTTTCAAAATAATGACTTTATCGTGATAAATGTACTCCTTAATCCCCATCCCCTATTTCCCCCATCCTCCTCCCCCTCCTTCTGGTAAGCATCAGTTTGTTCTCTATAATTGAGTCTGCTTCTTGGTTTGCTTCTCACTGTTATTTTTTCCCCTTGCTCATTTGTTTTGTTTCTTAAATTCCACATATGAATAAGATCGTATGGCATTTGTCTTTCTCTGTCTGATTTGTTTCGTTTAGCATGATACTCTCTAGCTCCATCCATGTTGTTGCAAATGGCAAGATTTCATTCTTTTTTTCTGGCTGAATAATATTCCAGTGTGTGTGTGTGTGTGTGTGTGTGTACACATGCATACACAGCAGGGGCTGGCAGTGTGTTTTTCAAAATTGGCTTCCTCCCAGAAATGGGGAGTGGGGGAAGCTGTCTACATACACGGTGGGTAGGGCAGCTCAGGCACTTGGTTGAAGTAGCTTCCGAGGAAGATGAGGCTGGACCCCACGCTGAAGAGTACCAGGGCGGTCCAGAAGCAGATGTCGTCCAGGACCTTCCCCATAAGCACACAGTCTGATACACACACACACACACACACACACACACACACACACACGTCTTTCTTATCCATTCATCAGTTGATGGACACTTGGATTGCTTCCTTATTTTGGCTCTTGTAAATAATGCTGCTATAAATATAGAGGTGCATATATCCCTTTGAATTAGTGTTTCTGTATTTTGTTGGGTAAAGACCCAAAGTAAAATAAAATGATAAAAAAATAACGACTTTAATAAAACCTATGCTCTTGTTGCTTTGACTCAGAATTGACAGTGATATTCCCACCATTGGCAGTCCAATATACTTTCAATCAGCCACAAAGGGGAATTGGGTATTTTCCACTACAACAAGAGCAATAATAACTTATATGCAATGTTGTATATTATTATAAAAATAGGATTATATATTACTATTTTATTAATAATAATACTGATATTGTCCTAAAACTTATTATAGCAATTTGGAGAAGGAAAGGAAAAATCATTCCTCAACCTCCTATTTTAACACAATCATAGTGCATACTGGATTTCATTTCCTGCCTACCATTTCATTATGCATTCCAGATTTCAAAGGTAACCTTGTAATTTTTGTCCTGATTTTTTTCACTTACTATTATTCACATATCATTACAAACATATTTATATACAATGATCCAGTATTTAGGCTCATTATTTTAATAGCTTTGTAATGTTCCATCAAGTCAATATAAAGTTTACTAGCAAATCCACTACAATGTTGTCCATTAGTAAGAAGTTTTTGAACGTACAGACTAAGATTTTTTATGATAGTCTAGAATTCAGATTTAAAAACCAGCATTCTCTTGTCCATATTTAAAGTCACAGGTAAGCCAGCATGAAAAGAGGGAGTCAGTTGGCTTGGATCCTATTATTGGCTCAACCAGTCATGCTACTTTCAATACCTTGCTTAATGTTAATCTTCAGTTTCTATGAAATCAGGCTTAGTGACACCTGTTCGGCTTAGTTTAAAGCACTGTGGTAAGAACTCCATGGAAGGAAGCACGTTTAGATCTTGAAAGCACATATGTAACATATTGCAATGTCATTTGCTTGTTGTCATTTTATGCTGTTTGCTGTAAGGTTCTTACTATGCCTTTCATCTTGGAAAGGCAGAGAAACCTGGGCAGCTTCTGGCAAGCGCTGCTATCAACACCAAAATTCAAATGCAAGCAAATGAAAGAATGCTCATGGCTAGCTGGGGTCCAGAAGAACATTCAGCATAAGACATGGTGGGCTTTGCTCATGACTTTGGGGGCTTCCCAGGAAGTTACTTTTTCTTGGGACCTCGGAAACTCTCTGCTCTAGAATCCATCTCTCCCTCTCTTACATTGTCACTTAGACTCCCTGACGCTCTTTCAGGTGGAGTCCTGTCTCTATCCTAGGCTTGATGGTCATTTAATTACACCTGGTTTTCTTCTAGATTGAGTGAGAGAGGATTTCGGATTTGTGAGTGCTACGGAGAAAGTGAAGAAAAGCCAAACTACATGGCTTTAGAAGCAATTACTTATAAAATTAAAGAATCAGAATTTTTACTCTGCTGATAAATTCTGGGACATCATTATGCACAAACTATCTCTTGGTCTCTTTCTGTCCCTCTCCTTGATGTCTGCAGGGATGAGAGGGTAGGAAATAAAATCTATCTTGCCACTTTCATATAACCACAAACCAGAGGACACACTTAAGTGTGACATATCAGTGAATACTGTCTAACAAGAGCCACGAAGTGATAAAACATGGTGAAGAAACCATTGATGAAAGTAATATACAATACTAGCTGATCTCAGAGGTAACAGCCATGTGCGTACTGTCTCATAGCACCCCGTGTTACGTCTTTCTTGTGCTAATGGTCACAGCACAATCTGGTGTGTGAAGGGAAGGCTTACTACAAATGGAAACCTGCCACTCTCAACTAATTTTTCCCAGTTAAGACGTTATTCCATCTCTTCCCACTGCTGACTTTCAAAATTATTTTACCAATGTTTTCAGAGAAGTATTTGTCTCGAAAATGCCTTCCAGTAAGTTGAACTTCTTTGAACTTTTTTCCATTCAGACAAATTCGTAGATCAACTGTCCCTTGTGTTGCTCTCGAACCTCGGAGCAGAGAGATTTAAGCTCCCTTCACCTCCATGTGCTGTGCTCCTCATTTCCAGCCTGCCTTGCAGGTGGGTTAGGTCGTGCCACCAATTTTGACCAGTGGATTGAGAACAGAAGTGATGGTCAAACCTGCTTGCCTCTTCCATCCCCTTCTGCCCCCGCTGTAACAACCTTGAGGGTTATGCTTTCCGGATGGAGATTCCAGACTAAAAGAGATACAAAATAAAATTTAAAAGAAAAACAGCCGTTGAATCCATACCAAAAGGGGATACAAGTGAAAAATAAGCTTGTATTGTACTAAGCCACTGAGATTTCAGAGTTTTTGCATCACACGAGTTAGCATTAATTAACCTAATACAGCTTTGCAAAAAAAAAAAACAGATTCAAATGCCCAACCGGTTTGAGCAAGGGACACATTTGCATATCTTGCTAGTATTTCGCACATCAAATTAGAGAACCATGGCTGTTGCATAGATAATTTAAATTAACTGCCCAATTATTTTCAAAAGACTGTTTTTATCTGTGAATTTCGCACAGTGGCCATAATTACCTCTTTCTTAGGATGCTTTAGTTCTGAGTGTGGTCAACTTTACTAGACTTTAGATGCTGAATAACTGACATTCTGTGATGAGTTTCTATCCCCAACACGACATAACCTAGTAGAGTATTCGGTCAGCATGTGGCTGATGCCAGATCTGTGCTTCATGAATGAATGAATCAGGACATTCATTCTGATACCTATCTCATTTTCAAAAATGGCTATTTCCTGATTTGTTTCCTCGTAAGACGGATAGCCAAAGATAGCTGAGGCTGTGATCTACAGTGGGAGGAGAAGAGGCTGAAGAACCAGAAGTTTTGAGTCTAAATGTCACTCCCACATTACCAGCTACGGACTTTCTATAAGATTTCGATCCTTGCCCAGCTTGTCCCCCACTTCCCTGAAAATAGGAAATGGAATATTTCATTGAGTTATTGTGAAATCATATGGATAAAATTACCAAAAATATGTTAGATTTCATCACACAATAAAGGAACTCCTCAGTAAACATTAGTTATTCTCTATGCACATTAAAATCTTCAGGGGAATCATATTCGCAGAAGAAAGGAGAAAAAAAGACCCTCAGATTCAGGAGAGTTATGACATCTGACCACAAGGTGGCACCCTTGAGTCAATATCAACGATTTTCCTGGCACAAAGGAGGGGGAAGTGTCAATTCTGAAAGTCTAAAAATGTATATTTATCCAGTGTGATCATAACACAGATAGTTGCTAAAGATTATGCAATCTGTGTATTATAATAGCAAGATCTATGTGCTGTATCTTTCCATTATGACTGCCTTTTCTTATAAAATAATCACCATTGACAGATTTTATTGTAATTATTATTTTTTTAATTTTAATTTTAATTTTTACGATGCAGTGGGAATGGAGATGTTTGCATTTTATTAGCCCAGAGACATTTATTGGGGAACGATCAGGCCTTCACAGAGGGAAAAGGAAATTTTCAAATTCCTTTTCCGGGGAACGTTTAAATTTTGCCAGAGCAGAGAGAAGGCTTTTCCCATAAAGACTGGCCCCTGAATGATAGGAAGAAGAGTTACCCTCACTCCTTTGGGGAGTGAGCAATAGAAAATGAGCAGATGAGCTTCTAGGGAATATTGTCCTTTGTCCTCAACTTCTGGGGCTTCCCAAAAGGGTCCTTCTTTTGGTTCTTAGCTCCACTGTGAACCCTCTCTTCTCCCCACCAGACTCTCCCAGTCCCAGACTTTGCCCCACTTCCTGCTGGGATCTTTCTCCCTGTCCTCTGGTCCAGGTTGACAGTCACTGCTTTTCAGCTGTGTGAGCTCCTGAGGGCTTTAGAAACCCATGGGCTGGGCACGAAATGGAGGAGAGCGTCATTTCTTTAAAAAAAAAAAAAAAAGGAAATACTGAAAGCATATAGAAAAGTGTGGAAAACAGCAATACCTGTGTACTCAACACCTACATTTTACAAATATTATCATTTCATCATATTTATTTCAGCTCTTTAAAAAATATTACAGACTGCTGAGATTACTGCCCACAATCCTATTTCCTTCTTTCTCTCCCCAGAGAGAACTATTACCGGGGAATGGGTCATATCTTGCAGTCCGCATTTCGATTTTTTGGCTACTTATTTATATAATGGCTCTGAAGGTAATTCTGTGCCAAGCACATACTTTCTCTGCTTTGGAAATGTAGAGAATGAGGCAGAGGTAGATTCATGCAGGGCTCCCTTGCCCTTCCTCCATTCCCTACCCTCTCCCCCCCCCCAAGTAGGTGTCTGCCTGACCCCATCTTTCTTTCCTGCTCTCATTTCCCAGGTTGGTGGCACAGAAAGGAGCATGCTACTTAAACTCAAGGAGCAGAGGTTGTGGTCCTAGTTCTGCTATGAACGAGCTAGAAGACCTTAGGCAAATCACATTATTTCTCTGAGCGACATCAGGTTATCAGTGTAAAATGTCTGAAATAATACTGTTTCCACGGGGATCATTAACTTAATCTGCAATTACATATTGTAGATTTTAAGTCCACTGGAAAATCACATATTTCTCATGCTTGGTATTAGAAACGCAAACTCAAATAAGACGGTATCTCCAGAAAGAAAAAAAAAAATCCCCTTCTTGAATGGAAAACGGGTGCATTAAAAACCGTTAGTGTTGGCTGTGATCCCTGTTATAACTGAGGTGATTATTAACTGCTGTGGGAGCCCAGGAGAGGAAAATGTTAGTCGTGCCCTTGGGCATCAGAGGGAGCTTTTTCGTTGTTTTTGGTTTGTTTTTGCATTTGATTTTTTTAAGGTGTCATGTGCAGTACAAATATGATGGAGGCAAAAAGGAGGAGAAGTCAACCTTTATTTGGCCATAGCTGAGTATCAGGCACCAAGCATATTGGTCCTCACTTCCTATCTCAGCCATCCATTCGTATTTTTCTGCTTTTCTTTACCTAAGGCTTATCCTGGGCTCGGTATGAAGCACATGATATTTTGTCCCTGTTTTCTAGATAAGGAAACTGAAACTCAGGGAGGAAATACAAAGCATCCAAGATGCCAGAGCAAGTGAAGACTGAGGCGAGTTTGCAACCTTCTCTTGACATCCGTGGGTCAGGGTGGGGGAATGGGGATGGAGACCTACCCCCCAGTCCATGCCGTCTGAAGCAAACTTATTTGGGGGTAACTCTTCCCAGTCAAAAATGGCTTCATTTTATTGGTCCTCTTTGCCAGCATCTCAAAGAGCACTTCTCCCCCTGCCCCCTTGAAGCTTTGTTTGCCTGGGCTGTGAAGACCCCACCCCTCTTGGCTTTTCCTGTGCTTCCCTGACACTGTCTCGGCCGCCTCGGAGGCTCCCGTCCCTTCCAGGGGCTACATTTTGTCGCAAGTCTTCACAGCTGTTCTCTGGCTCCCACTGTCCGGTCTTGTCCCAGGCTCCTACCTTCCTACCCTCTTCCCCTAGAACACTAATTATGATGGGACATCACGGAACGTACGTGGTTATTGGTTTCAGACTTTTTTCCTCTCCAGAGACCAAGTTCCACAAAGACAGGACGTATCCGTGTAGTTTAACATCACAGGTCCATCGCCTCGCCTGACAACGGCACATACTGAGTACTAAATCAATATTTGCTGAAAGAAACATGAAAGCAAACAGCCAGATCGTCATCTTTAGTTTCTACCATATCGCTTTCGTGATCTCCCAGCCCACGTGTCTGACTTGCCACTTAGAGCCCGACAACCTTGGCCCCCCAGGCTGCTGCGCGCACAAGACAAGACGCCGCTTGGGTCCAAACTTGCTTTACCCCGTTGTCCTCTAAATGGCTAAGTGACCTTGCGCCCCCAAGGCCCCCTGGGACACCCGCTAAGGTTTCTCATTCATCAGCGATCTCTCCTTCTCTGCTTCCTCTCCTCCATTCAAATAATCAGCCATCTGTGCTGACAGTCCTACTATGTATTTCGCAAATCTGTTTCACCTCATCGGATCAATATGCTTCCGGTCTACGTCAGACCCCATCTTCTGCCATCAGCATCACTTGCAGCAGTCTTTATATAAAGCTACCCTTTTTAGTTTGATTTCCCAAACGCCATACTTCTGAGGACCACCTTCAGAATCTCCTTCGCTCTACTGATCCCATCTCTGAGGCAACTCTACTCTTACTTATGTCATAAAAAATCGTCTTTGACCTTCATTTTAAACTTAGCTCCATTTTTGCTAAGCCACAGTTTAAATGAAAACAGGTTTCATATACTAGTCATCATTTGTCTGCTATGCAATGAACATATAATCATTAACATGAAAAATATTAATTTAAGTGCCACCTAAAACATGTCACCTCACACATCCCCTGTGGAATGTGTCACATGTTCTCCAAACACTGACTTGGTCTTTACCACATACTGTTCATGTGTTATCTCACTGAACAGTCTTTGTCATTTCTGAGTCATTGCCGTAATATCTACGGGGAGTAAGAATATCTCCGTCTTACAAAAGAGAGCCCTGGAGGTTAGAGGGCTTCGGTAATGAGACCAGCTGGAGAGGAAGGTTCCGGGATAAGAAGGAACATATCTGGGTGACAGATCCATCCCACTTTGGCTCACAGCTCTACTGCCCCTCCCCAGGCTCTCTGCCATTCCCTCTGCTCCTGAATGCTGGAAGTCCTTGCTTTACACCCTTCAGTGTTGTCCTAAGCTCACAGGAAGAAGTCCACACACCTTCGCACAGCAGACCCGCTGGTGTGGCACCTCGCCCTGTTCTGTCCCATCTTTCACCATCCCCTGCCCCGCAGATCTAGGACCCGCTGGCTGCAGCTCACACCCACCACTGGGTGATTTCTGGTTTCTGGCTCAGTTAATGCTGCCCCCTAGGGCTGGATCACTCCTCCTTCTACTGCTCTGCCTCACCTGATTTGTCCTCATTCACCTCCTCTCCATTAACACTTAGCACAGCCTCACCTCCTTTGAGATGCCCTCCCTGAGCACTCCTCCCCGGCTGCTAGGGTCTCCTACCACTGCTTGCATGTTTCTAGGTTTCTAGGTCTGATATCACCACATCCTGTTACAAAACCTGCTGCATTTCTGTCTCCCTGCAGAGGGGACCTGCATTTTTCTTTACATTCATCTCTGTGTCCAGCATCCTAGCCCAGAACCAGGTTCGAGAAATCATAATTAAACATGAACGAATTCTATTTCATGAAAAAAAATTCATGAGACTAAGAACTCAGATCCTTCTTCATATTCATTTCCCACGTAAGATATTAGTATTTGTAGAAATAAAATATCAAAATACCTATTGCACTTAAGGGCATTATCCTGTAATTGCGATCTGTTTGAAATGTGGATTCTTGAAGGAATTTAGTTGGATTTCAGACACAGCATAAGTCATGTGTTCATCTCCTCCTTCATAGTCAAGCGCCCTTTTATGGAGAAAGGAGGAACTCTTCAGGCCCCTGTGGTTTGCTCCTTCAAGAACCTGCCTGTTCAGCCTCCCAAGAAGCACACCTCCTGTTTCAGTTGATGAAGACATCGCCGGGGAAGTACCTTCTCGGATTCTGACTGCTCAGCTTTTGGATTCCTGCCCTGCATTTGCTAACTCTTTTTAATTAGCCCCTTGGTAATCTTCCCTCTGCCCAAAAATACCGTTTTGCTGCAGAGAGACAAGGACAATCTCTTGTCCCCAAGAGATCCTCCTGGATCCCCACTGCTGGATAAGTTAGAAGTTGTAACGTATTTCAGACGCCTTTGTTACCAAAACGTGTCTGCTGAACCCCCACCACCCACGTCTGCACGACAAATACGGTGCGTTGTCTGATGACACATGCCCACACAAGCTCTTTCTTTCAAATCAGGCTATTTTCACTATCGTTTTGATCATCATTTAATTCTCTCCTCCTTTTTCTTTACAGTAGATTTGCTTTTCTCTCTGCTGGGTGAAATGTCTCTCAGGACTGGGGATCTAGCCAATGTATTCCTTCTTAGCTTTCATTTATACTGCTCAAACTACTTCTGTCAGAACAGGTTCCCTCTCCTGCAGCAGAGAAGAGGGCATCGCTTCATTTCTGGTTCAGTGGAAACTGTCTAGAACGGAGGTCTCCACTTCTGAACAGCGCACTCCCACCGACAAAGGGCATAAATTCCTTACCTTTGCATTTTTAGTGCTTGCACGCAGTGGGCTGCTAAAGTACTTGTTGAGATAAATGGAAGCAAAGTGGTTGGTCTCTTTGTCTCTAGGCTTTCCCATCTTTGGTGGAGGGATCTTCCTGAAAAAAAGTTCTGACCCAACTGCTTGGCCTGTCAGGGGACATCTGCAGGGATCTAGCATTGGGTGTGGCTCCTTTCTTCTCTCTTCTTGTTCCTTAGTTGGCCTCTGAACCCCCTATAGCCCCTTGGTGCTGCTCAAACCCTACATCAAGCCCATCCTGCCCATATCCCAACTCTGCTCTGTGTTCTGAGCATGACTTCTGCTTGTCATCATCTAAAATTTGGCTATTGGCAATAAGAACTTTGAGGGCAGGGAAAGATCTAGGTTCTCTAATTCAGGGTCATATACTGGGTGCCTGATATACATCAGCACAAAGTAGCTGCTGAGTCAGCCAGTACTCATGAATACATGAAGAGTAAATGAAAGGGTCCATGCTCTTCACCACAATGTTCTCTCTTGCCCTTCTACCTACTCCTCTTCTTCATCTGGCAACTCAAAGTCATGATTTGAGATTCAGCCCAGACACATCTTCTTGTGGCAGCCTTTCCAGATCACTCTCCTGGCACTTGGATGAAATGTCCTCCTCTGTGATCCCATAATGTCCTTTGCAGACCTTTCCTACTATCTTTATCACATATTATAATTCCCCTTTTATTGGTCTCTCCCCTACAGGACTGTGAGATATATGAAGGTGGAGATTTTAATGAAATCATCTAGTTTCCTTGATGTTTAGGTCTCTACCTGTAGCAGACACTAAAGGTATATTTATCGAATAGATGGATAAGAACTTATGTAATGTTTGGCATCAATACTATATTCTATGAAAGTTGGAAAGTCAGCCCAAACATGGATCAACTGAAATACCATTATCTGTCTGGTGGAGTGCAACCAGGAAGAAAAGGGACAACATAAGTGAAGAAATAGACTGTTGATCTGGCAGTCCTTAGGGTCTAGAGGATGCTTTTGCAAGCCCTCCATTGATTCCCAGAGACCTGCTGGGACTCAGGTGTTAATTAGCAATGTACAGACAAAGACAACAAGGGAAATGAAGCATCCGTAAGTGTATTCAAAGCCAAATGGCCCCAGTAGGGGTATTAGCAAGTAACTCCCCAGGAGCGAGGACAACTACTCATAGAAGGTGCTTGCACAAGGAAGTGAGCAAAACGTTATGTTTTAGTAAAAAAAAAAGGCTTTATGATATCTGGCTGTAAACTATTTTTCTTGAAAAAAATGGACATTTATGATACCTGGCTATGAACATTTGTAACACCAATGCTTTGAAAAGTTGTCCTTTCTCATTATTTTATAGATGAGGAAAATGAGGCTCAAGGGATTTTAAATTGTTATTTTTTCCCTATTTTGCAAAAAGTATGCACTTGGAGCCAAGTTAACCTCAAGCGCAATCCATTTTCTGCCCACGACTGACTATGTCACTTTGGCTGAGTTATTTAAACTCTTCTACCCCTTGGTTTTCTTTCTGCAAAACAGGACACATTCTGATATCTGCCTCATGGAGTTGGTGGAACAATGAAATGAGCCAATGCAAATAAAGTACAATGCAGTTCTTACTATCTTGGGGGAAAATGACAGATAATAGCTCTTCGAGCTTGTCTCAGAAGAACTAGTGGGGAATCTTCAAGCCCTCGTTGGGTTGTTTGTCCAAACCGCTTGCCCGTGGCCAAGTGGACATTCTTGTCCCTCCCCTTGCTAGCCTGATGGGGAGAGCTCATGGGTTTTTCTGCTCCCACAGTTCTGACCTCCACTGATGATGTCAGCTAACTCCAGCCCACCTTACTTCACAGTCACAGAGCTTCTCAGAAATCACATGCAAGCAAGGAGTAGAGGAGGGCCAGGAAGGGAGGAGAGGGAGTATTTATTCTCATACTTCCCCTTATAACACTTTTTCAATGTGGCTAGGGAAAATTCCAATTTTCAGTCTTCTGCAGCATCCCCTAGCTTTGTGTCACTATGTTCATGCCTTCTAGAAACGCAGTTCACACACTATTAAGCTTAGCATAGTCATTGCTGAAATAGAACCCTACTTCCATATCTAACTTGATCAAGGTTGCCTGGCTAATAAATGTTAGACTTAGGATTTATGCAGGAATATCATTATGAGTCTCAGGTCATCAAATCAATTTATTTATGCAAGATCACTGAATGATCTTGCCGTATGGCAGGTCCTTTACAAGGCACTTAGGGACAGAATGTCGGTAGGAACAATAAGTCATATCAAAGGAGTGCTCCTGTAATGTATCGGGAGCTCAGAATAGAAGCACTTCCTGATGTGGGATTCAGGTGTCTTTCCATCCCCATAACCCAACACATGGCTGTGGAATTGAACTAAGACAGCGCTTCTATTTATGTTGTATTGCATTATCTTATTTTGAACTTCATTTGGTAGCCATGGTATAAGCAAATGAATCCAATGGAGTTCAAATAGCTAAGCTTACAGGTTTCCCTCTACTTAAAAAGAGGTTAGGCTATGGTTAAACTTAATTTTAAACTTAATTTTAAAGTCTTAAAAACAAGCTCTTAGTTCATAAATTCTAAAGTAACCCTCATATAAAAGTCCACTAAATTCAAGTGTTGGTCAAGTGCTGTTGGCAAACTTCAACTCTGCTATGTGATGGTGGACCTATGAATGTTCACAAGTTGAAAGGTCACAAATGGGAAGATTATAATGAGCAAATTTACAAGTAGAAGAGCTTCTTTACTTGTCTTTAATCATATAGTTATAAAGACTGACAGGAACCTAATACCCTAGCTTCAGATTTCCTGCTTCACAATGCGCATCCCTACACATCCCTGGTCTTTGTGCCCTAAATTAAATATATATATATATATATATATATATATATATATATATATATATATATAGTTTTAAATAAACAATTATCCATAATAATTGCTGAGCAAAGTGAGTCATAGATCTTTAGAGCCATTAGGTAATAGTGATGATGATGATGCTTGGGATGGTGGTAGTGAATCCATTAAATGATTAATCATAATGGGAGGTAATAATTATTGAGTGTGTGCATAATCAGGGCACTAGACTACAGTATGCATGTATTTTTTGTAAGAATTTCATTTAATTCTTACAAAAAACTATATAGCATCATGGGTTTCAGATGAGGAAGCTAAAGCTTTGGGACTTTCCAACCATCAGAAACTAGCAAGCGGCAGAGCCAGGACTTGACCCCTGCTGTGTTTAGTTCAGAACCAAGAGCCTAACACACACGTGATTCCTCAGCCTCATTAAGTAAATCTCTTTCATGTCACAATGTCATAAACGAAATCTAAGAAGTTACGTCTTGTGCCTGAAGTCAGCAAGCCAGTGACAAAAGTTGGTGGGAACATAAATACTCTGACCCTAAGGTTATATATGTGTATTATAATTTGTATGTTATATTTGTATAAATATGTAAATTTCAAATAATTTCAATGAAATTCTCAGTCAAGATGCTTTCCCTTTTACTGTCTTTAATTTGTAAAATCTATCCCATGACTCATTCTCATTCTTCTATCTCAATTTAAATATCTCTCTATCAGTCATGACAGGCTAGGTCACACTGTGGTTAAAAAGAACCTTAGTGACTTAAAGCAACAAGCCTTACTTCTTGTTCATACCTGAGCACCTCACTCCAGAGCCCAGCTGATTGAAGTACCTGTGATCTGGAAGGAGTCTGGTCCCTACACAGAAGGTAGGAAAATAGAATTTTGAACCATCGCTCAGTGCTGTGAGTGGAAGTCCCTCACCTCATGTCTATTCACAACTCGTTACCTGGAAAGAGTGACATGGTTCCCACCCAACCACAATGGGGCCAGAAGAAAGAGAATTTGCCTGGGAGGTGGAGATCCAGAATATTCTTGAGGACCTTGAGAGTTTCTTTCTTGGAGAAGACTCAGGACCCCCTTCCACATTCTCAGCAGGAGATGAATTTTCCCATAGCTCTTGTGATTATACTTTTCGTCAGGTTCTGGTGACAGTTTTTCCCTTTCTTACTGTTGCTGGCCCTTGAGTGCTTCCTCATCTTATGCTCATGTCCTTAACCCTGCCAACAACCTCATAGAAAGTCCCTTCATTAAGCTCTCTTTCATTGCTGCTTTGAGTGAGTTCTATTTCTTCCTGGACCCTCTGTGTCCCCAGACCAGCAAACTCTGGTCTAAGTGTAGATCCATCCCATTATTCCTTCTCAAAAGGCATTTATATCCATAGTGAATCCTCCACTGTCTCTCTGACACACCATGACAAGTTTTCTACTTATTCGGCTCTCTCACGTTGGTTCTCCCCAAAGTTACCAGTAAGCTTCTTATGACAAGGAAAATGGACCATATGCTGCTCCTCCCTCATTCTACCTGCATTCACAGGAGCAGCACAGATCAGCCAACTGCTGCCTAACAGCAGATGGGCAACTAAGGACATAGACACTAGGCTTCCCTCAGTCTTTGGACCACTGTGATTAGGGTAGAGGTTGGACCTAGCACCTTGGGGAGAGTGTAGAGAACGCCAAACTCACAAAACTGCTACTGACCCTTCCCCCTCCCCTTGGACATTTTTATACAGATAGATATTCCAGGAGTTGCATAATAACTGAACTGCTGGCTTTTCATTGCCTTAAAGGGAGTTTTTTTGTTTTTTTTCCCCAAAATGTTCGCAGACATCCTTAGGATCTATAAGTGCTTTATATATCTGTTCTCAGGTTTAGCTCCCATCCCTGATTTGGGGACAATAAGACAGTCTCACTCAATATACTGCTATACCTTTTTTTTCAGTGATCTATCACGGTATACAAAATTACTCAAAACCTAGTCACTAAAACAAGAAACATTTTATTATATCCTATGATTCTATTGTTCAGGAATTCAAGCAAGGGTCAGGTAGGGGATTCTCCTATGACATACTAGAGCTGCCTTACATCAGCTCATGAGAGCCAATTGTTAAATATTCAGACATTTTGTGAGCTCTTCAAGAGTTTGGAGCTCTTCAAGAGCTTCAAGAGCTATAGAAGGAATGTTTACATCATAGAAGTAGCAAACACTGGAATCTTCTAAAACTTTTTTTCCCAGAGAGCCAGTTTACCTATATACCACTGCTTCTGTTAGACATATCCTTGGCAGTGGTCAGTACTCAGCTGGCAGTGGGTTAGTTTGGAGGTCCAAGAAGGTTTCACCCACATGCCTGGAACTTTAGGGGCACAGCATACTTGTTCACACCTTAGTGAGCCTTAGAAAGTTCAGTTGGGAGTGTCAATAAGAACATGTACACATGGCCTCTCCAACACAGTGGTCTCAGGGTAGTCAAACTGTATTTATGGCCACAAATCTCTTGAAGCTAGCATTGCAGGAGCCCAGGCAGAAGCCACAGTGCTTTTTATGACTTAATTTTACATGCTGAGTTAATCTGTCAATCAAGTTACTACATCTGGCCCAGATCCAAAGATATTAAACTTCATCTCTCAGTGGAGAAAGTAGGACAGAGTTAATGGTGACATTAGGCCTCTTTCCTAGACAATAGACTTACATATGTAAATGATTATAATTGATTTATTAATATCTAAGCCTCAATGTTTCACAGGCATCTCTAACTCATGTTCAAAACCGAATTCCTATTTTTTCCCTTTGTATTGGTCACAGTGAATCCTGCTAGCTGTTGTAACATGCAAATCCTGAAAATTTAATTGCTCACCCTGCTCAGTGTGGTCATGGGAGGGCAGGTTCTCCATGCAGGCATTCAGAGACCCAGGCTCTTCCAATGCTATGGCTCTGCTATCTTTCACAGGTGACTTCAAGGTTTTGCAGTCCCTCTTCATCTATGTTGGCTGGCAGAAAAAGGAGAGGAACATGGAGGTCAGTTGGAAGTTTTCAGGGCCCATCTTGTGTCCTTCCACATTGGGACCAATTTTATCTTCTTTCTAAGGGTGACAATTCAAAGCCTTGTTTAGATATCACATCCATTCCAAAGCCCAGGTGTATGGGAGATGTATAGTTTTCATCAGACCAGATACTGTTCCTTGGGGCTCAGTGACCCCTGAATGAAAATTCAAATTATCTTTTCCCATAAGCCCCACTGCCAGCCAATAGGGAATGAGGCAGGATAACTGCAATATAATTTCGAATTTGAACAAGGGAAAAGAGGAAGACACACATCAGCTCCTGGTCCGCAGTAATTCATCTCCAATTCTTGCTGGATAGAAATTTTGAGAGTTGACCTACCTTAAAGGAGGGGAGAACTTCCAACTTCAGCCACCATTTTACTCCCAAGCTGGAACTCTACTTCCCATTGTATTCTAAAGTCACCCATTCCAGTTCTGGGAGTCCTTTGTATCTATAATCTCCCTGGGCCACCTCTGAAGGGGTATGGGCAGTATTTCCTTTCTGTAATGGTTTTTCATGCTGAGTTAATTTGTTCCAACTCACAGAAGATTGGTGATTACAGTGATTTTGAATCTTGAACAAAGTATTTTTTCCCTTTCTATTATGATTTTTATTCCAGTTTCATATTTTCTTTGGAAAAACAATTTCCTTACAAACTTTGCAAACTTCTGATTTATTTCTCATTAGCCAGTCTCATGCGGTCATTAGCATACCTGACGTTCTTCCGTAAGTCATGAGTCTCAAGTCTGATTTATTTCTTCCCTTTTTTGCTGCCATACCTCTTTCTTTGGTGAAGGGTAAGTGCTATCTTGAGGCATTCTGAAATAACATCTAGGAAGATCACACTCTTAGTCTGATGTTTGCCATAAGGCTGAGTCCTTTTGTTCAGTACAGAGGTTGTACTGGATCTTTCACTTGGAGTTTGTTTAAAGTATGTCTTTTACCCCTGGGGTCTTGAAATAGTTAGCTTTTCCAAACCTGTACCACTTTGAATTTCTAGACTTTGGTATTCTCTTTCTTTTCTGCATGCCAACAAGCCAACTCTTTCCTGATGTACTTCTTTCTTTTTATTTAATTTTGGCCAAATGCACCTGATAGTAACTAATACACACTATTAAAATCGGTTTAGAGTTTCTTCTGCAGCTCAAGAGGAGCACAATCTGCCTTCCAAGTTATCACAATTTTACCAAGTGATTGCTAGTGTGTGACATGGATATTTAGCCATACAGCTGCCACCCTGTCACCTATCATTTTTTTCCTTGTCACCTGCCAATGGGCCTAGGAAATGACACCTCAGTTAACTTTATTTTGTTCTGTTTAGTTTTTGTTGTTTGTTTGGTTTTGTTTTTACAGCAACCCCCTACTTCGAGGTACCAATTTCTGATTTGTCAGGGTAAGGTAACTTCTGTGAGAAATGCCACCAGACCTAGTTGGTCCTTGCAGAGGACTATTTCTCACTCACATGATGGTCTAATGTGTGCATGGTGGTTTTCCATTCAGTGGTGAGTAACAGTCCCAGACGGCTTCCATTTTGTGGCTCCAAAATCACCCTGGAGTCCCTCACTTGGTAGCCAGGAGAAGAAAACATAAAAGTTTTTTGGGTGGTTTTAGGGGCTGGATTGGAAGTGATGGACATCCTTTATGCCCACATTTCATTGGCTAGAACTCAGTCACATTGATCTACAATACATTCTTCCTGTGGGACTGGGCAGAATAGTAGACAAGTTTGCTAAAAATATAACATCGTCTTGGTCACAGTCTGCAAATTGCTTCTTTTCTTCATTTTGTATAGAAGTGAATAATAGCATCATTTATTTGGTCATGGAGACAAAGGTAAAGAGGTAAGACTGCTCAGCCCATATTTCACTAAGTCTAATCCCTTTGACACCTCTTTCCACATCCATGTCCTTTTTTTCTACTGTGACAATCACTATTTTAGTTTAGACATTCACTTTTATACTGTGGGAAGTTTTATGGTCACCACCTACCTGGTCTGCCTATTTTCCTTTATGACTTGCCAGGGTATGGTCCACTCTGCTGCTAGACTTGTTTTAATGAACTGAGAATATGATCATCTTGCTTCGGGGCTTGAAATCTTTCAATCACTCCCTGTATCTTTTAGGATAGATGTTAAATTTCTTAGAAACACAAAGCACCCTAATGATCTAGCCCATTTTGCTCATTCAGTTTTACCTTTGGCTTCTCTTTTCCACTTTTTGCTCTGGCCAATACAATAACTTTTTAAAATTGAACTTCCTTATTTTGAGATAATTATAGATTTATGTGCAGTTGTAAGAAATGATATCCTAACCACTTTTCATTCTGACATCTACCATGCCTCTACTTCCCCTTCAACCTTCCAGAGGAATATTTCTTATTTATTTATTTAATTATTTTTTAAATTTTTATTTAAATTTTAGTTAACATACAGTGCAATCGTGGTTTCAGGAGTAGAATTCGGTGATTCATCACTACATACAACACCCAGTGTTCACCATAACAAATGTCCTCCTTAATACCCATCCCCCATCTAGCCCATCTCCCACCAACCTCCCCCCATCAACCCTCAATTTGTTCTCTACTGTTAAGAGTCTCTTATGGTTTGTTTCCCTCTCTTCTTCACCCCCCTCCCCTATGTTCATCTGTTTTATTTTTTAAATTCTACGTATGAGTGAAATTATGTGGTATTTGTCTTTTTCTGACTGATTTATTTCACTTAGCATGATACTCACTAGTTCTATCTATGTCATTGCAAATGGTAATATTTCATTCTTTTTAATGGCTGAGTAATATTCCATTGTATATACACCACATCTTCTTAATCCATTCATCAGCCAATGGACATTTGGGCTCTGTCCATAGTTTGGTTATTTTTGATAATGCTATTGTAATCATCAGGGTGCATATACCCCTTCAAATCTATATTTTTATATCCTTTGGGTAAATACCTAGTAGTACAATTTCTGGACTATTAGTTCTATTATTAACTTTCTGAGGAACATCCATACTGTTTTCCAGACCAGAAGGACATTTCTATTTACCTCTTACCCACAATTTGCTCCTTGTTTCAACTATTTCCTTCTCCTCTTGCCCCTCACTGTTGTCCTCCTACCTCACTGTGTACATATCCTCAGCTTCTCATGCAACTTACAAAATTGGTTTGCTGGATAGTCCACTTACCATAGGCAGGGGCCATTTCTTTTTCAACTTCATAAACCTTAATTATAACTCAGCTCTTGGTCCATAGAAGGTACTCAGAAAATAACTGTGGATTAGTGCTTGGAGAAATCCATAGTGGCTAAGCATTCAGGCTCTGGATTCTGTCTAATTGGTATTTATTCAACAAAGGATTAACTCAGCATCTGGGGTGTTTAAACTCCGCACATTCTGAAGAAAAGACTGGTCCTCAAGAGGTTTCTTAGACATAACCTCTACTCGCTTGGAAAATCCTGCCTGACAAGAAGGTCTTTGTATACTTGGGGACTTGGACCACTCCAGATAGTTTAGCAAATAGCGCGATTTATGGTCAGGGCTCTGGGCCAATTTGTATGAGTTTGATGTCTGGAGGGGCTGGATACTGAGAAACTAAGGCCATCTAAGTAGGTGTCCATCTGTACATGATTGACTGACAAGTGAAACCCCAGACACCAAGGCTCAGGTGACCTTTCTTGCTTGACAATATTCAATTGGTCACCATGCCTTGTTGCAGAGAGAATTAAATGCTGTCTCTACTACTCCATTGGAAGGGACAACTGGGAGATTGTTCACCTTCTTTGCCTTTGCTGATTTTAATCTCCATCTTTTTGCTGTAATAAACTGCAACTGTGAGTACAACAGTTTTTTAGAGTTCTGTGAGTTATTCGAGTAAATTCTTGAACTAAAAGAGATCTTGGGGACACAGCATGGCACAAAATCTCATTTCTGAACTAATTAACCATGTGACAATGGAGAGATAACTTAAATCCTACAGGCTTTAGTTATACCATGTGTTATGTGGGATAATAATGATAATAATAGTGCTTACCTCACTGGGATCTTATCAGGACTCAATATTGCATGCAAAGCACTGAACTTATAATTAATAAATAAATATGAGCTTTTTTTAAAAGATTTTATTTATTTATTTGACAGAGAGAGACACAGTGAGAGAGGGAACACAAGCAGGTGGAGTGGGAGAGGGAGAAGCAGGCTTCCCGCAGAGTGGGAAGCCCGATGCAGGGCTCAATCCCAGGACCTTGGGATCATGACCTGAGCCGAAGGCAGATGCTTAATGACTGAGCCACCCAGGCACCCCTAAATATGAGCTATCATCACTACCATAATTACCATACCATGAGAATTTCTATATTAGTGCATATTTTATAAATATCTTATAAATATCATTTAGCAAATGTCATCTTAATTATCTATATACTCTTCCATTAAAAGAAACACCATAGTTTATTTAGCCACCCCTTTATTGTTGAACTGCTAAGTTTTTTCTCATTTTTTTTTATCACTATAAATAACATGGTCCTGTGCCTAAACATTATGATTTCTATATTTAGGATTATTTCCTTAAGATACATTCCAGAGATGAAATTTCTGGATCAAAGAATTAAACATTGTAACATTTCCTGATGCATACTGATAGATTGCCTTCCAAAATATTTGTATTATTTTGTATTTTTCAAAGCTTTTAAAGTAAAATTTTTTAAAAATAAAATTTTGTCCATTTTCTTAGACCCATGAGAGCATAGGAAAGAAATGATTTCTTTGGATCAAACATCCCAGAGTAACCAATCATCCTAATGTGACCATAAATTTCCTCAGAACAAACTGAAAAAAATTCACTTTTTGCTCTCTCTTGTGCTGAAAATAGAAGGTCCATATTTACACAGACTGCAATTAAATATATTCTCTCTTCACTTATCAATGCATAAGGTGAAAATCCAACTAATAAATGCATCATAAAGTAGAAACAAAATAACTTCTATTAACAAATATGCATCTATTAAAGAAGATTAAGAGGAAAGGAAAACATTTTTACCTTTAGTTCCACAGAAGGAATTAATTCATTAGGCAGAGTTATGCTAATCATATTCATGCATAATGTGATAGTGTTGTCATTAATGTTTGCACAAATCTGAGGGAGGAAATGAATATTTTTCCAGAGGTGAATTTTAATTTCAGTTCTCCAAGTGTATCACTGACATTATTGCATTTTTTCACCTTTCCAACACAATTCTTATAACAAAATGGGAGTGACAAGCCAAATAAAATTTGTAGCAGCACACTAAGTTTTTTATCCTTTATCTATATATTGCAACTTTTAATGCTCAGTTGTTTCTGCCTATTGGCATGCAGGAATACAGCACAAACATCTTGTGAACTCTAACTGGTAGAGTTCTAATTGTTTCTCCGAATGGGTGAAGATCACAAAGTGACTTCCTGACCATCGATGGACGGTCTTAGAGTGAAGACTTGGCAAGCTCATTTTGCCCTCCTTCTTGGCATTCAGCAGCAGAAGACACTGCAGTAAATATATTGATGGTCTCTCTAAGGTGGGGCTTCTGGGGGTGCTGTACAGAAGATGTGGCTACATATGGATGCAGAAACTTGTGGATTCATCCTATCTACCTTGCCAGACTTAACACTGCTCATTTAAACCACCCTGTCTCGTCGACTTGCATTAAATGCTGTCCATAGTCAGATTGTTTCTGGAGCCCAAGTTGTCCTCTTCCATTCCTATATAGCCAAATTCTAAATATCCCTGCAGACTCAGCTGAAATGAGTCTGCCCAAGATTCTTCTCTATCTCTCTTCCGGAATATTCCATTTGCTCGGCACATTCAGGCTCGTGTCATAGTAATTTCCGTGCATGTCCATTTTCTTCTATTAACTATCAAACTCTTGGAAAAGGAATTTTGCGCAATTTACCTTTATATTTCCTACAGAGACACGTAGCAGTTGTTAAAGAAGAGCCTGCTGATGGATAAATGAGCTTGAATAGATAATTGGACGATTACAGGCTGTTGTGTAAATGTGTTCCATGGAAGAAAAAATTCTGGTGTTGGGGAAATTCACCCCTTCTTTAATATATATATTTGTTGAACACCTATTGTGTCCACGCAGAGATCAGATCACATCCTGGCTCTTTTTCTAATAAGCTGTGTGATTTTAGACAAAGTACTTAACCTCTCTGAGTCTCAGTTTCCTAATTCGAAAGTGATCTGGGAGCATTCAATGTGAAAAATTACATAGAGCTTGTAGCATAGTATTTGCTTAATAATCGATATTTTCCTTCTTCCTTGCCCTTCTAACAACAACAACTAAATCAATCAAAAAACACAATTTCTTTTCCAGTTAGCACTATGTGGTTTCCCAAGCTTCAGATAGAAGAAAAACAGAAGTAAGGAAATTACTTCTCAAAAATAGTCTAGTCTTAATTTCTAGGGTGTACAAAGGATATTTCTAATATCAGAATATATAACAATATATCCTTATAGTTCAATGATGTGCCATGCCCCAAAAACCTTGTGAGTTGGAAGGCGGTTAATCCTATTTTTTTCTAACGTGAGGCATGAGGTTCAGAGGAGTCAACTGGCTTCCTCGCGGCTCCACAGGCAGGAAGCACCTGAATGAGTATCAGTACTACTCTTCATGCTCACAGAACACTTCCCAATCTCTGAAACCTCTGTTTGTAAGAAGTATTGCTTCCTGAACACTCACTTCAGCAGAGACTTCTCTCATCAGAAGCATTCCACCTATTATTTTCCCAGCGGGCTCCACTTCCAGCAGGTCTCTCTTTTTCGAGCTCCCAGAATCCTGCAAGCAGGACTTGGTAAATATGTCATCGAAGCAGTGTGTCATAAATCCATCAGCTTTCCCCAGCTTTGTCACGATGCTGCTGGAACCCTGCAACCACAGCCCAGGTAGCTGCTGCTGAGCCATAATGGGAAAACAAATGAGCCTGCTTTCAATGAGCTGGAACCTTCTGCCTGAGTTAATGTTTCAGTGGATTTGTTTGCTTCCTGCAGCTGGCTAAGCAGTTTTGGTGACTGTGACAACAGTTTCCCTGGATTTGTTTTTACCCCTCATCAGGCTTGACACGTAGCCATTCTGTTCTTCCATTTCCATGCTGGGAGTGCTTTTGTGATCACGGCTCTGAGAATTAGCTCAGGACACCAGAAAGAGCTGCGGGAAGGAGCTCAGCATACCCCTACCTTTTTCTCAATCAGGACCTTATGAGTAGGCTGACCCTGTGAATATTTCTCTCAAGGAGATAATGCATTAAAAGAACTCTGGCCTGGGAACCTGGGGACGGGCTTTAGTTCCCCTTCTGATAGCATGTCACTAGGCAACCACAGACAATTCACTTAAATTACAAATTTGCCTGACCATAACAATCACTTGGGACAACAATTGGCTGTAAAGAAAAATTATGGAGTCTTGAGCTTTCCTCAAGCCTCCAAGGGGTATTTCTGGTACCCTGCAGTATTTTTAATAAGTGTTTCAGGGGGTGCTTGCAATCAGATTTTTGGGGGGAAATACTGGCCTCCAGTATCTCGATGTCCCTTGGCATCTCATATTTAATAATATATGGAAGTCTTTTTGTATTAGTTGTCCACAGTCCACCTGCCTCAGGTTGCCTGGAGAGTTTGCTAAAAATGCAAATTCCTAAGCTATATTGAAGATGCGCTGAATCAGAATCCCTGGGAGTACGACTCATGAACTTTTATGACAGGTTCTCCAAGTAATTTTTACTTACACCCAAATTGGGGAACCACTAATAGAATTTATTTATACAGTTTATTGTGTTTGGAAATATTATCAGCATCCTAAGGCAGTTGTGAGGATTTCAAGAGATAAAGTGTTTAGCATAGTTTCTGCCGTAGGTGAGTCCTTGATAAATATTAGCTACAAACACAATTACGTGGTTGGTGATTTCCTTGGGCAGAGATTGTGTCTTCTACTTACGATTTTCACAACATACCAGAAGGGTCACAGTGGCTGGTCAAAATGTTCTTATTAATCTAATCTGCTTCTGTATTTCAAAAGTTTATGTTTTCGATTCTGCCATTGCTCTTCCTCCTTGTGTCTATTTTGGTACTGGAAGAATCTCAGGGGAATGAGAAGTGCACCTTGACCAGAGCTATTTTGGTTGCCATAAAATGTTCCATTTGGAAGGTTCCCGCAGGGCTGCTCAGGCCATGACTTCACAGATGACCAGGGTGGTTATTATTAGTCTGGTTTCAGGTATGAAAAAACCAAGCCAGAGAGGAAAGGTGACCTTGTTGCAAGGTTACTCTGGTGGCTGGTAAGAAAGCTGGGACTAGATCTCAGATACTCAGTTTCGCATCCAGAATATTCTCCACTTCATCCTATCGCTTCTCAGTGTTGGGACTGCCAACTGGCTGCTTCTCAGTATGGGACTGCCACTAACATCAGTTCTGTTTTCTAAAACTTTGCTTCTCTTTCCCTGGCCTTCATTCTCTGCACTCACCTACCTCCTTGTAACATGATGGTGGAAATTCAAATCATGAAACCTGAACAGGTGAACAGGAAGTTCTTCTTGCATCTTCTCAAATCATAATTTCGAAGGCAACTTTCTACTCTGTCCATGTCTGAGAGATTGCTACTGATGACAAGATTATAGCACTATCTTTTTGTGATAGGGGATCCCCACTAGTGGTATTTAGACAGAACGCAGATTCTATGGATCACTTAGAATATCTTGGAATTCACTTGAGATGCGTACTACTCTCCAAGTACCAATGTGAAAATGATGTCTGGAGCAAGCCCTAGATTCTTGGAGGCCACAGAGGGAGATCAAATCCAGCTCAGAGACCAATATCCTGAGATCAGGACTGACAATTTGACCATAGGCCTCTAGATAGATAGAAAGGTCTATTCGGTAACTGAAATGATACAACTTCATTCTTGTGTTTTAAGAAAGTGTAATGTGATATTTTCATACATTTTTCTCTGGGACATAGTTTCTACTTGGAATTTTGAAGTATTATTTAACTTATTCTTTACATTCAACACATAAACGAAATGTCTTTCAACTGCACTTAACACTCAGATTAATTAAAATATCGTTCTTCATTATGTTATATGAACTAATCTTTTTTTTTTCATGACAACTCTTAGGATTTAGTCTCTTTTCTAATGTATCTTACAGCAGTGTTAGCTATAGTTATGTTGTACATGACATCTCTAGTACTTGCTTATTTATAATAATAAGTTTGTACTTTTTGACCATCATCCTTCAATTCCCATTCTGCCACCCCACATCTCTGATAACAATAAGTCAGATCTCTGTTTCTATAAGTCGTTGTCTTTTGCTTTTTAATAGATTCCATATATGATATCATACAATATTTGCTTTCTTCTGTTTGACTTATTTTGCTTAGCATAATGTCTTCAAGGTCCATCCATGTTGTTATAGATTGTAGGATCATCTCATTTTTACGGTTGAGTAATATTCCATTGTGTACATATGTGTGTGCATATATATGTGTGCGTGTGTGTGTGTGTGTGTGTGTACATACACACCATAATTTCTTTATCCATACATCCATCAATGGACGCTTAGGTTGTTTCCATATCTTGGCTCTTGTAAATAATGCTGTAATGCACATGGCAGTACAGACATCTTTTTCTACTACTACTAATCCCTTGGAAAGTATCCCCACCACTGACTGTTATTATTTTGGTTCATTATTTTCTGGAAGTTATCATCTCTGTTGTACAGAGTGAGGTACTAAAAACAAACCAGGTATTAAACATAAGAATTCAAATATTTTCAATACCAAAGAATATGGAGGCTGCAGATGGTTAGTGGTGCTTAATTTAACCTTCTCAACATTCAACTGTATATAATTACATGTACTGCACGCTGTGCTATCATTAGCACCAATATCATCTCCCACACTATTTGCTTTTTGACACCTTTCATTTTATATGCAGACCAAGAGTATAGTTAGCAAAAGAAAAAAAGTTCTTTTTGTGTTAAAAACCCAAAGTAAGCACTAGTTAGATGAGCCTTGACTGCTGTTCTCAAGGTGCAGTTAGAATCTTTGAATATTATAAACGAATGTCCTAGGAATATCCTAGTTCTGTCTCTTCATTCTTTTTTTTTAATTAATTTTATTTTATTTTTTCAGTGTTCCAAGATTCATTGTTCATGCACCACACTCAGTGCTCCATGCAATATGTGCCCTCCTCAATACGCACCACCAGACTCACCCAACCTTCTAACCTCCTTCCCTCCACAGTCTCTCATGGTTCATCTCCTGCTCCGATTTCCCTCAATCAACCCTTCCTTTCCCTCTCACAATGTCCTCCATGTTTTTCCTTATGCTCCACACATAAGTGAAACTATATGATAGCTGACTCTCTCTGCTTGACTTATTTCACTCCACATAATCTCTTCCAGTCCCGTCCATGTTGATACAAAAGTTGGGTATTCATCCTTTCTGATGGAGGCATAGTATTCCATTGTATATATGCACCATATCTTCTTTATCCATTCATCTTTTGAAAGGCATCTTGATTCTTTCCACAGTTTGGCGATTGTGGCCATTGATGCTATGAACATTGGGGTACA
>CM052899.1:169695310-169786561 GCA_028534135.1 Potos flavus
TGATTTTGGCCATTCTAACTGGTGTAAGGTGATATCTCAATGTGGTTTTGATTTGAATCTCCCTGATGGTTAATGATGAACATTTTTTTGTGTATCTATTAGCCATTTGTATGTCTTCTTTGGAGAAGTGTCTGTTCATGTCTTCTGCCCATTTTTTGACATGATTATCTCTTTTTTGAGTGTTGAGTTTGAGGAGTTCTTTATGGATCTTAGAATTCAGACCTTTGTCTGTAGCGTCATTTGTGAATATCTTCTCCCATTCCATGGGTTGCCTGTTTGTTTTGCTGACTGTTTCCTTTGCTGTGCAAAAGCTTTTTATCTTGATCAAGTCCCAAAAGTTCATTTTCACTTTTGCTTCCTTTGCCTTTGGAGATCTGTCTCTTCATTCTATGGGGAGGGCTGCTGCAAATTTGGATAGACCAGTTTGGAGGGCCTGTGGGGTTTCCTCAGGAAGCCTTGTGGGAAGGCAGCCGCTTAGGAGATGAGATATTCCAGCTACAAAATGAGCAGTGTCTGTTATGATCAGTGTCAGAGAGGACACTGATCTATTTTGCACATAGCAAGGATTACGCTGGTCATGTGCTGGCTTTGACATATACTGGTTATTGGCACATCCTGGCTCTAGTTGTAACTCTCATTAAAATTTGTGTGAATCCCTTAAAACATTCTCACAGTGTTCTTAAAACACATATTGAATGAGAAAAGGAAAGTGTTACTATATTCATGATACAGGAGAAATACCATTTGAAAGACTCTATCCACGAAACAAAAGAAAGATTTAAAAAGATTCTGCTTTGTGTAATAAAGAACGGGATCTTTTTTTGGAGGGAGGGAGTTGGCTAACTCTGAAACAAGATTTTTAAAAGTTGTAGGAGAAAAAGAAAAAAAAAGCACTGTGTTGAAAAGAAAAGTGGCTGAAAAGCAGGCTGAGTTGAAACGGGAGCTTAGTAAACAAGAGAAAGCCTGAAATTAAAAATTGAATAGTTAGGGGCACCTGGGTGCCTCAGTCAGTTAAACTGGACTTCTGCCTTCTGTTCAGGTCATGATCCCAGGGTCCGGGGATTGAGCCCCACATCAGGCTCCCTGCTCACAGAGAGCCTGCTTCTCCCTCTCCCTCTGCTGCTCCCCCTGCTTGTGCCTTTGCTCTCTCTCTCTGTCAAAAAAATAAATAAAATATTTTAAAAAATAAAAATAAATAAATACTTAAATTCAAATTGTCATTGGGACCGGCAAGTGTAAGAATTGATAATGCAGAAAATAAAACCATCATTTTTGGATAACAAAGCTGGCTAGAGGAAAATGGGAAGGAGAAGGAAGTCATGACTGAGAAGTGAGAGGTGTAGAAGACCTGTAGAGGGCATGCAGTCTACAGATAATTGAAGACACGACCAGAACACCTGGATAAGAATAACAGCTTAAATGGGAGTGAGGAAAATTTTCCTGCACTCTGAATCCTTGTATTTATTGATCAAAAAAGTCTACTGAATATCAAGAAAAAATTAAATAAGCAAACACCTAACAAAAACCTTTTGAATTTTTCCACTATTTTATTGTAAAAATTTCTAACATATACACATATAATTGATCAAACTTAAGGTGCATACCATATGCACGTTACTTTGATCCCATCACTAGAATTTTACTCTATTTACCACACATTTCTGCATCTATTCTTCTCCCTATCCATCCATTAACTCATGTTGTCTTTAACGCTTTTCAAAGTAAAGTGTTGACATTTGGGTGCATGCCCCTAAATACAGCAGAATGCATATTATTAACTACAGTTTGATATTTGCTTAGAGTGTTTTGTCTTTAAATATATGATTTATATTCAATGAAATGAATAAATGTTACAATACTTTTACTGATTTTGACAAGGGCATGCACTGGCGGTTTAACCCAGACCCCTGTCAAGATGAAGAATATTGCCATCACCTTCATGCCCATCCCTTTCAAGTCCTGTTCTCACCCTCCTTCCCTGAGCCAACTACTATTATGATTTTTCCAACCCACATTAACTTTGCCTGTTTGGTAATTTCATATAAGTGGAATCACAAAGTATGTACCTGTTGTAGGAAACTTCTTCCACTCTGCAAGTATTTTGAGATCCTTCCTTGTTGCTTGTATCATTAGTTTGTTCCTTTTTTTTTTTTTTTTAATCACCAAGCAGCATTCCATTGTGCAAGTAAAGAACTCTGTTTATCCATGTCCCTAGTTCCAGTTTGGGTTTATGACCAATAAAGCTGCTATGAACATTTGTATACAAATTTCCTTGTGTGTTTATGAAAACATGTTTACATTTCTTATAGGCAAATTCTTAGGAGGGAATTCCTAACTCACAGAGCAGTTGTGTGTTTGATTTTATGAAAAACTACCTGAACTTTTCTCAAAGCAGTTATAAAATTTCACATTGCTACTAATAAGGTAAGATAGTTCTGGCTGCTCCTCATGTTTGCCAAAATTGGTGTTATTTATATTTTTTATATTTTTAAATTTAGACATTTTGGTGCATGCATACTGGTATCTTATAATGGCTTTCTTTTGAATTTCACTTATAACTAAAGATGTTAAGCAATTTTCATGTGTTTATCCATATTCCTTCTTAATGGAGGGTTTGTTAAAATATCTTATTTTTCCGTTTTTTTAAAATACCCTATTATTTTTAAATTGGGTTGTTGGACTTCTTAATATTGAGATTTGGAATTTCTTATAAATCCTGGAAACCAATCCTTTGTATATAAAATACATGCTTTTAAATATTATCTTCAAATCTGAGACTTTTTATTTATTTTCTTAAAAAATATCTTTCAGTGAGCAGATATTTTTAATTTTGATGGGCAGATATATTTTAAGCTGATGAAAGCTAATTTGTATTTCTTTCCTTCATGAATATTATCTTTCATGATTTGTGCACACCTATATTAAATTATGGAGAGTGTTTTGTCATTCACTAGGTGGCTAAGCTGTATGGCTAAAGTTAACAGGCAGGTAAGTGTCACCTAGCAAAGAGACCAGCACAAGATTCGAGGTCACTGGGAACAGGCAACAAACACACCAGGCTCAAGTGTTTCCCAGCCATTTACATACAACAAGAGAGGAGGGTGCACAACACTTAGCCCCTGAAATGTAACGGTCATGCCCAGCAGACCCACTCCGCATCTGATGCAGGCAGTGTAGCTACGCTCTCCCCATTTCATGTTGTAATAGAAGGACTCCACATCTCTCTAGTGGGGTCTGAAATACAGAAAACTGGGGGCCTGCCTGAGGGCCATTGATGAATGCACTTAAGCAAAACACAGGTGTACACATCAAGTCTGGAAGAGGAAAAGATATTCCCTTTCAAGGCTGAAAGCCCAGCAAAGGGAAGTTGTCCACTTCTCCCATCCCCCACTCCACACGTACCTGCTAGGCTGCAGAAATAGCAGGTAAAACATTTCAAATCCCATGAGATCAATGTTTGCCCTGCAGACGGAGGCAGAGCCGGGGAGTTGGGGTCCATGGGGGTGCTGAACAAGCTATACAAATGTGGTTTGCTTGGAGAGACTACCTGTCATTTTGAGACAGAACTTTACCAAGATCCCTAGAGGAACAAAATCCAGGTCTCCCTAGAGGATGCTTTTCAATCAGGAACCCCAACTTTCTGTAATAATCCAACTAAAGAGATGACAAAGTGAGTCTGGGGGAGGGAGGCTGTGGGTGTATAGCTGATCACCATCCTGCCTGAACGTGGATCTTCTCAGTGTAGGAAAGCACCATCTCTTGCCACGGGAGCATGCTCACTGCTGCAGTGTTGGGGCTGCGAATGGGATGCCCTGATAAGATTGGAATCTTGAATATGATTGTAATTGGCAGTGAGGCACCACTGGAATCTGTGACTTGGGACTAGTGGTAATGTGGTCAATTTGTTACTTACACTCAGTTAAAGTGGCCCAGTTTGCCATGCTTCATGACCTGGGTTCACTGGAAGAAGTCCTGCATCTTCTGCTTCCCTCTTCTGGGGCCAATCCCTATGATTTGGCCCATTCTTGCATCTGAGGTGGACTTCTATGTCCTGTTCTGTGGCGGACCCAACCAACAATCATGGCTAAACTCATGCTAGACCAGTTCCACTCTCGTTCTCTTACTAATGGTCTTTTGCCACGGGCACCAATGTGAATGACAAATATGTCTCCTTCCCAGTTTGCAAGTTGCTGCCATAGTTCCTCTTACCACACAGGGGAGTCCTTAATGGTCCAGTCATTAATCTATCAGTCACCAGACCATATGGCTAGTCTGTTTTCAATAGCCCATGAGCCTATAAATATGTAGCAGGAGCCTAAGTAGGAGTGGCCTTCAGAGCCATCATTACTGCACAGAGTTCAGCCCATTGGGGAGAGCATCCTTATCCAGTTTCAGTCAAAAGATGACTATCTTTGGGGCAGATTGCTACAGAAATCTAGTGTTCTCCATCAGCTCTAATTTTCATGGATCCATCCATGAGTTAAGTCAAACCATCAACTCGAACATCTTCCAACTCTGTACTCCACTTAACTAAGGGAAAGGCAGGAGTGGCCCTGCAGGTCATTCAGTCCTCTCTGACAAGGCAGATACTTGTTCATGACTTGTGGAGTCAGTTGTTCCTCCAAGGCAATGGTTAGCCTCTACCTTTTCTACTGAAGATAATCTCATATTTTTTTCTCTAAAAATTTTATGACTTTAGCTTTTATGCTCTGATAGTTGATCCAACTCAAATTAAATTTTGAGTATAAGTTGGGGATTCATTTTTTCCCAAATGGGCATCCATTTGTTTCCGAACTATTTGCTAAGGGGTTTTCTTTTCCCCATTTGAGTACTTTAGCTCCTTTGTCAGAAATCGAAATGATTTATATGTGTGGGTTTATTTCTGGGTCCTCTTCAAAGTACTATTGATATGTTTGTCAATTTATATGCCAATATGACACTTTGATTGAGTTGGAATTTATGTATAACATTATATTAGTTTCAGGTGTACAACACAATGATTTGATGTTTGTATATGTTGCAAAATGGTTTCCACAATAAGTCTAGTTAACATCTATCATGACACATAGCTATATTGTTTTTCTTGTTATAAGAATATTTAAGACCTACTCTTAGCAGATTTTATATACAATAAAGTATGATGAACTACAGTCATGCTGTCTGTACATTAGATTTCTAGACTCATGATCTTATATAACTGCAACTTTATAACTTTTGACCAACATCTCCCCATTTCCCTACCCTTGCCACCAATCCCTGGTAGCCACCGTTCTACTCTCTGCTTCTGTGAGTTCAATCCGTTTTGTTTGCTTTTAAGATTCCACATATAAGTGATCATACAGTATTTGTCTTTCTCTTTCTGACTTATTTCACTTAATAGAATGTCTTTCAGTTTTATCAATATTGTTGCAAATGGCAGGATTTCTTTATCATAGCTGAATAATATTCCATTATATATAAGTATTTACATATAAAATTTTATAATAATATATATTACTTAAATATATCACATATAACTATATAATAAATACATATATGTATACATTATATATTTCTATTAAAATATATGTAATATCTGTATCTATTATATCTTTTTATCCATTCATATGTTAAAGGACATTTGGTTTTTTTCCATATCTTGGCTACTGAGAATAATGAATGCTACAGTGAACATGGGAGTGCAGATATCTCTTAGAGATAATTTCATTTCCTTTGGATACATACCCAGAAGTTGAACTGCTGGATTGTATGGTAGTTCTATTTTTAAATTTTCAGGAACCTTCATGCTGTTTTCTGTAATGGCCACAGTGATTTACAGTCCCATCAGCAGTGAGCTAATGCTCCCTTTCCTCCACATACTCCCCAACTCTTGCTATCTTTTTTTTTCTTTTCTTTTTTCTTTTTCTTTTGATACTAATCATTCTAACAGTTGTGAGGTGGTATCTCATTGTGGCTTATGATTTGCATTTCCTTGAGGATTAATGATGTTGAACATCCTTTTCTGTTGTCATGTGTATGTCTTTGTTAGAAAAATGTCTATTCACATCCTTTGCCCATTTTTAATTGGGTTATTTGTCTCTTGTTATGGAATTGTTTGAGTTCCTTATACAGTTCCGATATTAACCACTTATCAGATGAATGGTTTGAAAATATTTTCTCCCATTCTATAGATTGTTTCTTCACTCTGTTGATTATTGCCTTTGCTGTGCAGACCTTTTAGTTTGATGGACTTCCATTTGTCTATTTTTGCCTTTGTTGCCCGTGTTCTGGGGTCATCCAAAAAAATCAATGCCGAGATCAATGTCAGGAAGCTTTTTCCCTCTGCTTTCTTCTAATAATCTTATAGTTTCAGGTCTTACATTTAAATCTTCAATCCATTTTGAGTTGATTTTTTTATATGGAATGAGATAAGAGTCCAATTTCATTCTTCTGAATATGGAAAACCAGTTTTCTGAACACTATTCATTGAAAGGGCTGTCCTTTCAATGTGTTCTTGGACATTTGGTGAAATATCAATTGGCTATAAATGCTTGGGTTTATTTCTGGAGTGGAACTCTTGAAAAATCATCAAAATCAAAAAATCACGCAAAATAAAAAACAGTAATTTACAGGGAAAAATGTTACATATTTTAAATGTGTATTGGTAGATTATAAATGTAAATGCAAATTATAGCCATGTAATATGAAGATAGGACCAATATAAATAAATGAAATTATTAAATTTATTAAATAATGACAAAAATCACTTCTTACTTCATAATTTAAAATAAAATAAGTTAATATAAAATTATTTTTATCTCCCTAGTTCCACTTATATTAACAATGATTACACTGAGTCCTGGTATAATTTTATCTGAATGTTGATATCAGACAAATAAAGGCTAAAGGATTTTGTTAAAGCTAAACACATGCACTAGTAGAACTAAAAACAGGCTATATACTTACAAAATCAGTACAATAAGAAGCACAAGCAATCAAAGGGGAAATACAGATTCTATAAAACCCAGACAAATATATTAGAATCATAAAATATTGCCATGGTTATTTTCTGGTGGTATGGGGGACGTAGATTTTAAAGGAATGCACTGCTAATGACTAAATGTTTTCATCCTGCCAGAATTCATATGTTAAAATCCTAAACCCCAAGGTGATTGTACTCAAGAGGTGAGTCCTTTGACAGGTGATTTGGTCATGAGGATGGAACTCTCATGAGTGTGGAACTCTCATGAGTGTATTGGTGAGAAAAAAAGAAGCACCAGAGAGCTTCTTCCCTCCTTCTGCTATGTGAAGACACAAAGAAAAGACAGCATATACAAACCAGGAAAGAGGTCCTCACCAGACACTGAATCTGTCTGCACCTTGATCTTGGTTTTCTAGCCTCCAGAACTATGAAAAGTAAGTTTCTGTTTATAAACCACACAGTCTATAGTATTTTGCTACAGCAGCCTGAATGGACTAAAACATACATTTAGAATCTTCCCTCTGAAATTTTAGTTTCAACTTCAGACAAAATTGGGATGGCCATTCTTGAAAACACAACTCAGTCACCAGGGAGGCAAGATTTATCATTGATAAGAACCCAAAGTAAGCAATAGTTACATAAGCCCTGGACTGAGTTTCTCAAGAAATAGAAGATTTTTCCTAAAGAATATCATATCTCTTCATTCTGTGGTGGAGAGCTGCTGCAAATTCAGATAAAAGCAAAAGGCAGTCTTGCTTCTGTGACAATGTAATCCGTGCGAATAAGGAGAAAGGACATATACTTTCTGGGGTGATTTTTGGGGCACGCTGAACTGTGCCATAAGAAAACTTGGCCTATACTGGGAGGTGAACTCAGTGACTTTGGGGGAAGAGACCTGATGGCAGAGGTATGGGTAGCCTACTCTGGAGGTAACTGGAGAGACACCAATGGGAACATCTTGAACTAGCTGGAAAGAATTTGATGGGGAAGTGAGGTCAGGAGTTCTTCAATCTTTTATGATAAAATTAAGTGTCAAAAACATATTTTTGGGGAAATCTTTCTTCTCCTTTCCTTGTATCTCTACATCATAAAGTAGAGGAAGGAACTTCTGGAAATCCATCTGCCCTACAAGGAAGGGTTGCGGGAGCCATTGCTTCTCTCTGTTTCCCAAGGCAGGAGGAGCAAATAATCTGGCCTGCACTGGGATACATTTTTTAAAGAGAGAATAGAGGGGTGCCTGGGTGGCTCAGTGGGTTAAAGCCTCTGCCTTCAGTTCAGGTCATGTTCTCAGGGTTCTGGGATCGAGCCCTACATCGGGCTCTCTGCTCAGCAGGGAGCCTGCTTCCCCCTCTCTCTCTGCCTGCCTCTCTGCCTACTTGTGATCTCTCTCTCTCTGTCAAATAAATAAATAAAATCTTAAAAATAAAATAAAGAGAGAATAGAGATAGTGTAGACAGGCCATGCTGTTGGTCTCCTGACCTCTTGTGTTAACGTGAACTCAGACTCCTGGACGTCTATGCTCTCTTGCCCTCCCCCTTCACCCAAAGCCCAGCGTGGCACCCCAACAATTCCATCCAGTTTCTCTGGCACTATTCTTTTGTCTACATTGAACTCTGCCAGTTAACTACTTTCATTGGCTCTACTTGCCTGCCTCAGCACCTCTATACCCAAACAAACTCTGTTCTTTGCTTCCCATCACATCAGTCTCTAAATACTACCTTCTGGTTATGTCACTGCACTTCTCCATCCATCTCACTGTGTTTTCTTGTGTGTTTTGTTTTGTGTGTGTGTGTGGGTGGGTGTGTGTGCATGTTTTTGTTTTTTGTGGGTGGATAACTAAAAATGGAATCATTGGGTCAAAAGCAAGTGTATATTTAATGCATTATGAAACTGCCAAAACTTTCTCTCAAGATACTATGTTGTTTCATTTATAATGTATGTGATTCTGGTTTCCCCACATTTTCATCTTCTTACTTTTAAACATATCCATAGGTATATAGTGGTATTTCATTGTGATCTTAGTTCACATTTTCTTAGCTCATGATATGCAATTTCTCTCATATTTCTTAATTTTTTAATTGTTTTTCATCATGATAAGTGTACTCTTTAATCTCCATTCTCTATTTCACAAGTCCTTCCACCCACTTCCTCTCTGGTCACCCTCAATTTGTTCTCTATAGTTAAGAGTCTGCTTCTCGGTTTGGCTCTCTCTCTCTCTTTTTCCTTTGCTCATTTGTTTTATTTCTTATTCCACATATAAATGAAATCATATGGTATTTGTCTTTCTCTGACTGACTTATTTCACTTAGCATAATACACTCTAGCATCATCCACGTTGCTGCAAATAGCAAGATGTCATTTGTTTTTTATGGCTGAGTAATATTCCATTACATAATGGAATATATATTGATAAATAGATATATGTAGATATAGATGTAGATATCACATCTTCTTTATTCATTCATTAGTCAATGGACACTTGGCCTGCTCCTGTAGTTTAGCAATTGTCGATATGCTGCTATAAACATAGGGTTGCATGTACCCTTTTGGATTAGTGTTTTTGTACTTTTTTGGGTAAATACCCAGTGGCACAATTACTGGATCATAAGGTAGTTCTTTTAATGTTTTGAGGAAACTCATACTGTTTCCCAGAGTGGCTACACCAGTTGGTATTCTACCAACAGTGAAGAAGGTTTCCCCTTTCTCCACTGCTCACCAACACCTGTTGTTTCTTGTGTTTTTTATTTTAGCCATTCTGACAGGTATGAGGTGATATCTCATTGTAGTTTTGACTTGCAGTTCCCTGACAATGAGTGATGTTGAACATTTTTTCATGCTTCTGTTGGCCATCTGAATGTCTTCTTGGGAGAAATGTCTGTTGATGTCTTCTGCCCATTTTTAATTAGATTATTTGGTTTTGGGGTGTTGAATTGTATCATCTCTCTATGTATTTTGGATACTAACCCTTTATCAGATATGTTGTTTGCAAATATCTTCTCCATCTGTTTATTGGGTGAATATCATAGTCTTCCAAATTCTTATTGTGCCATAGGAAACCCCAGAGAGTAACATGCGGCAGTGAGAAGAGGAACAGCCTGGGGTTCTGAAGACCCAAGATTCATTGCAGCTGTCTTATTTTCTCCATGGTCTTGTGCATGAATGCAAGCCATTTAGCCCCTTGATTAAGAAGAGAAGAGCATCTATCACAACTATGTAGGTTGGAGAATTCACAAGTCTTCACAGATAAACTTCTCCATCTCATCTACAATTGAGCTTCAGGACAATCAGCCATTTTAGCCTATGATTAACTAGTTGTATTATTATCAAAGCATTTTCAAAAGTCATTGAGGATGGAGTGAAAAGGGCATGGGCTTTGAAATGAGACAAGTGATTTAGCTTAACTTTCCTCTTCTATAGATGGAATTGATATCTGCCTTGTAGGAATGTCACAAATATAACAGAATTTAAGCTAAGCATCTGGTGTATTAATTGGGACTTTTGGTTGAAATTGACAGAAATAGAGGTCAAACAAGCTTACACAAAAGGGAATTTGCTACAAAGATACATGAGTAACCTTTCAGATGAGTTAGCCAAACAAACTTCTAAGAAGCAGGAGTCAGAACAAGCTGGAGACCACATGACTGGAAAGAGTCAGGACCTCCTCTTTCACTGTCTCCATACTGGCTTTTGGGCTAGATTGACTCCTACCACAAGCTGATTTTTCCATGTAGCAAGGCATGTATGGCCATAAGCAGCTTCCAGGCTCACAGCAGCATCATGTCATCACAGCAATGGAAAAGTCTCCTCCCCTGCACCCGAAGTGTGAAAAATTCTAGGGAAGATTTCTCATTGACTCATTTTGAATCAGATGCAATCATGCTGAACAGAGGTGAGGTAGGGCATATATTTTTTGAAATATGTTTTAAAGAAATAATTCACAGAAGAAGTAGTTGCAAAAGGCAAATCAGTAAGTGTTCACCACATCTGGAATATATTGTTGATGCTCAGGAATAGGTGATGTTATATATGCAATGTTTCGAGAACTTCATCTTCTTATTAAATGAAGACCCTGATTAATGATCCATGTTCTAGAGTCAGTAGATTTATCATAACTAAGTTGATTAAACATTAACAGTTTTTCTCTATTAACGAAGGGGTACCAATACTCTATCTTAAAAACAATTTTAAAAATTCAGGGTGGAAATACACTAAGCTTACCCTGTTCCCCACTGAAAGTCCAACCAATATGAAGAAATAGGAATCACTATCAAGTTGAATTCAAAGACTCAGGTTTATTAATGATTGAATAAGAATTTAATCACTGCCAAATATATAGTTCCTGATAAACTTTATCAGAGAACGAGTTTTCAACATGAAAACAAAAAGATATTTTCATTCCCAGCTCAGAAGCCCCTAGGTGAATTATGGAGGTCTTATATAACTTCTCTGCCAGTAAAATATTGCAAAGCTGTAGAGAATCCGGATGTGCTGACAGAGGCCTGATCCACGTAACACACAGAGAAAGAAAATCATAAATAAAGTCAAGGGGGAGGGCAAGAGAGCATAGACGTCCAGGAGTCTGAGTTCACGTTAACACAAGAGGTCAGGAGACCAACAGCATGGCCTGTCTACACTATCTCTATTCTCTCTTTATTTTATTTTTAAGATTGAACTAGCTGGAAAGAATTTGATGGGTAGAAGTATTTTCGCCAAAGAAATCTTCAAACACTATATATCAGATTGTTTTTCTGCCAGAGAGCAACTGTTAAGCTTTTTACTGGCAGCCCAGTAATAAGATGGAATCTGTGATTTAAAAAGACAACAGCTATTTTACTGATGGAACTGATGGAGAACATTCAGTGACTGGTCTCGTCTCCAATGCCATTGCTGGGATTAAGCACTTTAGCCCACCCACTTGTGAGTAGGGCTGGGGAACCACAGACTTTCTTGAAAGGACTCCGACTTCGACAAGAGGATTACCACATGGTCACAAGCAGAAGAGGGAACATGGTCTCTTTCAGAGATGAAAATACCTTGTGTCCCTTTGCAAGCTCCACAAACAGTCACAACTCTTGGGGAGAAGTGAGAACTGGGATGAGATACTGGAAGCCTTTTTTTTTTTTTAATTTACTTTATTTAAATTCAATTAATTAACATGTAGTGTATTATTAGCTTCATAGGTAGAGTTCGGTTATTCATCAGTTGCATATAACACCCATTGCTCATCACGTCATGTACCCTCCTTAATGCCTGTCATTGAGTAATCCAGTGCCCCCACCCACCTCCCCTCCAGCAACCCTTTGTTTCCCAGAGTTAAGAGTCTCTTATGGTTTGTCTACCTTATTTCATCTTATTTTATTTTTCCCTTCCTTCCCCTATGATCCTCTGTTTTGTTTCCACATAAATGGAATTCCACATATAAGTGAAATCGTAGGATAATTGTCTTTCTCTGATTGACTTATTTCACTTAGCATAATACCCTCTATTTCCATCCCCGTTGTTGCAAATGGTAAGATTTCATTTTTTTCTGATGGCTGCGTAGTATTCCATTATATATATATCACATCTTCTTTATCTATTCATCTGTCGATGGACATATGGGCTCTTTCCATAGTTTGGCTATTGTGGACATTGCTACTATAAACATTGAGGTGCAGGTGCCCCTTTGGATCACTATGTTTATATCCTTTGGATAAATACCTAATAGTGCAATTGCTGGATCACAGGATACCCTATGACCCAGAGATACTGGAAGTCTTAATAAATAGATGTTTTCTCTTTATTTCACCAGAGAAGGGAAAGGAAGGAAAAGGAAATTTCTTGAATTATAAAGTTAATTGCATTTTTTGTAACTTTGTTTACCTTCCTGTCTCTCTTCTAGGCTAGTTTCTTGATGACAGAGACAGTTGGATCAAAGGCAGTTTCAGGAACATGGTAGGTGCTCAATAATTGTTAAATGGGTTACAAGGTCAAGATTGGCTAATGAAAATGTTGAACTTTACTCAAGCCCTATAATCCTAGAAAATAGTAATCGTTATAGAAATCTTTCCATTCTTGGTGTTCCTTTCCTGCCCTGTGGCAATAATATTTTTGAATAGACTCCTTCCCTACATGTCTGGATTTATTTAACACTGAGTACACAAGCAATTTGATATCCAGAAAGAGGTGCTACAGAGATGAGACTCTTTTTAATCCCTATAATTTAGGGTAGAGTTCATTGCAAGATTTTGAGACATGGAGCATCCAAAGGCCGAAGATGTTGGTGATAGCCAGAAGGGAAGGCAGGGAGCAAGTCAGATGAGCACAAACAATTTGATTGACCACTGTAATCCTCAGAAACTCTTGAGAGATTTTATCAATGCCCCTCCCCAGATTACTGAATCAGAATCTCAGGATGGGAACCAGAAATCTGCATTATTAAAGAGCTTCCCAAGTGATTTACATTCACAATCAGTCAGAGGAAATTTTAAAACTTTTACTCCTTAATTTTAATCCTCTTTATTGAATCTGCCAGTGTTTCAAATTATGCAATTCAATATTAACAGAATTGAGCTGTGCAATTTAAATTTTTAATCCCTAAACATTTAAAATCAAGCATTAATTTCCAGCTCATGCCCCCCTCCTTTGAACGTGACCTTTATTTTAATAGTGATGAAATTTATGAAGCATGCTTCATTTCCCTGATTTACTATAACACAGCTAAATTCATGTTGGAAATAATTAGACTGTGGCTCCATATTAAATCCTTAATATACACACACAAGTGAAATTACTGGTTCTTCTAAGCCACCCAGTTAAAAACATAGATAATGGAAATCAAATTTCCAGTTAAATTTCCCCTTTTTATGACTCAACAGAGCTTGTCATTGCCATACAAAATCCAGGAACAAATGAAGGGAAGATGACAAAGAAATGAAGGCCCTGTCTTCATTGAATCAGGTTAATCGTTAGGCACCTGATGGCAAATGAGCAGCTTGAGAGATTTTCTTTCTGAATAGATTGGTTTGTTTGGCACATTATAGATGCAGCCTCAGGCTACCTAAAATGAGTGACGGATTCCAGTATATGCTTTGGCCCTGGATTTATTTTTTCCTTATTCCATATCACTTGCCAACACGGTAGGCAGTAAAATGCAGTGGGGAAAATATGAAGCCAAATAACACAACAAAATACTGGAACACCTCTTAGGGTCCATTTTGAATCCATAAAGTGGCTGTTAATATTTTCCAATATTCACTCCAAAGAACATTAGTGATCACTGTGGTACTTCTGAGTCCCCTCTGGAGTAGACAGAGAAGGACAAGAGTGAAAAAGTAGATTGCAGAGACATATTTCTTTGTAGAAAAATGGAGTCCAGAAATGTGGTCATAAACAGGGTTGCAGAGGAGAGAGGACATTAGAATAACTGAGCAGCATCTATATATGGACATAACATCAGTTCTTTCATTTAATCCTCACAAAACCTTGCAAAAGAGGTGTTATGCCTCTCATTTTACAGATGAGGAAACTAAAGCTTACAGACCCTAAGAAACTAGACCATAATGACATATTCAGAAGGTTACAGGGCTCAGATGCCTAGATAGGAACATTGGACTCCAGAGTCCAATAATTATCCATTTAATTCCAATATTTCCTAAAATAAAGTGGTGCACTTTTGTATGCATTTTCTCATTTAAGCTAACTGGTGACAATCTTGTGGGAATGGGAAGGGTATTTATTATATTCCCCTAACTGAAAGAAAAATGAAGAAATAAAAGACTTTCGCTCTTCTCTGTTATGACTTTAGGAAAGATACCTTCATGCTAGATTTATTTTTAACGCTTCAAGCTTGTACCTTCCAGATACATACTTTATATGTCTCATCATCCACACACTACTGTTGTAGCCCTCCTCAAAAGGGAGCAGACTTAGAATTTAAAGATATGAATCTCAGTTCTGCCTCCTACTATGTTATTTAATTTGGCTATTTCTTTCAGAGTTTCAGGGGTGTATTATTCCCAGGATACTATGGGTGTCTTTCAACATACATACTTTAAACTATAAGGCAGGCACACTGGTCAGGCTTGAACTGGCTGTGGGACAGCTTGATGAGCAATGGAGGTGTGGTGTTGACTGAATGCTAAGATCAGATGAGGAGCTAGGCGTGAAGAACATTGAGTTAGCCAAGGGTGTGGTAAAAGCTGTATCCTAGCAAAGACTGTTTCTTCTTAATTGTTTTTTTCTGAGGCAATATTTTTCTTTTGACAAGTCTTTGGACCTATCCATTATAGCTTCATCACTCCATCCACTGACCTGGTCACTCTATCCATCACTTCTGTTGACAGAGCAACACCAGGTTCTTCTGACAGGAAGAGCTTGGCACTGCTTTCGCCTTCATACCTGGCAAGGGCTCTTGGCTTTGGAGACCTTCCCAAGTTTTTCCTTTTCTTTTTTGAAAGATGAGCATTCAGTAAAATATGTTCCATTAGCTTGGCAATATTTTTAACCAGATATTCAATGTAAATTTATGTGTTCCTTCTTTAAAGTGGCTAATTTGAGAAGAATTTCATCTAGAGCATTTTAAGCAAGAAGCCATATCTAGCTATTTATCGTATAAATAATATTTTAAAATGTATCTTTTATTCATGTTAGATTATTAATATATAAATGAAAACAACCGACATGTATTAGAAGCATACTATATGCTAGATACTGGGCTTAAGGTATCAAAGTGGGGGTGGGCAGGGGGGCCTTAAACAATAAAAATGTATTTTCTCCTGGTTCTGGCTGTTACAAGTCAGAGATCAAGCTGTTGGCAGGGTTGCTTTCTTCTGAGACTACTCTCCTAGGCTTGTTGATGGCCAGCTTCTCCCTCCGTCTTCTCATGATCTTCCCTCTGAGTACGTCATTGTGCTAATCTCCTCTTCTTATAAGGACGCTAATCAGTGGCCTTCGCAAGGATTGAATTAAGGCCCATTCTAATGACTTCATTTTTACTTCATTACCTCTATAAAGACCCTAAAAATGAGGTCTCGGGTTAAGAATTCAATATATGAATTTCGAGGGAACATAATTCAGCCCATAATAGGTATTTATTTGGATTCTTTTCTATAATAATTGTAAATTTTGTATAATTATTCAAATTTCTGAATGAGAATGAAGATGCTGAGTATCCCTCACAAGTCGAAGAGCTGATGTGACAGAATTAAGATTTAAAGGTAGGTCTGTGACATTTCAAAGCTCTAATAACCAGCTCAGTGCCTTTTCCACTCTCTGTCGTATCTTCTTCCAGGGATTCTATCTGCATATATTAATGTTCATCTCTCCCCAAACAGTTTCACAAGTTGACTCCATGTAGCTGTTGCTACAGACTGATAATATTTTGCCCACTGACATGATGTTAAATTTTGTCTGAAGAATGGATGTTTCACTTCAGGCATTATGTAGCACTGTCTTAACTAGTTTGACAGAATTGGATGCAAGTGTAGTTAGGGGAGTGTATTTTATTCAAGTTCAGAAAATTTTAAGTAGGTGTGTGTGAATTACAAGTTTCCCATTTAAATGATGTTAAGAGGTAGATTGGTCCATGTCTTAGTAACCTCTGGCTGCTATAACAAAAATACCATAGACTGGGTGTCTTAAACAGATTTTTCTTTATTCTCATAGTTATGGAGGCTGGGAAGTCCAAGGTCAAGATGCTGGCAGATCTGGTGTCTAGTGAGGGATCTCTTCCTGGTTTGCAGATGGCCATATTCTATTGTATCCTCACATGGCCTAGAGAAAGAGAAAGCAAATTCTCCCCTAGCTTTTTTTATAAAGGTGTTAATTCCATCATGAAGGCTCTACCTTTATGTCCTAATTACTTCCCAATAGCCCCATCTCCAAATATCATCACATTGGGGATTAGGGTTTCAACATATGGTGGACACGAACATTCCAATTATAGCAGCTCATGAAGAGTGGATGCCTTTGACAGATGTGTGGCATCACACTTTCACATAGGCTGTGCTTTCTATCTTAGTACAAATGTGTTTTGAGCTAGAAAATGCCAGTTTCATGATGACTTAGTTAATTTGCACTATTTCCCCTTCCAAACTTCTCAGTGCAGTGGTCAGACCAGGCTTATAGGTGGTTATAGAACAAGTCAGGAGATGGCTATTTTAGGACTTAAACAGTAGTAGTCATGGGCCAGATTAATAGGGACAGTGGTGCAAATAACAGCAGGGAAGGGGAGAGAGAATTATAAAACTTATGGAGGAAGAGTTTTCAAAAGAGTCTTTTTGGCCACATTTATGGCCACATTTCACTTGTGTAGGATTCTGCTGGTTTCTCTTAAGACTAATTGTACAGACATAAGTCACAACTTCAGAGAGAACTCTGTTAGGGAAGATAAGATAAATGTGCACAAACTTAAAATACAGGTAAACAAGACATTGAATTATAAAGGGGGTTTAAATTGTTTTCTGCAGAAATGCTTTAAGTGTTTTCTACTTCTGTATCATAAGAGGGGTCAATTTTATCTACAGTGATCACTTGTGACAAAGTAAATTTGGCTGAAACTTGCAGAGTGTAAAGGGAGTTTCTGATTTGAGAGTGGGCAGGAGGGGAGGATTATGAGGTAAGTACAAGCTGGAGAGACTGGTGGGCACTATGTGGGTGGGGAGATAGCAGGTTGGAGAGAAAGACAAGGCAGTAGTTAGAAAGTGATAGAAGAACTGGCTATAGATATGATTTGGTCTAAGTTTATTATGGAATATAGGTGGGACTCCCTTGATAGACTAAGGGGTAGTGTAGATGCAGAAGACAGTGGGTATTGTTTATTTGCTTTTCACAAGATAAAATGTCTCTTTTCTGGAAAATCACAGCAAAATCTCTTTTCTGGATTTTGGAATAAAGCCACTGCCATCTGTCTTTGCCTTTTAAATTTTCACATCAGAATTTGGTCCCAAAGCAATTGGTTCTTTTTTTTTTTTTTAAAGAAAAAGTCTTTTGATCACTCCAAAAATTAACATTTGCTTTAACTGTTTAATAGGCATTTCTAGGGAATCAAGCTGTGAGTCAAAAAAGCTAAAATGCAGACAAAGATGATCATAACAGCAATATTATCTATAGTAGTGAAAAATTAAAAATGACTTAATTTTTTCTGTTTAGAGGAATAGCAAAATAAATTGTGATATATCTATACAATGAACTGTATACAGTGTGACCATTTTAAGTTTTGCTTTTGTATGTAAAATTGGACAGAAGCACACTAACATATTAACAATGAATATCTTGAAATAATCTGGGAAGTTTTTAAAAATAAGTTTTTAATAAATTTCCTATTTTCCAAGTTTCAAAAGTTGATCATGTATTTATTAGATAATTAGAATAAAAATTAAAATGAATCTGAAGTCAATTCCAGATAATGGTTTCCAATGATGGCAGCACCGTTGTAATAATCCATAACAATCAAGGGTATGGCTCTGAAGGAAACATATGTTATCCACAAGGTTACATTACATTCTAGTCATTGACATTCTAGTCCTTCAACCTGTGTGCAATTAGTTTGTCCCCAAATCTTTGTGAATAAGAATAGTCCCATCCTCTGGGTGTGAGATGGTAGGTGGGAGTCTCAGTGGCATTCATATTCCGGTCTTCCGATTGTAGGTTCATGACCAAATCTGATTCACCTTTATACCATCGGAGTCTAGCACTTTGCTTGACATATAAACATCAAGGCCTATTTGTTGGTTGTGTGAAGAATCTAGTAAAAAAATGTGTTCTTTTCACAAAAAATTACTCATCTGAGAATTTTGCCCAAATTTGTTTTGAGGATTTGCCCAAATCACATTAATGTATTTACTTGTGTTATACAGAACGCACATTGCTGAAATTTGCTTTATGGAGTGGGGCAAATCCCAGTTATTCTCCTTACTGGCTTCATGACCATAGATAAGTCACTCATCTCCGATTTTTATTTTATCAAAGGATTGGCATTAGAGTTAAATTAAAAATAAATGTGGAAATATGTAGCATTGGAACAATAGAGATAGCAGGCAAATGTTGTTTGAGCTTGAGTGGACTGCTTTTTGGTAAACATCATTGACTACAGGCATTTTGGAGAAATCATGAACCTTTCAGAAAAGAGTATTTAGGATTCACTATAGCAACAAGCAATGGTGACAGGTAGGGATGTGTTAAAGAGATGACCTGACCCCTCTTAATATCAGAGAAAATGTCATGGCTGGTTGCAAAACTTACCAACTGTCTCCCAAGAATTCTACAATAGGAAATAACACACTAGATTTAAGAGTCAGGTGTAATCTCAAAGTTAAAGGGACATTTGCAATGTTGGTTGAGTCATGACCATCCCAAAATGTGCCAGGAATGCACAGAAAAATCTTGATAAATTTACAAAGTGATTTTCTCTATTCTTCAAATGTTTCATCATTCACCTAAAGATGCTATGAAGACAGGAGAAAGATCAAGAAACACGTGTCCAAGACCACATAATAATTCCCCACATTACATAATAATGTTCCACACGAAATGAGCCCCAGGCTCCTGGGTCCATTAACATTACCAGTCCTTTGTCTCAGGTTTTCAGCGGATTATAGAGGCACTGCCATCTAGCGGACTGAGCAAGAATTTTTAGAATAGGAAGATCACACTCACTAACTCATTTTTTTTTCCCTTGTGTAAAATGTGATTAATCACATTTCTTAAAAGAAGGAAAGAGGATAAACTTTCTCTTAAGTGAATTCCATCTGTATGCGTTGTGTAATGGGATCATATCTTTATAATAACCCTTCCATTTTAGATGAGGAACTGAGTTTTAGGGAGACAAAGTTGTTCCGTGTTACTCGCTTTTCAGTGACAGTGGACTTGCTGCAAGTTCACCTGACATTCAGACAATGAGAGAGCAACGTTTACTTCACAGCATCATTCACATGTTAATGTTAAATGTATAGAATTCAGTGGGCTTACTGTCCAGAACTGGGATTTCATTTGTAGCTCTGACAGTTATCAAATGTGTGATCTTACACAATTTATTTAATTTCTGTAATCTTTGAGGTTATCTCTACATAAAAAGTGAATATAAAATGAGAACATATATTTACATTCTCTATAAATTTTGAAGGCTTGGATTTGTTGTTATAACGGCAAGCATCTCTATTTTAGGTTCATCTTTCGTGTAAACACAAAAATGCAATAGAGAAAGATATGAGAGGAATATGGGACGAAATGAGGAGGATGGAAACTGGATAGAGAATTTGACCCTTTTTAGCTCTTTGGTTGAAAGAGCTACTACTTTTCCCAGAAGAACCACAGAGATGTCAAAATAGAGACTTACATGTATAGACATAGGAAATTAGATGGTTGCTGCATATTTCCCTACCCCCACCAAATTTGTACCCCTATTAATGGCCATCAATGAGAGTCTAGGATTCTTTTGTATTATATGAGATATATGGAGAAGCCAGTTTTTATTTCTTAAGATTTTTAGAATTCTCATACTTTTAGGTATTATAACTTCCAATTCCTTCTTTTCTTCTCTTTAAGAGCACAGCCATTCAAAGACATGTTACTGAAAAAACAAAGATGTCTTCTAATTCAAGACTCTCAGAAAGTACCTCTCTAGACAATCCCGTGGCTGATAAGCGATAAATAAAAGGAATACTTCACAAGGATCTGTCACACTACTATTGCAATAAATACTTCTGCAACAAAGATGTAAAGAAACTAGATTAGAGCCTAACAGGAATGAAGTACAAATTCCCTGTGTTCAAATCCAAGATTTTCCTTCTACTAGCTATGTGACCTTGGAAAAGTTATATAGTCTGCCAATGCTTTAGTTTCTTCATCCATAAAATGAAGTTAATAATAATATCTGCTCATAACTTTGTTTATAAAGTTCAAATAAATTAATATGTATAAGATGCTTAGTACAGGGACTGACACTTAACAGGTTCATGATAAGTGCTAGTTATTTCCCCTTTGTACTACAAAATGTATGTATGCAGTTTGTCCCCTGTGTTTTGATTTCTCATTGTTCCACTTCAGCTCATGGCCTTGACTCTTACAATCCATGATTTTTACTTTTTTACAGTAGCGCACAAAATAAGGAAGAATATAGGAAGAATATGTGACAGAGACCATGTATAGTTCACAAAATTAAATTATTTAACATCAGGCTTCTAATTTAAAACAAGTTTGCCATTTCTTGTTTCAAGAGACAGAGATAATATTTCACTATTTTTTCTGCTCAATGTATTTTTGGTACAGGAAGAAAAGGTAAAGAACAAAAAAGAGGGAAGTATGTCCAAGCAAAATACCATGGACACTGGGGAAGTTCCGACCATGTACATCATGGAGGGCTTCATGTACAACTTTAAAAATGGGAGTGATCTCATTGAGAGATTTGACCAACTCAAAACGAATTAAAGATTTAAACTTAACACTTGAGTCTTTAAACCCCTGGAAGAAACCATAGGAGAAAAACTTCATGATATGGGACTAGACAGTGATTTCTTGGATATGACACCTAAAGCACAAGCAACAAAAACAAAAATAGACACACAGGATTTCATCAAAGGAAAAAGGTTCTGCACAGCAAAGGAAACAATCAACAGCATAAAAGTCAACCTACAGAATCAGAGAAAACATTTGCAGGACACATATCTGATTAGAAGTCAATAACTAAAATATAAAAGAAATTGAATAGCAAAAAACAGATAACCCAACAAAAACATGAACAAAAAACCTGAATAGACTTTTCTCCAAAGAAGACATACAAATGGCCGACAAGTATAAGAAGAGATACTTAGCATCATTAATCACTAGGAAAATACAGATTAAAACCATGATGACATAACATCTCATACCTGTTAGGATGGCTATTATAAAAAAAAATCAAATGGTAGGTTTTGTCAAGGATGTGGAGAAATTGAGATTTTTTTTCATGTTATTGGTAGGAATTTTATGGAAAACCTATGGAGCCATTTCCAAAATTATTTTTTTTAATAATCCAGCAATCCACTTCTGAGTGTATATTCAAAAGAATTGAAGTCAAGATCTCAAAGAGATATTAGCTCCCATGTTTATTGCAGCATTATTCACAGTAGGCAAGATATGGAAACAACCTAAATATTAATTGACAAAATAAAACATAAAGAAATTATGGTATATGCAAATGATGGAATATATTCGGCCTTAAAAAATAAAGAAATCTTTCCATGTGTGGTGACATGGATGAAACTGGAGGTGACTATACTACATGAAATTCATCACAGAAAGATAAACACTGCATGATTCCACTTATCTGATGTATCTAAAACAGTCAAACTTAGAGAAACAGACAGTAGAATGGTGGCTGCCAGGGATAAAGAGGAGGGGAATTGGGGAGTTGCTGTTTATCGGTGATAAAGTTCCAGGTAAAAATGATGAAGAATTCCTAGGCATCTGTTGTACAACTAGACCAGGAATATTTCCTGTTTCTATCATTCAGACTTAAAAAATTCATAATTCACTTGGAATTGGATAGAGCACTCAGGAAAGTCTTACCTCAGTAGTAGGAAATATAAACCCTAGACTAAGCCTTGCCCCAGACACACAAGATGTTATAAAACAAACCCAAAATATCCAAAGTGTCGAGGTAACTTATCTGCATTATAGCACAAAACTCAAGATTGTGTATAGGATTGCAATATAGAACCAATATCCTTCGGTTTAGGTCTTTCTAAAAATTCAATCTGGCAATCTCTGTCTTTTAGTTGAGGTATTTAGAACATTAATATTTAATATGGTAATTGATGTAGTTAGGTTTAAGTCTATTATCTTGCTATTTGTTTTCCATTTGTCTCATCTGTTCTTTGTAACATTTCCCCCTCTTTTTATGCCTTCTTTGCATTATTTTTACAATTCCATTTTAACTAATTTGTTTGCTTATTTGCTATACCAAATAGACTACCTATTGTGCCCAAAGCTACCGATATGTTTCTCCCTGGTGGCCAGATGGTGAAATCCAGCTCTAAAACCCCACCTTAGCATCTATTTTTATGAATTACCACTGGAATGAAATGACTCCATTTGGATTTCCCAAGAAGCAAACTCTGAGTTGAAATTTAGCACCCAAAATGTTCTTTTAAGCAGTGTCTGTGGGATCAATACCTATGGAAGAGAGCTGAAAGAAACATGAGAAGGCAGACAAAGATGCTATCAAAGTTATCCTTAAATGGAACAAGATGACCTTCCTCCCACATTAACCAGTTACTGGATGAGGGCCACTCCTGTAAGAATTTTGTCTTTGCAAAAAACAGCTTTCTGTAAGTGAAGTAATCTGTAAGTGAAGTAAGAAGCTGACAACTATAGACTGTCTGCCGATAGTATTCCCAGAAGCTGGATCAGCAAATTATTCACTAAAGGCAGATTTGGGCAGCATATTACAGAGCCTATCACAATATTTTATTAGGATGTCTCAATCTAATCATCTATATCATTTAATTTTCTTTTCCCATTTGTTACCTATTTATTTCTCTGTGTTATTTTCTTAGTGAATTTCTCTGTAGCATCTTATAGTTGACTACTTCTCTTAGATCAGAGATTTGTCCCTTAAATATCTAATGACTTTATAAGGCATTGATTTTAAAGATTTTGAATAAATTCTTGTTCTACTAGAACTTGCTTTATATTTGCCTTCCTTTGCTTCCAATTTTTTTCTATTAATTTTTGTTCAGATGATTTATTTGTTTCTCTTTGAGGTTTTGAATATAACTGCTTTTAAGTCCTTTGAAGATTGTGCTATTATTTCCATTTCCTCAGAAGTAATTGTCTTCTCATTTTCTTTGATTTGCTGGCATATATGTCCATAGTAAATTTTGAAATTTTACTTCAGATTGAGGGGAAGTGTTTTTAGTAGTGTTTTTTTAACTTCATGCCTACCTCTTTTTGTAGAGGTTTTATGATTGCCTTTATCCTGTTCATTGATTTCTCCAATTGAAAACCCTAGGTCTTATTGGTGGCTTTAGCTTTGTTTCACAGAATTGCAGTTAACTATTGACCTTTCACAAACTATCCTAAAACTTAGCAGCTTAACCAATAATCATTTATTTGCTTCTAATTCTGCATTCAAGCCTGACTGTGGCTTGTTTCTCCTCATGGTGTGTAGGCTAGATATATTCATATGCACTCATCTGGGAGCACAGCAGAGCCTTCCTGGCCAGAACACCTAACAAAGCTTCACTATATATCTGGTCGTAATACATTCTATTAGCTGGATCACCTTGGTTCTCCTCCTGTTGGGCTTTTTCTCCAATAGTTTAGACAAGTTTGCTTGCATTGTGGAAGAAGGAAGGCAAAGGAATATTGGCAGTCACCTTTAAAGACCATCCACCACATAGAGGAATGAAATGTATTTAACCACTGAGTCAGCACATCTTTAACAGTTTTCTGATTAAACTGTTGCTTCACTTCCTCACAACTCCAGGCAAGAAATCTACTATTTTCCTTGCTCCTGGGCAGTGGTGCCAGCAGTCATTCATACCTCTTTATGACTGGTTCAGCTCCCTATTGCACACAATGATTCTATTTTTGGTCTTTTACTACGGTAGGGCTGCTTTGAATCTTTGTTGCTTTTTGGTAGTAGAAGAGAGTCTCTTGTATTGACTAGACATTCAAGAAGAGTTTAATAATTAGAAAACCATAAATGGGATGCTTTAAAATATGAATCATCAGCTATTAATAACATACAGGCAGAACTATGTTACTGTGTTTTGAGCATTTCTGCATAAAGTAAAAGTGAGGGCTAAATAATATCTATGTTTTGTTTGTTTGGTTTGGTTTTTGTTTCCATGTTTGTTTATTGCCTAACACTCATATTCTACTTCTCTCTGTTCAGAAAAAACAAAAACAAAAACATTTAATTGAAGCATATAGATTCAAACTAGAACTTAGAGGGAGGAATTTTGAAAACTTTCTTATTTCCCCTTCATGGTTGAGAAAATTTTATAGAGATATCTGCAGGGGTCTGTGGTTGTCATGGGCAAAAGAGGTCCCATTTTGAATGAGTTCTGTGTCATGTCTAGCTTGATTTGTGAGTGAATGTTCCTGTTAGAAATGTAAAACTCTCAATTTTGACTATAAACAGGACAGGCAAAAGAACACAAATCATCAAGCTTTTTAGTGTTCATAGACATAAAACCTCACAGCAGATAATTTCTCTGCACCTTCACCCATGTCCAGGAAATAAGTAAAATGCCCTTTAACATACCTATGTCCTATTTAGAACCAAGTCTACACTTCCAGCATTTCAATAGTGCTTTTTCCCTACACATGAACATTTTAAGTACACTCATAAATATTACAGTAGGAAGGATATTGGAGATCACTTAGTCTAAGTCTTTCTTCTCATAGATGGGGTTATTTTTCTAGGATGGGAAGTTATCCAGAATTTTTATGACAATAGTAGATGATGATGATGATGATGATGATAGCAACTCTCATTTCCAATCATGTGATATGTGCCAGACAATGTGCTCAATGGCTAACAAAGGTTTATTCATCCAACTCAAAATTAATATTCACCATAATCCTCTGATGAGAATACTGCTAACCCCATTTCACAGATGAAGAATCTGAGGCTTAAAATAATTCACCTGAGGTTACAGTTATCAAACAGCTCTGGAGCTGAGTGAGACTTCACAAGTGGTAGCTGAATAGTTTTGCCAGCTACTACTGAAAGAGCCTGGAGACTCAGATATATTAAATGCTTACTGTAGGATAATGAGACCACTGGTTTTGGATCCAGAAAGAATTGGGATGAAAAAATGCAGTGTTGTATGGTCTGGAGAAAATTAGTCGACCTCTCTGAACTTCAATTTTATCATGTATCACAAGGTGATAGTTAAAATGCTTAGCTTTCTAAGCTGTTGAGATAACTAAAGATGACATAATAAGCATACAGTACTTAAGCTAATATATCATATACTAATACATAAAGTGCTTATACTAATATATTGTATACTAATATACAATAGATACTAAAAGCTGATAAAATAGCACACCATAATAAATATATATGAAGTTATTATTATCATCAGTTGATACTCCAACCTTAAGCAAGTCTTTGCTTAAATGTTCCTGATCAGTGAAGCTGTCTCTGGATATCATATTTAATGTGGCAGACCAGCCGTCCCTCCAGCACTCACTATTCCCATCACTACTAGCCTTTTCTTTATAGAATTTATCAACATTCACCCTCCCACTTACTTATTTATTATTTATCTCCCTCTACTAGCTTATTAGGACTGATTGTTTTATCTATTCTGTTCACTGCTCAGCTTCTAGAAATATACTTTCCTCAATAAATATTTGTTGAATGACTACTGTTACTACTATTATTTTTGTTACTTTTGTTATCCAAGCATTAGTCTCTTCTCTTCAAGGCCACTGTGAGACACTTAATTATGTCCTTACAAAATTCATACACTGAAGTTCTAACTCCCAATACTTCAGAATGAGACTGTAAGGAACACAGAAGGTAACTGGATTCTTTAAAGAGGCAATTCAGTTAAATAAGGTTGTTAGGGTGGACCTATTCCTTATTCATGTCCTTATAAGAGAAAGAGGTTAGGACACAGACACACACAGAGGGAAGACCATGTGAACACACAGAGAGAAGACAGCCATTGGCAAACCAAGGAGAGAGGACACAAAAAGAACCAACCCTGCTGACCACTTGGTCTTGGACGTCTAGCCTTCAGAATTGTGAGGAAATAAATTTCTGTTTTCTTGAGCTATCTAGTCTGTGGCACATTATAATGGTAACCTTAGAAACAAATACAGTCACTTTTCCCTAGTATAGTTTGGAAGTAACGGGGTTTGTTTCCCATATGCTGCTGAATAATGTCCTCAGAAGCTGCTTTAGCCCACTTTATTTTGCCCAACAGTTAGCTCTTCAGCATCTAGTTGCACCGTGATTATCGCAACAACACATCCCAATTTGTCTACTCTTCAATCCTCATAGAAGTTTGTGAATTGAAATCCTCTTTGAACATAACCCTCAGCAAAGGGATGATTGTTGGACAGGACATACCACTTTATTTTAATGTTTATTTGTTTGCTTCCCCATCCTTTTATTGCCTATATCACAAGGTTAGGTGTACCTGTAAAGTAGACCTATCGAATGCTTAAGTCAGTAGAGGACATTTAGAACATAGCAACACAAACAGATTAAAATGAAATATTAAATGTCCTTCCCTCATCAGAAATTTCCCATGGGTCACTCTTCTCCATTGGCTCATCACCCTAGATCTCTCTGTTATCTGAGTTTTTTCCCTTTTCTATTTATTTTTCTGCCCCTTATATACAAATTACTATGATAGCCTTATGCTTCTCAATTTAACTCTGTTTTTGTGTATGATTTTCTCCCCAAACCTTGGCCTCCTTTTTTTTTTTTCTAAAAAGAGTTTTATTGTCAGTTAATGTAATTCCTGCTTTTGTTTTTATTCTATTATTTTGTCTTATCCTGCTAATTTGTTTTTTTTTTTTTAAGATTTTATTTATTTATTTGAAAGAGAAAGAGCATGAATGAGCAGGGGGAGGGACAGAAGGAGAAAGAGAGAATCTTAAGGAGACTCCATGTTGAGCATGGAGCCCAATGTGGGGCTTGATCCCATGAACCTGAGATCATGACCTAAGCCAAAACCAAGAGTGGGTCGCTTATCCAACTGAGCCATCTCTGCAGTGGCCTTCTACTTTATTTTTGATGGGCTAATAAGTACTCCTATCAACAAGAAAGCAAGAGTTTTCTTGCTTACTCCTACTTATATCCTTGACTGCTCTTGAATGAGTTTTTTTCTCTACAGTATAGACCGGTGTTCCTCAAGTTGTGTTTCCAGCAGCAGCAATATCTCCTTGTAACTTATGGAAGAGCAAATCCTTAACCCCATCCAAGACCTATTTAATCAGAATATTTGGGGATGCAGTCCAGTGTTCTGTGTTTTAACAAGCCCTCAGGTTAATTATAGACCATAGGAATATTTTCCAAGTTCTACTCTAAGCTATCCACAATGGTTTCATGAACTATTTTTCATGGGTATGAGCACTGTTCAAGGGTAAAAATGATATATGATGTTCATCTGCAGTGGCAGATTAAGAGGTGGAGGAGCCTAAAGGTTATAAAAATTGGAGGGATATTTTAAGAATCAATATAAAAATTAGGAATACAAAATCAGTTGCAAAGATAAGAATTTAATTAAAAGGACCAAAAAAAAAAAAAAAATCACAAGAGTGTTGCAACAAACAGGAGTCCAGGGCTAGATGGCTTCCCAGGGGAATTCTACCAAACATTTAAAGAAGTAATGCCTATTCTTCTGAAGCTGCTTCAAAAAAAATAGAAATGGAAGGAAAACTTCCAAACTCTTTCTATGAGTCCAGCATTACCTTGATCCCAAAACCCGACAAAAGCCTAACCAAAAAGGAGAATTACATTCTAACTGGTGTAAAGTGGTATTTCAATGTGGTTTTGATTTGAATTTCCCTGATGACTTATGATGTTGAACATTTTTTCATGTGTCTGCTAGCCATTCATATGTCTTCTTTGGAGAAGTGTCTGTTCATGTCTTTTGCCCATTTTTTGACTTGATTATTTGTTTTTTGGGTGTTGAGTTTGAGAAGTTCTTTACAGATCTTGGATATCAGCCCTTTATCTGTAGTGTTATTTGCAAATATCTTCTCTCATTCCGTGGGTTGCCTCTTTGTTCTGTTGACTGCTTCCTTTGTTGTGCAAAAGCTTTTTATCTCGATGAAATCCCAAAAGTTCATTTTCGCTTTTGTTTCCTTACCTTTGGAAATGTGTTTTGAAAGAAGTTGCTGTGGCCGATGTTGAAGAGGTTACTGCTTATGTCTTCCTCTAGAATTTTGATGGATTCCTGTCACGTTGAGGTCTTTTATCCATTTAGAGTTTATCTTTGTGTTTGGTGTAAGATAATGGTCGAGTTTTATTTGTCTGTATATAGCTGTCTAATTTTCCCAGCACCATTTACTGAAGAGACTGTCTTTTTTTCCGTTGGATATTTTTTCCTGCTTTTTGGAAGATTATTTGACCATAGAGTTGAGGGTCCATATCCAGGCTTTCTTTTTGCTCTATTGATCTATGTGTCTGTTTTTGTGCCAGTACCATGCTGTCTTGGTGATAACAGCTTTGTAATATAGCTTGAAATCAGGCAACATGATGCCCCCAGCTTTGCTTTTCTTTTTCAACATTTCCTTGGCAATTCAGGGTCTTTTCTGGTTCCATACAAGTTTTAGGATTGTTTGTTCCAGGCCTTTGAAAAATATCATTGGTATTTTGATCAGGATGGTGTTGAAAGTATAGATTGCTCTGGGCAGCATAGACATTTTAACAATGTTTATTCTTCCAATCCAGGAGCATGGAATGTTTTTCTATATTTTTATGTCTTCTTTGATTTCTTTCATAAGTGTTCTGTAGTTTCTAAAGTATATATCCTTACCTCTTTGGCTAGGTTTATTCCAAGGTATCTTATGGTTTGGGTGCTATTGTAAATGTAATCAAATCTCTAATTTCCCTTTCTACAGTTTCATTGTTAGTGTATAAGAAAGCAACTGATTTCTGTGCATTGATTTCATATCCTGCCACATTATTGAATCACTATATGAGTTCTAGTAATTTGGGGGTGGAGTCTTTTGGGTTTCCCACATAAAGTATCATGTCATCTGCAAAGAGAGAGAGTTTGACTTCTTCTTTGCCAATTTCAATACCTTTTATTTCTTTTTGCTGTCTGATTGCTGTTGCTAGGACATATAGTACCATGTTGAACAATAGTGGCAAGAATGGGCATCCTTGTCATGTTCCTGATCTTAAGGGAAAGGCTTTCAGCTTTCCCCCATTGAGAATGATATCTGGGGTGGGTTTTCATATATGGTTTTTATGAAATTGAGGAATGTTCCCTCTATCCCTACACTCTAAAGAATTTTAATCAGGGAAAGATGCTGTATTTTGTCAAATGCTTTTTTCTGCATCAGTTGAGAGGATCATATGGTTCTTGTCTCTTCTCCTATTAATGTGCTCTATCACATTGATTGATTTGTGAATGTTGAATCACCCTTGCATCCCAGGAATAAATCCCACCTGGTTGTGATGGATAATCTTTTTGATGTACTGTCAGATCCTATTAGCTAGAATCTTGTTAAGAATTATGGCATCCATATTCACAGGGATATTGGTCTGTAATTCTCAGAATGGCAAAAATTGACAAGGCAAGAAAAAACAAATTTTGGAGAGGATGTGGAGAAAGGGGAGCCATCTTACACTGTTGGTGGGAATGCAACTTGGTACAGCCACTTTGGAAAACAGTGTGGAGTTTCCTCAAAAAGTTAAGAATAGAGCTACCCTATGACCCAGCAATTGCACTGTTGGGTATTTACCCCAAAGATGCAGATGTAGTGAAAGGAAGAGCCACATGCACCCAATGTTCATAGCAGCAATGTCCACAATAGTCAAACTGTGGAAAGAGTAGAGATGCCCTTCAACAGACAAATGGATAAAGAAGATGTGGCCCATATATACAATGGAATATTATTCAGCCATCAGAAAGGATGAATACTCACCATTTGCATCAAGATGGAGGGAGCGTAGGGGATTATGCTAAGTGAAATAAGTCAGTTGGAGAAAGACAATTATCATATAATTTCACTTATATGTGGAAATAAGGAATAGCATGAAGCACATTAGGAGAAGGAAGGGAAAAATGAAGTGGGGGGGAGAGTCAGAAGGGGAGATGAGCCATGAGAGACTATGGACTATGGGAAACAAACAGGGTTTCAGAGCAGAGGGAGGTGGGGGGATGGGTTAGCCCAGTGGTGGGTATTAAGGAGGGCATGTATTTCATAAACCGTTGGGTGTTATACGCAAACAATGAATCACAGAACACTACATCAAAAACTAATGTTGTACTATATGGTGAGTAACACAACATAATAAAAAAAAATGTTTATTGTCTTCCAATCTGCCTTCCATGATGACATTTTTCATTGTAGTTTTAATAAAACTGTAGTCACAGTTTTGTTCTGTGGTGTGTGTATATACATTTTATCGAGAAGTATTTTCGTAGACAAGTGAATGTCTTTCAAAAGTTAAAAAAAAAAAAAGGGAGAATTACAGACCAATAGCCCTGATGAACATGGATACAAAAACTCTTACCGAAATACTAGACAATAGGATTATTAAGGGATTATTCATCACAACCAAGTGGCATTTATTCCTGGGCTGCAACCATGGTTCAACATCCACAAATCAATCAATATGTTATACTACATAAATAAAAGGACAAGAACCATATGATCCTCTCAATAGACACAGAAAAAGCATTTGACAAAGTACAGCATCCTTTCCTTTTTTTTTTAATTTTATTTATTTATTTGACAGAGAGAGAGATCACAAATAGGCAGAGAGGCAGGCAGAGAGGGGGGGGGGAAGCAGGCTCCCGGCTGAGCAGAGAGCCCAATGTGGGGCTCGATCCCAGGACCCTGAGATCATGACCTGAGCCAAAGGCAGAGGCTTTAACCGGCTGAGCCACCCAGATGCCCCCACAGCATCCTTTCTTGATCAAAACTCTTCACAGTTTAGGGATAGAGGGAACATACCTCAATATCATAAAAGACATCTATAAAAAGTCCACAGTGAATATCATTCTCAATGGGGAAAAACTGAGAGCTTTTCCCCTAAGGTCAGGAACATGGCAGGGATGTCCACTATCACCACTGCTGTTCAACATAGTACTAGAAGCAGCAATCAGACAACAAAAATAAATAAAAGGCATCTGAATCAGCAAAGGAAAAGTCAAACTCTTACTCTTTGCAGATGACATGATACTCTATGTGAAAAATCCAAAAGACTCCACCCCAAAATTTTAAAACTCATAGAGGAACTCAGAAAAGTGGCAGGATATAAAATCAATGCACAGAAATCAGTTGCATTTCTCTACACCAACAATGAGACAGAAGAAAGAGAAATTAAGGAATCAATTCCATTTACAATTGCACCCAAAACCATAAGATACCTGGGAATAAATCTAAGCAAAGAGGCAAAGGGTCTGTATTCAGAAAACTATAGAACATTCATGAAAGAAATTGAGGAAGACACAACAAAATGAAAAAATGTTCCATGTTCATGAACTGGAAGAACAAATATTGTGAAAATGTCAATGTTGCCTAAAGCAATCTACATATTCAATGCAAATCCTATCAAAATACCATCAACTTTTTTCACAGAGGTGGAACAAATAAACCTAAAATTTGTATGGAACCAGAAAAGACCCCAAATATTCAAAGGAATGTTGAAACAGTAAACCAAAACTGGTGACATCACAATTCTGGACTTCAAGCTCTATTACAAAGCTGTAATCATCAAGACAGTAGTACTGGGATAAAAACAGACACATAGATCAATAGAATAGTATGGAGAACCCAGAAAAGGACCCTCAACTCTACAATCAACTGAACTTCAGCAAAGCAGGAAAAATATCCAATGGAAAAAAGGCAGTGTCTCCAACAAATGGTGTTGGGAAAATTGGATAGCCACATGCAGAAGAATGAAACTGGGCCATTTCATTACACCATACAAAAAAATAGACTTAAAATGGATGAAAGATCTAAATGTGAGACAGGACTCCATCAGAATCCTAAAGGAGAACATAGGCAGCAACATCTTTGACCTTGGCCACAGCAACTTCTTGCTATACACATCTCCGGGAAGGGAAACAAAAGCAAAAATGAACTATTGGGGCTTCATCAAGATAAAAAGCTTTTGCACGGCAAAAGAAACAGTCAACAAAACCAAAAGACAACCGACAGAATGGGAGAAGTTATTTGCAAAGGTCTTCATTTGTAAAGGTCTTATTGGACAAAGGGCTAGTATCCAAAATCTATAAAGAAGTTATTAAACTCAACACCCAAAGAACAGATAATCTAATCCAGAAATGGGCAGAAGACATGGACAGACATTTCTCCAAAGAAGACATCCAAATGGCCAAATGGCCAACAGACACGTGAAAAAGTGTTCAACATCACTCGGCATCAGGGAAGTACAAATCAAAACCTCAATGAGATACCACCTCACACAAGTCAGAATGGCTAAAATTAACAGTATCCGTCAGAAAACGAGAGATATTGGTAAGGATGTAGAGAAAGGGGAACTCTCCTACACTGTTGGTGGGAATGCAAGCTAGTGCAGCCACTCTGGAAAACAGTATGGAGGTTCCTCAAAAAGTGGAAAGCTAGCCTACAACCCAGCAATTGCACTACTGGATATTTACCCCAAAGATACAAATGTAGTGATCTGAGAGGGCATCAGCACCCCAACGTCTATAGCAGCAATGTCCATAACAGCCAAACTGTGGAAAGAGCCCAAATGTCCATTGACAGATGAATGGATAAAGAAGATATAGTGTGTCTATACATACACACACACACACACACTATATTACTCAGCCATCAAAAAAAATGAAATCTGGCCATTTGCAATGAACATGGATGGAACTAAAGGGTATTATGTTAAGTGAAATAAGTCAACCAGGCAAATTTCACATTTTAACAAGCTGTGAAATACTAATATCATAAAATCTAGAGAAATAACATACTACTTTCATTGACTTATTTACCTCATCAATATAATATTTTTCTACATTTTTGACTGCATACTCATAACTGCTTTATATTACAAAAATTGGGTGATATAATTTCCATGGAGGGAATAAAAACATAAATGTCTCTCTCTCTTTCCCCCCCAACCATGGTTGTTCTACATTCAGCATCTCTGTGAATGATAATTTAGAAACATTTCAGCTTAACAACACACTAGAGGTATTGCTGTATAAATATTTAGGATTGCTGTAAAATTTGGCAATGTCATTACTGAGTTTTTTTTCATTCTTGAGCTGTTGCAAACATGCTTACATTTTGCAGTTCCACTACAGATTCCTGCCCTTTAAACACAGAAATTCTGGTAAATTTTATGTCATGTTGTTGCCATAAAAAGATAAAAAATTCATGGTGTGTTTTTAATTATATATGCTATCTTATTGAATACATTCCTTATACTAGCAAATCTGTTTTGATTAGGCATCAATGAAAACTGAATATTCTATTTAGAGTTTTACTTGTCTGATGATTGGAAGAATTTTCCACAGACTAAATTCTGACTTCACGAGTTTCTTTCCTTTCTCCTACACTACCCACACACTACTGGTTTGGGGCATCATAGGACAGAATTATTTTGAAGTTAACCTCTGGCCCTGAATTGTCATGCCACCAGTTCGAGTGGCTGGCACCAGGACAATAGTGGTATTCCTGAAAGCTATTCCTTCACTGATACCACATATTTGTTTGACAGTGACATAAACAGATCCAGCTAATTTAAAAATTGACGAAACCATGAGAGACTGTGGGCTCCGAGAAACAAACTGAGGGTTTTGGAGTGGAGGGGGGTGGGGGTTGGGTAAGTCTGGTGGTGGGTATTGAGGAGGGCACGTATTGCATGGAGCACTGGGTGTGGTGCATGAACAATGAATCTTGGAACACTGAAAAAATAAAATTAAATTAAAAAAATTGATGAATCCTTAGCTAGATTTCCCCTATATGGAATCCCAAAATACCTAAGTTTATTTAAATTCATTCAATATGAGGAAAAGTATAGCAGAAGGGACAATAGAGACATTTACCTTAACCTATTGTAATTAAAAGTATTTATCTTAACAATTTCTAGAAATGTAATCATATAAAGCCATATATAAGGCTCATCCCAGGATGTTTTAAGAAATTCATGCAAGTAAGGTGCTCTGAAGCTAATCCCCATATCTTTTTGGTACGTCTTTCTCTGTCCATATGAAACTTATTTCGATTGATAGGTCCAAGCTGACATGGGAACAATGTAAATACTGAACCCATTTAGTTGTTGTGGCCTTTGAGGCAGCACAGTAACATAAAGAGAGAAGCTTTATGCTCTAGCTCACAGACTTAAGATATTATATTGATGTTATGTCTGCCATCTCATATAAGCAAGACGGGGGCATATTCAATCTAGTTTCCACATGTTCAATTAAACAACATTCATATAAATCACAAGAAGACCAATACAAAACAAAATATCTCTTCTGCCTCTGCAAGATTGCATAATCGTTTTCCAATTTCAGTCACTTTACATCCCATGATCACTGGTGAGATATTTGGGGAAGGAGTCTGCTTATTGTTTCAGCCTTTACCCCTAGTCTGGGCATGTTTGTTCTCAGAGGTATCTTTCCTGTGAGTTTTGGCATCTTTTGATCTTCCACACCTGCTTATGAACATGAGAGTTTCTGGGCTCTTCTCAGCAGCTTGGCACCAGAGACAGCACTTAACCTTTCTCTCACTTCCAGAACACGTAGATCAGAAAAATCCCAACATTACATGCACCCTAAATATCAACTAAGGAGAAAAATGAAAAACATGACTTCCTAAGACAAATGGAAGTCAGGTTGTCATTGCATATGCCTACTTAATAAATAAGAAAACAGAGGGTGACAGAGTGCTCTGCTGTCACATCAAGCTGGAGACCTAAGGTAGGGATAATTAACTGAAGGGGCTGTGAGGTTACATGCTGATACTTAAGAGAAGAGGGTGGGAAGTCTCTTTTGATTCTGATGGAAAGGACAGCCAGTGAAATGAAGCATATTGGAAAGAGGCCTGAACTGAAAATAAGGAGTTGTAGATTCTGATATGAATCGTGTAACAAGCTAGGTAACACTGAGAGGATCACCACCTTCTATTTGTTTCAGGATTCTCATATATGAAATGGGGTTTTGGCTGGGTAAAGTTCACTGGAATAAGAGATGTGAACGTTAAGAATGGAAATATATACTCTGGTACTACATGGGGAGAGAAGAGTGTAATAAGAGATGAAAAAGCTATCTTAAAAGAAAGTCCTAAAGGTCCTAAAAAGGTCCTAAAAAGGTATTATTAAGGGTCCTAAAAAGGTATTATTATCTTACCACACAAAAGCATTTTCTCTAAAATACATAAAACATTCTAGACTGGCATCTTGTACTCCAGGGCTCACAGGAATCCCCAGGAACTGAAACTTAGTCCAAAGTTGTCGTGAGGCTTTGGGTGATTATTAATAAGTTGTGACAGACTCAATTTTCCTATCTTTGAAATGGGGTTCTCAGAATTGCTGATCCTGAAATTTCTCCTTAAGAATCAGCCATAAAACAACAGTAGACTCTAAGAAGTCTGTATTTCTGTCATTTTTATTCAGACTACAGTTTTTGCTGTCATGCATTGATGCCAGGAAATTAATATGTTTGTGATTCCATGGGGAAAGGACAATAGATGCCCTATACCTGGTACTTTTCCTTGATTCTGTCCGATGTGTCTTGACACTTGCTGATTTTAATGTGTATCTTTTCTCTGTAATAAGTTGTGATTGTAAATATAATAATTTTCAGTGAGCTCTGTGAATCTTCCTAGTGAATTATAGAAACTGAGGGTGATTTGAGGACTCATGAAACTTAACAATGTTGTCAGAAATGAGGGTGGTCTTGTGTTGGACTGTACTGTCATGAACTCTGCAATTGCTAAAACTCCTGCAGAGCTTCACAGCTGTGCCTTAGGGGATGAACTGTATTTAGAACATAGCTTGGAAAACTCTATGCCTAAGGACATTATCAAAAACAGTGGAGAGCTTGGTGGAGGACAATTAAGAGGAAATTGGTAGCTTCATAATCTGAGCAAAGTAGCACATCAGCTAGAAGTTTAATAGAGAGAACTAAGAACAGAGACATCTAAGAAGGATTCTCCATGGTTCAGAATCAACACCGAGAGATACGAAGTCTGACACACGTGTTAGGGGGCACCTATTCAGGGAGAATCATTCCAAGATGTGGGCAAGGTTTAAAAGCATCCAAAACTAACATACGAATACTCATCAACACAAGGCAGAAACCTCAGGGGCTCAAGAGATTAAACACATCCACTCACCAAACACTGAGTGAACAATAAGCTGCTTTGACTCATAAGGACCAGGCACATAAATAAAATCACATGTAGCCCTGGGAATCTGGAAGACTGTGTGCATGAAAGGTTTACCTGTTAGGGATTACTGGTGAAGGAAACCAAGCTACTAAGCCCTAGCTAATGCCCCACATTCAATAACAGATATAATAACTATGCAGAAGTTAAACAAGAAAATGGAAGATTTGTGTGATCAAATAAATCTATTAAACATCTGTAGAGAACTCCATCCAATGTAGCATTGTGTACAATCTTCTTGAGCACATAGAACATTCTCCAGCATAGACCATATAGTAAGTCATAAAACTTTATTCAACTTAGAAGCATTAAAAGCATTTTACAGTTAAAATCATACAAAGTATGTTCTCTGACCATAGTGGAATGAAATTAGAAATCAGTAACAGAATAGAATTTGAGAAATGCACAAATATTTGGAAAAGAAACAATGCAATCCTAAATAACCAATGGCTTAAAGAAGAAATCACAAGAAATATTAGATAATATCTTGAGATAAATGAGAAAGCAACACAACCAGAACTTATGGGATGCAGTTAAACTAGTGTTCAGAGGGAAATTTATAGCCATAAAAGGCTGTATTTTTTTAAAAAATCTCAAATCAGTAATTTAACCTTTCATTTTAGGAAACTAGGAAAGAAGAGTAAAATTGGAAAATTCATACTTCCTAATTTCAAAACCTGCTATAAAGCAATTATAATCAATTAAGTGTGGTGTTGGCATAAGGATAGTCAAATTGTGGAAGGAGCCAAGATACCCTTCAACAGATGATGGGATAAAGATTTGAGATACACACACACACACACACACACACACACACACACACACACACACAATGGAATATATTTTGGCCATTGGAAAGAATGAATATCCACCATTTGCACTGACATGGATGTAACTAGAGGGGATTATGCTAAGTGAAGTAAGTTAAGCAGAGAAAGACAATTATCATATGGTTTCACTCATATATAGAAACATAAGCAGTAGCATGGAGGACCATAGGGGAAGGGAGGGAAATCTGAAGGGGGAGAAATCAGAGAGGGATATGAACCATGAGAGACTATGGACCCTGGAAAATGAACTGATGGTCTCAGAGGGCAGAGGGTTAGGGGGAGGGGGTAACAGAGTGATGAGTATTAAGGAGGTCATGTGTTGTGAAGTGTATTGGGTGTTATATGTAACTAATGAATCATTGAATACTACATCAAAAACTAATGATGTACTACTATACAGTGGCTAACTGAACATAATAATTTAAAAAAAAGCTAAGAAACAGACTCATATATAGAGAACAAACTGATGGTTACCAGAGGGGATGTGGATGGAGGGATGGGTGAAATAAATGATGGGAATTAAGGAGTGCACTTGTTGTAATGAGCACCAGGTTTTGTATGTAAGGGTTGAATCACTATATTGTATAACTGAAATGAATATTATACTGTATTTTAACTAACTGGAATTTAAATAAAAACTTAAAAAAATAAATAGGATTACAAAAACAAACAAACAAAAAAGTATAAGCGTATAGATCAATGAAATAGAACTGAGAATCCAAAATTAATACCATACATTTATGGTTGTTTAATTTTCAATAAGAAAGCTGAGATAATTCAATGGGGGATAGAATAGTCTTTTAAATTAGTGGTGCTGGGACAAATGGGTATCCACATGCAAAATAATGAGATTGCATATCTTCCTTATACCATGCACAAAAATTAACTTGAAATGGATCATAGACCAAACCATAATAACTACAATTATAAAACTCAAAAAAACACATAGCAATAAATCTCCATGACCTTAAATTAGGCTATAATTTATTAGATATTACCAAAAGCACGAATGACTAAAATTTAAGCAGATTAGATTATATCACTATTAAAACTTCCATTCTAAAAACAGTACTATTGAGAAACTGAAAGGGAAACCACAAATGGTAGAACATAGTTGCAAATCATATATATGATAAAAGATTTGTACTGAGAATATATCAAAAAACCTTTTACAACTCAATAATAAAAAGACAAATTAAATGACGAGTATTATGGGGCCAAATGATTGTGTCCCTCTAAAATTTATATGTTGAAACCTAACCCCCAATGTGATGGTGTTTGGAGGTGGGGTGTTTGGGAAGTGATTAGGTCATGAGAGGGGAGCCCTCATGACTGGGATTAGTGCCCTTATAAAAGAGACCCCAGAGCACTCTGGACCCCTTCCACCATGTGAGGACAAGGGAAAAGATGCTGTCTGTGAACCAGGAAGTGGGCTCTTACCAGACGCTGAATCTGCTGGCACCTTGATATTGGATTTCCCAGCCTCCAGAACTGTGAAAAATGAATGTTCATTGTATAAGCCACTTGGCCTATGGTATTCTTGTTACAGTAGTCCGAATAGACTAAGACAATGGCAAATGATTTGGACAGGCATTTCTCTAAACTATATTTACAAATGGCTACTAAGCACATGCAATGGTGATTAACATCATGAACCATCAGGAAAATGTAAATAAAAAACAACAGTGTAATACTACTTCACTACTTCACTAGTGGGTACTAGTAACTATTACAAAGATGTGGAGAAATGGGAACCCCCACCCACTGCTGGTGGAAATGTAAAATTTACTCTGGAAAATAATCTGGCAGTTTCTCGAAACAATAAACACAGATTTACCATTAGATTCAGTAATTCTACTCCTCGGTGGATACTCAAGAGAAATGAAAATATGTGTCCACACACACAAAACTTAGATATGAGTGTTTATAGATGCATTATTCATAATTGCCAAAGAGTAGAAACAGCCCGAATGGCCATTGAGGCCAAATGGCTTAACACAATATGGTAACATCCATTCAATGGAATATTATTTGACAATAAAGAAGCCAGTCAGAAAAGACTATCTGTTGTATGATTCTATTTATGCAAAAGGTCCAGAATAGGTAAATCTAGAGAGACAATAGTTTGGTGGTTGCCAGGGGCTGAGGGCATTGATGGTGAAGAGTAACAGAGAGTGACTACTAATGTCAATCACTTTTTTGTGGTTACAGTAAATAATCTACATTATGTGGTGGTAATGGTTGTATCACCTTGTGATTATACTTAGAATTTTTGAATAGTGTGAGTGAATTCAATGAGAGAATTATATATGTTAATTATATTTTGATTTTTTTTAAAAGATGCCCTCCAGGAAACAAGACAAGGGATGTGTTTGAGTGAGGAATAAGGGAAGCCAAAAGAGGGTCAGTACTAAATACATAGAGGTTAAAGTTTACCCACATGTCCAAAGAGAAGTTTTAGGAGGTCACAGAAACATTTAGGGATATGAATTATTTGGTTTTTTGTTCTATAATGAATGATAGGAATTTTCTCAACTTCCCTAGTCAATTTTCAGGAAAATCTTCATTTCTCACTAACATTTAAGTTTTTTTTTTTCTTTTTTCTTTTTGAAGTACTTGTACAATTATTCAGTCTATGTTTAAAGTTTGTGCAGCACAAAAATATTATCTATCCACCCAGGAAAAACAAGCTGTAAAAGAAGAATAGAGAGGATTAGGCTGCATATAAGGCTGTCTGGCAAGGAACCTGTTCGCACAAGATACCAAAACACTATCAATCAAAAAACTGCAACAAATATAGATCATATTCATGAGATGATCTGAATTTCAAGATGATCTCAAGTACTTTGCCTTCTTCCCAAAAATGTAAGAAAGACACTCTTGCCCCATTTTGATACAGAGGCACCTGAGCTTTAGCGTTCCGGAGACTCATCGCAATCTTACAGATGGCAAGCGATGTCACAGAGATGGAACGTAGATGCACATTTTTTGGCTGCCAAAGCCTCCCTCTTTCTCAGACTCTGAATCAGACTTCTGAAACTAGAGCTCGTACATTAGACTATCATCGCCTGAGGAGAGGGACAGCATTTTATGCATCTTAGTTATGCCTGGCTTCTTTTACTCACAGCAGGTGAGGCATTCACATATTGTCTTGGGCGCATGATCACAGGGGATTGGAAGCTGGATTTAAAAAAAAATGAGATATGATTGACGCAGGCATTATGTAAATTTAAGGTGTACAGCATGTTGTTTTGATACACTTATATATTGCATTATGGTTACCACTGTAGTTTTACCTAGCACCTCTAACATGTCACATAATTATAATTTTTTTTGGTAGTGGGAACAACTGAGATCTAGTCTCTTAGCAACTTGAAGCTATAATACAGTGTTGTCTAAAATCACTATGCCCTGCATTAGATCACCAGGACTTTTTATCTATTGCTTGCAAGTTTGTACCTTTCAATGGCATCTTCCCAAATCCCCCTGAAAGGTGGATTTGGTGGCCTGCAAAGATGGTACCAGGTTTTTCTTAGAATCTCTGTGTTCTAAGAAATGTTATTTCCATCTGGAGAAATATTACCTTCTCTCTTTTCCCAAGACTTGTACTTTATCTGGTCCCAGTCATTCCTCATGAGATTGAAACCCGGCTATTTGGTAATCTCACTAACTTTCTGAATTCAGTTAAGAGCAACGAAAGAAATACAAAAGACCTCTGGGCTGACAGATAGCTGTAATAAAAAGGAAAGACTTCTAAAATACATGTCACAGAACAGCCTAGGGGTTGGGCACTGTGATGATCACTCGGTTCTGAGACTTTAGAGGTAGTTTAGGATAACTAGAATACACTCTCCCTGGCCAGGTGGTGTGATCACAGAACACCCTGCTGTTCTCCTCAGACTGAGGCAGTAGTATGAGTTGGGTCCCTTTATTGGGGGTAGCTGATTTTATTTTTAGTGCATGATGTTTATTTTCCTGAGGGATCCAGATGAATGCCTGTGCTGAGAATTTTGAACTTTCTGTTTACAAAGAAAACGAGCAGCTCAGATGTAGGATTCTGTACGTACAACGAGGCCCAGGTGTCGGAAACACTTATGCGACCTATAAAACTCCCTGATGAGGTTTCCTTCCCCTGGCTTGGCGGGTAGTTCAGTTCGTGTTTACACAAATGAGAAAACAAATCAGTGGTTAACGGGAGTGCTGCTGCGCTGACACATTAACTTCCACTTTATAACCAGGCAACGCCAATGAGTGCAGGTTACCCCAGTGGGGACACTGCCAGGCATGGGAGGGTGCAGTGTCCCCCTCCTGCTGCGATGGCAAAAAATAGATCGATCATTGTCAACCCAAATCAATGAAAGGTGCAGTGACTGGTGTGTGTGGATGGATGGAGTACATTACATGTTTACAGGTGGTTAGATGCAGCCTTATGCACAAGCGGGGAAGCTCCTGGCTCTACCCTCGCCATGTGTATTGGTTTCCTAGGGCAGCTGTAACAAATAACACACACTACGGAGCTTAAAACAACAGAAATGCATTTTCTCACAGTACGGGGGTCCGGAAGTCCAAAATCAAGGTGGCAGCTGGGTTGATCTTTCTGGAGACTCTGAGAAAGAAATCATCCCATGCCTCTCTCCTTCTGGTTCCTTCTGGTGGTTTTTGGTTGTCCTTGGCCTTCCTTGGCTTGTGGATCTCTGCCTTCATGTGACCGTCTTCCCTTAGCACCTGTGTCCAAATTTCCCTCTTCTTTTTTTTTTTTTAAAGATTTTATTTATTTATTTATTTGTGAGAGAGAGAGAGAGAGAGCACAAACAGGCAGAGAGGCAGGCAGAGGCAGAAGGAGAAACAGGCTCCCCGCCGAGCAAGGAGCCCGATGTGGGACTCGATCCCAGGACCCTGGGATCATGACCTGAGCCGAAGGCAGCTGCTTAACCAACTGAGCCACCCAAGCGTCCCGAAATTTCCCTCTTCTTATAAGAACATCAAGTCATTGGACTAAGGCTCACCCTAGTCCAATATGACCTTGTCTTGAATTGATTACACCTACAAAGACTCTACTTCCAAATAAGAGCACACTCACAAGTGCCCAGGTACAATTTTTTGAGGGAGACAATGTGACCCATAACAACATGTTTATTTTAGGAAGCCGGAAAAAAGAGGGCTTACATTCTTTTGTCTTGTGTAAGAGCCGCATGGAGGGGTAGTGGTTGAGGCAAGGAGGAAGCCTCTGAGTGGTGTTTGGGGGAACTTGGGAAAGAAGGTGTACATCTGCAGAAGGCTGGCCCAAGATTGGGCTTCCAGTGAACAAATAGGATGTACTTTTCACCGTGAGTTGACACTATGGTGATGTATTGGTGAACAAACAGATTGGATGCCTGGCCTCCCAGAGGACGGGAGAAGACAGACTGATTTTAAATGCAGCATAGAGTCTGTGCTGCAGATTGTCTCTGCAAGTCCATTTCCCCTGTAGGTTCACGTCGAGACCTAGAAGCAGTGAGCTAGGAGTGAAATGGGCAACAACAGATACACACACTCACAGTGTGTGAAATATTAGAGACAAAGGACAACTGTTTTCCAGGCCACAAAAGGCCAGGAAAGGTTTGACACACTTTAGTTTAGACCAACACAGAAGTGGAGCACATTCTGAGATCAACCCCCATGACGGGGAAATTCTGGCAAGCAACATTGGTGCCTGCAGGAAACGGTGCTGTATTAGTTTCCACCAACAGCGGCTTACAACAAAATAAATGGATTATCTTACAATTTCCACTATCAGATGTCTGAAATGGACCTAATGGGGGTAAAATCAAGGTGTTGGCACAGCTGAATTTCTTCCAGAGGCTCTAGGGGAGAATTCAGTCCTTGTCTTTTCTAGCTTCTCAAGTTGCCTGTGTTTCCTGGGTTGAGTTTGCATCACTATGACTCTGACTCAGCTGCCTCCCTCTCTTTCCTACCGGGACCCTTGTCATTGCATTGGGCATGTCTGAATAATCTAAGATAATCTTTCCATCTCAAGATTCTTAATTGATCATATCTACAAAATCCCCCTTTCCATGTAATTGCCACATACTTCTTGGGTATTAGAATGTTGACATCTCTGGGGAATGACTATTCCACCAACCATAAGCATGTTCAGTCATCATTGTCAGAACCTGGACCTCAGAGACCCCAGCAGGACAAGTGGGCCAGGGAGCTGACATTTGTTCAGAGAAGGCTCTGAACATTGGTCCCATTTATCTCAGAAGCCCATCAGCATTCAGGTAAACCTTTGTTTACAAGTAAATGTGTGAGTGTGTGTGTGTGTGTGTGTGTGTGTGTGTGTGTAAGTGCCTAAGAGTGAGGGAAGGTGATGTTTTCATCTCTTCCCTTCAATAATATTCAGTTCCAAAGTTAGGGCAGTAATCATGTTTATTTTTCTGAATATATAACCTGTGCTCTGCTCAGGTCCTATTCTGCCAAATTGCTCTGATATGTGTACAAAATATAGGAGTATATTATACATATCATATACTTAACAAAATATATAAAAATTTTATATCTGCATATGTATTACATGTTCCTAACCCATATTGTTATGTGTAATCTGTACCATGGATATATTTGATAATCATCCTAATGTATAATATGAATGTTATTAAATTAATGGTAATGTGAATATAACTATGTAATTTATCAAGTGCCATGAAATGCATTAAATGTGTACATATACAGTTATAAATACACTTCTTCTATCTCATTTTTTATGGACATCCCTTCTTTGTTCAATCAAGTTGGATGAAACAGATGATAGCATACAAAAGATAACAGGCTTTATAGTAGACAATAGAGCAAAATTGTAAAATTTCAGGGAACAGGACCAACTGAGCATTGAGAAACTGCTTTATATCTTTACTGCTTCACCCTCTCACCAACTGTATAAGAAGATTAAGTCATACTTCCACCCATTTCAGAGATGAAAAACTTGAGACTTAGAAGCCAGTGACTTTTCGAAGATTCCCACAGTTTATGTCAGAATGGAGCTGAATTCAAGGTTTTCTGATTAGTTCAACTCTATCACTTACAATCACTATGAGCTTGGCACATTTCTGTAACTGTAAATGCAGGTAGTGATTACAGCAGCTCATTTGCAGAGAGTGGCAAGGGTCAAGGTCATGAAAAGAAGATAATGCATGTAAGGCTGTCTTCTTGTTGGAGAGTATGCTGCTCAGTGTGTATAATGGCATGTTAAATTAAGTGGTACCAACTATTCCCTTCGGAGGAGTTCAGAAATAGATGATGTCATAGTATCACTTGAGGAAATTGTTGCCAATGCAAAATATTCTACTTGGATTCATCTAATTTAATCCTCACACACTTCTGATGTAGTTATCGATGTCACTGTATAGTAGTTGAAAAATAAAGAATATTTTTAAAAATTTTTCAGCAAGGATAAATAATCTTCTCTCTGGTGCCTGGCTTCAAAGTTAGAATGTCTTACCCACTCCCCTCCTCCTTTTTTTGACTATTTACCATTTATTTTCAACTACGTCTATGACCTCGGAGGTGAAAAGATACAGGGATGCTTAGTAGCACTTTGGAGTGCTCACTTATTTAAATAGAGCAACGGTCCTACAGGTAAAAAGGAGACAGACTAGTGTTCAAAAGATTATAATATAAAATAATAATTATTAAAGTCAATCCTTATCGAACTGACTTCCTTACACTCAAACATCTGTATTTTCTTTCATTTTCCAAGTGCAGTCTGACTTTTCAACATTCTGACAGTAGATTCAAGGAAAGCAAGAGGTATTGAAAACAGGAGAAAGTTCTTTTAAGGCCTCAGGGCAAGCTCTGAGTTCTCTAGATGGATTTTGTTTGCATTCCTTGGTGAAACTTCTGTGCATATCAAAACCTCTTGCAAGACACCATCCGCAGTCCTTTTAGATACATGGTTTAATGATGAACGTTTACTATCACTATGCTTCCTTATCATGTTTGTGACAGACAAATCCAGATCTCTGACCTCTAAAATAATAATACATCATGGCAATTTTTGAAAAATTTTCAAGGTTTACTTGAGAAAAAAAGTGTGAGTTTTTAATTAATACCTCCCAAGAATCTGCCTGCCATAAGCACCTGGGATTTATATTTTTCTGGTCTGGAACGTAAGTGCTTTTGTCTCTTCTCCAGCCAGGTGACCGTGTGAAACATACCCATGCTATAAAAGTTTACTCTGATGTTACATCCCTCAGGAAGCGTGCCCAGATTTACCTTTTCTCCCAGCCTGAGTTGGGCGTATTTTGTTTTTACAGAGAACCCTGAGTTTATCTAAAAAATAGAGCAAACTGATAGTAACAGCTTTATGTTTAAATATCTCTAATGTCAGTATAGAATCTGAATCAAGAAGGTGCTTAATATTTTTAAAATAAATAAATAGCAGTTAATAAATGGAGCGCCAACAGAACAGTCCTCAGCCTGAAAGGAACATTGTCACAAACCACGTGAGTTTCACACTGAGGAAAGTCCTATAGCCGCCCTCAACCCTTGGGTAACATTCTTTCAATAGGTAAGATACTAATTCTGCACACTAGCATTTCTGGTTCTCTTCTTCTGGGCACAGGGTCAGATTTCAGTTCCTCCGTGTATTTAAGTTCAGGCACGATCAAGTGACTTGTCTAGGTCGATGAAATATGTATACCTTCTGTGGGTGGAAGAATTTAAGATTTGGAATATGACTCTCCATATTGGCCTTCTCTGTGCTATGGAGCAAGGGGATCTTCCAAATCTTGAGACTACTATTCAAGCCTGCATTTGGAATGAGTCAGAAATGGTAGTATCCCATGCCTGCCAACTCACGATGGCTCGTGAACATAAGCAATTATTTTGTTGCTTTAAGTCACTGAAATTTGGGTTTATTTGTTAGGATGGCATAACCTACTACTTTCTGAATGATAAAGTATGTATTTTTAAATAAAAATTACATGTGAATGGAATTTGATTTAAATTGGTGATTATTCTTATTCATAAAGGATGCTAGAAGGTATTTGGGATAATGCTGCTTCTTGGTCATTTATCAAGATACATTTTTCTCCCTCCTCTGTGAACAAATACACGTGGGAGGCTGTCTTGAGGTGTGCAGACCATAGCAACACAAAGGGTCATTCCATCTCCTTGAGAATTTTTATAATAAGAGAAGCCATATCTCTATATCTTATACTGTACCTTTGAAAAGTTTTGTTTGTTTTATGGTTTGTAATATTTCTTTTAGGGACTAGTGAGAGCCCAAAGGCCACTGCTCTACACGAAAGAGGAGTAACTATACTCGTTCATTAGCACGCATTGTCCTGAGAATAAATCGGGGCAGAGGGAGTGGTTAGCTTAAATTAGGAGTGACCAGGTGTTGTGCATTGTGTTTACCTGTGGATGGTGAATCTGTTTTTGTTTTTTGTTTTCTTTTAGATTTTCATTATTTATTTGACAGAGAGAGCACACAAGCAGGGGGAGCGGCAGGCAGAGGCAGAGGGAGAAACAGTCTCCCCGCTGAGCAAGGAGCCCAACTTGGGGCTCAGATCCCAGGACTCTGGGACCATGATCCTGAGCGGAAGGCAGACACTTAACTAACTGAGCCATCCCGGTGCCCCAGTGATGAACCTGTTTTTGTTTTTACTTTATTTTTTAAATTTGTTTTAAGTTTTTTGAAAATTTGTTTCTTTCTTTCTTTTTTTTTTTTTTTAAGATTTTATTTGTTTCTTTAACAGAGAGAAAGAGGAAGCCAGAGAGGAAACACAAGCAGGGGGAGTGGGAGGGGGAGAAGCACAGAAGCAAGTTTCCCGCTGAGCAGGGAGCCAGACATGGGGCTAGATCCCAGGACCCTGGGACCATGATCTGAGCCCTAAGCAGACACTTTATGACTGAGCCACCTTGGTGCCCCAAGTTTTTGTTTGTTTGTTTCATTTTCATGCAAAACTTCCTAGTGTTTGGGGAATAGAAATCCAACTGAAATCACTAACATTGTCAAAGAGAAAAAAATGTCACCAACCAGGGGCTGAGAAAGCTGTAAAAGCCGATATCTGGGTATTGTTTAATGTCATCTTGAACAAAAATACAAGTATTTTGCTGAAAGTGCTTCTGAATTGCATCGTAGAGTTCTGAGCTTTTACCCAGTGACCCACTAAAAACTGTAATATACATGTGAGCCTACCTTTCCCAAACAATGAGTTTTCCCCTGATTTTTGCTTCTCCTAAAGGAGGGGCACAAAGGAAGGATCTTGTAGGGATGGGTGAGATGGAGATCAGTTGGTATTTTGAACAAAATAATACAATCTACTACATATACCAATTTAGCAGCAAAAATGCCCCTCACATTCAGAACCCCCACTCCCTAGCATAGTGTTTATTTTCCTGCACACTCACTGACAAGCAACCTATCGGATAATTGAAAGACTCGGAAAACATAGCAACCACTGCAAAGCTGAGAGTATCTCTTTGCCTGTTCTGCATTGAGATTCTTATTTATTTCCCACTTCACTGTGTAGAAATTGAATTTCAACAAAAAGATCATTATTATCCTTGAACAAATAATATGATGTCAAACATTATGTAGACCCTTAAGTTTATGTTCATCCATTTGCTAGATGCTTGCCATTCTTCCTTTCCCAGATACACCCAGGAGAAACATTTACCTTAAAATTTCCCTGATTCCCATAGTAATGAATTCACACTAGTTTACTCAAACTGGGTATTACACTCAATCTCACTTTCTGTCACTTAAACCTGTTCCCTCAGTGGAAACAGAATAACTTTCAGGATGTCTTAGCCATTCCCATTTCTCACCCATGCCAACAATATACTATTTACATAAGCCTGTTATTGACTTAGGACTTAGCCTTCATTATCCAGTTTGGACATGACAAAATCCTTAAGAGAAAACTGAGAGATATTTTCCCAGCCTTTGAATCATTATTCTTTTTCTCTGTGGGAGACTTGCCAAATCTTAGCTCTGGGTCTGGCCCTAAATATCTGAAGGTATTTTCAGTCTCATCCCTCTGTGATCTCTCTCCTGGATTTACCCTCACTTTCTAAATGTAACTTTAAAGTTAAAAAAAAAAGAGAGAGAGAGAAATGACTATAATACATTCTACTCATCCTTGTTTTTCAGGCTCTCAAATATGCACAATTTACAATCAGTTCCTCTCTTGTCCCTTGGCCAAGATTTGAAATACCTTTGAAACTCACTACTTTTTAAAATTCCCATTATGAATCAGTCTTTCTGCTTACCTGACCTGTTATTCCTGGGGCTGTTTGTTGAGCTCTTTCAATGTACAAAATTTAATCTATCATTGCAGGTATAGCTTTGCCAGCGTCAAAGAGGAAAGGAAACTTTCATGTGGAAACATGGAGTCAGCCTTGGGCAAGAATATAAAGATGATGAAGGCTCCTTAGTGCCTGAGCTGAAATTGAGAACCCATTGTTTCCTAGAGGTCCTTCCTCCCATTCATGTATGTATCTTCTCTTTAACCACTGACTATGAGAAAGCGATATGCCGTAAGAGTTAAGGGCATAATCTCTGAACCTAGACAACCCGGGTTTGCATTTCTTGTTCAACCAGTTGACAGATTTTGATTAGGTGATACAGCCTTTCCAACCCTCAGTTTTCATTTCTGTATAAAACAGAACATATCAATATTTATACCATGTGGTTATTATTGCTATTAAATAAGGTGAGGAATATAAAGTGTGTAATGCATTTCCCGGCACATAATAATTTCTTGTTAACTGTTAGTCATCATTAGAGCAACTTGGCTTAGAAAACTGAGTTTTCCTTTTTCTTTTTGCTATATCATAACATTTCAGATATTATACAACTTTTTAAAAAAAAATTTTCCAATGATTTTTTTTTTTTTCCCAATGATTTTATTTGACTACTGTGCTAGGAACCATGGTTAGTACAGTATATGTTATGAGCTCTATATCATGTTATGTTCTCAAAATCTCTGTAAGGGAAGAGACAGATTGCTTCTACAGATGTAGAATCTGTACTCCGAGAGGTCAGGCCACTTACAAAAGATTTGAGTGGCCTGACTATGATTTGACTCTACATCTATTTTATTTTAAAGTCTTCACACCCTCTCCACACCATACCTGTCAAAAAATATCAGCACAGCAGTAACAGTATTTTAATGAGGAACTTCCTTTCCCCGTGTTTATTGTTTCCATGTGGACGGAAACCCATTAGTGTGAATTTCCTGTCCCCTCTCCACTTTCCACACCCTTTCCCCATTATGGAAAATGACTTGCGGAAAAAACAGAGGGCAGTTTTGGCTCAGTCCTTTTCTCTTCCATCCTTTCAGGAACCCACCCAGCAACAGAAAAGGTGTGGTCTGGTGTGCCCGAGGCCATGCAATAGGTCTAGTTGTAAAGACTTCGCCCTGGGGTAAGAATCACTGTGATCGCTCTGGTCGCTCGGCCTGGTTCCGTTGGGTGCTTTTCCCACAAAATGTACAATCTTCACTTAAACCGCTTTTAATGGCAACAAAGAAAGTGTTTTCATTTTCCTTAATCTTATTTCTAACTCCTATTTCAGTTGGTTACAAATTTAGATGGGAAAACATTTATTTTATTGGGTCCTCTCCTAGGTCATTGTCAAGACTGGCTTTTTAAAATGATGCCCAAACACGGACATGTTTCATTGGCCATATGGAAGACAGAATAATTGTGGGAAGAGATTTTGGAAGAAGCCAGGGTCCTAAGCACCTTATTCATGTATGTTTGAGCCTTTGTTTTTCCCAGTGTTCAGTGCCAGACTTTTCAAGGGTGGGGCTAATTTCACAAATATCTCCTGTATCTGAGATTATTAGCCATTAATCTGGAGACAATTGATCCCATTGACTCTGATTATTCTCCAAGAGAGTGCTTGCCAAATTTGGGAGGCTAGAGGACAATTTTAGGATTAACTAAAAACTATGCAAAGCAAAATTTTGCATTTAGTTGATGTAAGTATTTTTTATTTTCTCATTCACTCATTTATTTATCCTTTCAGTGTTTGTTAAACTCTCATTTTATGACCAGGACTTCACTAGCACTGATGATATAATGGGGAGCAAGCATGAAGGACTCAAGTTCAGGGAATTCAAGGAAGAAGCCCATTATAGTACCAGAAATCTGTATTCATTTATGTTATTTTATTTGAGTGATAAAATCTGACCATGGTTAGCTTAAGGAAAAAAAGGGGGGGGGCATTTAGAAGGATGTTGAGCATCTAGTGGACCAGAAGTGGGGAGTCAACAACTTAGGGAGAAAAATAACCGAGGAGATTCTAGGATTTGGAAAAGCTGAAGCTCTTGGGTTTTCAACCTGGAAGGCTGCCATTAGTGTGACTCAGCCTGATGACTCTCTATCTCTCTGTCCCTCCCTGCCCTTTGTCGGATATCTCAGTGGACTAAGTGTTTACTCTTCATCCATCAGGTATGACCAGAAGGGGTGGTCAAGTTTAAGTGGAAACATGACCACTGTCATGGGAGGGCTACTCCCAGAGAAGGCAGAATTATTTTGAACTGAGCTGTTGCTGCAAGAGGACTCTGCTCTATGAAATGGATGGAATTCCTGTTTCTATAAATCAAAATAAGAGAATATATATTTCTATGGTGCAATTTGAAATAAATGGACTTCTTGGCTCTCATCACATCTATGTTCTTTCTCTCCTGTGCTCAAAGATGTTGCTACCCAAGTGATTCAACAATTCCACATGAAACCCTTAGGCCTCCACAGGGAAAGTGGGCATTGCACTTTCTACTTTGTCATCAGGTACTTACATCCCCATTTCTCGCTGGCTAATGAGAAGAAGAGCTTTGTGGATATTGGGTGGAATATTTCAGCATACCTCCTGGCTCAAAGAATCTTTGTAAAGAGAGTTTGCTGAATGATAGAAGCTTTATGAGGCTTAGCTAAGATGACAAACTGTTACAGACCGAATTGTGTCTCCCCAAAATTCATATGATGAAGCCCTAACCCCCTCAGAATGTGATCGTATTTGGAGATAAGGCCTTTAAAGGGATGATTAATTTAAAATGAGGCCCTTGGGGTGGGGCCTTAATCCAGTCTACTGGAAATTTGCATGAGGAAACTTGGACACACAGTGAATCACCAGGGATGTGTGCGCACAAAGGAAAAGTCATGTGAGGACACAGTGGGAATGCATTCATCTACAAGCCAAGGAGAGAGGTCTCAGAAGAAACCAAACAGTCTGACATCTTGATCTTAAACTTCTGGCTCGAGAACTATGAGAAAATACATTTGTGTTGTTTCAGCCACCCAGTCTGTGGTATTTTGTTATGGCAGCCCTAGGAAACTAATACACCAACTATTCTGGTTTGCCTGGGAAGGAGAGGTTTCCAGGAATGTAGGACTTTCAGTGTAAAATTGGAAACTCTTGGGTAAACTGGGCAAGTTGATCACCTATAGTTTAAGCCAACAAATGTGTATAGTAGTCCTGTTGAAAAAAACTTGAGAGGGTGCCTGGATGGCTCAGTTGGTTGAGCATTGGACTCTCGATTTTGGCTTGGGTCATGATCTCGGGGTCGTGGGATTAGGCTCACATGGAGCTCCATGCTTGGCAGGGAGTCCGCTTGGGATTCTCTCTCTCTCTCCCTCTGCCTCTCCCCCAGCACATGCACGTGTGCACACACACTCTCTCTCTCTCTCAAATAAACAAATAAGTCTAAAAAAAAAAAAGAAAAAAAAACCTTGAGAGAGGAAAATGGCTACTATCAGAGGAATAAAGGAAGTAATGAATGCCAAGGACCCATCCTAGTGCCTGGCACATTGTTGCTATTGAACTGATAGGATTAATAGTAAAAATAAAATTAATGTATGTTTTCAAACTTATTATTTGTCATACAGTGTGTTAAAAGAAATAAATGTATCATCTCAACTTATCCTGACAATCACCACAATTAATACCATTTTGCAGATGAGGGAATTGACTTAATCTCATAGAGATTAATTGTAGAAAGAGCAAGTAAACCTACTATCATCATGCAATTTACAAGTAATAGCACTGAGATATTAACTGATTTTTGGTCCGATCCAGAGCTTACGTTCCTTCCTCGAGATGCCCTCTGCATCCTTAACTCCCATTGTTTCGGTTGATTTCTCTCGTAATGTTTCTTTCATTCCTGACTAAAGCTTTTAGCATTTCCCTGGCTTGAGAACTGAGTTCATGATTTTCTAGTTTCCAATTTGGCTGCCCTAGGGGGTATTTTGTACTCAATCACTGATTTCCATTGCTTATTAATTTACTCAATTATTCTACCAACCTTTAATGTGTGCCCATTTTGTGTTATGGATTCAAGTTATAAATACAAATAACCCAACTCTTGTCCTCCTAGTAACAGACGGATCTTTATGTGTAGTCAGGGAATTTTATTTAGCAATACAACCTCGGTTTTATTCTAACAGTCTGTATGTTGAATTAATACTTCTCAGGGAAAAGATGCTAATTTTTCTCTAAGAATTAGATCTTCAGTCTCTAGACTCAAGGCTGAGATGTGCTGTTTCATGGGACCCATGGTTCGAGTCTAGCTATCCAACATGCTTTCCTTTAATATCCTCAAAGGTAAATTTAAAAAGAGTGGGTACAGTACGAAGTAAAGAATTCACACTATTTTTTTTTTTTTTTTTAGAAAACAAACACTACTTGTCCAACCCATAAGTAGGCAACCATTACAGTCTTTGAATCATCAGTAATGAAATGGACACAAGCTCAGTGTTCCATTGGATGACTATGAGGAGTGGAACATAAGAAACGTGATCTGGAAAAATGTTTATTGACAGGAAAGTCATATGCTGCCTAGGGCTTTGTCTTCAAGCTCATTTTCACTGAGAACTAAGGCTTTGAGCTGTGGCTTTTTCATTCCAGTTCTGTTACCAGCCTAGGCTGGAAAGAAATTTCACACCTTGGATTCTTCACAGGCTAAATGGGACCACAGTGACAAATATACTGGAAAACATTGCTTTCAGGAAGTAAGATGGTAGAAATCATAGAATGACATTTGGAGCCCTCCAACCTTTGCTAAAGACACAACTGTCGTAGCAAATAAAATCTTGGTTTGTAATACCAATAAAACATTTCTTCTAGCTGTTTCTTTTTAAATGCTTCTCAAAAATACACAATACAGCATATTTTTGAAAACCTAATGGTCTTTCCAAGAGGTATTTATCGTGGTGAGTATTTGAGGGGGTTGGAGTGGCATGAGGTGACTTCTCCTGCATTGGACCCCCATGTCTCTGGATGTGACTTGCTCCTCCTAGGCTATGGGATATGACTGGCATTTGCTCCTTGAATTGGACCCTGTTCTCCTTGGCCACTGTCATGCCCAGATCTCTGACCACAAGAGCCACACTTCTTAGAGAGTGATCATTGGAACAGTTTTCCATTCATCTGTAGGACTCTGCTCAGCATAAAGGGAAAGGTGACATTAGAGTCACTTTCAGGAAAATGCATGCCATCACTGAGGGCTGCTTTCTCCATTTGGCAGAGCAGATTTGCTCTGGAAGGAGCAGCTCATTGCACTGAGCCAGTTATGTTTCTGATCAACCCAGGGATTGTTTTATGTTCGGCAAGAAGATTTTGATTGCCACAAGCTGGTGCATGATGCAATGGTCGTACTTGAAGTGCTTTGCAGAGAAGTCCTCTCAGGGTTGTGGGCTATGGAAGAGGAGGGAAACATGAGCGTCAGGGGCCTTACAGCCTATTCCTGAGGATCAGCCTTCTCTGACAGATACGGTGGTGCCCTTGGTAGCAGCAATGCTAGGACTCTTGCTGGCTGGCTAACACCCTGCACCTGCCTCTGATTGGGATCAGTGGCTGTGAACGTGGGGAGGGTGTATCTCTGGAAACAGATATTCCTAACATTGACTGGTATGAGCATCCACGGGAGAAGGTAACTTGGGCCCGAGTGGGAGACTGGCTGGAAGCAAAGGTGTTTCCTCAAAGCAAGAAAATTGCCACCGCCAGCATTACCAGTGAATTTGACCTGACGGAATTGGATCAGGGCACCTCTCTCACAAGTTCCGCATGGTCCCGGTAGTTTGTCCAGAAGCTGTAATGAAGCTCTATTCTTTTGAGATTCTCTCCTATATCTTAGTATACCATTTTTGTTACTTCACTCTGCTCTTGTTTGTGGGCTGTGCTGGAACTGACTGGAATGGAAAACACTCTGGAGAATCTTACAGATCTTACGTGTTTAGGGCTTTGCGGTTTGGGGAAGGTCACGGGAAGGTCAATTTCACTGACTGGAAGTAAGAGACAGTTAAACCCTCGTGGGGCCACTTTCACATAATCTCACAAATGCAGTCTTCTGAAATTAAGGATTCTGGAGAGTGCGGCACACAATCTCATCTCCAGACAGGAAACACCTGCTGAGCTTAGTGGAATGCTGACACAGAAAGGGTGTCAGTATGTCCAAGTTCCAGAGAGGTAAAGTCCTGAAGAACTCAGGGACATTGATTATTGGTGCCAGGGATGGTATAGCAGCAGTAGATCTGAAATTCAGCTTTCCTGAAAACTGGAGCAGTTTTCTGCTCTTACCCTTTTAATCTTTCTTGTGTACTTAATTTATTATTATTATTATTACTGTTGTTGTTGTTGTTATTGTCAGTAGCACAGGAGATGGCTTTATTGCCCTGAAGCGATGTGGAAGAGTTTTAGATGGTGACATCACTGTAGAGCTCAGATGTGTTCATTGCTATAAGTGGAAAGCCTCCAGAGGCTGTGGTTTAATGAGGCCATCTCAAAGCAGCTTAAACCATTGTTTGCCTTTTGCCTTTGTTTGCAAATTCAGCACAACTTCGTGAAATCTGCCAGAAAATGACAAGAGTTTAGCAAAATTACTCATAACTCGAGGGACTGGGTGAAAGCAAACTGTCAGCGCCTCTTTTCATGGCAATTTGAGATGGCCGATGAGACAGGCCCCTGCACAAGGTTTCAAGGTCAGGACAGCAACAGCAGCCCAGAGTGGACACTTTCCCTGGCAATTTCACCTCTGAGACCCAGGACCCTGGGTTCCACTGCGGTATTGAAAAATCCCTGTTGCCCCCCAAATTGCCTCTAAAAGTCATTTCATGAAAATAGTCCTCGAAAATAGGATCTCAATGACAGTAAAGATTATCACTGGGTTTCCAAAGAAAATAAAAAAACATATATAAGTGCAATCATATGATTTTTTTTCTGAAAAACAAAACGAATGAACAAACAAAAAAAGGGGGAACAGACTCATAAATACAGGGAACTAACCGGTGGTTGCCAGAGGGGAGAGATGGGGTAAAGAGTAAAATAGATAAAGGGGATGAAGAGGTACACCCTGCCAGTTATAAAATAAATAAGTCACGAAGATGAGAAGTACAGCATAGGGAATATAGTCAATAACATTATAATAACACTACGTGATGGCAGATGGTGACCACACTTACTGTGGTGAGGACTGAGTAATGTATAGAACTGTTGAGTTATATATTGTACATTTGAAACTAATATCACATCAGACGTCAGCTATACTTCAATAATAAAAATAAATAAATAAAATAAAAACACCAACTTCTATTTTTATTAGGCACACAGCAGTTTCCAATAGGAAGGAAGGAAGAGGGGGAGGAGTAGAGGGAGAAGGAGGAGGAAAAGAAGACAGCAACAAGGTACACTCCAGAAAACAAATAACTGTATTATAAGGGTGTGAATAGGGCCCAAGACCTTATCTACACTCTACGGAGGAGGTTTTATCCTTCCAGCCCCAGTGCGATGAGAGCAGGAATCATTAACAGGCAAAGGGCCCCAGGCTTTCCATGCCTTCCTTCCTTCCTTCCCACCCCTAAGAAGAGCTTGACTTTTCAGACCTCTATCCCCAGGGAAAGCACTCAGCCTTGAGTTTTGTGTTCTGGAAGGAAGGCTGGGAGGGGAGCGGGCACGTGCTGAAGGAGGGGGTGGAGGGCTCAGGCCAGTGTAGCCCGAGCCCCTCCTCTCTCCTGCTCATTGTTATTTTGTTGTAGATCATCTCAATAATGGGGGACATGGAAAGAGAATTATAAAAGAAGCCAGACGTGTTACTGATTACATTTGGCAGGAAGATACACGGAAGAGTGTGTGGATGGGGTTTTCAGTGGGGCTGATGGCAAGCGCAGGCAGGATACAAGAGAATTTGGATTTTGACAATTCTTGTCTGAGCGACATGTGCAGTCACTGGTCACCAATGAAGACATTGGTCTTCAAGGCTGGGAATCCCCTGAACTTCAAGTTCGTAGCTTGAGATTAGAGAACATCTAATTGTCCCATCCTGGTTCTGGTCCCAAAGAAGGCTTCTGGGAAATGGGAAGGTATAAGAACAAGAGTTGGGTGGGCTTTCGGACAATTAAGTCAACAGTCCTTACCCATTCCTGAGTCAAACGCCCGCTGAGATTTGATGAAAGCTATGGGAATTCTTTCCAGAAAGTGAATTAATGCATGAATTCGAAGAAACCAATAGTGGATTTCAGATTCAGATGATCTTATTTAATTAAGCGAAGGAGTTAGAAACCAAAGTCAAAGATCCAGGACACAATTTGGGGGTATTTTGGAAATGTTGCCAGTTTCCAATTGGCTGCTCATTATCTCCCAATGTTTTCTCAGAAGAAATAATGCTAAGACTCTAAAACCAGGTTGACTATCACATCTTTAACCACAGGGCAGAAGAGGTACATTGAAGAGACAAATTCCTCCATGAAAACCAGGGCTGGGACAGAAATGACAGGAGGAAGAGCCTCAAATTCTCCTTTGCTTTTAGAATACAATGCAAACTATTTAAGGCTATAAGGACCTTGCCAGATTTCTCCCTCACCTGTTAGTCAATCTTCATCTCAGTGGGCTCTTCCTGTGTCCCAAGAATCTCTCACACATTCCAGAGCTTATCCCTCCATTCCTAACACTGGAAGTGTTCTCTCTCCAGTTCCTTTTGGCAAGATGGATTCCTCCTCGGGTCCTCATCAGTTCCTCAGAGAGAACTTTGTTCATCTCTTTATCTAAACTTGTCCCCTCATCCCATCCACAGGATTGGATGTGTTCTCTTCATAACTCTCCCTATAGAAGGTCATTAATTTGTTCCTTTCAAAGTAGTAGCCAACAGCTACTGAGCACTTACTATGTACCAGACGCTATTTAACATTACAAAATTTAATCCTCGTAAGGATTTTAAGACTCTTGAGGACTGTCCTTATTCCCTTTTAACATGTGAGAAGAAACTGAGGCACAGAGAAGTTAAATTAAGGTAACACAGAAAGAGGTGGACCCAGCATTCAAACCCCAGCTCTCTGGCTGGACCGTCTGTCTATTCTGTCACTGCTGTTTCTCTCTCCCCTGCCTGAAGGAAGTTCCCAGGGGCAGAGACTCCTGACTTCACTACTGCACTGAGTGGTTGGAACAATGTGTGGCGCACACTCCGTGCTCAGATATTCATTGAAGGAATGAATAAAGGGAGAAGTGAGGGTCTGCAGAACACGTCAGAAAAAGGAACTTGAGGGCTAGGTCTGGGGAGTCACTATGAGACTCACATAGCGGATAAAGGGGAGGAAAACTTTCTGGATTCAGGGCTCTGCACTTAGTTAATTCATGGTTTTACCTAAATCCCTTGCCTGATCCAACTTTACTTCCCTCGGTGTTGTAAATCTTGGGGTTTATGTCAAGCACCTATCACACAGCAGGCCCCCAGGATGTGGCAGGAGCTGTGATGGAAAGAGGAAGGGGGAGGAGGAGGGATGAAACAGGGAGGAAGAAAAGAGAAACAGAGATCAGGTTCATTTTACATAAAAAAATTGTTTTAACCACTCTAAACTGCTATCTTCATTGGGCAATCCCTTACCTCTTGGGTACTTTGGTCTATTGGAAACAGCATGCATTTGGAGCCAATTATTCTTAAACGTTTATTATTGCTTTTTAACCAATGGTGTGCTGGTATGTTTAACAATCATCTCTTGGGCTAGGAGTTGGGGCTGATTCATAGCAATTGTTGATCTACACATCCTAAGTAATTCCACCGTGGCTGACTTCAAGTGACCAATATGGCATTCCTGAATGGGCGGTGGATTCTCACAAGCCGGTATGAGCTGATTCCAGTGCACCATGGGACTTCCTGTGATGTAACCCTGCAGAACTAATCTCTCTGAAACTCAGTTTCATCTCCAACAAAGAGGATCCGTCCTTCTCTGGCTCTGGGGCTGCTGGGCAATATTAAATGTGACAATTCAGGGAAATACCAAGCACAGTGCCTGGCACACAGCACCGAGCAATGAATATTGGCCCCTTCCTTTTAAAGACAGTTAAAGATTAAGAATCCAAAAAAGTTTCCTCAAGGTTGTGTTGGTAGGGAGAGAACAGGGAAGAGAATCCAGATCTCCTAGGAGAAACAATGTGTATCTTATTCTTCCACTTTCTTTTTCATTCTGTCTATAATGATCTTATCTACACATTTTTCTTTGGCCCTCATTTCCTCTGACTAGAGCTAGACAGTCAATTGTAGAAAGGATAAAATAAATGAGAAGTAATAACTGTGGCCTTGGTACCACACTTACTTTATAAATAAAATGAATCTTTCAGAACAATTTGTCTGATGAAATGACATAGCTGGGACCTTAAAGCCAGATTTAGAAAATCTTAAATATAAGGATTTAAGGATTTTAATAAAAAGTGGCAAACCCCTTGATTTATTACAGAAGTTGTTAAACGACTGACAGACACACACATATATGCAAACATACCTATGTTCACATTTTACATAAATAAGTATGTGTTCATGTACATGCATCTTAGACCACATTTTTATTCATACATTTATAGGCAATTTGGAACAGGAAGACCCAGAAATAATTAGTTTATTGATTTGCTATTTTATTCCTTTATTTTTTATTCCCTTAATTATTCATGCATCAAATCTTTATGGAATATTTGCCATGTGTCAGACACTGTGCTAGGCAAGACGCCACACCAAAATCAATTCTAGGATTGCACTGTAGGAGTTAACTGACTACTGGGTAGATAGACATATATAGGAATCATTACAATGCAAGTAAGAACAGAGCCCCATGCTAGAAATAAAAATGGGAGATGCACAAAGCTCGCCATCTTCAATTTTGTAAAGTAATGATTCTGCAGGAAATGGGGCGGGTGGGAGCATTTTCTCTTAGCTAATTTTAACTTTTTACTTATATACTTGTATTGAAAGATAGAAACAAAACGTGGACTCCAAATAATTCAACATAGGATTGTCTGTTTGAGGTCACATCCCCTAGTAGTCAGTCCTCTATTGTCCTTGGATTCCTGCACCTACGCGGTAATACACTTCGAGGCCTGTAGATGGCAGACTTCGCTCATTGTTCCATGGATTTCACCCACACCTGTTGGATGTGTGGTTAAACTTTGGTTCACGGCAGCCCAAACCTCTGCCTTGCGCTGCTCCCTAAATGCAGAGCCCCATATTTCTTTGCTCGGTCCACCTTAAAACCTTGTGATGTGACACATTTTTCATGTCAGGAGGTTTTAAGTGTACCTTAGCGTTTTTTGGGGACAGCTCATAAATGAGTGAGTAGGCAGGGCTTCAACTTGAAAGACTTTTGATCTTCGGATGTAAATAAGAAATTATTTAAGAAAAAAGTCAATGCTGTGGAAAAACCAGGTAAATTAAAAATAGAAGCCACTACCCCTGAATACAAACATGCCTGCAAAGCATACTCTCTTTGCAACATCCCACACCTGTTTCTTCTCTGAGAGCCTGGCCATCGGTTAGCACGTTGGCCCAAGGGCTAGAATTATTTCAACAAAGCAAGCATTTAGTGACTTCCTTCTATATGCAGGATACTGCCTTCAGGGATAAGAAAATATACAGCTGAATAAGCATAAAAGTTGGCCTTTGAAACTCATAATTTTGGGGAGGAAACTAATAATATTGTAGCTAGAGCGTCACAAATTCAAGGAAGGTACTCTCGGGGTGAAGGGGTGGAGGATATCACAGCCGGTAATGGTGGATGGAATATGTGTAGAAACATGGAATTAGCTGTGGGATTATTTGCAGAGACTTTACAGGCAGCTCTGAGGAGAAAGCATTACAAACATTTGAATCGGTTTGGAGAAAACCATATTTTGCAAGCTCCTTGGAGGCAAAAATTTGTCCTACTACATAGAATTGGATTTTGGATTTTGTGGCCAACAAATCCATATGATCCCCAAATAAACATCTATATCATCTGCTATTTATTCTGTATCTTGAAATAATTAAATATGTGTACCACATTAAAATATACCTATCTGGCAACCTTATAGTTTTTAATATATGCTTATTATAAAAAATCCATAAACTTTGGGAAACATACTTAAGCAGTAATAAAAATAACCTATAATTCTACCTACCTGTTAAAGCTATTCCTAATATCTCAGTGTTAAATAAAACTTAATGATTAAATAAACATTCTAATAGTATGATGTCTACATTTATTAAAAGCTACTAGCTTGAGACTGAAATTATTGGCACATAAGGCCAGTCATGAGCACAATGACATTTTCCTGCCTTGTTAAAAATTATAAGGGATCGATGAAAATGATTTTCATTTTGAAACTAGAAAATAACAAATGTATTTTTTTTCTAATAAAGTCTCAGCTTTGGGCTTTGCCTGTAAAAGGTTTAAGTCTGAGCTAAGATGAGTCACTTATTGGGTTGTTGCTTCTCTTCCTGAGACTCTGTTTCCTTTTCTGTCAAGTGATATCATAGTACCTACCCTCACAAGTGAGATTCAAAAGAAGTTGTGTGGTAGACCTGACGTATGTCAGGTGCTTATGAAATGTCACTTCCACCCTAGTCTTAATGTAGGGTAAGCCCTGTTCCTCTTACTCAGTGAGGCTCTCTGAGAAAATCACTCTAGTCTAGAATTTCTCAGCCTTGGTGATACTGATATTGATATATATTGATATCAGGGGCAGATACATTTTTGTTATGGGGCTTGTAGGAATCTGTGGGATATTTATCAGGATCCCTGTCATCTACTTAAGAGACGCCAGTGGCAACTCCTTGGTTGCGGTGACAAAAATGTCTTCAGACATTGCTGAATGCTTCTGGGAGGTGCAAATCACCCCTGGTTGAGAACCACTGCCCCAGTGCCTTAAAGAATGCTTAATTGATATAGATGGGTGAGGAACGTCTCTCTGTAATATATTTGTGCTGTACACCATGGCCACACACTTGCAGGGTTTTTTTGTTTTGTTTTGTCTTAAAGATTTTATTTATTTATTTGACAGAGAGAGAGAGATCACAAGTAGGCAGAGAGACAGGCAGAGAGAGGGGGAAGCAGGCTCCCCGCTGAGCAGAGACCCCGATGCAGGGCTCGATCCCAGGACCCTGAGATCATGACCTGAGCCAAAGGCAGAGGCTTTAACCCACTCAGCCACCCAGGCGCCCCTCACACGCTTGCAGCTCTGGCTGAATGCTCTTAAACGCTGCCTTCCCAAGCTTCAGGAAGCTACAGCACACACTGTGACCCTTTACTACCCTTTCCTGCATCACCCAGCTCCTGAGAAGTCTTGGATTCTGAGAAGTCTTGGACACAACAGCTTATTATTATTATTTTTTTAAGATTTATTTATTTTAGAGAGAGAGAGAGAGACAGAGAGAGAGCACGAGTGAGTGGGGGGAGGGGCAGAGGGAGACAGAGAAACTCAAGCAGACTCCCTGCTGAGCGTGGAGCCTGACATGGGGATAAATCTCATGACCCTGAGATCATGACCTGAGGTGAAATCAAGAATCAGATGCTTCACTGACTGAGCCACCCAGGCACCCCAATAGTTTGTGTGTTAGCATCTTTTTTCCAGACACCACCTGGGGTCTGTAATCATCTATCTTGTTTGCCTCAGGCGAATGCTTCACCCATGGGGTCACAGTCCTCCAACTGCACACCTGATCTACCCAAATAGCCTTCTGTCTTGGGTCCTGCTCAGCAGTCAGATTTCTCACTGGCAATGCTGTGAACCACAGGTCACTTGCTGAAAGCCTGGCATCTTTCATAATTTGGAATCATCTTCACCCCCCAGGAACCTGGGTCACAGGTTTCCATATACTCGTGACTGATCTAAATGCTATATACATAAAACTCTTGGGAGAAGGGGTTGTGTTGTTTGAATAGGATTACAGTGGATGGATGTCTCCGTGAAACGATGACAGTGAAATGGCATTGAGGTAAACTGTACGATTCATACTTGGTTTTTACTTCTTTTTCTATGTCGATTATTTTTGTCTTCCATTTTATGCTTTTGCAGAATGTACACAATTGATAGTTTCTTCATTTCTTTAGGTAACTGTAAGTGCAGTGAACAGTTCTGTCATGTCCTTGGCTGTAAGACCTCCCCCTGGATGGAAGGGCATGAGGCTCTGCACAACCCTTCCTAACAGTGCTAGAATTTTCATGCCCTGCTAGGCTGTTAGTTTAAAAAGTATGACCACTGAGAAACACCTTATCTCTGATTCCTTGAAAGTGTAGATCCATCTGTACCAAGAACTCTTTATTTTTGGTGTTTTACACCCTGTCCATTCTATTGGGTATCCTTGTACACCAAATTCAGTCCTAATAAAACCAAAGTTCTTACCTCCACCCAGATGAACTGTTTTTAGCCATATCAAATTCTTTTCTCCAGGTTTTTCTAGATTTTACCTTTATTTTTCCCCTGTGAGTTTTAGATACTAGCAGTACCCAAGATTTCTCAGAAATCAGAATCTCAGGCAAAGTCTTGCATCATGTAGTTTATTTTGGAAAGCAATCCCAAAGAACAGGATAGAATATAAGGAAAATGAAGCAAAGAAGGAAAGAGAGAATATTCTAGAGTTTGTTATTGGGATGTCACTGTTATGGATTTCTTAGGCTACATTCTACATCTTATTAAATCTAATAAGCAATGACTAGTGAAAATGTATTATCCAGATAAAGCCAGCCAGAAGAAAGGTAAAAATCTCAAGATGACTTCAAATGGGCATGTGTTTTTGCAAGACTCAAATTGATAATCATACGCCCTTTGACCCCACTTTGACTTTTCATTCTTCTCCCAATTTGAGTCTTCCTCCAGTTCAGCATGGTCACCAACCCTATTCTATATGGTGACATTATCAAAAGAGAAAGGCTTCATCAGTTTGCTACCATGATCTTCGCCCTGGTCCTGGAAACTTTTTATATAATATCTGGTCTTTTTAGGATCTGGACATTTTGGCGGCTCCTGCTTACATGTCCACATGTAAACCAGCATTATATAGGTCCCATGTATGACGTTGAGCTGAACATTAATCAGTCATTGGGCATCTGTGATTTCAGCTCTTTCCCCTCTGAAGTCTCTAATAAATGTTAGCATTTAACATCCTCTGCTCACTTTATGTTTAAACCTGTGGAAGAATATTGCCTCAAATGATTTTCTATTAAAGAACTCTATTGCCAGTGTGTGCACATGTGTGTATGGGAGAAGAATGAAAAGCCAATGTGGGGTCAAGGATCTTATAATTATCAGTCTGAATCTTATATTAAAACATGCCAATTTGAAGCCCGTGCATACATGTGGGGTGTGTGTGTGTGTGTACACGCATGGGCACATGATGGAGGGAACATAGATATTACAAGTTACAGGATATTATGATTTAAAGGATGAAGGATCATCTTAAGTTGGGTGTCCCTGGTAGCAGAGCATGAGACAAAGATTTGAATGCAGGTGGTGGATTAGGCGATCCCAATTTGGGTGATCCCAGGAAGCTCTGGTAGGCAACAGGGAAATAAGACAGAATAAGAAAGAGCTGTGTTATTCCATGTCCTCTGAGAGGCAGACACCAAGACAGGGTTACATGTATAGGGATTCATCGGGGGAGAGCATATAAGAGAAAAAGGGGAGAGACTAGGAGAAGCCTACAGACTTGTCAGATTTCAGCGGAGGTTTGAAGGACAGGGAAGGAAAAAGGTTGGGCAGAAGCATCTTAGGCTGCTAAGAAAAGTCTGGTAAGGCCTATACAGAGCCCTTGAATCCTAGGAAGCTATCAGAGAAATATTGCACATGCCTCAATGTCTCTGTCTCTCAGTCATTGGCTGAGAGCAGTCCACGCGAAGTGTGATCTTAGTGCAAATGTGGTGTTGGATTTAAGAACTCAGCAGCTGGGTCTCTCAGTCAATAACTTCCCCGCAGTCAGGGATCTGACAGGTGTATTTGCAAAACCATCCCGGATGCCAATTCCGGGTGCAGGTGCTCTTATAGACTGTGTTACTAACATGGGCATTGGGGCTCACTCTTGTGCAGGACCTCTGATGCCTGGGAGGACAGACCTAAAAGGTGTTCTACTTGAGGGCTGAGGAGATACTTATCCGCCAGGTGCCAGGTGGCATTACTGCTCCCGGGAGCATCGACCACCTGGCACCCCTTGCTTGCCCCATGCTCAGCCAGAGAAAGCCCCCAGGCAGAGAAGCCCAGATGCTTGAGCGGGAGGCCATCGGCACACACGGAATGGAAACCACCAAGGGGATATGGCAGAACACCAATAGAATCCGTTACAATGAGCTAAGGAAAAAGGGACGTGAATTCTCCTGAATGCTAATTATTTGTTCTTTAGCCTCTCTAGGTTTCCCAGGATTTGAGGGTAGTCAAGTAGCATTTTCTTTCTGTTTACGATTTCCCTCTGAGACTATCATTGCTTTAGGCAAATGTATTCATGTGAAGAATCATTTTTCTCCATGTCTGAGCCTATAATAAATGTCAACCCTTTTTTGGCAACTGCAGCTAATGCAGCAGACCTACCATTACCGAAATTGAAATTACATATGTTAGGACCCCAGATCAATTTATTTCAAGGGACATCCAAGATCACTCTGGACAGGCAATGAAATCTCTCCACCTCTGTGGCTCTGAGCCTCATTCTGGAAAATGAAGATGGGATTTCTTTTTTTTTTTACTTGCTATTCTTTTTCTTCTCAGTTCTTGGATAAAACACATAATACAAATAAATCGTTAGCCTTATTAATTCACCTCCAACCTAGCATCCTTTCTAAAATATCTAGTAAAACCAGGTACTCAGGAAACAAAGTTTGAGGTCTTTAAAGTTTGCTCAGTGGATCCTCTAAGCTGTTTAATAAACAGCCCTTCATTTACCTACAAATTGTAGGCTGTTGGAACAGAGAGTAAGGCCAACATCACGGGCAAGTCTTCATTATACAGGCGAGAAAAATGAATGCCAGAGAAGGAAGTGACTTCCCCAAAGCCACATATCAAGTTGGTGGCAGAGCTAAGACCAGAATTAAGGTAGCCTGAAACCCAGCCTATTGTTTTTCAGTGGGACTTAATAATTAAAAATTTAATAATAGTGAAGTAACAAGAAATGGCACTTATGTTTTAAGTTCTAGTATAAAAAATTTTTGTGCATTTTCTCATATAAAGAGACCTCTAATGGTATATAATGGGTCATGTAGGAGGCAGTGTAGCAATCTGGTTAAGACCAGGGGGCTTCTGGGATCAGAATGCTTGGGCTCAAAAAAAAAAAAAAAAAAAAAAAAAAGAATGCTTGGGCTCAAATTCTAGCTCCAGTGTGTATTACCTGCTGACCCTGAGTGATCTCTCTATGCCCTCTTGTTCTCCTTGGTAAGTCATACCACCTATCTCAGCATTCTTAAAAGGACTGCATGAGATTATATGAGCAGCATTTTTAGGTGGTGTCTAGGCTACAGCAAAAGCTCAAGGACTGTGAGCAATTAAAATGCAATCTTTACAATTGCTCTTGAAGGTAGGTTTTCTCAACCTTATTGTACCAATGAGGAAAAAGAAACATATGATGGTGCCTCAGTAGCAAGTGGAAAAGCTGACCTTCAAATTCTAGAGTCTGACCTGCAGCTCTAACTAACTGACTTACCACCCTGCTTCTCTTTTTAATGGCAGATATTCGTGCAATGATGATCTGTGTCAGTCATTTCACTTCAAATGTGTTTCTCATCCCATTTGGCAAATCACATCTCTCTTCTTGGAAGCAATCTCTCTGTCACCCTGGGTCTTACTGATTTTCCTTAAAGTGCTCAGTGATGTTCTCATCACATACTCTTCTTCCTTAAATTGGTTATGGTTAGGACCGAGGAAAATATTATTCATTTTTAGAAAAAAATCATGTTCAATTCCTTAAATTTCAACCTTAATAACATGAATCCTTATCAACAGAATTTAGACAGATTTTTTTTTGCCTTTTTATATGCTCTATGAAATGGTTGCCTTTAGTTTCTCCTTTGCTTCTTGCTTTATATAGTATAGTTCACACCTTTGTAGGTCACTTAGTGCCCCTGGATTTTGCCCTCGCCTTTAAAGAGCTCATAACTAAAGAGAAAAATATTGGAAGCATATGCAAATATCTATAATGAGGCAAATATCAGTTGACTAGGATGAGATATAGACTATAAAATGGAGAATAGTGAAATGTAACTTATGAGTTTTAAAGATTAGAGCTACAAATTGTAGAATATCACTGCTGCACCTGAACCAAAATATACAATAAATATACAACTGTCCTAAGAACTTGGAACAGAGGGAAATTGAGCTGTAAGACAATATATAAAAGATTGATCATAAGCATGCAGAGTTATTTGAAGCAAGAACATGGTTCTTGGGACGGCTAGACACCAGAGCAATATTTTTGAATAGATTAATATACTTAGAAGATAATATCAGTAAGAATGGGGTTGGACATGCTTGTTAATATAGAAAGAGAAGATTCAGAGGAGTTTGTTACCAGTGTCCAGTCAATTGGATATGTTGACCTAGTTGTTCTTGATCTTGGAATTCTTCTCCTAGTCCTCCTTTCTATGCTTACCAAAGGGCATTAAGGAGACACTGCAACCAAAGATAAAAACTTTGGTTGTTTTCACTCTCTTACAATAATTCCTCATAGTTACTTGATAACAGTGCCTAGCTGTGATTTGGAGTCCCATGTTTATTGGCTACAGAGAAAGAAAAGACTTAGAAAAGATTGAACATCTCTGGTCCACAAGATGACTATATTTCTTATTGTCTGTTGATAAAGTGACACTTTGGGGACACATCAGTTCTATATTTGTTCACTTAGTGAGTCATTTTTTTCAGTGTCTCGTCGTTACTGGGTGTCAATAAAGCAACGTCTGGTCCCTCAAGTAGAGTCAGACCTGGGGAACATCCCTCTTAGAAGGCACTTCAACATTACCAGGTGCATATCTGTCTTCCCATGATAGCCACCCTTTAAAGGCAAAAATTATTATTTTACAAATTGTACCAGTGTTTCTTTGTGGGAAGCAACTGACTGTATTAGGCAAATACTGTGATGATCACATCGGGGTTGATGTTGGAGGGTTGATCGCTTGGTGTGGAAGAAATGAACAGAAATTTAGGACAGAGGGAGGTAAAGAGAGGCATGACAGAATGGAGGGACAGCAAACTGAAGGACCCTCATTAATATGGAAGAAAGTTGAATCCCTGTTTGTCACACATGGCCAGTGTGACTTTTATATTCCAGTACTACATTACCATCAATGCATGAGAAGTTTTGTCAGTTTTCTGAGCAAGGGGAAGACTCATGTAGATTGATAGCTACGTTATTGGTCGCTGTTGCTGAACTTAAGAGAGCTACACACCAAGTCTATTCTGACATGCACCTGAATAGAGACACCATCTACAAGGTGGTCTACAAACTGAATTAATTCAGAGGAGACGGCAACTGAAAATCCATAAATATTGTAAGTCGTTCCTCCCAGAATCCCCGAATGTTTGAGAAAGTTGATTTTTCTGTTGCTTTTGAATCTGAAAGCACAGGGTATTTCTGCCTACATTTGTGTGTCACCGTTATTATCACAGGAATTAATAGAAAGGAGGGATCATTTTATATTGGGGTAATCAGAGAACATTTCATAGGTGATGCAGCAGCCAAATAGGACTCTGAAGCATAAGTTTTATTATGATGAGCAAAATAGATGTTAAATAGGGGATGTTAAACAAGGGAGGTGGGAAGATGAACTGCGTAGAGAGGAGGTTCTGAGTGTTTGTAAAAGCAAAAGATGTGTATGGTAGTTGTTGAGCAGAGCGTTTGGTTGGAGGCTAGGGATGTATGTAATGTCCGTATCACCCTGTGCACCGGGGAAGGACTGCTAACCGTGCAAGCATGTAAAAGTCAGAGGACCTGGGGCCATCCATCTTCTGAGAAGTCCTTCATAAGGCATTAAATACAGCCTGTGATTCACTGAGGAGCTATAAAAGCAGAAGCCAGGTGGTGCATCTGAAGTCAGGGACAAGGAGAAAGCAAACACAAGTCCCTCTGGGCCTTACATTAAAGTGCCAATGGAAGATGAGCCAATGCTATTGATACCACAAGCCACGGCTCCCAGCCCATCTCTGATTTTAGTGACATTCTAGTGGACAGTTCCATGTACCCTGACTGAATCCCACCCTAAACAGACATGGTGAGAATCTACTTTTCCGCTGCAGGGATTTCTTCTTACCAAAGGCTACTTAGCTCATGTACATAGTGCAGTGCAGAAAGGTGGAAGAATAAATGATTTCCAGGAATTCCCCACTATTGAAGAATGGAAGTTAGAGGTAGATGCCTCTGCTTCAGCTTTGGACATAATGCTGACGGTCATTCTAGCAGGTTGCAAAGAAAGTAGCCACAAGCACCGAGGCTGAGTTTTTCACAATAGTAACCTGCTTTAGAATGTACCCCCCTCTGTTGGACCCACTTTCCCCATTCCCTCACTCTTGTTTTCAAGGTACTTGCCAAATAAATCTGCCTCCAAGTCCTTGTCTAAGACTTTGTAGTATGGAATTTGTCAAATAGAAACTAATTTGAGATACAGGCAGGAAAAAGCTAGAATATTCTGCATCCTAACTGGCTAATAGTTCTTAAGGAAAGAGTTCATCCTTGTCAGAGTCAGGGGGAACGAGTCTGTCTGAAGAAGTTGGAACCAGAATACAAATGTTCTAGATCCCTAGAATAAGACTTTGAACATTTAAACCATAGAGAACTGCTAAAACTTGGGGGGATTCAGATGTTACAGGATAAAATCAAGTGTTTAAGGGGGAGGTTAGTATACCTAGAGTAGAGAGATGAACTTATAAGACTCAGGCTACAGACAGAGAAATCGCAGATGGTTTAATAAAAAACAGATAATTCTTTCCATTTTTTCTGCAGTTTAAATTTTATATAACTTTTAGATATTTACATTTGTAGTCTTAGGCAAAATGATAGGTTTTCCATGAACAAAAGAACTGCCTTTCCCAGGAGTATATATTATACGTGAGTATCCTTGTAATTCTCTTACTGACACCACAAATTCTCAACAAGCCTTTGACTCTTGGGCTTTAAGATCTAACAGCTAATTTGAGGAGAAGGCATCTGAAAACCTGTTCAGATCCTCCTGGCTCAGTAGAAACCAGGTGTACTAGTTATTTGATGAAAGGTGAAGATTGGCCTCTTCTTTGGAGGATTTGCCTCCACAGAGTGAAATGCATGAAAATGGGAAATGTTTTGTTTCAGAATGCCTGATTACAAGATCAATATTTATCATGGAGGTTGCTGATATGCCATTAAGAAAAGTTCAAGTGCAATTTGGAGAGAGGCATTTGGTGGGCTTGCAAGGGAAATCGGTTTTCCATTGAATTCAGAAGGCAGTTTGTAATGAAATTCAAAATTGAGTGAAATTGGTCCAATCTAAAAACCCAGAAAAGAAATTTAAGTCTTTTTGGAAGACCTCAGTCAAGTTTCAAATCAATGGGAGCTGATAAATTATCTGAGGCATATAATGAAAACCGAATTTTCACTGGGCTCCAACAAACCTGTGCCATTCGAATTTTTGAGCTTTTGCAGAACCTGCAAGCAGAGACACAGAAATACATCGAAAGACAGGAACAGATGTCACCAAAAATCAGTTTGGAGAATTTTTAATGTCTTTCACTCTCCTTGGCCTGGCATCCAAAACCCCCATGTGTTATCTTCAGCACACATTTATGACCTTGTGCAAGAGGATTTTAAATGGAATATTTTCTTTCTGCTTCTGTTTTTCTCTGAGGCTCCCAAAAGCCAAAAACCAAATCAAGACCAGTGGCAAGTACTCTGCCATTCCAAAACTGGTTTCTAGTCCATTAGCCCTCAAAATCTGTTTTTGAGGGGCCAAGAGAGATCATTTCCTTAAAGAGGCTCAGTTGCAGAGAATTTTCCCTCCTTCGTGCTTTTCTCTCACTTCAAGTCAAATGAACACGGACTTAAAAGGATCTTCTGTAAAACTAAAATCTGGGGGCTACAGTGACCTGATGTGTGTTTCATACACTTGAGAAATTTACATGTGACATGCGGTGACTGTGGTCCAAAGAGATATAGCAGAACATGACAGAGATCTAGTTCTAGAAAAAGCTAACAATACTTCCGCTCACAGCATGGGGACAAGAAGCACAAATGCCCTGAGTGGATCCCTAGGAGAGATGGCAAGCATGGCCACTCTTGCTTCCATGTTTGTGTTCCTTGTCCAACATCACCATCTTACCAGGGACACTGCAACGTATATAGGTCTTTGATTCAAGGTGGTGACACATGGAAAGTAGATCTTGTAATCCTGGGCCCAAACAAAAATGGCCTTGAGGCCTTGCAAGAAGAGAAAGAAAACCATGACCACACTCAGAATACATATGTATTCAGGTATTCGTATATCTATCATTGTCAAAATGAATCGCTTGTATTTCCAAGATGGAAGAAATCCAATGCCTTCGCTTTCTACCAAGTGACCATCTGATCTCCTCATGGAATGGTGCCACTTGGAGACCAAGAGTTGAGCTCTGTTGCTGGAAGGTTGAACTGTGGCAGTGGTAGCAGCTAGATCAGTTTTGGCTAATCTGGTCTCATGCATATCCTCCATCTTTATCATCACAGCTTGCTCGCCTATATTGTAATTCTTTTAGAACTAGAACAGAGGTGACCAAGGATAGAAACTGGCTTACACCAACTGGCTAAGCCATTTTTTTCTCCTTGATTTGTTAGTGTGCCTTTTGTGATAAATGCACATTAGTGGAAATTAACACATAAAGATCTTCCCACTGGATGGCCTTCTTGGTCTCCTTGCCTATTCACCTCCTCCTACCCCAGACATCTTTGTTACTGGTCTTCTGATCTTTCTTCTTCCACACTTCTTCCAGCCAGCCAGGCCATTTACCACTGCCCCAGTTCCACATACAAGCTGACTTCAGGGAACTTCACTTTGAATGTGAAGTGGATAATCAAATCTCTCTGCCCATTGGGAGAAATTTCTCTTGCAATTATCTATCAAGGCTATCCATTAGTGGGCTGTAGTTAAGGTGAAATCTACTACAAGCTCATACTCATATAGTGAGCCTTCAGGGTTCTGAGGACTCAAATTTACACCCACCTCACTTCACTTGGTCACAAAGATGCACACTGCTTTGGGAAGGACATGACCTTAGATGAGACAGTTCTCTATAGTAGAGACAGACTCTGAAGGAAAGTACAGCAGGAGACTCTTTCTTGACCATATTCTCTGTGACTAGGCAACAAATCCTTTATGAATGTGATCTGGACAGTACGTTTCCCTGTCTACCATCGCTCACACCTTGTGTACTGCAGATGAATGTACTCATATACAGTGAGGAAACAGTTTGCAGGTTTCTGGTGGAGCTCTATTCTTGAGGGAAGCTTGTAAGATGAAAGAAGGATAAACAATACTCATCCAGCTATAGTTGGTCTCAGGGCTGTAACTCGTATTTATCACCTCTCTACTGCATTACCCATTCTAAGTTCCTTTTCCTCTTGTCCACCCTTGCTATACTGGTCTTGATAGATAGCATACAGACCCAACCTTCATCCTTGAGGGACCAGACCCTCTGGTCAGGATGTCTTTTTCAATTACAGGTTGTTCTGCCTATCCTTTTCCATCACAACTGGGAAGGGGATAGCAAGAGACACCCAGTTGGGTCACCAGGATTCCACATGGTATCCTCTCTCCTTGCTTGAGAGCCTGGGCCAGAGCAGAAGTTGTAACCTTTACCCATTGCCTGGTACATATCAAAAAATACCTGTGCAATGAGTAAAGACCTTCATGTATTTATTAATACTGGTGTCTTTACCTGTAATTCACTCCTGCATCCCATTTCTAGTAATTGAACTAATTATTTATTGCTAAATATATAGCTCAAGAGGGTCCTCACTAATCAGAGTATAAGAGGAAGCATAATATAAACTATGACTTGGTAGAGTTTCCCACTAGTTCCTGAGAGCTATGTTTTCTCATCTCCTCTTTAGTTTCAGATCAGTTTGCGGAAAATGTTGCTCAGTCTATTATCTTTACTTGTATTCCATGACTCATTAAAATGAAACGTCTGCTTATAAAACTATCTGAGACTATTTTGCTAAAGTCTTTTAGAGTGGCTAGTGTGAGCTACAACTCTATTCAATTAACCCATTAAACACTACATAATTACTTTTTTATTATCTCATTGATTAGATCTTGGGATTAAAAACAATAAATAAAATATAATTTCTTCTCTTGTAGAGTGCAGTCTCTGCAAGAGGCCTTACTAGGGGCTATTGTAAAGTATGCATAAGGTACAGAGGGAATCCTAAAGGGAAAGTTATAAACTAAACCAGAGGAAGCTAAGGAGCTCAGTGGTTTAGGGAGGAAGCACTCACAGAGGGTGAGCAAACTGATCTGGGGATGAAGACCAGTATGAGAAGAAGATCCCAGGCAGTGTGAAAGCACAGAGGTCTTTAGAAGGAAGTTAGCACAGAACCATCCGGGAACCCTGAATAGTTTGTTGTTGTATATACAGAAAAATAGCACAGACCATGAAACCTATTCAGGGACACTCTGAAAAATTATGGCTTAAGGTGTAAGTGAGTCAATAATCCTTATAGGTTTTTTTCTTCTTTTAGATATACCATTTTAGTGAAAATACGGGAGATTAATTGGAATAGAAGATTACGTAAGTCAGGAGACACAGAGGGAAAGACTCTGGTACTCATCTATTGAACTTCTATTATTGTTTTGGGGACTGAAAGCAAAAAGCATACCTTTCTTTTCTTTGTTTTCCTTGGGGTTCTGCAGTTTCAACTACTCTACCGAAGAAAGAGATGGACCAGTCCTGGCCATGGGAGGGTATCAACATGTATGAAATATCTACCCTGGGCGGCCATATGTCAGATACTAAATATATGGTAACATATGTAATTCTTTCACCAATGCCTTGAAGAAATAGTGTTATCTCCATTTTACAGAAGAGGAAAAGGAGGCTAGATTTGGAAGTCAATCAGATGTGGGTCTGAAACTTGCTTCTGTTACATCACAATTGTGCGATTTGAGGCAAATGACTTGAGGATGATCTTTAAATTTACTTATGTCCAGAACAGGGAACATATTTTATTCTTGCAGTAATGTTAAACATATGAGAGAAAGTAAATCAACTTCTTTCAGTGCCCAGAATACAATAGTTACTCAGTAAGTGGGGATATTGCATTTCACATTTGATCAGGGTGTACAATGGTGTCATTGATGGTGATGAGGAGATGGGCCGAGGTACAAGAGTGGGAAAGATGGCTGAATGGTTAGTTTGGGAAGTATTGATTTAACAGGCCCAGGAGACATTGAAAGAAGGGCTGGTGCTCTCCTGGTCCACATAAGTTCTTGAGGGTATTTGTGGAGTGTGGTTTTCAGCATGCTGAGCATTCCTTACTTCAAGAGTCTGAAAGTAAGTTCCTCTTATTTGAGGAATTTCTCCAGCATCACTGGAAATTGTTCCTCTTCAAGCAGGCAGGATCTAGAAGTGTGATGTATTTAATGTCCATGGGGGCAACCGTCCAACAGTGAAGGGGGGGGTTGTGGATACATGCACCAACCTTCCCTAGCTCTGGTGGGATCATTCCGTGGTTGTTCCATAAAGATTGCAGAGTCCCCGATAGGATGAAATGCCCATGCCCCAAACTGATGCACAACTCCTCATTAACACAGCATTCCCTGTTTCATCTCACCAATTCTCTTGTGCTGCCTATAACCCCCTACCACTACCACCACCGCCAAAAGTGATCTGTACCCAAGTGCTGGATTTAGGATTAATTTGGAGAGACTCCAAACTAGGACATAGTCCAAATGAAAATATCTATTGGTTTACAGTATATGTATACTGAATTGTTAGCTCAATGGTGGATATGCAAATGGCATGCAGTGAATGATTTCTGAATGGCCAAATTGATGGATCTAGGGCATCATTTGAAACTAGACATAATAGATTTTAAAATTAAGTTAAAAAAAATAAAAAATAAAAATAAATAAAATTAAGTTTAAGTTATAGAGTATAAATGACAACATCCCAAAAGTTTGGGTTTGGATGTGATTACTACAAAAGAAAATATTGAATAATAAGAAGACTGGGACAAAATTTGAATAAACACTATCATTTTTGTGTTGTAAAATATATATAACATTTATCATTTCAACCATATTTAAGTGTTTTACTCTGTGGTATTAACTGCATTTACAATGTTGTGCAATCATCACCACCATCCATCTCCAAAACTTCTTCATGTCCCCAAACTGAAATTCTGTTCCCTTTAATACTAACTCCCCATTTCCCTCTCCCAAACCCATGCCAACCTCCTGAACACCAACTTTTAATGACCAGGTGTAGAAAGACTAACTGACTCAGTAGAGCAAGAGGTGTTCACAAAGGAATAGCAAATGAAAGCAATTTCTTGAAATTCAGAGGAGATGGTTTTAAGAAAGGAAAAATGGCTCATGGGATTTAATGCCGCATCGAGGTCAAGTTTGGTAAGACATAAAATACATCTATTGGATTTGAAGATGAAATATGTGTGGAATAGTGAACACAGAACCACGGTTACAGTGGACAGAGAAGAAAGTTGGAGACAAAGTGAGTCCAGTGAGCCTAAGCTGGTCTTCTGTTTTATTTTCTCCACAGTCATTGAGTGTCCAAGTTGTATTAGACATTATACTTAAATTGCAGAAATGGTATAATATCTTTTCACATGAGAATTCAGGATCCAGAATTCTCTCAGAACATTTTAGCTAACTAAACTAAGTCTGACCCTCTATTATGTATAGGCTCTATGTTGGGCATTTATTATATGTTACCCCATTTTTTAAAAATTAGATATTTCTATAATAATTATTATCTATAATAATTTTTATAATATTATCTATAATATTATCTATAGTATAGATAATATAATATAGATAACATAATATTATCTATAATAATAATTTCTATAATAATTATCATCCATAGTTTTGTAGATAAGGAAGAGGGGGATCTGAAATTAAGAGAAATAGAAATTTTCCTGTGGTATTTTAATACTACTTGTAGATGGTGCCATCAGAGTGGTTTCAAGGTCTGATGCTTTTGTCACTCTTGTGGTAGGTGCATAGCTTAGAAAGTTATGCTTCCCTGCAAAATCTGGATAGTTAGGGATTAGAAAAGGGAAGATTACGGGCTAAGTAAATGTATGGGCTTTAGGCGTATTTTGGCTCCAAGTGATAAAGCCACACATTTATGTATGACTCACTACCCTCTATCAAGAGCATGATTGCACAAAATGCAATTGGTCCCAAGCTCAAGTTTAATTTTTTCCTGAGTATTAACAATGCTAGCTTCAGGAGTGTCCTCCTCTGCATGGGCTTCTCTGAAGCCCTCTGTCGCCCGTTGCAAGGGAGTTCCCATTGCCTCTTGCACTTGCCTCAATAAGTGAGGTCAAACATTTTCCATTGCAGTTTAGAGAAACTGAATTCAGACTGATGAAAACTAACCTTCATTTAATTTAGATTAAAATTGCTTCTCTAAAAGGAAAAGTCAAGAGATTGAATAAATTAAGATACTACCTGATAAAAATGTTCCAACAACATCTCTGGAACTTGGGAGCTCAACTCCTTTGTGAGCTCAACTCTTCTTTTCCCAGATATTGATTTCATTCTTAAGTGGACTCCCTCCATGTAATGCAAAGAGGATTTCCTGCAGATCAAAGCTTACATTCTACCAAGCTCAGTAACTGTAGAGGCAAGATCTCACTTTTCTCTTAGTCACAGTCCAAGTGCCAGTACAGACCTTAAAGTTCCTTGCTTTGGTCAAGTGCATCCAGGGGACAAGGCTCTTGGGTCAGCTTGTCTAAACCAAAGGTGCCAAGAGTGGAGGGGATGGGTTGGGGTGGATCTCCAAAGAAATTATGAGAAAGGAGACTGAATGTTTAAAAGACAAAGCCTTAGATGTCTTTTCACAGCAAGTATTTCAATTTTCTGTCTCCTTCACTTAAATCAAGCCCAGCATGTTCCATTCGTATATCTCTTCATCAAGTGTCCACTCAACACATATCTACTGGGCATTTACTGTATATACTAGGAGCTCTACTAAATCCTTAGGACACAGTGATGAATAAGGTAAACACACAGGTTCTCTGGGTCCATAGAATTTATAATCTTTTGCAGAGATAGAAATGGTAAACGTGTGATAAATTTTATGAAAGCAGAAATATAAGGCTCTAGGGATTTCTAGAAGCTTAGAACAGAGAGCTTTCAACTAGTCTAGGAGGTCAGGAAGGATCTCTCAAGTAAGGAATAGATAGATACAGATATAATTATAGGTAATCTTAGTAGATAATCCCTAAATGAGAAAATAGACACTTTAGGCACTATTTTAAATGGCTGTAATAATATCTCATAATGGAAGTAATTTCATTTTGCCAAAAACCTCCACATCATACATAGAGTTCTCACACACTATGCATATAGGCATGCATACACACACCATACATTTATCTACCATCCCTTCCAAATGTGTTTTGAGGCGGTGTAAACGATGAACGAGGTAAGAGGATACCTAGCAGGGTGAGACTGGGTCCTGATGAGACTAGAAAAGTGAGCAAGATAAGCTCAAGGATCGTGTTGCTTAGCTAATGATTTGAGATTCCAGGAGCTCTTGGAAGGCTTAAATTAGGAGATCACAGCTTCCCTGTTGAAAAGTTCATTTGGCTACAATGTGGAGAATGCATTATAGGAGAGTGGATATTAGGAGTGGAAACAATGAAACCAATTAGTTTCTCAATAGACTCCTTGGAATGAATGAACAAATGGTCACTTTTGGCTGTATCATTCTCTTTGGACTTCCTTGGGAAGGAAGAGACCCTAAATGATTTGCTCCAAGCCTTAAGGCTAGTAATGCCTAGGTTCCTGACTTCTCATCTAGGGTCCAAGGAGACTTGGGAACGAGTTCTGTCACTCACCATCATCTTTGTACAGAGGCATCAGCAGCTTGAAAGAAAAGAGCATGGAGTACCCCCTCCACCATTGATTTGCAGTGTAACCTTCGTAAATCATGTCCCTAAGCATTTTTGCTCCCTCTCACATGTAAAAGGGGTGCTAATAAAATTTTCTGTGCTTTCAGTCAGCAGGATAATTGTACTAATCAGATGAGAAACTGTGTGTACTGTGCTTTGTGAGTTTACTCATTCATTAAAATTTATTAAGTGCCTATTATACACCAGGAACTGAACTACATATTGAGGATATACATTCAAATGAGACATAATCTCTTACTTTGGTTAGCAAAAGAAAGGAAAGCAATAATTAAGAACAGGGCATCACTTTTTACAATGGTTATGCGAAGGATGCTATCGTAGGCCCCATGAGGAGGAGTCCTTAGTCCACTTGGGGTAAGGCATGATCAGAGCGGAACGCCTAAAGGAAGAAACACACAAACAATTTTGAAGACAGCACTCCAAATGTTTAGTTATTAGTTGATATTTTCAGTTATTCTTGTTATTATGGATTGATATTAAAATCTGTACTATTAATTTTCTTGTTATTAACAACATGAACGAGGACTATAAAAGAGCCTGTTTAGATTATTTTAGCGCATGGATGCGGTGGAACTTCCTGGGAATGAGCCTTCCTACTCCTATACAGATGGCTCACAGCAAGAGGGCAAATTTCTTTCCAGTGGGAACCACAATGCAGCAGCTGGCATTTCTGATACTTGCATAACTGTCAATTTTTACCCCAAATCTGCTTCCTCTGTGTACATGCTATAAATCACCTGGATTTTATTAGGAAGGCATTATGCTTCTTAACAAGGTAACACCTTCAGGAGGTGAGAGTGTTTGCCTCTGCCATGAGTAAATGACATTTTAGAAAAAATGAGCTGGTACTGTGGTAGGATCAAATGGATTGAAATATAGGGCAGCAAGCTCTTTCCTTCTTTTATAAACCAAACCTTGCTTTTTTAAGACCTTTCCACTTGCATCTGAGCACTGAAATATTCTAATCTTGAATTCATTGAACATATAAGTGATATATTCTACTTCAAAGAGAAGTCTTAATACCTTTCCTTGCCTCCCTATCCCCTTCTCTTTTTCTTTTCTTCTCTTTTCCCCTTTCTTTTTCTTTCTTTCCTTCTTTCCTTTTCTTTTTCTTTTCTTTTTCCAGCCAGAGCTTGTAAACATGTGGACAAATTAACTAAGGGAAAAAAAAAAACTTGGATTAAAGCAAACTGTTGGAATATTACTAGATAAACAAAAGAGTACTTTTAGAACTTAATGCAGACTGAATTTAAAGCTAGTGGGCTAACCTAAAGATCCCATCAAAATACTGTTAAAACTAATAAACAAATCCAGTAAAGTTGCAGGATACCAAATCAATATCGATATACAAAATCAATATATGAAATCAATATATAAAAATCAGTTGCATTTCTATACACTAATAATGAACTATTGGAAAGAGAAATTAAGAAATCAATTCCATTTATAATTGCAACAAAAGGAATAAAACCTATGAATAAATTTAAGCAACAGTTAAAAATCTATGCATTGAAAACTACAAGACATTGGTGAAATAAATCAAAGAAAACACAAATAAATGGAAAGCTATTCCATGCTCATGGATTGGAAGAATGAATATTGTTTAAAAGTCCATACGACCTAGAGCAATCCACAGATTCAATTCAATTACTATCAAAACTCCAATGGCATTTTTTTTCCCCAGAGATGGACCAAGGAATCTTAAAATTTGTATGGAACCACAAAAGGCCCCAAAGAGCCAAAGCAATCTTGAAAAAGAATACTTTCTGACTTCAAACTATATTACATAGCTATAATAGTCAAAACAGCATGGTATTGGCATTAAAAAAGACATATAAATCAGTGGAAGAGAATAAAGAGCCCAGAAATAAACCTAAGTATATATGATCCATTAATTTACAACAAAGGAACCAAGAATATACAATGGGGAAAGGGTAATGTCCTTAATAAATGGTGTTGGGAAAACTGGACAGTCACATACAAAACAATGAAACTGGACCCCTATCTTACACCTTACACAAAAATTGACTCAAAATGGATTAAAGACTAGAGTATAAGATAGGAAGCCATAAAACTCTTAGAAAAAAACATAGGGGATAAACTCCTTAATGTTGGTCTTGGCAATTTTTTTTTTTTTTTTTTTTTTTTACAATTTAACATCAATATCAAAGACAACAAAGCAAAAATAAACAAATGTGATTACAACCAAAATAAAAAAGTACAGCAAAGAAAATAAACAAAAAAAGTACAGCAAAGCAAAAATAAACAAATGTGATTACAACCAAAATAAAAAAGTACAGCAAAGAAAACCATCAACAAAGTAAAAAGACAATCTACAGAACGGGGAAAAGATATTTTCAAATTGCAAATCAGGTAAGGGGTTAATATCCAGAATGTATAAAAAATTCATACAACTTAAAAGCAAAAAACACCAAACAATCCAATTAAAGAATGGACAGAGGAACTGAATAGACATTTTCCAAAGAAGACATTCAAATGGCCAAAAGGTACATGAAAAGATGCTCAGCATCACTCATCATCAGGGAAATGCAAACCAAAACCACAATGAGATACCACCTCACAACTGCTGGAATACCTATCATCAAAAGAAAAGAGATAAGAAGTGTTGGTGAGGATGCAGAGAAAGGGGGTACACTTGTGTGCTGTTGGTGGGAACACAGATTGGTGCAGGCACCATGGAAACCAGTGTTGAGCTCCTCAAAAAATTTAAAAGCAAAGCTAACATAGGATCCAGCAATCCCACTTCTGGATATATAGCCAAATGAAACAAAAGCTGGGTACCAAAGACACATCTGCACTCCCATGTTCATTGCAACATTATTTATAGTAGCCTAGATGTGGAAATAACCTAAGTGTCCATCAATGGATGAATGAATAAAGATCTGAGATATATTACACACACATATACAGGAATATTATTCAGCTATTAGAAAGAAGGAAATTCTGCCATTTGCCTAAGTGAATCTAAGTAACTCAAGCTGGACAAAGAAAGAAAAATACTGCATGGTTATCACTTACATGTGGAACCTAAAAAAAAAGCCCATCACAGAAATAGTAGAAAAGTGTTGCCACTGGCAACAGGTTGGGGAAAATAGAGAGAAGTTGGATAAAAAGTATACATTTTCAGCTGTAAGATGAATAAGTTCTGAAGATTTAATGCATGACATGGTGACTATAGTTGATAATACTGTACTGTATAATTAAAATTTGCTAAGAAAGTAGAATTTTAGATTTCTCACCAAATTAAAAAAAAAAACAATTTCTGAGGTGATGAATGTGTTAATTAACCAGATGGCAAGGGGGAATCCCTTCATAATGTATATGTATATAAAATCACCATGATGTACACCTTAAATATCTTACAATTTTATATGTCAATTATATCTCAATGAAGATGAAATTTAAAAAAATAAAGCTAAAGGGTTTGGCAATGAGGAAGACAGAGAAAATTGCTGTAGATTAATTTGCTCTTTTTTTGCTTTCTTTCATTTATTTATTAATTTTTTATTTTTTAAGAGTGGAGTCAGGGAGGGGCAGAGGTAGAGAGGGAGAATCTCAAGCAAACTCCCTGCGGATCATGGAGCCTGATACGGGGCTCGATCCCAAGACCTGGAGATCATGACCTGAGCCAAAGGCAGATACTTAACCGACTGAGCCACCCAGGCATCCCCATTAGTTTTTGCTATAATGTTCAATGATTTATTAGTTGTGTATAACACCCAGTGCTCATCATTTTTACAAGCCAAAGTCAAGATTCAGTTGACAGAAGATGGGAGGCAGCAGAGGGTAGGTCAGGACCCGGAGAGGGTTCGATCATATATAAATAATGGGAAGCCACAAAGACAACATAAAATTGATGACTTAGGAAAGAAGTGGAGAGAAGTAACTATCGAAATGGCAAAGGGACAGAGAGAAAAACATTAGATTCTCACTGTTTATGGCCAAAGCCAACAAATAATGTCTTTAAAAAAAAAAAGTAGTAGTGGCAATATAGAGGTGGCCTCTAGAAGGCAAAACAAAAATATTTAAAAAGGAAACCTAGAAAGGAGAAGACAGAATAAAGCAGATGAGGGAGATGGGAGACTGGATAGGGTGGGGAAGCATCTAGAGAAAATGACATGTTTGGCTCTTGGAGGAGGACAGTGAGTGAGTGATACCTGGAGGAGTCATGGGGCCAGAAGAAAATCACGTTTTGTTTTTGTTTTTGTTTTTTCCTTGCATTGAGAGAGACTCAGGTGCTTTAAATCCTTTATGGAAAGAACCAGTACAGGAAGAGATGATAAAGATAGGTGAGAGAGAATGGAGTCAGTACTGAAGAAAGGCTGTAGTCGGTTGACACATCCCTAAGATGGGGAGATGTTAGAAACCAGCGCTTAGGAAGAGGGTTCATTTTTACAGGACAGAAGGGGCCTCTCCTGGAGGGAGGCTGGGAGGACAGAGACGGGGGAGGGGTGCAGATTCTAGCAGTGTCCTCACTCTCTTCTCTCTCAGTGGTATTTTTTTTGTATTATTTATTTATTTGAGAGAGTGGGGGGAGGGGCAAAAGGAGAGAGAGAATCTCAAGAAGACTCTCCGCTGAGCACAGAACCACATTTGGGGAGCTGCATCTCACAACCCTGAATCATGACCTGAGCCAAAATCAAGAATCAGACACTTAACTAACTGACTGAGACAACCAGGCACCCCTCTCAATAGTATTTTTTTCTTTAAAGATTTTATTTATTTATTTGACAGAGAGAGATCACAAGTGGGCAGAGAGGCAGGCAGAGAGAGAAGGGGAAGAAGGCTCCCCGCTGAGCAGAGAGACCGATGCGGGGCTCGATCTCAGGACCCTGAGATCATGACCTGAGCTGAAGGCAGAGGCTTAACCCACTGAGCCTCCCAGGCGCCCCTCAGTAGTATTTTTTAGTCTAACCCAGAGTCTCATGGACATTAAGCACAGCTGAAGGAAACTGAGCCCCACTGGACAATGTGACTAAGCCGGGGGCTCAGTCTACAAAGCGTCAGATTCAGCCTGGTTTCTTCTTTCGCCCATTTCTTTCGTCCGGGTTTTTATGACTGAATACAAATTCCTTATCTACTTACTCGCTAAGTACCTACTCCCCTCTTGGCTCTTTTCCATTGTGGTAATATCGCCTCAGGGACATACCATCAAACTAACTCATCTGAAGTCTTTGAAATCAACCTACCTACGTTACTGTGTTTAAAAAAAAAATGCCAAAAGGGATACTATGTCCTAATGCTTATGCCAGGAGTCAATTTTAGAATGAAGGAAAATCAGCTCTGGGGGAGCCTCCAGGGAGCCTAGATGTCTGATGGAAAAAGGAACATCAGTTTCCCCCTCTCTGGTATGTTTAGGACTTTAGCTTTTATTATTTTATTACTACAAATCTAGAAAAGTGGAAAAAATAAAACCAACCCATTCTGGAAATAAGTGACGTCATTTCAATCTTAGAAGAAGGGGAGAGCAAGGTGGGAGAGGAGAAGGAAACAATCGGATGGAAGAACAGGATGATTATGGTTCCGAATTAAGGTTGTATTAGCAAAACCCTCCTACAGCAGAGGCTGAAAGGACAAGGTAGGGAAGGGATGATTTGAGTTGTACGCGAGCACATGGCCAGCATCAGGAAGAGGACTGAAGTCAACACTCAGCTACCTGCACCTGTGACTCCTGTCTCTTCTAACCACGCGAATCAAAAATTAGCCAATGGATGCTCGGAGGTCAAAATCTCAATACAGCCGTGAATCCCAGGTACTTGAGGAAGCAGTGCACTAAACCAGTGGTCAATCTGTAGTCACAAAAAATGATGAGCAAGGACAGGTTTCTCTTCCCCGGAGGAGTGAACACAGGGCTGTAAGAAGAGAGCAATTGCTGCATCAATAAATAAAAGGGAAGAAAACTGAAGGATTTTTCTTTAAAACAGATACAGGGGAGTTTCTTTGTTGACGCAGACTGTATTATTTCTGGGCCCATGTGAGAGTGAACTCCTTCGAGTTTACCTCTGGATCAAAGGCAAGGTGGAGCGGTGACGTCAGTTCCATGGACTAGAGGCAAATTTCCTCATCTGTAGTATGGGATAATAGCATCTTTTTACAGACAGTGTGAGGGTCCAGGGAGCTAAGTGAAGGTCTTTGCATAGAGAGGACATTTAGAAAGACACTTCTCTTCCTTTCATAAACCACAGTTTGGCTACTTCGCTAGAAAAAATTTAGGAAGAAAAAGGTGAATACAAGAAAACGATTGGGAAAAAAAAAAAACTTGGGGGAGATTAGAAAAACCAATGTAAGTAATTCTACATTTTCATGTCTCTGATAAGAGTGTGGTTTTTTTGTTCTTTGTTTGTTTGTTTTGTTTTTTTAATATATCAGGGATTCTGAAAATAGAGATGAGCAGCTATTTCTCAAAATGTCAATCATGTTTAGCTGCTCCCAGCTTCTTAATCTCCCCAAGTTCATAATCATTTTTTTGACTTTTCCCTTAGCTTTCTGCATACCTTAGAGCTGTTTACTCACTTGTGACCTTGGGAAGTTCCTCACGGTTGTCTTTAGGAAAGCTCTCACTGGGTGCTGGGTGTCTTAGCCCCACTCTTTCTCCTCCTCCTCTCAAGAATCCCTCAGATCAGTAACATTACCCCCATTTTACAAAAAAGGAAACTTACAGTTAAAAGAACATGACCTTGGGAGTAGATTTTGGAGGTCCCTTGCCTGGCTTTGAATCCCAGTCCCCTATTTACTAGCTGAGTGATTTTGAGCACATTGCTTGACCTCTTTGTGCCTCAGATTTCTCATCTGTAAAGCAGGAATAATATTTGTATTTATCCCATATGACTATTGTGGAGCTGAAAAGGGAAAATGTTTAAGTGCTTATCAAAGTGGCCTTGAACTAAGGGGCTTAGAATAAATATTAACCCTTGTTATTGTTATTGAAGAGTTTAAGTAAACCACATCTAGTAAACAGTAGTTCATGCTATAAAAAGCAAGCCAGCCTGTCTCCAGAATTAGGAGTTCTCCATCATTGGGATGTACACATATCACTTGTTGTGTCATTTTGTGAATTCAATTGAATCAGTCTTTGGAAGGAAATTATTATAGCTTAAAAATGATCAGAAAATTCATCTGAGAAATTTAAAGGTATCAGAACATTGTAAATATTTTATTCTTCCTATAATTGAAGTTGAAGGATGGATATATATGATTTGCAAACAAAATAAAATAAAAATGCACACATAGTGATTTAACATGAATGTCTCAAATAATGAAAATGGCCAAAAAAAAAAGTGTCCTTCCGTGCAAGGGTAATGAACAATTTACCAGAGAAGTAAATACAATCTGCAGCTCATTAAAGTCTTAACAATAAGCTCCCTGTGGTAAAAAGGAATTTATTAGGGCTGGAACACAACATAGGTGAGGTGTGATGAATGGATGTCTCTAGGAGGCGTTGGGGAGAGAGGAGCAGTTAAAGGGCTAAGGAAACTTATCAAGAATAAGCTGCCTCTTTCTGTGCTTCTGAATGGAAGATGCGAGAGCCATTTAGGAGCAGAGAATGGCCAGCATCCTCTTTGTAAAGGCAGATGTTTCAAGGGGGTCCTCCTTGGCACCAGAATTGCAGAATGGAACACTTGTGCTTCTCTGAATTATTTGGAACCAAGAGTTTTCAGACATTTGAGCACCTGGATGGGTGTCCTCCCTACTCAATACTTCCTTCTTATCTTGCTCTTCTTCTCTCCTCACCCTTTCTAAGGATTCAGAGTGTGAGCTTGAGTCCCAAACCTGTGTAATTATGTGATACTAGGGAAATCACTTCATTTCTATGGGAAGGGAGGTGCAAAATGAGACCCCAAAGGAAAAGCAACTGTTTTTCTCTCTCTGGCAATATCTTAAAAAAGGATCATTTCCCTAAGGTTCTCGCCGGGCGGGCTGTGAAGGAGCTTGTTTAAGAGGAGGAGACAAAGGAATTACAAGTGAAAGGAATATGAGAACATGTGAGAGTGTGGCTGCAGGAAGCAGGCAGTTTCCCAGCCCAAGGGTTCATTATCCTTTGAAGAGTAGGGACGCAGTGGTTCTTGGTGCTTGGGAATTTGGAGGTTTTCAGATTTTTTAAAGATAGTATGAAACACATTTTTTATATTACATGATACGCTTGGTTGCTCTGGACGGTGCCACACACTCAAACCAAAATTTCAGCAATAAAACAGATGCTTGTTTCTGCAAAGTGGGGTAAAAAAAAAGAAAAAGAAAAGACTGTAATTAGCTTTTTAACCGTTCAATTGGTTGAATTCATTCAAATTCAACTGTTCTCCTGTTAAGACAGTTTTTCCTATAAGCAGTGCCTCCTCAGGTCATATCATTTGTGTCAAAATTAAATTTCTTTCTTACCTTTGGGCATTTGGCCTCTCCCCAACTCCCTGCATTGCTCTGTAATTTTCCTTAAGAACTTGGAAGCCAAATCAAGATTATGTTGTAGAGAGTAAGTCATGGACAGGCCCATTAATCAGAAATTAACATACAGGTTTTTAAAATGTAGCTGTTGAATTTTTTGTGACCCAGAGTCTGTGAGTTTAATTCTTACGTTGTGTTCCAGCCCTAATAAATTCCCAGTTAACAATTTCCTTTAAAGTCTAGAATTCAGATGGGATTTCTCTGCCCCTTCTGTGCACCACCCCACCCCCACATACGCAAGCCGGGTTACCATGTGCCTGTTTTTGTTTGTTTGTTTGTAACCATCTAAGTGATAAATAGCAGGATTTATATAAAGAGAGTTAGAAGATTTTTTAAAAATTTTACGTTGTATCATTTCATGGATTGGAACAAGAGAGGATACCTTTAGAGTTTTTATACTGAACGATGTGTGGGACTACATTTCTAGACTATCACAGTAGTTCTCCAATTTGTATGTGTTTCAGAATCATCTAGAGATCCACTTTCCAGAGTTGCTGGTGCAGGAGGTCTGGGGAGGGGTCTGAGAATTTGCATTTCTAGCAATTCCCAGGAAAGGCTGATGCTGCTGAGAACCACCAGGCTGTAGCATCCTGAGGGGCTGGTCAGCCAGTGGGGCAATGAAGGAGACTGAGACACATGCCTGCTGGGTTCACTAAAAGAAGGGAGGGAGATACAGCAGCATACTAGGCAGATAATAGAATAAAAATGGAGCTAAGCAAGTGAGAAAATCAGAAATATGCCTTAGACCATTCCACATCACAAGATTAAAAGCAGATGGGTTCAGCATAAGGGGTTAATAAGGCTCTTGAGAGTGCAGCTCAAGCATGAGGCAGAAAAGGGGCCACTGAGGCACCATTACGATGACTTCTTGATGATGGCATTATGGGGAGTCAGCGGGAGGAAGGATGAAGAGATTGAACTCCAACACCAAACAGCCCTTGGTCCAATCCAGCATTTCCAAATTACCCAAGTGGTCCAATTTTTTGTAAATGAGTTAATCTCTCTGACACTCAATCGCCTTATCTGTAAAATAGGTGCAATCGTACTAACCTCATAGAGATTAAATATATGTGCTGCAGAAGTGAGCACTCATAGAGATTAAATAAACTATGCCAGATGCCTAGCAACTTGTGATTAGAAGAAATAAAGTATCAAACTACTTCCGTTGGCCATAATGAGAGAATCAGCTAATGATCATCAGAAGCCCGAGCCCCAGATCACATTTGGTACGTGTTTGTATCCAAACAGAATTTACAATGATTAGCTCAAGGTCATGAATTCAAAGAATAGGAGCAAATTTACAAACTGCAGAGGAGTCGCAATCCCTCACCCTCAATTATGAGGGATGAAGAAAAATGGTTGAACCAGAGCAAAGAATTGTCACTGGTCTTAAGGCCTGAGAGCCTTGAAGAATGTTTAAGAACATCCATCATGGGGGTGCCTGGGGTGGCTCAGTTGGTTGAGCGTCTGCCTTCGGCTTGGGTCATGATCCCAGGATTCTGGGATTAAGCCCCGCATCGGGCTCCCTGCTCAGTGGGTAGTCTGCCTCTCCATCCCCCTTTGCACTCCCCCCCGCCCCCCCGGCTTGTACTCTTTCTTGCTCTCTCTCTCTCTCTCTCAAATAAATAAATAAAATCTAAAAAAAAAAAAAAAAAAACCTATCATGATCAAAGATCCCTTCCCAGACTCTAGAATATGTGATTTCAAAAATAACCAAAAGAACAATAATAATAAAGACAATACTAAGAATGGATATTGATTGAATTCCTTCTAAGCGTCTATATGCCAGGTCAACAGAGTTCTATGTGTATGTATACACACGTTTGTGCACATGTGTGCATGTTGTATGCATTTGTATGCCCTCCACAGAACTTTATGATAGGTATTATAACAATCCCAGTTCACTTTGGGGGCAACCGAGATAAGACAACTCATGACACATGTAAGAAAAGCGTGAATATCAACATTCAACATTAAGTAAGTCTGGAGTCAGCCCTCAGTTCTCCTGTATCTTTTTTTTTTTTAAAGATTTTATTTATTTATTTGACAGAGAGAGAGAGAGAGAAATCACAAGTAGGCAGAGAGGCAGGCAGAGAGAGGGGGGGAGCAGGCTCCCTGCTGAGCAGAGAGCCCGATGCAGGGCTCGATCCCAGGACCCTGAGATCATGACCTGAGCCGAAGGCAGAGGCTTTAACCCACTGAGCCACCCAGGCGCCCCAGTTCTCCTGTATCTTGTCTGTCTATGTTTATTCCTTAGTATCTCTTGTTTCATTGTGCCAGCTTCATAGACACTCTAGTCCTTTTTATATAGCAGTCCAGTTGACTGGTTCACAACCCCTCCCCATATTCCCTGACTTTCCCTCTTTATTCAGGGCATGTTGATTTTCTCTAAATTCGTTCTTGATGAACAACCTCTAAGGACCAACTCGGCACAACTAAATGTTGCCATCCATGTTTTTATTCAATAGTCAAACATGGAGGGTGGGGAGCAATTTAATATCACCCATCCTTGTGGAGGGAGTCAAGGTGATCCCTAACTTCCTGGCTCAGAGGACTAACTTTCAGAGCAGGAATTATCCACCAAGATTCTATCATTAATCCAGGCTGCAAAGAGAACCCTAGTCTGGGTCACTTACATGGACTGCTTTGCTTTAAGTGAGAGGAAAGTGGACAACCAAACTTCCTTGGTATTTACCACCTCCTAATCCAACCTCTAATGTTCTGACTGATGTAGTACTTCATTATTTCTTTGGTTATGTTTCTTTGCCTCTCAGTCTCCTCCCTTCACTGCCACCCCCAGCTTCAGAAGTCACTCTACCCTCTGTCCCTGGAATCCTGGTGAGAATGAGTAATGCTCCAGTGTAGAAAATGAGAAAACATGAGGATTCTGTAACTAAGATATATTATTCTAAGGAGACCAAGTCAACAGAGTTTGTTTCCTTAAGCTAAAAAGCTTCAAGAGATAATTAGCACCCTATATTGAAATAGAATACTCATTTCTAGAGATTATCATACTAGTGAAATTGCTTGAACTTCAAACTTAAATTCAGCTTAAAATTTATTGTTTTATGACTTATGGCTACTCAGAGATATTGTCAAACGGATAATGAAATTCTCAAGTACATTTTTTTATAAATGGAGAAGGAAATTCTCCCCCATTTAGGGTACCCACCTCCCTCTGCTTTCACAGCCTCCAAGGCCTCCCTTTATCAATGAGGTTATACTACCATACTGATATAATCTATTTATAACTGCTTCGCCCATTTGTCTACGAGCTAATGGGACCCCGTCTTATTCATATTCTTCAGCATCTATCTCAGTTCCTGGAATATAAAATGTGTCTAGGCGCACCTGGGTGGCTCAGTACATTAAGTATCTGACTTCAGCTCAGGTCATGATCTTAGGATCCTGGAATTTAGCCCTGAGTTTGGCTCCCTGCTCAGCAGAGAGTCTGCTTGTCCCTCTGCCCCTGCTCCCACTTATGCTCTCTCTCTCTCTCTCAAATGAATAAATAAACTCTTTAAAAAGTAAAGTAAAATATGTCTAAATAAGGTTTGTCAAGTTGAACTCACCTGAAGTGGGAAGAGGGGTGTTGGGAGAAGGGTTCCTTCTCAGATTAAGAACATTGTGAATGCTTGTGGGAATCCAGCTTTCACTGAGCCTTGAGTGCTAGGCAGGTGTATAACCCTGCATACCTCTAGGGCCTATGATTCCATAGGCCTAAGGACTCTAGTAATATCTGATATAAGTGTTCAAATGTCATTTATCCAGGGTCAGGGTAATGGGTCTGCAAATTCTCTGTGGTTAACATAGAGATGTCCTTCCCATTCAAGAAAGTATGAGGGGGCCATGATTAGCCAACTTCTCATTTCTCTTCTCCCTAACTTCAACACACAGTCCCTCCTATCTTGCATCACCCATCTCCATATGCTACTTTAAATCAAGTAACTAAGGCTGGGTCTGGTGTGTAGTAATTAATAGATGGATACTTGAATTTTCCACATAATTAGGATTTTAGAGGGAAGATGTTGGCATTTTAGCTGATGATGATCAGGTCAAAGGAAAGCAGAGAAGTTTTCATTGACTAGAGTCTCTCCATATGTTTCCTCTTCTGTAAGCTTTGGGAGCATAGATGGCAAGCATGACATTGGAAGGTCCTTAGATAAAAAAGGGAGGATAAGAGAATCACACCCACAGTGGGTGAGCAGGAAGAGCTATCAACGATTAGATCAGGTGCGGTGCCAGCTTCATCATCCCAGCAGTACCCCCTGATGCCGTAATTTTGGGTTATCCATATCCGGGTTCCCTTTCATCCCTTTGTTATCTGGGAGTCAACTATCACTTTCGATACAAACTCAAACTTTCATGAACCTTGATGGCTAAGGCAGATTTCTAACATGCAAATTAGATACCTGGGAGATCATTTTCTCTTCTACTTTTGAAAAATTTATCTCATCTTTTCTTTTTGTCAAAGACAATAAATTAAGGACACACTCAAAACTGTCAGCTCTGATCCACATTTTTTCTTGACCCCCTGATGAGACTAAATTCAAAACCAATTAGCAGTTTCATGACTTTCACCTTTGATGGATGGCAG